>CM055317.2:79081334-80283209 GCA_029255685.2 Silene conica
ATTCAACAATGGCACAACTTTCTTCACTGATCTTCCTATTAATCCTCCTTTCGTTTTACTCATTTTTATCAATTAGTGAAACAACTAATCATCCTAAAACATACATAATCAGCATTCAAAATGATCTAAAACCACCCCAAATCAGTGACACTAAAGAATGGTATAGCTCCATTCTTGGCAACACTAACTCCAACCCTAACTTTCTTCATGTTTACTCCAATGCCTTTCATGGTTTCTCTGTTCGACTGACGCCGGACCAAATTACATCCCTTAAATCACGACCCGAAGTTACTGGCATTTACGCAGATGAAATTCTTGAGTTACACACCACCAGAACTCCTCATTTCCTAGGACTCAATTCCTACCATAACCCCACTGGCGTACTAAAGGATTCAAACGTAGGATCCGACATTGTGATAGGAGTTCTAGATACCGGAATTTGGCCAAAATCCCCGAGTTTTAATGATGATGGACTCGACCCAGTACCTACCCATTTCAAAGGCGAATGTGTTGGTGGAAAAGATTTCCCACCTACATTTTGTAACAAAAAAATAATCGGCGTCAGGTATTTTGCGGAAGGTTTGAAGTCATCACTTGATGACAGTGTTAATGGTGATGGCGAGAGTAAGTATGACTCGGCATTGGACGTGTATGGACACGGGACCCATACCGCGTCCACGATAGCCGGGCGAATTAGGTCAAATGTATCATTTTTCGAGTATGCAAAAGGTGAAGCGACCGGTATTGCACCAAGGGCTCGATTAGCCATTTATAAAGTTTGTTGGAGCGGCGGTTGTTCCAACTCTGACGTGTTGGCTGGGTTTGATAAAGCGGTCGCAGATGGAGTGGATATTATCTCGATGTCTCTAGGCGGGCCATCCCACCGTTATTCATCGGACCCGCTTGGTATAGCGGCATTTGGTGCGGTTGAAAAGGGAGTATTTGTATCGGCTTCAGCTGGGAATTCAGGACCGTTTAAGGGTACGGTCTCGAATCACTTCCCGTGGATTACGACTGTCGGGGCGAGTGGCATTGATAGGAGCTTTCCTGCTATTCTTAAACTTGATAATGGTGAGAGTTTTACTGGATCGTCCCTTTATACAGGGACTCCTTTGCCTAAACAGGGGATGTATCCGTTGGTGCATATAAACTCGACGTGGGAAACGACATATTGTATGCCTGATTCGTTCGATGGTAAGATTATCAAGGGAAAAATCGTTGTTTGTCGATCGGGTATGATGGATGATGTCGAAAAAGGGGTTGTCGTGCATAAAGCCGGCGGTGTTGGCCTTGTTGCCATCACTAGTGATCCAGATGATACGTTAATCAGCCGTTCGTTTCTGTATCCCGGGCTAAACCTCCCTTTTTCTCCGTCCATGAACATGATGGATTATATTAGCAACCATCAAACAAATGCTACTTTAATTTTTCTAGGGACCGAGGTTGGTCACAAACCCGCCCCAGTCGTAGCACCGTTCTCATCACGGGGTCCATCTAGCCAGTCTTTTTACGTTCTTAAACCCGATGTTATTGCTCCAGGCCTCGACATCTTAGCTGGATGGCCTTATGACATACCGCCTTCTAGCTTGGTTGATGACACTAGAAGGACAGACTTCAATTTCTTATCAGGGACCTCAATGTCATGCCCTCATGTGTCGGGTGTCGTAGCCTTACTTAAAGGATCCCACCCCGACTGGACACCCGCCATGATTCGATCAGCCCTGATGACAACCGCTTATAAAGGGTACCACAATGCCAAGCCTTTGTCAGAACAAACATACGGTAATGACACATCGCCTTGGGCCATAGGTGCTGGTCATGTCGATCCAGAGCGAGCGAATGACCCAGGGTTAGTCTATGATCTAGCCAAACGGGATTACATACAATTCCTGTGTTCTTCCAATTTTACTGAAAGTGAAGTGAAAGCGATAGTAAAAGAGACGGTTAGTTGCGAAAACGTGACCAGTAAACCATGGGACTTAAATTACCCAGCCATTGTCGTGAAATCGGGCAATGAGAGTATTGCGACTAGAACCTTGACAAATGTGGATAATCATGCGTCGAAATATATGGTTAAAGTTATAGAACCGAAAGGTGTAAACGTAAGTGTTGAACCCATGGAATTGAAGTTTGAGACGAAAGGGATAAAGCGAAGCTTCAATGTTACGGTTATGCCATTGAAGGATGAAGGTTCTATGGAGGATGAAAAGGTGGGTTTGATAACTTGGACCGACGGAAAACATAATGTTACTATACCATTGATTCTATATGTGGAAAGAACTGAATAAGTAATTAATATTATTCCTGTGCTGTAATGCCTCTAATATGTAAATATTTAAATAAAATCGATCATTAATTAGCCTCGCTACTCATTTCTCACAACAGTATACTTTATTACAAGACTGTTTCACTACTTCGCATATCAAGTAATTTGAATTATTGTATTGTGACAAAAAAATGGTAATCTAATGTACAAATATCCCAATCTTAATTCAAAATGAATTTGCATACATATTGTTGTGATTTAACCCAGAAAAAATATCAAACGGGAAGACTACTGTCCAATTGTCCATCTCATTTTATCATAAATTCTAGTCAGACACACTCTAGAAAAATAAAATTAATAAAAACCAACGAAGATATGAAATAAAACTTGTAATTATAGGATAATGACTTTTTTTAGGAATATGCCTCTTTATAATCATCAATATATGTCATTAAAACACGAAGTTTTCGAACGATTACAAAAGAGCCGAACTATGACAAATGACTTTTGAGCACACACGTTAAAGATTGAGATTTAAGCAATATTAGAGAGTCCAACTACTAAAAAAACTACTTGATATTTATACTAAAAAAAGTATTGGTAGACTAAAAACATTTGGACATTAGATAAGATTAGTTTGTTAGCAAAAAAGATAACATAAGATTAGTTATGTAAATCATACTCCCTTTATTTCAATAGAGGAAGTAACAAAATTCTTAAGGAGTTTGGATTGAGAGAATTGGAGGGAAAGGGAGGGGAGACAAAGGGGAAGATTTATTTTTCTTTATTTGTATAAAATTTACGAAGGAAAAGAAATGAGAACGGAAGGAAATGAGGGGATTTAATTTCTTTTATTTAGAACAAACTAAAATCTTTCATGGGAGACAAAATATGGAATGAAACCTCTATTTGAACCCTCGTTTAATTATCAAAAACACATGTTTTCTGGGATAATATCTATCCATTAGTCCACCTTCCTCCTTCCTCCCCTTCCATTTCAATTTCATCAATTTTGTTATCCAAATAACCACAATTCATTTTCCTTATCCTCTCATCCCTTCCCCTTCTTTTCCCTCCTAAAATTGTATCCAAACACATTCTTAATGAAAAACTTTAATAAAAAAATAGATACATTAATAATATGTTTATTTGCTATACAGAAAAGAACATCAGGGAAGGAAGAAATCTAAGAAACAAACCGCAAAAACAAGAAGACGTGAAAGGAAAGATACCGATAGACATCTCTTCTTCTACCTCCAAAGTGCAATATCCTACCAGGACGTTAAAAAACGTTTAGCGTGCTCTAGAACGAAAAGCTTGTTCAGGGAAGCCTCCTCGTCGACACCTGGTTGCAGCTTGGGCAATTCTGCATGAGGGAGTCAGTTAGAAAGTAATAATAACGAAGGAAATCACGAAGAAGCAGGATTGCAAATACCTTGGGGAGACCTCAAGACTGTGTAGATGTAGTTGCACGATGGTGTACAGTTTCAGTACACCCAGGATGGCCGGATTATACTTGATCCGACGGGACTATGGTAAGTGTTGTTGTTTATTAAATGTGTATTATTCATTTGTTAAAGTAATATGATTTGTTATAATTAACAATTTCTATTACAGGTTTAGACATCAGACTCCTCGTCGAGGGGTAATAGTAGCACAAAGGAAAATTTGTTAGGTCATGTGCCTACTTCTTGGGCCAAAGCTAGTACGGCTCAAAAAGAAGTTTGGTTCAATGCATATCGGGTAATTGCATTAATTCTTTTAATTATTTTAGTATAATACTTAATATCGTTGTTTTTTAATCTGTTAAGCTAACTACTACTTACATTTAATGTTTTTTTTTTGTTTAGCAATCTTTTTATTGGGCTCCTGAACATGAGGAATCCGTCCTAAAGAGGTACCACGAAGTTGGTAAAACAAGATATAGAGACTATATCTACAAGATTCATATACTTTACTAATGCAGAAGCCAATCCTCTGACATGGCATCACTAAAAACAACATTCGTCTGACGTGGCACGATTTCAGAGCTACTAGAAGATTTCCAAAAAAATTTTTAAAAAAAATGAATATAGTTAATATTATCAAAGATTCTAATTAAATAAAGTCGTTATTAATTACTAAAGTCGACAGACCCATCCCATCCCATTATCATAATCATATATCATATTCCATATAGAATTTCATGATTCTACACGTATATGCAACTAGAATTTCATGATTCTACACGTATATGCAACTAATAGTCAAGATTGCAATATTCCATAATATTCCTTAACAATATTCCACAATATTATGGAATATTGTTTTAAAAATAGATAGATAGAAATCATATATCATATTCCATATCATTATTACTATAAAAGAAGAATGTAAAACTGCATATGTGGCGCAATCGGGTTTCAGCGTTGAGTGTTTCGAGCTCTCACATTCATCCTCAGAAATTTCAGTTTTGTAGACCAATCAGAATTACTCATCTACGCCACCTCATATTAATTTAATAATTTAATAATAATTTAATTATTATTATATACAAAAATATGACCAGAATAAAATCCTTCCAAATTTGACCATGTTGATTATTAAATTGTTGTGCACAAAATAAAATCATTCTCAGAATCATTCTCATTTTACCAGAATACAATCATTCTGAATACAATCATTCTAAATCGTCTCTTTCCTATATCCAATTCTCAGAATCATTCCTAGAATCATTCTCAGAATCATTCCCATCCATCACTTTTCCTGAAATCATCTTCAGTTTTCCTGAAATCATCTTCATAGTTGATACACATGTCTTTCAGAAAGCCAAAAAACGCCTCCATTTTTTCTCAAATCTCCGAATACCGCACTATTAATGGCGCCTCACATCCCTAGACTTCCTCAAAGACCCCCAAAACCTCAAAATCAACAACCGTTAAAGCCCCAAATTCCTCCAAACCTTAGCATCAAGCGCAATTGGTCCCTCGCCGATTTCGAGATCGGTAAACCTCTTGGCAAGGGCAAATTCGGTCGAGTTTACCTCGCTCGCGAAACCAATGTTCGATTACTTAACAACTTCTCATATTATAACTCTTAATTAACCTAATTATCCTTCTTAATAATTTTTATTTCGTAATTAATTGATTGACTGCGCATAGTAAATATATAGTAGCGATCAAGGTGATTTTCAAGGAACAAATAGAGAAGTACAAGCTACATCATCAAATGAGGAGAGAAATGGAGATTCAAATGAGTTTACGCCATCCCAATATTCTTCGTCTTTTCGGTTGGTTTTATGATTCTCAGAGGATTTTTTTGATTCTTGAGTATGCTTTCGGTGGTGAGCTTTACAAGGAGCTTCGTCGTTCCAGTTTTCTTCCAGAAAAGCAGGCTGCAACGGTATAATTTCTGAAATTTTCGATATTGTTTGCTGTCGATAGTTTTTGATGGACATTGTCGTGTTTCATTGTAGTTAACCTAAAGAAATGAAATTAAGTGCCCATAAGGTCTTTTTCAATGATGGCGGGATTCAAGCCTGGATCATGATTATCGTCCATGTCGCTTTCCAGGCTATCGTAACTAGCATCAGCAACTATAAGGTTATTCTGCAACACCACTATAAGAGTATAAGGTTACTTCAGCACTTATAAATTCTTTTACAAAAATTTTTATATTAAACGTAATTTATAATCTATAATCTCGAAAAAAATATGAATATAGACCAATATTATTAAATTAAGAGTCTGACCGTATTATAATAATTAAATTCAAATACTCTGATTGTTATCTATCCTAAACATAGATTATCAAGCATAAAAAATATCTATTCCATAAAGTAAAATTTCAAGATGAAAAACAGAAAAATATCAAGCATAATTTGACCCGAGTCAATAACTAAATTAAGAACTCTATAATAATATTGTGAAGATTTATTAGGAATATTCTACACGGATATTTTAGGAATTAATATAATAAATATATAATACATAATATTCTATTCTATGCCATAAAAATCGTCAACCCAAAATCAACTAAACTGAAATTAATAATATTGTGAAGATTTATTAGGAATATTCTACACCCCGTGAAAATTATTACTGCTATTAACATATTTTAGGAATTTGCTGATATTACGTCAATTATTATACAAAGAGTCCAACTAAATTAAGAAACTTGAGATACACCTTTTAAAATATTCTACACGGATATTTTAGGAATTAATATAATAAATATATAATACATAATATTTATAATTCATATATAACAATTTTATTACGTGAATCAGCTATTATATTTAATATTTAATAATGATTCTATGCCATAAAAATCGTCAAACCAAAATCAACTAAACTGAAATTAGGAATATTGTAAAATATCTGTGAGATAATAATTTAATAGGAATAATCAGCTATTATATTTAATAATGATGCCATAAAAAAAGTGTTACCTAAATACAGAGTCCTTCGGGGTGTTACCAAATCATATTCCATATTACATATAAACTTGAGATACACCTTTTAAAATATTCTAAACGGATATTTTAGGAATTAATATAATAAATATATAATACATAATATTTATAAATCATATATAGCAATTTTATTACGTCAATCAGCTATTATATTTAATATTTAATAATGATTCTATGCCATAAAAATCGTCAAACCAAAATCAACTAAACTGAAATTAGGAATATTGTGAAATATCTGTGAGATAATAATTTAATAGGAGTAATCAGCTATTATATTTAATAACGATGCCATAAAAAACGTGTTACCTAAATACAGAGTCCTTAGGGGTATTACCAAATCATATTCAATATTACATATAAACAGAGATTTACCTCCTAGAGAATTCCACTTGATAAGAACTATCCCCGAATTATAAATAGAGACTTCAAGCCGTGTAATACAAAGTACCTGCATCCACAACATATTATTCAGCCCTAAGACACACTACCTGCTATCATACCTCAACAAATATTCATATCAAATGGCTATGACAAGTTTTTTGACTAATAGCGACCTCAAGTACGGGGTTCGCGTTACTCAGATCAACGTAAGAGTTGTACACAAATGGGAGAGACCTGAATTAGCTTTCAAAAACAAAAATTTCGAAAAAAAATCAGATACTTCTAACAAAAAGAAACTCGATGCAATAGAGTTGTTATTTGTGGATTCCAATGTTTGTCTTTCTTCTACCATTTATTCTACGGTGTTGCTCATTCATAAACGGATTTTACTCTTTTATAAACATAAATGACCATATTACCCTTTTATTTCAACCCCTTTTTCCATCCCAAAACTCATCTTCTCCTTCCTTCTCATAGCAGTAAAACTCATCTTCTGCAGTAATGCAAGCAATTCTCCTTAATCCATTAAATTATTCCTCTAATAATATATACTGTATATATTCATACAAATTTATACGTATTTCATCATTATTAATTCTATACTTCTTCCATTGTTGTGTTGCCATTGATGAGCAAGCCCAATCTCTCCTTCAATGAAAATAAACCCTAAAAACTTCATCTTTACATGTTTTGGATATTTTCTAATAATTAGCCATGTAATTAGTTTGGTGTAAACTGTGTTAAAATTGTGATGTTGTTGAATTAAGTATCAAATCAATAAACTTACAACAACAACATTACCATTAAATTGTGATTTTTGAAATTGCTTTCAAAACTTCAGACGAGAATTAGCATCACGTCACCCCTCACCACAATACGGCAATACCGATTTAAACAAATCGTAAATTAATTAGTGTAATTGAAACGAGAATTAGCATCCACAATTATGTGACTTCACAGATTTGAATAATTTTGTGAATTTGATTGATTTTGGAAGGAGGAGTATTAAGGAGGTTTTTTTTTTCTCTGCCTAGGCAAAGGGCAAATGAATGGAAAAATAAGGTAAAAAAGTTTATGAATGAGTAAAATCCGTATATGAATGAGCAATTACGTAATTTTATACGTTATGTGTTCTTTTTATTTATACAAAAATTGATCTGAATTTAATTTTTTTCGTTTTCAGAATGATTTTATCCAAGCCACCATAAGGAAACAATTGATTTCTCACTTTGGATCACAGTTGTGTGTCGGTGAAGTTTACACTATTCGTAACATGACCGTAGACAACAACACAGGCCTTGACAAGGCAACCCCTTATCCCTATCGATTGAGGTTTGAATACTCAACACGAGTCCAGAAAATCAGTGATCCTACCATACCAAATAGTCTATATCGTTTTTCAGCTTTTAATGACATATTGGATTGTATAATTCCACCCACACATTATATAGGTACGACTCTTACATATTATATTCATTTACTCTATTTTATTAATTGTCGACTATGATTTTGATTTTTTACATATTTGACAATGCAGATGTTATAGGAAAACTGTATGAGATTGGTCCTATAACGGAAACTCCGAGTAAGCATGTGTGTCGCACAATAAGGCTTGAAGACTATCAGTTAGTTCATCTCTACATCACTATTTAAATCATTTTCGTATATTTCGAATATTCTTTAATTGTCGCCTATCTATTTACAAAATTATTATTTTGTTTTAGGGGAACAAAGCTCCCATGCACATTATGGGAACCATTTGCAAGTCAAGTACCCGATCTTATATCCAAACTCCCCAATCCCGAGCAGTCAAAAGTAATCGTCATCCAATGTGTGCAAACAAAAAAGCTTGAAGGTACGCATAAAAATCGTAATTTTAGATAGGCAATATGTGTTTTTACGGCTGAAAAAATCCTTCTAAGTCGTCTGAAAAAATCAAAAATTCAGCAGCAAAAATATAAAAATGATTAAACCATGCAAATGAATAATGAAAGCAAGTCCCATAAGCAATTTCTTTTCTAAATTTATACGATATGTGTTTTTACAGCTGAAAAAATTAAATTATTAAATGGATATTTGACCTCTTATAAACAATTTCTCAGGTTCTTGGCGGATCCAGACAACCTTCAACGCCACAGTGTTTAACGTCAATCCGGATTTACCAGGCCAGAACTTAGGGAGTTTGAGCCTAGGTATTAATTTCCAAAATTATCTTAGAGAACTAAGATATCTAGGGTCACGAGTAAGAAAGGTCTAAAAGTGCTACTTCTTGATGAAGAAGGAGGGATGACTAATACAACAACAAATGTCCTTTACAAGGAGGTTTTCGAGAAACTGTAATTTTCGTGTTGGGTTATCGAATTTTAATACACCCATTTAATTTATATTTGTACCTGATTAGTTATTTTGTTCATCGTATTTGTCCGTCAAATTATGTTCCGTAAGTAATTCATCAAAAGACAATAACTTTCCAAACTACTCATTATTAGTTATTTAATCTTTTTTAGTCGTCTATTGTTTTTTCTTATATACCTTATTTATTAATGTTATCATAAGTAATCCAAATATTATCATCATTACTAATAGCTATTCGAAGATTAGTGCACCAGGAAATTCATCTTTTCACCGAATATATCTTATATTCAAACATCCCGTTAAAAAATAATTCATTCGAATAAACAGAATTGCTATATATTCAAATAAATATACCGACGTCGTCTTTAAAAATAAGTGTACACAACCCCGTGATTTTTCACGGGTGTTATACTAGTAATGATTTAAATTAGTCCCGTAAAGTTCACGGGTCGGAATAATTACTCTTCCTCGGTATATACACTAATGTGAGCGTCGTAATATATTAGACTATATTTTCGATTTAATGTAAGACGACTATTCACGTGAATGCGAAACATTTTAACAATTACGGAATATTTATTTAATATAGTAAATGAATGGTCATTTAATAAATTTGGAATGTCTTCGTGTAAGACGTCGCATGCAATAACTATTATTTACTATATGAATATCTTTACTAAATATAATCAAAAATACGTTTTTTAACCCAACTATACATTTACTACTCACGTCTCATCAGATAATTTACGTTTTGCTTTTATGGTACGATATGTAATATACAACTTTATATTATATATGGGTTACATATTTTAAAAATGTCGTAATGGGTAATTAGAAGTATACTAATTCTACTGTAAGTCTCGATCATCTTAATGAACAACTATATGATAGCTCATGTATACCGTCATACCGACATGTGTCATAAATAATTCGAAATTTATTTATACGTATATAATTAATCAGCTTTCTTTGATATTATTATTTACAGTATTCATCTAAAGTTAAAAACAGACCACCGTAAATAATTAATTTGTTTATCTCCAATATTATTAACTATATTCATCTAAAATTTAAAAAACAGACCCGTGAATTTCACGGGTTACAACCTAGTTCTACAAGAAAGAAGGAACCGGAGCATCTAAAAGGTGAGAAATATCAGGAATATTGAATACAAGAATTAATAAAATATCTTAATACTAATAACATAATTTTTAATTGTAGGTGAGAAATATCAGGAACTCATGAGGCAGCGCGAGACTCCCGAGTTCTAAGCCATGTCCGCTCGAAAAAAGATCAACAAAAGAGGAGGGAAGAAAGATGGAGAGGTCGAGCCTACCCATCACGGGGGATCACGATCATTTTTAACGCGTATTTTTAGTGTAAGTTTACAAATACGTATATACTTCTTTTTTGAATGAATATACTATACTTCTTATATTAACAATTTTCCCTATTTAGTGAGGGAAGAAGAAGAAGAAGGATAGCAGCAATAAAGACGGCAACAAGAAAGATGGCGACAAGAAGCCGATGATGACGGTCCCCGAACTTTTCCTTGACACACATTCCAAGGTCAACGAAAAGACGCAGAGAAGAATCTGGATCAAGGCGAAGGACAAAGAGTTATATGTAAGATAATTTCTCTCAACTAATGATTTTTTTTGTTAACTTCGATAATGATTGTTTTTGCTTAACTAATGATAGTTTTCTTAATGCTAACAAACATGTAATGATATTATTTTATAGGAGGCATATGAGGCAGAGAAAGAGGCTCACCCCGAGCGGTCGGATAATGAAATTTGGTTTAAATTGGTGGATGGTTACAAGAAGGGGATGGTATATGGAACCGGACAAGCTCATGGGGTGTTTTACAAGGAACCGGCTAGAAGGTCCTCATATGAGCCGCGACAAACCTACGAGCCGGCTCTTGTAAGTCAATTGCAATCGCAACTTGACGAAGAAAGAGCCGCAAATGCGGAAAGAGATGAGGATATGCGGTTGATGAGAGAACGTCTTAAAGCCATGGAGACATATTTCTACTCTTGCAACCCCGGTTCACGGCCATTTAATGAAGACCCTAACGATCCAAGTGGAAAGGGAGGCGGCGGTGGTAGTGGAGCTAGCATGGGATTTCAAGTAGTTAATTAGCTTAGGAACTTAGGAAAAATTGTCGAACGTGTAGAGTTATTAGTTTAGCTAACGAGTTCTTCTAACTTGATAATGGTTCTCTTTTTCTATAAAGGAGATTTGGTTGTTGTTTCAAAGGGTGTTCGTCACCAAATTGCTGGTTACTTTCTGTTTGCAGGTGTATTGAATTGAATTCGCATTGGATTTGGCAGAAACGAAATGAATTTTCATGAAAAACGCCCAAGTATTTTAGCGACTGACATGATCTAAATGGCGACTGAATTCAGTCGCCAAAACAGAGGAGCTCAAACCAAAACCCCTGGAAAGTCAGGCGTTTTGGCGACGGAAAAGGCCAAATTGGCGACAGCTTGTCAGTCGCCAATTTGGCGACTACCAAGTTTCAGTCGCTAATTTGGCGACTACGGTTTCAGTCGCCAAATTCTTCTTATGGTGACTACCCATTCAGTCGCCAAATTTAGCGACTGACATTAGTCGCCCGATTTTTTTTGGCGACTAAAGTCTGCGACTGATATTTGGCGATTGAAATCAGTCGCCAATCTGTATTTGGCGATTGATTTCAGTCGCCAATTTATGTCGCCCGTTTCAGGAATCGTTGTAGTGAAGAGGAGGTAGATAATCCACCCTCACAAAAACGAACTGCCTGAACCAATCTGAATCGTTTGGTTTTGGCGGAAAAATAATGCAGTGTTCGTCAACCCCACTCGAGCGAGGGGTGAACCAACCATGGCGGAGAGATCGGGTAACAAATAAGTAAGCTAGATTGCCCAAGGAAATGTCACAATCATACAACTCATTCATTTTGCTTAATGAAATCAAGGTGCACCATGTATAAGGATTTATTTGCCACAGAGGAAGTTGGTAAAGTGAGTCTTGAACGAGTTTTGGAAAAGGAAACCTCAACCCGAGGGAGAACGGATATAGGTAGAAGTAGGTCCAACCAGGGCGGTCAAAATCAGCCCTTTGACCAGGAAGGGGAACATACATGACAACCTCGTCGCCAAAGTGGAATAGTTCCCTCACGGAGGCTACATCGTGAGGGGGCTAAGTGTCAAGTCGCAAGAGCGAAGGGGGGAGAGTACGTGTTGAGAGGGAAAAAGACCATCTGACATGGATGCGTGAAGAAAAGGAAAAAGAAAAGAAGAACAAATTGTTACCTTGGAAAAAAACGATGGGAAAGAGGAACAACGACGTTGGAGTTAAAGAGGTTTTTAAGAGAGGGAAAGATTTGGGAAGATGTGAGGAAGTTGATAGGGCTTGAAGAGGAGTTAAGGAGTATAATTCTCCCACGGTTTTTCCCACACGGGTTTCTCGCGTCAGCAAAAATGTTCTCATTTGTTTCTTCTTCTTCCTCATTTGTCACACCTAAAATCTACATCTAAATACGTAAATTATCACCTAAGATCATTATAACCCTACAACATAAGCTTGGTAATTTTGACCAAAGCAAGTACTTTGAATTTGTTATTTGAGTTGTGAATTCTCAATTTGAAACTGAGTATACATGTTCGGTGCATAAGAAGAAAATGATCGACGACTACCTTTGTATTGTTGTTAGGATGGTCATACCATACATCTGATCCCAAAAACCCTTGACCTTTTATCAAATCCTCTCACGGCATCGTGGTAAGACTGGATCTCGTTCCGAGACTCTCCAGTTGGCGTTGGTTTACTCAAGAGTTCATTGTAGACGGTCTGAAAAAACAACAAATTATTAAATAAATAAGACATAAAACATATTGGAAAATTAGCGTTTTTCATATGAAAAATATACAGTAAATCGGTCGATTAGAAATACTTGCGCCTGTCTGAGTAGCTTTAGGATTCACCCACTCACCCTTCTTGATTTTCTTGGTCTTCTCAAACACCTTGTAAGGTGTGGCCCACTCACCCTTAAACTTAGTTAGGGACGGGTCGTGTCCATTCGGGTTCGTGTTATTCCGGTTTGCAAGAATTCGAGGTAAGGTTATTTTCGGGTCAATTATTTATAGATGATAATAAAATTTGCAACAATAAATACTCAGGCCGGGATATACTGGTTCGTGTCAAATTGAGGTCCATAATTCGGATATCGGGTTCGGTTATTCAGGTCGGGTCATTTCGAATAAATTTTGTGAAACAACATAGATACATAGTCGGACACAACCCAGATGGAAATAAGTAAAAGGGTGGAGTTAAGCCCAAAGACAGTTAAGCCGAGAGCCCACCCAGATATTAAGAAACCCTAAGCAATTGTATGGTGGTGATACAAAAGCCGCCTTTTCCCCCATTTCTCATCCTCTACCATCTTACAACAACACAGCACCTCCAAAAATGGTGTCATTGAAGCTTCAAAAACGTCTTGCTGGGGATATTCTCAAATGTGGTCGTGGTAAAGTTTGGCTTGATCCTAATGAATCCAATGAAATCTCCATGGCTAACTCTCGTATGTTCTTCCCTTCTCCTTTTTATACTTAATTTTGTTTATGTTTCTTTTATCAGTAGTATCTTTTTATTCGATTGGAAACAACTCCTTCCTCTCCGATCAATTGGTGAAGTTAAGTGATTGATGATATATAATTGAATTATTACTGTTATTATGAATGAATAGGCCAAAACATTAGGAAGCTAGTGAAGGATGGTTTCATTATCAGGAAGCCAACCAAGATTCATTCCAGGTCTCGTGCTCGTCGCATGAAGGAAGCCAAGCGAAAGGGACGTCACTCTGGATATGGTATTTCATCCTTCTTTCTGCCTTTCCTTTCCAATTTATGTGTTTTCGAGTTTCGTACTGTATTTGATTCAGTTGCTTCAACTCGAGTTTAATTGTTAATTTATTGTTTCAATCTTTTTTTTGCTACAATTTTGATGATTTCGGTTACTTATGAGTTCAATTGCTTCCTCATTTAGCTTTTATCGTTACCCTAAACCCTAAACCCTAAACTCAAATGAATATTGTATACCTTTCAGTATGAAAACTTATTTTGGGCATCGTGCTCCTGGAACAATGTAAATGAACTCAGGTTTTTATGTGAGGTTCCTTTGTCGTAATGATGTCGATTGTCAATTGAATTGGTTAGTGCTAATGTCTTGAAAGTGGCTATTAGCCTATTATATTCAGCTCCTCGTTCTTCTGTCCAATCTGTTCTTGCGCTGATTGGTTTTATCATCCAATCTGCTCCTCATATATCTACAATACTGCATATTCTTCGAGAAATTATCTGTCAAAGTTGTGTTGTGCCTAGCATCCAATGGAAACAGTAAAAATGCGATGCTAGTAGTCTAATTTATTTCTTTTTAAGGAAATATTGTAGTAATTACAAACATGATATTGGCGATCATTTCATAGCCCCTTTTTCAAGACTTGCTGACCCACGTTTTTAAATGGCTGTTGAATTTCCTAATATTCACTGCTATGTTTTTTGCAAATCAAAACTGATCGGACAGCAGCACTTTTGGGGAATTCATTGGGCACTAATTCAAATTGAATGTGATAAGATGTTTATCTTTTACTCTTCTAAACTTAGGCGTTTTGAATCGTGTTAGGTAAGCGTAAGGGTACCAGGGAGGCAAGGTTGCCAACCAAGGTGCTTTGGATGAGGAGGATGAGAGTTCTTAGGAGGTTGCTCCGCAAATATCGTGAGTCAAAGAAGATTGACAAGCATATGTACCACGAGATGTACATGAAGGTTAAGGGAAATGTCTTCAAGAACAAGAGAGTGTTGATGGAGAGTATTCACAAGACTAAGGCTGAGAAGGCTAGAGACAAGACTTTATCTGACCAATTTGAGGCTAAACGTGCTAAGAATAAGGCCAGTAGGGAAAGGAAGTTGGCTCGCCGTGAGGAGCGTTTTGCTCAGGTAAAATCATTGTTGGATTTGTTGTTTTTTTTGTCAAATGAACTCTCTGTTCTATATTTATCTTCTCCATTTGACCTCTCTGCGAAAACCCTTCAACTCTGTCACAAATGATTATAATTTGAAAATAGCTGTGAAAAATCAATGATCACAGGCTCCACATTATTTCCCCTTGGGGAAAAACTGTTTACAAACAAAGCCAAATGCCTATGTTCCTCTATGTATTCTGGAATCTGATTTTGTTTGTTTCTGACATCCCACAGGGACCTGGAGCTGAACCAGTACAAGCAGCCGTACCTGCCGCACCTGCAGTGTAAGTTGAATTTAGCACTATGATTTAGAGCATTCTTGGTTATTGATTTTATCGGCATCATTTGTATGATTGATTTCTATGGCAATATACATCGCCCAAAGACTTGTAGGGCATGGCCTTACACAAGCTCTCCACATAAAGTAGTATATATATATTCTATATTATGCGGGTTTTTTAGGTAATATTACTTGTAGTACAATCAAAGACATGGTTTGTTTTCTCAGATGTTTTGTTCTCCTTCCCCTGTTTTGACATTTATAGAGTCATTAACTAAGTTTGTGCCTCCCTTTAATTGGTTAGTCGTTTATGTGTGCGAGATATTTGCCTCATTGCGAGTTCATTGTTACAGGACCACCAAGAAAGCAAAGAAGTGAAGAAATTGATGATATTTGACAAGGAAGTTTAGGTGGTTATTGCGGAACTCGTTCCTTTAGCATTTTAGTATGTTTTCTGCAGTCTCTAGTGTGTTTTTACAGGACATGTTATGTTGCAACTTTGGGATTAGATGGATACTTGAAAATTTGGATACTCAAGTTGTAATGCATTATTACTTTCTTTCTAACTTCCATCTTTTATCAAATTTGGCCATGCCTTTTGAGCCACAAGCGTGTTCCAATTATGTCGATTAAGATGATGATTATAAGAAAGAATTGCGCACACTATTTCTGTAGGAAGTGTGTTTAGTACCTCGTTGCCTTCCTTCAGCGTCCTCGCTTGAGTCATTACCTGGCATTCTTCTTTCTTTTGAATACTTGTAACAGTCTCTCGTTGGCTAGAAGATGTTTAGGTGGGAATGTGTTTACAATAAACAAACTTTCTTATTGGATTCTCCTTGCTGGAGGAGCACTGTGCTCTACGTCTGAGTTTGGGTGCAAACACTGAACTGAGCGAGCTGGTCAAATCCTGGGGTCCTCAATTGTACTTGCCAACGCTTTTTATGCAGCTGAGCATCGGTCCGGTATCTGAACGGACTGAAAATAACCGTGCACCGAAGTCCGGACTAAAACTTTTGGTGTTTGACCGGACTGAACTTGAATTATTTGGGCTTGTCTAATCTTAGGACGGAATGGACCTAGATTTTTATAAATTCTTTTAAATCTATTTGTGACGGGTTTGTCTTTATCTTCTCAAATGAATTTTTTCTGGAATCGTTAATGTCATTAGATGGGTTTTTCTGTGATTAAAATAGAGTTGTTCGTGAATATGTCCTTCAGACACAAATTCTCATTTGAGACGGCGGTATCCGTCACAACTCACAAGCTTGTGACGGATACCGTTTCCTCTCAAAAAATACCCACTTGTTCTCTCTCCGACACTATTCATGTAGTCTCTTTCTCCACTAACTCATTTTATATCCATTTTATCTCACAAAATATCCGTCACAAATGATGACCTGTCACAACTAAGACTTACTAGTCTTTCAGATTAGCTCATGTTTGCAATCAATGATTCATTCCGAGACAATCTTATCATTTAGTGATTCAATATTGTACTTCTCTTAGTTTAGCAGTTTTGCAGTTTCGCACTGCCTCTATTTTTTTCCTTTTCTTCCATCAGATCTCAATATTTGATTATAATGAATGATACTAATATAGTAGTTACATTTATCATTCAAAAATCTTTACGAAATTAAATTTTCAACAAAAAATTTACCTTATAAAATAAATACACTAAAAATGTGCTCTGAGTATCGTATAAACAGAAAAACGTATGAACTAACAGTCTGTCATTTTTACGCTCAATTTTTCGGAATCATTCACTCATTTTACGAATGTGAAAAAAATCTATGGGTTTCGTCCAACATCAAATTAAGTGTTGCGATCCGTATTACATGTGAAAATTTGAAGGCAACCCGTCGACTTTGTCATTGAACACAACGTTTCCAGTATCCCTGATAGAAAAAAGAATGAACATATCCAGCGTCTTCAACATATGTTGCTTTGGCAAGCTTTCTGTACTCTCCATTGCAAAAATGTTGTTGATTTGTAGAGGTATAAGAAGACACCACCAAAGCATCATTAATTCAGGATCACTCAAGTAAGTAATGCTTGCGAGCTTGGCAGATACGAAAAACCTGATGTCACATTCGAGAGCCAAAAAGGTCAAATGAATAAAAGAACGAGTTACAGTAGAGCAGAATCGATAAGCTAAACTCAAAAGAATTGGGATAGGGGCCGAGATTTACTACTGTCAGCGCTACGTTCACTCGTGAACTCAAATACTAAGAAGCAAGAGTATATAAATTCATTGAAAAAGTCACCTGGGACCGAACACCCTCAGCTCTTCCCTAGACCCTGGCATACATAATTATAATCTGCAGTGAAATTTGCTCCATGTAGGATTCTTCCCCATTAACGGTGCACAAAAATCTCATGTGTGCCCCTGTGCATGTTTTTCTTCATTTAGTCCTTTCACGAAAGCGATCTTTAGGTTCTAAAGAGGCTTCGTGAATCATTTTAGCCCACAACTCGTTAAAACGATGATGGAATCCCTCCTGAAACCAGGCCTTGATTTCCGAATGCAAAATCCATGGGTTTTCTTTCCATAGCCCACGTAATTTTCCACAGCTATCAATAGTTCTTGACTTGGTACTTAACTGACAGAGAAGATTATGCACACGTTTCTGGCACGATGATTCCGGCTTTAAGATGCTGCTAGGTGGAGCCGACATACTCTTTCTTTCAGCTTTAATGCACGGCAAGACATGCCCGTCAAGTAAAGTATAAGCAAAAGCAGCAACACGCCGCTCTACGTCCTTGATGGGCGCTTTACTAGGAGGGAGTTCCCATAAATGAGGACCAAAGTACGGAACAACATAACAAAATACTTGATCTTTAAGAGGGTCATAAACTGGATTCCGATCTGCCAAAGGTGCAGAATATGTGCACAACGATCCAGCATATTTGACAAGCCACTCTGACCTCACACTCGTTGCTCCATGAATATAAGGTCGTTTTACATGTTGCATCTCATGATACACCAAAAAGTCAGGAGCGGATCTTGAGATAGTTGACCAACGGCGAAGAAAAACAGTCTCTGCAACATTGAGTGCCTGGTATCGAACTGCATTAATTTTCCTATCTTCCTCGGCCACTACTTTGGCACCTCGATTTTGTTTGGCCACTCTGTCTGGCCATCCTGAACATATGGCTTGGCATATGACATCTTCTTCGAGATTCGAGAGGGTATTTTTGGAAGACGGAGTGGTCCAACTATGTTCTACGTTTTGTATTGTCCCGTGGGTCCATGAAAATGCCTCCTCTGGACCACTGTATCTTTGGTTAAAGATTAATTGAAGAATTAGCTTCCTCAGCTTGGACATCTCTTCCATTGTTTTCAAGCTTAGCGCATATTTGTTGCAGAACAATAATGCATCTTCTGATTGCTCAAAACACAGTAAAGTATAAGCCACCGTTATCGCATCACTCTTCAAATTGTAAAGTTTTGCGCGATTCTCTTTTATTTGTTTCCGTGTTAATTTTGACTTTTGTGCCTTATCTTCATCATGTTCCTCAGGATTGTCACTTGCACCAAACTCAGAAAGGAAAGGATTCGACAAGCCCAAAGCAGCTGCAACGGCTATAGCATAACCCAAAACCAGGTTTCGTCGTTCATTACTAATCTCCTTCTTTATGATCTGTATGGCAAGGAGGAGGAGCTTGGAATGGCGTGGTCCCATGGGATACTGAGCCATAGCCTTGCCCAAAGGAGTCAGATTACCATCGCTATCAAGGGCTTCAAGAGCTTTTAAGCACTTCTCAGCTTCAATCAAATCAGTGGCATCTGGAGGTGTCGGGAATGGGAACTTCGTAACCTAAAAAGATAAAAATGGATATAGTGAGACTGTGGACTAAAGCACAAGATAATGAATACATAAAACAGGACACTAACCACTTTGATTCTCATCGATTTCAAAAGAAGGATAACACCATCAACAGGTGTCTTCAAAATTTCAGCACAAGAGAATTCTGGGAACTCATTTGTCACGGCAGCACCAGAATAGAGGCAATAACAATGGCCAGGTCCAGTTCTTCCAGCTCTTCCTGCACGTTGTGCAGCTGACGCCTTACTTATCCACTGTATTTCATAAGATTCCATGCCATTTGAGGAGTTATACAACTTTACCTTCTCCCTTCCAGTGTCGACTACATATTTAATCCCAGGAATAGTTAAAGATGTTTCAGCGACGTTAGTCGCTACAACAACTAAACGTTCTCCTTCTTTCACTTCTTCAAAAACACGAAGTTGAGCAGCTGCTGGAAGCATGGCATAAAGTGGCATAACATGTAACGAACCCACATGATCCTTTTTCGCTCCAAGTTGCTCATTTGTGCTAGAATAGCTCTTAAGAGAGCAATCTTTCGTCACAGCATCTTCCACACTGGTTTTGGTTGTCGAAACACTCTTTCCTGCCAAAGCTTCAAAAGCAGCCTGCAAAGAACTAAGGTTCACATCCGCCACACCATCATCTATCTTTTGATCGTTTTCATCTTCAACTTCAAAATCAAAGTCACTATCATCATCACTCTCTATTCCCACATTATCAGAAAGATACAACTCATGATCATCCAGGTCATCATAGTACTCGTCATAACGACTGAATCTGTTCATTTGTTGTGTAGTACCATCATCAAGTGCTTCATCAATCTCTGCGATGTTATGTCCATCAATTTGGGTCATGTCAATTTCAGAAGTCTTATGTTGTTTATTAGTATCAATAGTTCCTTTAAACTGTCTTGAAGCTTGACGAAGATTATGACACAAATCCTCTACTTCTCTCTGGCCAGTAACAAATACAAGTATGCCACCAGGAGGCAGCTTTTTGTGAATTTTTAGAACGGTCTTGTAGGCTTCACCCATATAGTCTACAAGTTCAGTTCTCTTTGAAAAGTGCCGTGTTACAGGAAATTGTCTTGTTGGAATTTCTATAACTGGTGGGGTTTCACGGAATATCCGGTTTCCAGAAGTGAAATCCTCAACTCGTAAGGTTGCACTCATCAGAATGAGTTTTAGTGGGTATATTCTAATTTTGGGATCAATTTCTACTCCTGCCCGGAACTTCTGTTGCTGATCCTCGTACGTAATCTAAAATAAATAATGATTTCAGCAACGGGAAAATGCAAGATACAATAAACTAAATGACCAGCATGCCATAACACTGCTGCAAGTGATACATACAGAGTTATATCCACAGAAGAAAAGTACGAAAACCTATATGAAACTAGAGCGTAAGGAAAAAGAATGCGATTTTCTATCTATTAAAGGCTTAAAGCAACAGCAAATGCTGCATTATGGTTAATTTTCAGGAGAAAAACAAAACAGACAGCACACTGTATGTAACACTTGCAGCAAAGATGAGGAGAGACAACAAAACCAAATAGGCAGGAGAAGAAAATTTAAGAGCAAGCAAAAGCAGACCCAAATGTTCACCTGTCGCGCCTCAATGATACGAGAAAGCATCCCAATGAGAATATCGGTGTTTAGGCTTCTCTCATGAGCCTCGTCCAAAATTATAACAGAGTAGCGCTTCAACAGGAAATCATTCTGCATGAGAGATAATAGTGCCACGATGTTAAGGGGTGAGGAGTTATATGATAGCTCAGTAGGCATAAGTTCTAACCAAGAAAAGACGAGAAGTGAACAGGAAAGAGAAGCATGCAGCATCTATTTCAAGCATTCTATTTATCAAGCATTTTTGTAGTACCTAAGTAGCCGTAGATATTTTTAGTGGGGGAAAGGTGGTTTAAAAACTCACAAACTCACAAACACTAGTGAAGATGTGAATGAACAAAGAGAGCAAAAAACCAACACCTGCAATTCTCGGAGTAGAATTCCATCAGTCATGAATTTTATAGAGCTATTTTCTCCGATCTTTTTGTCATGCCTGACTTGAAACCCAACCTCCTTCCCAAGACGAACTCCAAGTTCATATGCCACTCGTTTTGCAGTAGAAAGCACCGCAACACGACGAGGTTGGGTTACACCGATAATACCACTTCTCGTGCTACATTTTGTTGAACCATAACCAGCTTCATAAAGGAACTGTAAATCACAAATAAACATAAGCTACTCAAGACGCTTAGAAGTCACGGGAGAAAATTACAGAAACACCCTTATCTAACATGCCTGTGGAATTTGTGTGGTCTTGCCACAACCAGTTGCTCCACAAATTATAACACTCCTATGACTGTTTATAGCTTCCATAATCTCCTGTTCCATCATAATAATTGGGAGCTCCTTTCTCCCATTTACCACCTCTTTTGGCCGTGACACATGTATCACAGTAGGGGGAACTGGAGGCCCCTGAAGTGAATTTCTTTCTACACGTTTTGTTCCATCAAACGTGTCAATTCTATAATCATCCAATGGACCCTGAAATAGAATAAACCATTTACAGGTTTAGATGGCCACTTTGATAGGAGGTCTAGCAAACAAAATCCATACGACAAAACTGAGGTAGATCAGCACATGGTAAGTGACAAGCATCAATGAACAACCTTACACCATTCCCAGTTGAGCAATTTATCAAAAAGTGATAGCTAGGCATTTCACAGGCTCAGACTGTACATGTCTGAAGCGTAAGAAACAAATATATTTACAGCAGCTGCCATTAACAGCAACAAAGTATTTGTCCCAGAAGGGAGATATCACGAAGATAGTATTAACTACAAAGGTGACTCTCTCTACCTTAAAATTCCCTGAAAAAACATAAAATCTGAAAAAAAAACTAAACAAACTCAGCAACCCACAATATATCTGTCTGGTCAAGAAAACATCTTATTTTCATTTACTCAAACTGTACAGGAGAATAGGTGACTCATCTTCAAATAGTTCATGTTGTAGTGAGGTAAGAGTTTAATAGGGACGGTTTAAGACAAAGATGGAAGAATAACAGTCAACAGTCTCAAACTGAGGATTTAATGCTGTTGTATCATAGCATACTTCAAACTTTAGCAACCCATAAGAAGGCTATCTGCTTGACAGGGATCCTCGAGAAAATCCTTAGAACACTCACAAATTGCAGAAGTTTTGTTTTTCTTTTATTTTGTGCAGTGATCAAATGATCACCACTTTGCATCATAGCATACTTCAAACTTTTGCAATTCATGTTACCCTTTTCTAAACCTAGTCCTTAAAATGCCATCACATATCGAACTTAACCTTTGAACATAAATAAGACATACGCATAATCTATGTGCATTTACACAAGCCAGAAGATATACTGACCGCTGCAATAATAGGGTTGCTGTCATTATCCGGAGAAATGGATGTAGTTGTAACATCTAACTTCACGGCTTGGGAGTCATTTTCACCAGTAATATCTTTAATCAAATCATTCGGTACAATTGCACATAAATTATCATCAGTCCTGTTCTCATGACTTAGCCCTCGAGAAGATTCAGAGGAAGCAGATATGTTCTCAATAAATATTGGTTGCAAGCTGACATTCTTTTCACCAACATTCAATTGAGGACCATCATCGGAATCAGATTCATTTTCACATGAATCAACCTTGTTTCTCTTGGGACAACTCTTGCTTATTGGCACCTGTAGTCCAGCCTTAGAGTACAGCATTTCCATCCTGCGCTTTTCCCGCGTTGTCTCTCGCTATCAAGCAGAATAAGAAGGATAAATAAGCAAAACATCTCGTAAAAGATTGTGTCTTTACCAGGTAACATAATTCACCCTGTAAACCTTTGCTAGTTTAGCTAGTAAAGTCACGGAGGGGTGACTTTTAGTCTTTGACACCGATCAACATCAAAAACCAACCTCGGGATTTCCTTTACCTCATATTTCCCTTTACACAAAAAGAATACTACTGCCTAGTAATTTCAAACCATAAAACGCTTATGCATAACCTCACCTGCCCAATTTTCTCAGAACATTGCATAAATGAATGAGCACCCTCCTTTATTGCATGCTTCCTGAGACCATAAAATGTTTATACTTGACAGACAATAATATAATCCAAATTTCCAATCGCAGGGACGACTTCCCTCAATCAGTGAGGTGAAACAAAAACAATAAACATACTTCAAGTTTTCTACACTTTCGGCCAAAAGTTTTTCCTTTTCCTTCTCTTCCTGCACAAAACCCACCAAAAACCCTAATTTAAGGGGAAAAAACAAACCCAAATAACAACTAAAGATGATTAACAAACCCTAATTTACTACTCGTCAATAAACAGCTAAACAAAATCACCTACCTCTAATCTCCTCAACTTCCTTTGTTGGGATTTGCTCAATTTTTTGTCCTTTGATATTGTAATCTGCTGACAAAAACTCAGTAAAGATGAAACCTTTTACAAAAGACCCAATTAAGAATTAAATATAAACTTAGGAAACTAATGGGAAGCGATACCTGGGGTTTGAGTTTATCGTTCTTCTTGCTTTTCTTAGTAACAGCAGGTAATATGAGTGCATTGCTATCATCCTCACCAGCAACCATGGCGACACAGACTGCAGTGAAGGTTGATGAATGAATGAATGAAGAACAGGGGAGACAGTAGGAGAAAGAGGCGCTGATGAAGAGGACAAACCGAGAAGCTCGGAACCAAGGGCAACGGACTCGTGTTTTACCACTAATTTTGGTGGGGTTTTGGACCGGCTTAAATTGATTCAATTTAAATCGGGTTTGCCTTAGTTTTACTTTTACTATTAGTTCCGATTTAATTCAATTAGGGTGTAATTGGTTTTGTTATTCCCTCCTATTCTATATATTCTTCCCTATTTTTTAAAACGGATTATTCAAATTTTTTTTTTCCTTTATTCTTATTTTATTCATTTCTCTCATATTATCAAACCCCGCTCAACTTTTTTTACTCTTATTTTATTCTTTTTTTAATCTTTGTGACCCACAATTTCTTATTTAATTCTTAATTATTCATTACTCTCTCCTACCCAAACCCCCACCCAATTTTTTAAACTTATTTTACTTCCTACCTTAATTCTTGTGTTCACGTCAAATCGGAACAATATATAGAATAGAAGGGAGTATTTTGAGTATGCTACAATTCAAATTTTATGGTTTATGATTCTAGTTTCTACTAGAAAATAGGAACCGTATATCCGGTTTCAAATTTTGTCGATAGGTATCGTATACACGGAAAATAATACGGAGTATTAGATATACCAAACTTTGTATGATTGAAAAGGTATATTGTATATATACATATTACAAATTATATCGTTTATTTTTGTTTACTCCTATTGCCAATGATCTGATCGGCTTTTATGGCCCTTGAAATCAACGGGACTTAAAATGGACGAACATTGGTTCCGAGTCGACTTTGAGCCAAACTTAACCAAATCTAAGCTGATACAAAGCTTTGCACTGGTCCGATTCAAATCTCGTTACACCGTTTTTTATGCAATTGTTCTTGTCTTAATCAAATATTATTATAGTTATAGTCATTAGGTTTATATTGAAACACACATTTCTCTTTTACGCACTTGTACATGCATATTATCACGTGAATATTTTTAATCTATATTATGACCCTGATCTTTCTGGCTTAATTTCAGCTCGTTTTACTTTTGCTTACCTTTATTTCATTAATTTTATTTACGTTCAATCAATTATGTTCAATTAACCTCTTCACAAAACTAACTTTTAATTCAACAAAATTCACTTCAGCTCCACTCAATTTAGTTCAATTAAGTTTTACTCATTTTAATTCAATTCGACTCGTTTCAGCCGAAAAGAAGAGGGCCTATAAACGATAATCTTATTCCATGTACAAAGGCTAATCAACGGGATATCCAATGACTAACATTTTCACAAATATATTGTAAAGAATATTTGAGATATTTTCACTCAACAATAATGTCAAAAATGATGTTGTGTCTGCACAAATTTCCATTTAAGACGACCAATATATTTATTTTAACTTTAAAACGGATTAAATATCACACATAAGATAAAAACATATTGCATTGAAATTAACAAATGTTTGTTCTATCTATACAAGTGGGTACCCATAGTAGGAGGATCATACATCCGAGGTACTACCACCAATATTATATTTTTTGAGCATTTATTATAATGTTTTTGAGTTTTATTTTAAAAATGATGAGTACTGGTATAAAATTTTTGAGTTAAGTTATTAAAACATTAAGCTCAAAAACATTACATATAAACTTAGTTATATTTTATTTTTAAGAAAAAAAATTAAAATCTAACTTATAAATTTCTATAAGCTCAGAAAACATGCACATATGCTCAAAAACAAATAAAGTTTGACGTAATAAGCTAAAAAAAAAAACTCATATGCTCAAAGACAAATAAAGTTTAAGGTAGTAAGCTCAAAAAAATATTCAAAGCTCAAAAAAATATTCATATGCTCAAAAAAAAATATTCATAAGCTCAAAAAAATATTCATATGCTCAAAAAAATATGCATATGCTCAAAAACTAGAAAAAATGTGAGGTAGTATCTCCGATGTATGTTCCTATTTCTCGGGTACCCATTTTATGCTTATGATGAATTCATCTGTCTTAAATAAGATCTATTGATGGATATGAATGGCTCATAGATATGAATGGTGGGAGTAACATTTATGATTACACAAATTTTCATTTGTTACGGCGGTATCCGTCACAAGCTTGTGATGGATACCGTTTTCTCTCATAAAATACTTATGAGAGGTGAGTGAAAAAGCTTATGAAGGCTGCTCCATGTTATCCCCTCCTCTTTTTGTGAGAGGTTACAAACTTGTGACGGAATTAGCCCGTCACAAGCAAGACGTACTAGATTACACAAATCTAAGTAGTTTGTATATGTACTTATCTTAAAATAAATTTGACTCATATACGTAATCGACCCTATCTATTTGTAATTAGATTGAGGTCTAGAATTTCTTAATCTAGTGCTTAAGATGAAAAAACTTCTAGATCCGTAGTTAGAATGTCCTTAGGGAGGATTACTTAACACAAATTCTCATTTGTGACGGCGATATCCATCACAAGTTGTGACGGATACCGTTTCCTCTCACAAAATACTCATTTTTTCTCTCTTTGACATTATTCATGTGGTCCTCTTTCTCTACTAACTCATTTTGTATCCATTTTATTTCACAAAATATCCGCCACAAATAGTGACCCGTCACAAGCAAGACTTACTAATTTCTTAATCGAGACTCGTGCCTAAAATAAAGGCACTTAGACGATAAATGTTCGAATGTCCATGATAGGGTACTCAACTACTCATAAACTATCATGGTGACAATTTGATACAAGTACAAAAGATAATGTAACCTGAACGACATTGAGACAAACGTTTGGCGTGCCGATCCTCTCCAGTGGCCGAAAATACTGGACGGATGAATGCCAAGTTCATGTGATATTAACAAAAGAATTTGAAATGCACATTTAGAAGTCAAGTGTTGGCCATTTCTTAAATCAAAAACCAATCTGGATAAATCAGAATTGGAGCATTCACCCCTAACATTGGCTACTGTGAACTAACATCGTCACCGCAGAGAAGCATGGACCGTTTCATTTAACCTCTTCAAGATTTTTATTCGGGATCAAAACAGAAACTTGTCCTTCCGAAACAATGGGAGAGGGATTCTACTTATTGACATCGCCGCTAGGATAGCCTCAACAAAAAAGTATACAAAAACCTGTTGGATTACTGTTTCTTCATCCAACTTCAATGCCATCAACGAAGAATTGGCAAATAATAATAGTGTGTGATTTAGTGAATAATGTTTTAATCTATAAGAATTTTGTTAAAAGTATCAGTCAGTCGGACCAATCATTTTTGATGGCACCACATGCTGGTGGAACTCTTCCTCTGTTAGAACTCCAAGCTTCAGCGCAGCATCCTGCAAAACCCATTTCATCAACTTTTTTTCAGTTCTACTTGTCGATACAGATAGACTCTCACCTTCATTTATCAACTATCATTCACTATAAGCATTAACTAATCTCCGTCTTTGGAGTATGATTTCTTCCTAATGATTTAAGAGTTCCTAAACAAAAATCTCTAACTTGTTCGTGTTATGATGGAATAAAGCAAAATGACTTCTAAAACTAGCTGCACTTCTATCCGTCATTTGATACAATCCTCAAAGCAATTTCATTATGGCCATGCGCTATCAGACCTCTATGTAGCTAAAAAGGAGGGAAAGCTGTGCATAACCGTTTCCCCAGGTCCCACCATTTGCAGGATCCTTTACGGAACCTTGGTAATGTTGTATTGTTGTCACAAAGACACACCACTTCCGCAGTGCCCTAGACAAATACCCCCCTTGTACAGCTAGGAAAACGTAACGTTCTACTCGTGTCATTTGTCATGTAAAAAAAATTCACAAATGGATAACAGTCAAACAATCGAAGACAGAAGAAAGTAGAAAGTTTGGGAAAATAATTCGCAAGGAATCACACCATCAGTGTTGTTCCTTCCTTGTGTGCTTTCTTTGCAACGGCCGCAGCATTGTCATAACCGATTTTCTGGCAAATAAAGAGAACTAAGTCAGCAGAGAAGCAGGATGAAATAACAAATCTAAGTTTATAATAGTTGGTCCGCAATAACTTACAGGGTTCAATGCTGTTACGAGCATAAGTGACTGCAAGTACAATAAAAAGCAAAAAAAGTTAAGCTTATTGTAGTCTACGGCAAAGTATATATTCCAACATTATTATTTGCAGTTACCTCATTTAGCAACTTTGAAATTCTCTCTGTGTTTGCTTGAATACCCCTTACACAATTCTTTTCAAAAGAAGCAGATGCATCTCCAAGTAATCTCAATGACTAGAGACAAGAGTGAAAGAAAAAAAAACTTGGAATTAATAATTGGAAGAGTGAACTCAGTCAAGCAGAAGACGCAACAATTCAAACACCGAGAATTTGAACAGAAAAGATATGCCTATGACAAAGATAGCGCAATTACATACATGAAGAAGGGCATTAGCAATGAGAGGCTTGAATACATTTAGCTCAAAGTGACCATTGGATCCTCCCACTGTAATGGCAACATGGTTTCCCATTACCTGCAAGTGTAAATGCATAAAACATCAATAATAAAATTCACTTACTAATGGAATGCAAGAAGGTCAGACCACAAAATCTACTGCCATAACTGAGGATGATATTCTAATTAATCTGAATGACCCAACTTTTCTAACCCTTCTATCTTCACTCTAGACCTTATCTTGGTACATCTCTAGTATTTTCTTAGCCTAAATACTTGATGAATATAAACAACTGTTTCTAAAAGATTTTTAGTATATGTTGATTTTGGAGCTGCGCAATGACATACACATATTGAACATCATCACACAGCAGTAGTATAAAAAACTTACCTGAGCACAAACCATAGTCAAAGCCTCACACTGTGTAGGATTAACCTTCCCCTGATATATTACGTAAGACATCAGCATATATCAAGAAATGAAGACCTAAAGTAAGATCTTAACAAAAATACAGACTGGAAACAAAGAATGAGAAAGAACTTTACAGGCATGATGCTGCTCCCTGGTTCATTTTCTGGAAGAATTAGTTCACCAAGACCACAACGTGGACCACTGAATGGCAAGAAAACAGTTACCAAACTGCAGGATGTATCTTTGATGATGATGAAATGACCAGGTATTGTAGTCCAAGAAATGATACCTTCCTAGGAATCGGATGTCATTAGCAATTTTCATTAAAGAAGCAGCAACAGTATTGAGAGCACCACTTGTTTCCACAAAAGCATCATGTGCAGCCTGATAGGTAGCAGAGAAAATGAATTCCATTTAATTGTTTCAGAAACAAAGTGCACAAACAGAAGTAATGTAGCTTAAAAGCAATTTGAACTGACCAATGCTTCGAATTTGTTTTCCGCTGTCACAAAAGGCAAGTTAGTTTCTTCTGCAACTGCGGCAGCAATCTTCACATCAAACCTGAAAGGCATAGCAGATGATGTCGAGATGTTAAAGCGAAGATAAAGTTGAACCAATCTCAAAAATTTATAAGAATCGATACTAAATGAAGATATCACAGAACTACAGAAGTCATTAAACATCACTTAGTAAATGTTGTCTAACAAATCTAATGAATGTTTAAAATAAAACCCAAATCTTATTTGTGAAGGAAATAGACACTAGTAATTGCATATGACAACTATATCTCAATGCTTGTATATGTGATTTAAAGTATCTTTTACCTACAAAGCTAGATGGACGCAGAATCGAAAGTGATGTTTTTCTTTCACAAAATAAATTCCCTTCCATACTTCTTTCCTTTTGGCTTTACTCCTCTTTCCCTTTTTGTATTTCTCATGTTTCCTTGGTTTTTTCCCAATTGGAGTGTTAACAATAAAATTTCACTGCCGTTTGACCCCAAGACTAGCTTTTTTCTAAATGGCTAACGATAGTGGTTAAGCTTCTATTTTTTTTATTTGAGAAGAAACAACTATCGACGCACTTAAGGTTAAGGAGCCCTGAATCCCAGGGTAATGTTGTTACTATTGTGCTACAAGTGTCATCATTTATTAGATATCTTTCATTATATTAATAATAATAATAAAATTTTCGCCTAGTACAAGTTTCACAAATTTTAGTGTCAACGAACACTACATTCTTTTAAATTTCAAGGAAGTATTTACTTAAACTTCAACAATCAGAGCCTAAATATACAAATGGTCTTGAATAGAAGGCGACCCAATCCCTCAAGCAATTCCATTATGTAATTTACTTTCTGCTCGTATCAGCTTCAAACAAGACGGATTCTTATTTTTCCGTCTCACCTACAAATTTATTTTCGGAATATTCACGTGGTACCCTTCAACTTTACCACATTGCACATGGTACCCAATAATTTAAGTTTGTGGACATGATACCCTCCACGTTTGATTTTCATGCACAACATGCCCTTTATGTCGCTATAAAATACCTCAACTGAGCATAATTCATACACAGGAATTCAGATTCGGCCAATTTTTTTTTCTAAAATGATTATCTCATCATAATCTACGATTTGGGGAAAACAAATTGTCAACTGACCAATTTATAGGGTTTTTTTAACAAAAATCTCAAATCGACCATATCTTCGATCTTAAATTTTCGAATGACCATTTTCGTTTTATCAACTTATAGATCTCGAAGAGGTAATTAATTTGAAAAAAGAAAATTAGTCAATTCTGATTTCTGGTCTACGATTTATGCTCAGTTGAAATTTTTTAAAACGATTAAGAGGGCATGTTGTGCTTGAAAATCAAAACTCAAGGATATTATGTGCACAAACATAAAAAGTTGGGTACCACGTGCAAAATGGCAAAGTTCAAGAGTACCACGTGAATTTTCCGTCATATTTTTTTTAAAAACGGCTTCAAAAAAATTAGTTGATAAACTCCATCATATGAAGCACACAAATAGCAGCACACTATGCTAACAAAACCCCTTTTAGATAATTGAGTTATTTCAATGTTTACTAATTAAATTTTACTCTTTCATGTGCTCAAATGCTTTGTAGTTTCACTAGTTTGTACACCTTACATGAACTCACGAAAGCGCTACCATTGTATGTAAAAGAAAAGGAGCCTTGACTGTAGCATTACTCAAAAAAAAGAGGAAAGAAACGTGACACCACGGGAAGACATACCCTTTCTTTGTATTTAATCCAGTTCCCACAGCAGTGCCTCCTTGTGCAAGCTGGGTGTAGAGCCAATGTGTGAGATCAGAGGAATGATAAGTCGGTTGGAGAGGGTAAAAAGTGATAGTTGAGGGAGCCTACCTGATACATCCGAGGTAGAGTGCAGACAACTCTTTCTAGACCATACTTCACCTGGAAACACAACATAAGTTAGAACCTGCACTTAATAAAATAAAGTTCCCCTACGTAGAATCAAGACCAAAATTTGTCATCACATTCACATATTGCAAATCTGTCGGAACATTGTGTCATTTTCAAATGATCTTATTTGAACATTATCTAAATTAAAAATAAAAAAAGATGGACTTGAATAACAATTGCTGGCAGATGATACCTAAGGTCTCCGAGTCCTACATTGTGGTAGGGAATTTAGGCCATTTTGATATATTAATAAGAGGATCTAATCAATAAATCACACGCCTTAAATGGCTATTCCCGCTAGGTCACACCCTCTTACAGATAATTCACAAAATTACGTAAAAACAACAAAAGAATCTCATAGAGTGGTGTAACTTTTTTAAAAAAAAAGGATATGAGAAATAGAGAATAGATCCAGCCTGACCCAATTGAAACCATGACCTCCCAGTGCCATTAGGGGTCATTATTGTGGTGGTTGGAGGTGGACGGCGGTGGTTGTTAGTGGAGTATGAAGATAGTACAGAAAGGGTATGGGAAACCCTTGGGGGTAGCGGAATAGATTTGAGGGAATGAGGGGTAAATCCATTTTGGAAAATGGGTGAGGAAAACGGAAAATAGGGGTAAACAAACAAGGGTATGCGGATATTTATTTTCCCTATTCCCTTTCCTGAAAACCTCATACCCAACAACCTCTAAGTTGCTCTTTGACTAGGTAAAGTGTCAATTTGTGGAGGGGAACATAATTTCTGGTGACAAGAACACTTCAGGAAAAAAAAAGGATGCAAATAGCTTACTTGAGTGGTATAGCCACTGAACTCTTGACCAAGCGTCAAAGGTGTTGCATCTTGTGTATGCGTACGCCCAATCTTAATTATGTCGTTGAATTCATGACACTGTACAAAGGGACAATCAGAAATCAAACTAATTGCGATGACCAATGCATACTAACTATCAAAATGATTTCATGTAATAATGTGTTTTGGTATATAAGAGTTCACGTGAATCATAGGATGTCTACACTAGTTCGACAGAAAAGGTTGCAAAATCAGATGATAAAGGTAAGTGTATCTGTGTGTGCAATATCTATGATATAAAAAATATCACCTTGGCGTTCAGAGTAGAGTGTAAAGTTTTTAAGCTTGGTAAGAATCTGGAATTTACTTCCATAGCTGCTGCAATGTGCATCACCTAGAAAGTAGATAATATGTCAATACTAGTTGCTTGCGCGACGAGAAATCACATCATTTCGTTAGGAACTTGTATATCACTTATAACCAATACGGCAATAAACATAAATATTTTACCCAACGCGTGCCAGAATAACCTTATCTTCGTGCAATTACAAAAAAGAAATGAATTGTTCGTATTCCAATTGAAAAATAGAGAAACGAAGATAAATACTTACTGTTGGGAACGTATCATTAGAAGACTGAGACCTGTTGACATGGTCGTTTGGATGCACAAACTTCCCACCTCTCTGATGACCAAGGATCTCAGCTGCCCTGTTCGCAATGACCTACATCCAACAACAAAATGTGACATACAGATGAAAAAAAAGGTGGCAAAGAAGATCGAGCAAATGTTTAACTGCACCTTCTAAACACTAAATAACGGCTTGAGAAGCATGTGCAAGGCCTAAAAAAATCATACAGGGACCAACCTCATTAGCATTCATGTTGCTTTGTGTGCCACTGCCAGTTTGCCAAACCACGAGAGGGAAATGGTCGTTTAGCTTTCCCTCAGCTACTTCTTGTGCAGCCTGCATAATTGCTTTCCCTATCGTGGGGTCAAGGCCATAGTCAATGTTTACCTGCATCAACCAATCACTAAAATTCACCCAAAAGTTGAACTAAAATGCTCATAAGGGAAAAGAAATATTCATACAATAAGGAAATTTAATTTGCCACCGAGATATAGAATTCATGACACCATTGTTTCTCTCTTTAAGACTCATTTGATTGTAGCTTTAGTTTCAATGAGAGTGTTTTGAAATTCCAGGAAATATGTTTCGACTTTTGACAAAAATATTTTGCAATAGTTATATAAATAGATTTAGCAAAACACCTTGTTGTTTGGCTCTGGAATCTTCTTTTAAGAAGATAATGTTATACAACATACCTTGGCAGCACATTTCTTCAAAATCCCAAAGGCTCGAATTATCGGCTCAGGCATACGTTCACGGTCCCCACCAATTTCAAAGTTCTGCAGAGATCTCTGAGTTTGAGCTCCCCACAACCTTTAGTGCGCAGTAAGAACAGCAATAAACCGTCAGCTTTGACATTATAAGAACAGCTGCACCGTCATTCAAGAACTAGCAGAAGAAATATGTACGTATAAAGGTCTTATGACTTAAGCACCAGCAAATGAGGTCTTAATCTCATATTTATGTAAGCGGTCATTATACTGTCGAATTAGTTCACCTGTTCAGAATTCAGGTCATCACTACATCAATCATTCCAATATCATTCCAATATCAGTTAAAAAATATTTCTATTGTCCATAACTCCTCATTAGCATTCCAAGGGGAACTTCTGATTTGGCGAGGTTCCATAAGGTAGAAAATGTTCTACCCTTACTCTTTAAAGTGTGACACACCTTGAAGGAATAAGTTCCCGTGGCAAAAGGGAACAGTGTTTTTGCTGGCAAAAGTGTATAAGCTTTTGTTCAAAAATTCCCCAGTGGATTTTTAAAAAGGGCTAAAGAATACATGTCCAGAATAAAAGGGCAGAGATAAAGGGGAAAAGCAAAATGCAAAACAAAACAAAACAAACAAGGAAAAATTAGAAAATGCATAATAGGGCGGCTGATCACACCTTTGGTAATTGCACCTTAGGTGAGTGCGCCTTACGCAAAGTGCAGCAAAGGCAAGCATAAGGCGATTTACCTAGCCGCTCACAGACTCTAGTACCCAAGCCCCCCAGGGCAAGCTTTTAAATTCCCATCTAATATACTAACAGCAGAAGGGGAGCCTTGGCGCACCTGTTAAGGTGTTGCGGCGTTGTGGCGTTGCTTTGTGACCGTGAGGTCACGGGTTCAAGCCCTGGGAGCGGCCTCTTGCCAAAAAATGGCAAGGGAAGGCTTGCCCCCATTACACCCTTGTGGTGGGGCCCTTCCCCGGACCCTCGCCTAGCGGGGATGCCATCGTGCACAGGGATGCTTTTTTTATCCTAACAGCAAGAGCATCCTCATTTCAGATTCAGATTCAGGCTTTCAGCCAAGACTTCCCTTATTACATCAATTTAGGACAACACAATTGCAACAAACTTTTAAAGCTCGCTAACGGAAATACACCCGTCCTAACTCTAAACAGGAAACAGTTCTCTCCGGTAATATCATATGGAAACGTTGCTTTCCCCATTTCACTCTCGATCAGACGTTTACCAAGCCAATATATCTTGTTCATTTCATTCCACCTCAATCCACAACAAATCCATTTCGTATAAGAAACATCATTCTCGATTCCGCTTTCCGCCAACGCTTTCCAAATCCAGGGTATCGATGACACCATCAGTACATCAAAATTTTACAAAAAAAAACAATTATAGATGAATCAAAACGTCGACAAAACCCTAAATATTATAATTACGATCTTCTAATAACAACAACATGAATGCCTTTCCGTAATCTACAATAACCAAAACATTTGGCGATCCATGACGTAACTCAATCATTCATTCGTTATAAATACAGAAATCGACGGGTGAATGATATAATAACAAGAGATATATATATATAGAGAGAGAGAGAGAACGGACTTGTCGGAGGGAACTTGAATGGGACCAAAAGTATCACGTTCTTCACGAAACGACGAGTAGAATCGTAGGCACATCGAACGGAGAGCAGCAGTGGTTGATGGAGTGGTGGTGGTAGTGGCGGCGCGGCGGCTAGCTGAGAACATCGCCATTTTTTCCGGCGGTAAGGTAAGGAAGATTCAGGTGGTAGTTGGTGATGACTGCTGACAGCGAGCACTATTGGCTGCGTTTGTGTATGTTTTATTTTGATTTTGTTGTTATTAATCAATCAATGAGTGGGAGTCGTTGTCTTGCAAGTATGGGCTTTGTTTGGGAGGTCCAATCCGCGGATGCCTTGGTTCAAAAGTCATAGGCGTGTTCGGGAAACACTACATACAAATTACAAAATTATACGAAGTACTTCCTCCATTTTCCTGTTTTCTCCTGATTTGCTTTTTGAAGGTCAAAATTTTTAAACTTTCACCGTAAATAAGTTAGAGAATAATAAATTTTAAGTTATGAAATTAGAATATTTACAATTATTATCCAAAAATCTGAGGAAAAAAAATTTCAATAGAAAAAAATAACGTATAGGTGTCGAAAAAGACGGTTAAAGGTGCATCTTGGAAACCGCAATAAAGCAAACAAATGGTAAGAAAACAAATAAATGGAGGAAGTAATTTATAATAGCAGATAATTTTACTAAAATACGATTATTATAGGTGTCGAAGCAATTTATAATAGCAGTAAGTTTAAGTGTTTGGTTCCTAAGGCCCTAATTTCTAAAGGGGCGTTTCGTTAAAAGAAGAGTAGAAAGACAGAAAATTAGAAAAGATAAGAGGGGGAAAGGTAAGAGAATAGTTGATTATCTAAAATTTTTACCACAAACAACCACTTATTTACTAGTGGCGGTGATGGTGGTGGGGTGTCATGGCAATGGCGGTGGTGGTGGTGTCACGGCGGTGGTGGCAGGGGTGAGTGGCCGCAGTGGTGGTGGTGGCGAGGGTGGCGGTGGCATCATTAGGTACCTGAATAATACCGAAGTAACCACTTAACAAGGTTTACAACTCTATACAAAAACTAATTGAAAGTAAAATTGAAATAAATCTATAAAATTCCAGATTGACTTTAAAAGGCGACAACTTTGATCACCAAGTATTTGAAAGTTCAAGTAGAAGGAACAAGCGTTTTTGAAGAGTATAAATTTTTGTGGTGATATATCAGAAGTTCCGAGTATTAATCAAAAAATTTCAATAAAATAAATATAAAAATGCGACTACAAGATAAGATACTTGTGAGAAAACAAAAGACATAGTTTTCTGCAAGAGAAACACACGCGCGCACACTATTGAGCTCTGCAGTCAAGAGGTATAGCTAGTTTGGGAGTTGAGTTGAACCCAAGCAAGCTCCTCTTTATACGCCAAATTTCCTTCGCAAGAGTCTACACAAGTATACACCACGATAGTAGCCCAATCCAATGAGTCAACCTCATTCTTCACCCCAAAGTAGTACAGGAGTTGAGGCAGTATCTGTGATTGTTAAAAATACGTATTTATGAACTAGGCGCAGAGATATAGTTGCAGTCAAGAGGTTGTTCAGCTAGATGAGTGGATCAACAAACCTGAAACTCGAAAGTCATTGCACCGCGACAATAAGAGCATTTCGGTATATCAGCCTTAGATGGCCGGCCACTCGATGTCGGCCACAGAGGTTGAGCTCTTTCATCCCTTGAGTATCTGTTCCAAACAAAGAGAAGCAAATATTACTGATAGATCATGTTACTACAACTCCTCATGTCAACTATGTATGCAGTACTCCAATGAGTTCATCAGATTGTCTTCAAGGTCTTAAATTGAGGTATCAGTTCGGGCATTGCATTTTGGTACAGCAGATTTGTTTTTCTTTGAAGGTCTACTGAAAAAGGCTTCAAATCCACAGAAATCATCCACAAGATTACCTCAAAACTTGTTCAGGGGCCCTAGCCAGACGCTCCTGAAATGCAGCCCAACTCTTTCTGTCATCATCCCCCTGTTTCAAAACACCCCAAAACGATTTACTTAAGAGCTCACGGACATAATAAACATTGATAATAACAATAGTAACTTTTAGAAAAGCGATGACAGAAACCATACTTCAAAAGTGTCCAATGTTGATTTGGCAATTCCATCTCTTTCTTGAGTTGTAATCAATGACTTAGAATGCTCATCAACATCAGAAGTGGATAACTCACTTTCATCATCTATTATAATGTTATACTCGGGCCAAAGTGTTTTGCTTGGAGCTGTTGACGATAAACATGAGATTTGTATTAGTAACTCAGTCATATACATGAAGTAGTTGTTTCAATAGAAGAAAAATACACAAGATCTATTTCATCGCCAATAATCCAATATCTATAATCTTGTCACCTTCTCGTTCTTCCCTTTTTCTAACTGTAATTTTACCTCAATTCAAACTCCACCTCCCTTGCCCTTCCCTGTCTAGCCTCTCTCTCTTTTGACGATAAAAGCAGAGGGAAAATTATTTTTTCTTTTGATAAGCAGGATAAAATATTATTTAAGCAATGCCAAGGGGGTGATGCCTCATGTACAAAAAAGATATCATAGAGGGAAATACTGTCGGCTTATTCCCCTTGTCAGCTTGCACCAAGCATATTGAATGCTGTCCCAAGCATTGTTCAGTATTACAACCTCCATTCCGATTCATGAAGTAGTTGCTTCAATAGAGGCAAATAAATAATCAAAGACATAACTAGATAAAGCAATGCTGAAATAGATTACATGAAAGAGACCTTTCGACATTTGATTTGAACAGGCACCACTATCAATGTTGTTTGCATCAGGTGGTTGAACACTCAAATTTCGACATTCCAGTTTGTGACCCTCACGCCAGTGCTTCACCTACAAAAGACAACAAAAAATATTCGGAAACAGCCAACTTAAAAACTACAAGATATCACAAAAATCCAAACTTTAATTGCCTGATGTTTCTCAGAACAGTATCGAGCTTTTTTACAGCTGCTACAAATTTTATCTCCCTTCCATGTTCTACACCAGGCACAAAGTGGGGCTGAAACATATCAATATCAAGCAAACTTCAGAATTTCCTGAATTGAACAATTTTAAAAGAAAACTCACCATATTCACAATGAAAAGAAGACATAGGAGTGTAAGACCAGATAGTTTCTATTACGCATATAATTTCACACCTTAAAGGTTTAAGCCTTAAAGTATATTGACAAAAAATACACTCCATGTCATTGTGTTTAAAGTCGAAACATCGAATCATCAATGCTACAATGAAGGGGAGCATCTGAATAATAATTAATGATAGAAGAAAAAACCACGAAAGCAATAGTACCAACTACCTCCAATGCCTAAAGGCATGTCCGATCCATCATATTTAGGCGGATCACGTGAGTAAAAGGCATTACTACGGGGGAGTTGACAGCGGAAAACCTTCACACTGAAAACAATAACATATAACGTCAAGACTAGAAGTTTATGGTTATCCAAGCGATATGTATGTTAAGCCTTACAAAAATTAACGGAAAATGTACAGCCAAAAGAACTGCACTGCACAGACCAGAAAGTACCTTCGTGATGGCCTTTCTGGTCCATGTTTCCACTGCTCATGCTGATCTCTAAGAAGGCAGGTCATTGACGGGCACATGAACACGAACAAAGTTCGGTGGAATGAGGAATCCTTCTCTGAGATGGGAGCATAAACCTATACTTGCACCAAAGGTAAACAATATTATCATAAGGCTAACAACAAAATACAGAACAAGTCCCTAGACAATGGCAAAAATTGACAAGAGTGCAATATGTGGGCTGTAAAGTTATTATAGACACGCTTTAGGTCTCACAATATGGACAAACTTACAAAGAGATTTCCTGGATATGAAATTTTTGGATCAAATTGGAGAAAAACGAAAATATGACAATGCAATAGCGATGAGGACCTATGTTACTTCAATACTTCACTTTCAGTACCCATCATGGTATGGATTTCATTCCCGGCACTTCTTAGTCCAACACTGCAACACTTCTCTTCGGGGAGCTAAGCAGGTCAAGTTTGCTCGACCCATCATGGTATGGATTTCATTCCCGGCACTTCTTAGTCGTATATGACGAGGTTCATTTCATTTTAGTTACAAAATTAAAATATTTCAAGCTCTTTAGAAGTTTATTTTTGGTTTGAAGACGTGTTCCCGCACCCCCGCACCCAAATCCTCATTGTAGGAAGGAGTCCCGTGTTCAATAAAATTATTTATTCATGCCAAGTCGAACACTTGGAATATGTATCCGTGTCCAATAAATTTATTTATCCATGCTGAGTCAAACACTTGGAATATTTACCCGTGTCCAACATTCGTACCCAATTTAGAGCAACATAGATGAGGAAATATAATTGTCCTAAGCTTGTGAGTCTAATTTCTATATAGCTCTGATTCTTAATTTAGCCTCTCATACCTTAGTCAGATACTCAACACTCAGATACTCTTGTAAGACACTCAACACTCTAGTTGCATATTCACACTCCATTGTAAACTGAAAACATGGTGTCTTACAATCATAAACCCTAAACCCTAAACCCTACCCCATTTGGATACTTCCAGCAAAGAATGAGCACAATGAGCACTGAGAAGATAATGTAATCTAAAAAAAGAGAGTTGGGTGTAGAATAGACTTAATAGAGACAAAAACCTGAAGCAAGAACTGCAGAGGTTCGCCGCAAATATCACACAAACAACTCCTTCCAGAAGGTAAATTCTCAGGATCCAACCAAGCCTGCCAGTAAAATGTGTGTTAAAAATTCACAGTAAAAAATGTAGAGCTGCAAAAACATCTCAAAAGACAGTAATTTGTATAATACATACTGGAAAGCCCCCAGCCTTGCTAGGAAACACTTGTGGTAGAATACACCAGGGATTTTCTGGGTTTTCGACGAAACCAAGAGTTACGAGGACTTCCTCCTCTTCATCATCCCCTTCCTCATCATCCTCGTCCTCGTCCTCATTCTCATCCAATTCATTCATATAATCATCTGTTTTCAATCCCTTCTCTTCATCACCATCATCATTAAGTGATGATATTCTAAGACTTTTTAATTCTTCCATGGAATCCCCATCTTCATTTATATCTTCAATCCTCATTTCACCTTAATTACCCAACAAGACAAAATAAGCTTAAACCCTGAAAATTAATATACACAAACCCTGAAAAATACAGAATTAATTAAGGGTATGATAAAGAAAGTTAAGAATGGGAAGATCGATTAAAAGAGACAGAAAGTACATAAGAAGAGAAAGGGTGTAAGGTGAATTGAGGAAAGAACCAACCTTTGATGGGTAAAAAATATTGGGGGTACTGAGTATTCAAGGGTTTAATGTTAAGGGTAAACACCAAACAAGATGGTTTGTGATGTAAGTTCGGGGCCGGATCAGTATTTGAGTGCAGGGCTAGGTTGCACGAAAACAGACACGGACACGGACAAGACACGGGACACGGCACTCCGATTTTTTTAGGACACGGGACACGGCAAAAGTCAATATACATATTAAAATAAAGGGAATTTAAAGTCCATTACAACCAACATTGAACTTTGGTCATTTGAAGGTAACAAAGGCAGACAAACAATACTAATGTCTTATACGTCTAAATCAAATATGTCTTACAAAATAGAAAATCCAAATTACAACCGAAATTTAAATAAACATACTAATCAAATATGTCATCACTTTGAGCACTAACACTACCCCCACTTGAATCCATAGTAATCAAAGTGAATATCGTCTGCAAGATATAAACCCAAACAACAGTAACAACGGTCTGAAAGTCTGAAACTAATCCAAACAGCAACTATGTAACATTCTGAAAATGCACAATCAATTCTGAAAATGCACAATCTGATAATGCAATTTCTGAATTCACAATAATTAACGAATCTTTAGTCATCCTATGTCTTACTATGCATTTCTCTTTATTGCTCGAAAGCAGCCACTGCTACTAAGAAAGAAAGCCCCATTAAGCATCGTTTACTTCATATACTTTAAAACACAGCAAGCACTCTTTCTGACTGTATACATACTTTCAAAGTTTCAATTAATAACAAGAAATTAAGAAAAAAAAAAATTAATTACTCATTCAGCAAGCACTCATTCACATACTTTCAAAGTTTCAATTTAGAAAAAGAAATTAATTACCTGAACGACAGTGACGGCGGAGAGGGAGGTGGCAGTAGGAGAGGTGGCGGCGTGCGGCGTGCGGCGGCGGCCGGCGAGGTGAGGAGCTGACGACAGACGAGTGGGGTGTGGAATTGGGGTTTGCAAATGAATTAGGTTTTCAAATTTCAATTAGAATGTATGCTGAATTAGGATTTTTTTTTGGTTTTCTTTATATTAGGCGTGTCCAGAGTCGCGGACCGTGTCGGATACTTTTGGCTTAAGTAAAAAATCGGCGATTCGGTTTTTGGAGTGTCGGACACGTTTGGAACCCTGTCCTTGACGTGTCCGTGTCCGGCACGCAAAGGGCAAATTTCAGCCGAGTCCGTGCAACCTAGGTGTAGGAGTGGCACACTGAGGGAAAAAAATTCTAGACAATATTTCAATATTTGTACATTAAATTCTAATATCCTCACTACGCATTAATATTGTAATGAGTTGTCGAATTACCTTCTTGCTTATTTTGATTATCTTCTTGAATTGATGGATTATCGACACATTACTCATTTTAATTAACATTATCATGTGTTGGTGAAGTAGTAGCATTAGCTATGTAGTGGGGCGGGTTTTCGTGGGTCTCGCCGCCCCCCTCCACTAGGAATGGGTGCGGGTAATGATTTGACGGGTCGTGGGGCGACAATGAGTTTCAAAAGTGTCATTCGTCGCGGGTCATGGGACGGGTGCGGGTATCAGTGTATCACATGAGACTATGAGAGTATGAGAGTAATGAGACACACCTCATACCCACCTCGCCCCGCCCTCCCAACCCCACATGTCCCCGTTTCGCTTATACTCGCCTTACTTGTAAATCTAGACAAATTTGTACTATAAAAAATTCAAAATAAAAATAAAGTTTATAACTTAGATAAAAAAATTTAAACCGTTTTTTCATAAATCCAGACAAATTTCATCCATTTCTTAGTTTTACCCACCCAAAGACCCATCAACTTACACACACCCCCCAAAAAAAAATTAACACTAATCCTCCAACTTTTTTGCACTTTAAAAAAAATTCAATATTTATATTTTAAAAATGATTTTTGAGGAAATCGACAATTTGGCGGGTTAATGGGTCAGCGCGGGACGAGGACGAGTTTGAAAAGCTCAACTTGTAGCGGGTCGTGGGGCAGGTGCGAGTACTCATTATAGTTCATGGATGCGAATGCGGGTTATCCCTCCGCCCCCACCCCGCCCCCATTGACTTCCCTAAGTAACATCATCATTTATTTGCTTCTTGAATAGGGTGATATTGAGTTGAAATTATGAAGACATATCATTTTCATGTTCTAATAATAATGGAGAAGATGACAACATGTTTGTATTGGGATATTCGACTCCAAAAGTATGTTAAGCTTCTAATTTCATTATAAATTTACAAACATAGTATAATTTTCATAACTTTAAGTCAATAAAATATTACACATTATTTACTTAAAATCATAATCTATAAAATCTTATTAATAAGGCTACCTAAAATAATGTGGCATGTCAAATTTTAATGTGACGTGACATATTTAATGTGACGTGACATATTTTCAATGTGACATGACAAATTAATGTGAAATGGAATATCAATTTATTACTATCTGACATTAATTTAATTCACTTATCTATAAATTAATATTAATTCACTTATTTATAATATTAAAGTATATTATCGGTATTGTTAAAATAAATTTTTATATTAAATATATTGTTTTTCAAAATTTATGTAACCCTTTAAAATTTTAAAATCAATCAATATATATAATTAAAGGAAGCTTTTTTCTAAGAACGTGATAGTTTCCACCTTTTACAAAACACTTAATTATAAATAATGATTTATTTACAATTTTTCTACTAGAATTAGGAGATAATTAATTATTTACAAGTTTTCTATAAGAATTAGAAAATTAGTAAATTGTTGTTTAGATAATAATTTATTTATAATTTTCCTATTAAAATAGAAAATAAGAAAACACTTAATTATAAATAATGATTTATTTACAATTTTTCTACTAGAATTAGGAGATAATTAATTATTTACAATTTTTCTATTAGAATTAGAAAATTAGTAAATTGTTGTTTAGATAATAATTTATTTATAATTTTCCTATCAGAATTAGAAAATAAGAAAACACTTAATTATAAATAATGATTTATTTACAATTTTTCTACTAGAATTAGGAGATAATTAATTATTTACAATTTTTCTATAAGAATTAGAAAATTAGTAAATTGTTTTTTAGATAATAATTTATTCATAATTTTCCTATTAGAATTAGAAAATAAGAAAACACTTAATTATAAATAATGATTTATTTACAATTTTTCTACTAGAATTAGGAGATAATTAATTATTTACAATTTTTCGATTAGAATTAGAAAATTAGTAAATTGTTGTTTAGATAATAATTTATTTATAATTTTCCTATCAGAATTAGAAAATAAGAAAACACTTAATTATAAATAATGATTTATTTACAATTTTTCTATTAGATTTACAAAAAATAAAATATAGCTGATAATTTACAATTTTCCTATTGGATTTAGCACATTATTATTCTTTAATATTTATATACTTACTATTTAAGTTTATTAACTTTATTCAATATTTTTATTAAAAATGAAAATCGGAAATGAATTAAAATAATTGATTCTTTACAAGTTTGTTATCTTAGGACATTATTCTTTAATATTTATGTACTTACTATTTAAGTTTATTAATATTATTCATCGTTTCTATTAAAAATGAAAGTGGGGAAGTGTAAAAAAGAACTAATTTAGTTTGTCTTCGTCTTAACATTAAAATGGGCAAAAAATAGTCTCACGGGGTTATAAAAGTAATAAGACAAATCTTTTGCTTTTTCTTACACATTATGTTCTTATCTTTTTCATATTAGTGAATCATTTAAACTTAAAATGAATACCTCCATCTTAATTAAAAATGTGTGGAACTAATAAATGTAATAAGTTAAATATTTAAGTCTAAACAAATTTCTACCTAAAAGGAACATTTGCGATCAATCATATTCGACCAAATTAAGAGTAACACTACTACTTTTTGGTACTAGAGTAGCACTACTATTTAAGTGAGTATTATGCACTTTCGTACTTAATTATGCGAAAGAAATGATTTCTTTAATTAAGTAAAAAGAAAATAAGATAAAATGTCAAATATAGTATACTTCAGAGAAACCCCAAAAATGTCAAATTTGGATTTAATTAGTATAAATATAAATATTAAAAACTACAATGATGATGTAGATAGGTGCTGAAGTAGTATAAATTTGTGGATGGCATGTGTTTTAAATAGATATTGAAAGATATTTCATAAATAACAATATTTATTCCTATATATTTTCACCTTATTATTTAACGATGAGACATTGCTTGTGTTATAAAATGACATTTTTTTTACGGGGGCGGAGGTAGATAGGTTTTGAGGGAGGAGGTAAGTGTATTCAGGGGTAGAGTTACTCTCCGACGTTTAACAGTATTATTTGAGTAGTACAAGCAAATTGGTTAGAGATGTTCAAGAATACAGTTTATGATTCTGATGATCAAGTTGGTTACTTGGGTTGTCAAGTTACAATTTAAGGAGTATAAATATAAATATATAGATATTAAAGAACATAATGATGTAGGTGATCTGAGTTAAGCGGAATAATTGTATTGATGAGATGAAATGCAAGTGGGTATTATAAGGTATTCATACAACAAAGTAATGACAAATAAATGGTGTTTCTGAGACGGATAGAATAAGCCGTAAAAATGTCAAAAATATTTTTTAATTAGTACTAGATCATAGTTTATTATAGTCTGTATTCTTTTGTTTTTCCTCCATATTTTCAACTTATTCTTTACAGTGTGACATTGTTTTATAGGGTAGGGGTTGATTTTAAATTGTATGTGTCAATTTGTTTAGGATGGGGATAAATAGATCTCGAGGGAGGAGGTAAGTATCTTGGGGGATAGAGTTACTCTTCGACGTTTAAAAGTGTGATGTAAGTTGCAGAAGAAAATGTCTATATGTTAGAATTGTTCAGGGATACGATTGATTATGTTAGTCAAGTTGGGTAGTTATGTGAGAAGGGTATGCGAATATCTAAACGGTGTCGAAAAAAGTTGCGTATGTACTACATAATGATTAGAACAGCTGAGCAACTACATAGGTAGATAAATTTTATTTTATGTGATTATAACAGAGGCACATATGTTATGAAAAGAGCTTAAAAATCTCTATAGTAACATGTATGCATACTCAATTTTGATTGTTATAGGGCGGGATTTGATTTTATATTGGATATATCTATTGTTTCGAGCGGTGGAAGTAAATAGGTTTTGAGAGAGGAGGTATGTGTCTTGGGGGTAGGGTTATTCTATGACGTTGAAGAGTGTGAGAGTAGTACAAATAAATGTCGGTAGGTTGAGGTTGCCAGGAATACATTTTACAAATCACTTTAATGGTTACGTTGATTAAGTGGGTGAGAAAGGTACTCCATGGGTAGGATTACTCCCTGACGTTTACGAGTGTGATTTAGAAGATTGAAAAATATATTCATATGTAGGTTGGGTGGAAAGGGTTGAATTTGTGAAAAAGTGGATAACGTGAGATATTGATTGGAGAAGGTAAATGAATAAATTTTATTTGAAAATGTGTATTATATGAGAAAAGAACCGACAAATATAAAAATATAGGCTAAAAACATTTAAAATATCACATGTATAAACTCAATTTTGTTTATTTGTTGGACACAAAACTAAACAATCAAATGTTATACTCTCTTCAGTTCTATTGAATGTTCCATTGGGCCGGGGAATAATTTTTAATGTGGAATGACGTTGTAGTGGTTTTTGTGGGAGTATTCTTGGAAATATTTAGGGGTGTGTATAAAAAGATGTCCTAATGTGGAGTTGTAGTTGCAAATTTGCAATGATAACATTGTAAATATAAAAATAAAAGAAGATATTTATGTCAATTATTTTATCAAGTATGGAAGAAAACATTGGATTAAATTGTACAAAAATAGAATGTGGGAACATTGGATAAGAATTAAGGAAGTATTTGTCATGTCAGTATTATATCGCGGTAGATAGGTGGATAGGTCTGGAGGCATGAGGTAAGTGTCTTGAGGATAGAGTTATTCCGACATTTAAGAGTGTGATTTGAGAAGTACAAGTAAATATAGATACAATGGGGTTGTTCAGGGAGCATATAGTTAATTCTGATGGTCAAGTTGGTTAGTTGAGTGAAAAGGGTACGGACAATGCCTGAATGGTGTGGAAAATGGGGGGGTATGTAGCAAGAAAGCCGATGAAGTAGATGAATTTATTTCAAGGTTGTATTATGTGTAAATGACTTAGGCATAGATGCTATAAAAATAAGTTAAAAATCTGTGAAATATCATGTATGAAAACTCAATTTTGTATTTTTTTTCTTGTGAAGCACAAAAGTAAGTAATCAAATGTTAATAAATATCATGTCAAACAATATAGTATTGTTAACGTTTAACTAGGTTACTTTTTTGTATTGGTGATTAAAAAAAACATCGTGGTTTGAATTTTACACCAAATTTCGATGTAACATCTCGAGTGTTGCATCCACCGTTCATTCCTTAACATTTCTCTCATACCTCTTTTGTTAACCAAACAAAAAAATTGCATGTTTTTGTTTTCCCAATCAAGGATTTCTCATTCAAACAAGATCGGTTTTAAAAGCAGAAGTTAGCTAGGTTTCTGATAAATGGATGAACTTTTCAAAGGGAGAGCTAACATTGATGGATAAGTTCGGGTGTTTTGTGAAAGAGGGGTCATTTGAATATTTTAGGTGTGTATTGGAAGCTAGAAAAGAGTGTCGATGATGAGTTTGATGGTTGTTTGAGGTAGCAATAAAGATGACTAAATCACATTTGTTGATTAATTTCATGATAGGTTAGTAGGTGTGACTTTGTAATTTGTATTGTGGACCGTTTCATGTGTTGTTTGAAGAGTAAGAGTAGTGGTTTGAAGGGTTCTTTCGTGTGGTACTGTAGATTATTGTGGCTAGTTGGTGGTAACATTAATGAAAGAAATAAATATAAATGAGGTAATTTTTTTAACAAAATAACACATGTACATGTACGAACTAATACTATTTTTATATAAAAAAAATCTTATGATTTACTTTTGATTTACATGGTGAAAATTTTATGAATACCACAAATTAATTTAGTATCCGTGCATCGCACGGGCAAAAATACTAGTTTATAATTAATATTAGCATTTCAAATGTTTTACATGTGACAATGTTTCAAGTCGTTTGTCAAATTTTTGTCATGTTAATGTTTTACCTTTTGATCAAAATATTTAGTTTTAATGTATCACGAAATGTATGTGAATGCATATAAAGCAAAGCATCACGTAGCTAATTTAAAGAGGGAAGAAATACAAAAGGCACGAAACTGGGGTAAAGTTAAATTTTAAAAAAACATGGTAAAAAATTATAATTTATTGATGTATTAAAAGATATACTCGAACAAAAGAGCGCATATTTTAAGGAGTCGTTTGGTTGATCAAGGAACTTAATTTGTCTAGGAACTTCAATTTCATAGGAATTAAGTTCCTATGTAGGAATTAAATTTCATGGGAACTTCCAATCACTAAGGGAGGGGTAGGTAAGTCAATTCCTACATTAGGCATTGGAAGTTCCTAGGAACTTCTAATTCCTCCATTTTCCAAAAAATATGTCAACCAAACAAGACATATTTTTGCAAATCATGTGATTTTGCAATTCATGTGTCTTTAAGGTGTCAACCAAACAACCCCTAAGTTAATGAGTCAGAAAGTTTACGGTGCAAATTTTAGATAATTATTTTGTTCATATATATTTGTTTTTGTAATTAACAAAAAAAATATTTGTCTTCGTTATTCAGACTGTTTATTGCTTTTAAAAAAATATGTATCTGTCTTGTACTATTAATTGTAATTGTCTTGTATTATAGATTTTAATTAATGTAAACATTTGTTATACATTTATCTTAAAACATCGGCGTTCAATTTTATGAATACAAATTTACGTCAAAAATCTAGAAAATATGGAATTATTTCGTGCATTGCATGGGTCAAAAATAGGGATGACAGTGGGTCGGGTCCCCGAGCCAAACCCTGAGGGTCTGATCCTAATGGGTCGGGTATGGGTCTGAATTTTTAAGACTTGCTCAGGTATGGGTCGAGTATGTGTCTTACATAAAAACTTCGGGTGCGGGTCTTGGTGTTGGGACCCTACGCGACGCTTAGACCCCTTATATTTATTAAAAAAAAGAAACAAAAAAACACACACCTGCAAACGTTTTTTTTTTTTTTTTTTTTTTTTTTTTTGACAACTGTAAAAGGAAAAATAAGCATCCGAAAAAGCACTCTTAGCCAGATTATGAGCAATCCGGTTCAAGTGCCTCGGAATAAAACTAAAACTCAAACAATGAAAGGAAAGAGAAGAGGCTTCGATATCCTTGATCAATCCCTTCACAGAATTGAAAACCTTCGTAAGTCCGAGAATTTGAGATAGGCTTTGTAGGCAATCTGAATAAATATCAAGATGTCTGATTCCGTTAGAAACAGAAATCTGAAGAACATGCCTAATTGCCCAAGTTTCCGCCTGCAAAGCCGATTCTGCTTTGAACCGAATAGAACCTGTCATAGAAAAACTACCACCATGATCATAAACAATCCATCCAGCAGAAGCAAGTCCCGTATTATACCAACTAGCATCAACCTTGATTCTGTATCTCCTGCAGGAAAGCTTATTTCCAATGAAGAAGCATGGAATAAAATTCTTCAGATTAGCCATAGATAAAAAATCAAACTCCCCCTCATCATCAGAGGAAAGACTCGTTCCTTTTGAGGCCTCCCTAAACATATCTGCATTCAGAGCATTGTTGGTCATTTCGGAAAGAATTTTAAAGAAACCTTCTTTTTTACACGCATTCCTGTTAAACACTGCATCATTCCTAACAACCCATAAAGTCCACAAAATCGCAATAAATCTCATAGAGATTTCATCAGCATTGTCCTTCTTTTGAAAGAGGTTCAACCAGTTAATAATCCAAGCATTAAGAGGAATGTACTTATCATTATCCACCCGAATTCCAAGAAAAGAAGAAGCCCATATTCTTTTGGCAAACTCGCATTCCCTGAAAAGATGCTCAATAGTCTCATTCTCCTCCGAATCCATACATAAACGGCAAAAAGAGTCCAGATTCATTCCCCGCTTTCCAAACTCATATCCAACGGATAACGAACCAGTTAAGATACGCCATAAGAAAGTCTTCCATTTATTTGGACCAGGGAGATGCCACAATCTTTTTTTGCAGAAAGATCTCACTTTGTCATCAATCCGTGAGTTGTCTTTAGGAGTAGAATAATTATTAAAGTGATCCCGAAAACACAAGCCATAGCCCGACTTAACAGAGTAGGAACCATCGTTAGTAAACTTCCAGAAAGGCGAATCGTTGCTGACATTCATACAAATAGGAATAACAGTAATTTTCCGTACCCAAACATCTTCGAAAATACACGAAATAAGCTGTGTGTCCCACTCATTATGTTTAATAAGATCTGAGATCACCAAATCCGAAATATAGGGTGGAACCGGGAAGCCTTCACAAGATAAAATCTTAGGGATCTCACCATTGACCCAGCCAACATCCCAAACCTTAATTTTGGAATCATGCCGAAAATTCCAACCCAAACCAGACAAAACAACATCCAGGCCCACCTTAATACTACGCCAACCCCAAGAACAGTTATAACCTTTTTTCAGGTTATCTATTGAAGGTAAAGAAGAACGTTTAAAGAACTTATGGAAAAAGATTTTACTAACCATAGAATCCCTGTCTGAAATGATTTTCCATCCGATCTTACCTAGAAGAGCCTTGTTCATACAGGAGATATTCCTGATCCCTAAGCCCCCTTCAGATTTAGGCAAACTTGTGAACAATCTACTTGTCCAATGGATAACATTTCCTGATTTCAATCCAGCCCACCAGAACTGTGACAGTAGAGCATCAACTTTACGTGTCACACTTATCGGAATTTTGAAAACCGATAGAACGAAATTTGATAAGGTGGACAGAACAGATGAAATCAGAGTTAACCGGCCTGCTGATGAAAGAAAAATCCCATTCCAGGAAGCTAAACGTTTTTTAACCCGTTCCACAATATCGTTAAAAATTTCCCTTTTTGTCTTAGAGAAATCTGTATCAATACCTAAATATTTACCAATACCTTTGTTATTAGTGATCCGTAAAGATGTCAGCCCCTCTTTCATTCTTCTCAACGTGAAGTTAGGGCTGAAGATCATACCTGACTTATTGTCATTCATAACTTGCCCTGAAAAACTACAGAAACGATCCATAATCCCTATCAGATTGGCAAAGGAATCACCTTTATCCTTAAGGAAAAAGATGGAATCGTCTGCAAAGAAGAGATGTGAAATAGGCGGGAAATCCCGTGAAAGAGAGATACCATACAATTCTCCATCCTGACATGCACATTGGATCTTCTGTGATAAAATTTCCATACAGAGAATAAAAAGAAGAGGTGACAATCGTTCTGGGTTTCCTCGTCGATTACCTGCAAACGTCTATAACCTAAATAACACTCATTAACAATAATGATGAAATTAATAAAAATGATAAGTTTGACTAGTAGGTAAATGATACGGAGTATAATTAAGAGAAAAAATTGGTTAGTTAAAGAAAAAAGTAAATCCTAGGGTAGACCCTACTCGAACCCGGACCCTCTAGGTCAGGTATGAGTCCATTAGTTTCAGACCCTTTAGAGTTTGGGTCGGGTATGGGTTCAGGGTATGTGACTTAAGGTCGGGTCTGGGTCTTGCTAGACTCTACCCATTCCCAACCCTACTTGTGTAGTTGTGTCTCAATGTCTCATATTATGAGTTGTGAAGTAAAATGTTCAATAGTCGAATAAGATTTGTGTGTTTTGCAAATACTATTTTGTTAATATTATTTTTAAAGAGAATGATACGATATCATTACATATTTATATCCACTAAAATGAGAGGTACTCGTATTAAAAAAACATAAATTGGTTTAAATATAAAGAGGATAATAATGAAATTAATTACAAAGAATAGAGCTAAATAATTAGGGAAAACTTGAAAAGAAAAATCAATTACTGCAATCTTTTTTGTTTAAATGAACGTACTATATTACGAGTGAGAATCGAACATCCAACTCGATCAATTTCTACAACTACAAAGTGCAATATATAGTGTGGGTGTAACTGTGTACATGATGATGACCAGAGAGGAAAAGTGGAGGCATATTTTCAATAGAGAGATAATTAAGAATACGTAACCAATATTGAGCAAGCTAAGAGGCTGCTTTTGAAGTTTTGATTTAATTGAAGTCTTAATTGAAATCAATTCAATATGATGTAAACATGTTAACAAGAAGTCGTTACCTTATTCAGCAAAGGGCTGCTACATTTTCACAAATTCTTAAATAGAATAGAATAGTCCTTATTCAATATAATAAGTCTCCCTTGCGACAGATTATCCGTCACAAATTTACGGGTCGAATATCACCCACATGGATAAATAAAATAAAAGTAACGGTGCATAGTTAATCACAAAATTTGTCTTTATCTACTCAAATGATTTTTATTTGACCCATCAGAAGCTTACGAATATTACCGTCACAAATGTCAAAATAAAACTGGAGTATTTTCCTCTCAATTTCCTACTCTCTATTAGTCTTTAAATATCAAACTAAGTGCTAAATTGTTTGATTAACCATACCCATTCATCTTCTTCGCGCAAATTCTAAGCATTTTCTCATCCTCCTATTTTCCTCTTGTGAAAACAACCATGGGCGTCTTCACGTACACTATGGCTGAAATCGATAGCACTGTCGCCCCGGCCAGGTTGTTTCAGGCTTTATCGGTTGATAGCCATAATCTTCTCCCCAAAGTTGTACCTGATTTTATTCAAAGTATTCAGCTTCAAGGTGATCCTACCACCGTTGGCTGTGTCAAACAAATTAACTTGTCCGAAGGTTTGTCATCGACCAGTCGACCTTACACCTTTACGCAAACTAGTTTAGTTTATTAGCTCTTGTGCGGGACTTTTGTATAATATAACAAAGTTTTACATACTCCTTTCGTCCGTATTAATTTTTTTGACACTGGGTAAACCCGAGAATACGTAATAGCCTGCAAACCACATACACACTAGGTTAATCACCCTTTTTTACGGGGTGACAGACTCGAAATCTAGAAGACATAGCCTCAAGCCAATTTACCCCCAAAATTGCTCTTGGTGAGGCTTGAACCTAAGACCCTTGGGAATATAACCCAAGTTTTACCCACTAAACTCCACACTTTCGTCCGTATTAATTCATACTATACACATGGGCGGATTTAGGATCCCGTGTGGGCACGTGCCCGTATGAAATTTTCGACATTAAGTTTTATAAATCTCCAATATAAATATATAGTTATCCTGACATAGTTGGTAGATGTGTAATCTACCAGTTACATTTAGTGTTAAATTTTGTACCAAAATGTATTATATTTTACAACTTCGGTCATTTTTTCTTTATATATATATATTTTATAGTAGTATTTTAGAGAAAACGTTATTTTTGAAAAGAATATCTATAAATCCAATTTTTTTTTTTCCATTTTTACTTTAAATATTAAATAATATAGGAAAAAAAATTAAAATATAAACAAATTTCCTTAGACACGCGTAGATAGCGTGTTTAAAAAAAAATTGTTCCCCCTTACACAAAAATCCTAGCTTCGCCACTAGCTATACATCCTTGAAATTTGTCTAGTCTTAGTCTATATACTTTTTCGTATAAGTAAATGTGTAAAGCGATATCTGTAATTTATATGCAGGGAGACCCTACAAATACTTGAAAAACAGAGTAGACGACATAGATATGAGTAAGTTCTACATCAAGCATACAACCTTTGAAGGCGATGTACTTGACGACACCTTAGAGTGCGCAGTGTATGAAACCACGTACGAGGCATCGGGTGACGGAACCCGCTACAAGATGATAGCACACTATCACACCAAAGGAGATCATGTCGAAACGGAAGAGGATGTTGCTGTTGGGAAAATCGCTATCAAGATGATGTTCAAGGTTGTGGAAGACTATCTCGTTGCCAACCCTAATGCATATGCATCTACTTAAAACTTGACCAAAACTTGTTGTTCGTTCATGTCTTGGTCTAACAATTCATCAATATTTGATTTTACTATTATTTGTTTTGTTAATGAATAAAACCAAAATTTAGGCCGTATAGAGTCGACAATTTCTCAGGAGTTGAAGATAGGGATGGACCGTAAGGTTTATTTAAGGTGGATATATACAAAATTAATTTTAATTAATTATCTTATATTTTATAAGCTCTGTAAGTATGATTATTCTTTAAAAAATAATGTCGTATATTTAATAAACATAAGTGTACCTATTCTGTCTAAGTTTTCCATTTCATTTGAGCTATTGAATTAAGAAAGTGATTTGAACAACCACACATCCAATTAAATTTGTTACAACACAAAACTTTCAAATAATTAAGGAAATATGGAAAAAAACCAATTAATCCGAAAAAAAAACACGAAAGTTTTCATTAAATTAGAGGGAGTATAAAGTTTTGTCCTTGTTTTTTCAACTGTTAGCGAGCGTTTTAAAATAACCTTATATATGACACTGAATTGACAGATAGGCTTGAAGTCTACCATCTTATGTTCTTATCAAGAGTGTTTTTTTTTGCGGGTGCCAAGCGAAAAACGGGGCACCATTTAAAATATTACATGTTGTACGAGTAATCAAAGGTCTCACCTAGGGATGGCAGTGGGTCGGGTACCCAACCCAAATCCTTAGGGTCGGACCCTAATGGGTCAGGTATGGGTCTGAATTTTTGAGACTCACTCGGGTATGGGTCGGGTATGGGTCTTATATAAAAACTTCGGGTCGGGTCCGGGTCTTGGTCTTGGGACCCTACCCGACCCTTAGACCCTTAGACCCTTATATTTATTAAAAAAAAAGAAAAAGTAAAACAAAAAACACACATACGAACGTCAATAACCCAAATAATAGACACAAACAGATGACTCTTATTAGTTATCATTAATATACTATACGCATATCCAAATAATCATTAAGAATAACGAGGAAATTGATGAAAATGATGAGTTTGGGTATAATTTAGGGCCGGGTACCGGTAATGGTCCAAATAACCAAGATTTTGTAATACTTTAATTAATTTAATTCGAACCTTGGTACATTTTATTGAATGACTCGTTAAGAAAAATTGGACCCTAGAGTAGACCCTACCCAGACCCATACCCATTAGGGTCGGGTATGGGTCCATTAATTTCAGACCCTTTAGGGTCTGGGTCGGGTATGAGTCTAAGATTTTTTACTGCGGGTCGGGTCGGGTCTTGCCGGACCCTACCCATTGCCATCCCTAGTCTCACCACATGCCAACAAGTAAACCTTCATTTTTGGAGGGTTCATGATAAAAATTCTAGAATTAGTATGATGTACATGAATAGGATCAAAATACGCTCGTAAATACCAGTGTCAATTTGTGGGCCAAGTACATAAAATTGACAAGCTACCGAGATCGATCATTTCTACTAGAAGGTGTAACACCCCGTAATTTCCAAGTATTTATATATTATTAAAATCTTATTTTAGAAATAATAATGTTCCACGATAAATAAAATTCCATTTAAAATCTATCGTTTTTGACAATGATATTAATATGTCCGTCTTATAGTTTTACTTCTTAAACTTGTAAAACGTTACTCTGTCCTTGTTGTTAATTTTAAGATATTTTAAAGGCATATCTAGCCTTTTCTTATAAAATAAAAGTTTTAGCTCTTTTTCTTAACTTTCCAACGCCACCAAAAACACGTCAATCGGAGTTCTGTGGAGGAAATTATGCCGAAAATACAAAAGGCTGTCACGGACCATCCGCTAACGAGACCCATGCTCGTTGCTTACTCTATACTCTTTTCCACATATCCTTTGGGACACATGGCCGAGTACTAAACCTTGCCTTGCTGCCCAAGGTCATCCTCTACCTTCCTTCTTCTTCAAATCATTCATTTTTTTCAGAAAAACACTCACACAAAACCACAAAACAAGAACACAATTGTTGTTGTGCACCTCAACCGTAAAACGGTCGTAAAATCTTTGTTTCTTATCCGTTTTCGACGATTTTCGCGCCTATCTCTTCCTCTCCTCGCCCTCCATCTTTCTAGGTAATAAAAGTATCAAAATGCTTCCTTAATATACTCTGGTCGTGGCCTTTAAGGCACGGTTCTCTAAGCTAACCTCGTTTATTTGTGTGTAGCTAGTTCGGTTGTCCAAACCGGAGTGGCTTTAAGTTCAAAATCATGCTTATTGAAGAGTTATAAGGTAACGGTGATGGGTTACTCGACTTTATCGTCTTTGTTTGCATGACTATATGCTAGTAATGTTTAGTATACTAGGATTGTTTTTTATTAAATAGTGGCATGATTAGGTTAATAAATCATATGTTTGGATGAATTTCATCATGCATGCTTGTGTTGGATGAGTTTTTAATTGTGGAAATTCATTAAGGATTGTATGGTTAAATGAGTTTATGATCATTGATGATGATTAGTTTGATAGTCTTTCAAGTTCATAGTGTTTTGCTTACAATGGTTAATTCATGATGTTTCAGCACCTTGACAAATCTGTCCATTGTCTTGTACAATTTATTTCGACATCTTAGAGTATCCGCCTTTGAAAATGTTGAAAAGAGACCCCTTTTTATTTTAAGTGTAGAATATACATCTAAAATATTGTAATTTTCTTGCATGTCGTTTGTTCACAATAAATTATTTATGAACAGTGCGCTGAAATACTCGCAGAACGGACAGTAGCTCAAAGATTGTTTTGAAAACCATTTTTAAACTTTGAAATGATTCTGGTCCTTTTCAATAATTAAACTTTGAAGATTTTAGATGATGTTAGGAGTTTGATTTGCCCCAAAATGATTTGTTAAACCCATTTTATGAAGCAATACATTTTGTGTGACGGTTTCTGACACATTGTAAAGATCAGTCAATAATCCCCTGTTAAGTTCGTCTTTTGGAAATGTTTATTTGACAAATATTGTAGATAAAAGTCTTATTAAACCGATACAATTGGCCTTGTATCATTTAGATTTTATTTGAATTAATTATGAATTTTACGGCAGAGGAAAGCTGTAATGTCAAAATGCGTTTAGAACTTTTAATTCATTATTCAATCCCGTGTGTTCTCTTTTGGCATGGAACGGATATAAGTGTTGTATTATTCATCTTTTATTGGCTCTTGTATGTAAATGAGTTGGTTAACGGTTATGTTAACTTAAATTGTGTTTTGATGACGGTTATGTTATCTTAAAATGAGTAGGGTGACGGTTATGTTGCCTTGCTTGTGTTTAGGTGACGGTTATGTCACCCTAAATTGTGTTGGTAACGGTTATGTTGCCTTGGTTGTGAATAGATAGCGGTGATACGATTTGTGTATCACTGTAATGAACAAACGCCACTCCTGTTATGGGATTTTATCTAACTATGTTCGGGATTGGTCGGTGTCCGTGGTTATGCGGCCCGGTCCCCGTGTGTCGTTCGGCGTAGGTTATTACATCGAGAGATCTGGCCAGGTCTTAGGCATATAGTTGTCCGTTATGCGCTATACATAGTATCCGGATGACGTGGTTATGCGCTCCGGTAGCTAGGGCGCGGTTATACGCCCTAGCCTGTTAGTGGAGCGGTTATACTCCCTAACTGTCAGTTGTAGCGGTTATGCTACCTGACGGCGTTCATTCTATTCTTGGTTTGTTGTATGCGTGATTGGACATGCCACCTAGTTGTTGGCCTCTGAGTCGATCACTTGGATGTTTACCTGATTATGATGATTGGACATGCCACCTAGCTGTTGGCCTCTGAGTCGATCATTTGGATGTCTACTTGATTTCGAGATCATCTCACTTGTTGGCTTTAATTATGTTACACATGTTGATTCATGCTGTTATCACATGTTTTGGTTTATCGCTCATGCATTGATCATGTTGATTACGTTGGTAATGCATATATGGTTGTTTTTGAAATAATATACATGTTCATATGTATAAGATGTTTTGTATTACCGTTTACATGTTTTCTGACGTAAAGTGGCTGGGAGAACCCTGAGTTACTCCCCACTGACTGTGGCGTTCATGTTTCATGAATGTAGGTTGGTGCTGTTTGGGGAAGACGTGTGGCTAGCGAGCATTGTTGATCATTCGACAATTACCCTTACGCTTAGTTTAGATTTAATTCATGTTGTTACCGTGCGTGGGATACCTTATCCCTCGTTTACCTAAGTATTGGTGTATAATTTATACTTTCGTATTAGTTTTAGTCTTCCGCTTGTTGTTTTGATATTCCGCGAAAAAGTTTTAATAAATATGTCGAAAAGTTTTTAAAAGTATCGTATTTCCGCTGCTAATTATTTGTTTATTTTTATGCTATATCGCGGGGTGTCACAAGAAGGCCTAGACCAGGTTATTACAATTATGCAATTGACTTGTTTTTATATCAATTACAACATAAGAATTGTAATTTGTCTAAGAACAATTAACTTTACATGAACCGTATTATGCATTGTGAATTCATAATATCATACGGAGTGCAAAAAAGAGATATCTTAACATCGTCATCATATTAACATATATGAATATATATATATTCAAATTACTCATCATACTTTAACAATGATGTTGTTTTGATGACAACTATATTATATTATACTCTCTTTTTAGTTGTTAATCACTCCTCAACCCAAAAATAATCAGATCATGATGAAAATCAGAAGATTTACCCTGACATAATTACACTATTACAAATCTATCTACATGTACGTAGAATACAAAATGAGACCACCATGAATAATTGAATAAATTTGAATAATGAAGCACTCAAAAGCCTCTCATTTTCCCACCGTTTATCCATAATAAGACCGTTATCAACTCATCAAAAAGTTGACTTTAGTACCGTCCTTTTGTCCTAACCCTAATCTCACTACAACCGTCTGATCTTCAGATCTTCTTTCATCCAACCCTTCAAATTACTCGACCGTTATAAACACTGCCTTCTTCTTTCAACCATTTACCCACCTTTTGAATTTAAAATATCACATACTTTACCGTTATAAAATCTACGAACTCTTCTTTTCAATTTCTTCCCTAAATCTCTCTAAATTCTTCTAATCTCATGAATTTTCCTTTCTGGGTTTTGTTAATCTCCGAAAACCCATCTCAAATCTAGCATCGAAATATAATCTTGTCTCTTATATAATTAAAAACATAATCCAAAATGAAAAGACCAACATCGCCGGAAGCTTCGCCGGTGACGATCACGGTCACTGCATCTGGTGGCGCAAGACGTCGGAGTGTCGGCGGCTCTATTTCTCCTTACTCTGCCTCCTCCGCCTCACGGCCCCGTTACTCTCAGCATTACCAAACCGATGCCGTGGATGAAGACGGTGTCGATAACGATAGCAGCGGGAATGATGATAATGATAACGAATTCGTGTCGTATACGGTTCAAATTCCTCCAACTCCGGAACGCCCACCCATCAGCTCCTCGCTCACGGACTCTGAACCGGGGAGGCCTATACCTGGACCGGATGTCATCACGGGTACAATATTCACGGGCGGGTTCAACGCGGTGACCCGGAGCCACGTGATCGATTGCTCCATGGACCGGGCGGAGGGGCTGGCATTGGGGGACGAGTGCGGGATGAAGGGTTGCGATGAGAAGGTGACGAAAGATCCGACGTGTGAGTGCGGGTTTAGGCTGTGTAGGGAATGCCACGTGGACGCTAAGGGGAGGTGTCCGGGATGTAAGGAGGCAGTCGGAAACGGAGTCGATTCGAGTTATGATCAGTTTGGGAGTGAGGGTAAGGATAAGGCAAGGCCATTACCATCAATGGCGGAGTTTAGAGGGGATAATAAGCGGCTTTCGCTAGTGAAATCGGTGAAGAACCCGGCCGATTTTGATCATAATAGGTGGTTGTTTGAGACAAAGGGGACTTATGGGTATGGGAATGCAGTATGGCCTAAGGATGGGTACGGGTTTGGAGGCGGGGTTGGGTGTAACGGGTTTGAGAATCCGCCTGATTTTAGGGAAAAGTGCAGGAAGCCGCTAACTAGGAAGGTTTCTGTTTCTGCTGCTATTCTTAGCCCTTACAGGTCTGTCTTCTTGAATTCTTTACTTTCTTGTTTAGTTTTCTTTTTCTTTTTCTTTGTGAGCTGTATTTTAATTAGAGACGATGATTGCGACGAGTACTTTACATCATTTCAGACATTTCATTATTGCTCCCTTAATTTGTTTTATGTTATTATAGAGTTCATATATAATCATGATTTATTCAAGTATAACATGTTGCTCCGTATATTTTACTGGTTGATAAGTTTCCTCTTAAACCCTAAACCCTAAACCCTAAACCCTAGACCCTAGTTTCCTCTTAAACTAACCTAAATTGCGATTGAGACGAGTAGTTTACATCATTTCAGACATTTCATTATTGCTCGTTTAATTTGTTTTATGTTATTATAAAGTTCATAATCATGATTTATTCAAGTATAACATGTTGCTCTGTATATTTTACTGGTTGATAACATATGCAGTAATGATTGGGTTTCTTGCTTTAATTGAGTAAAGATAGGTCTGCTGTCAAAATTATGGTAATAGAATTCGAAAATAGAGCAATTTGCAGTAGTTCAGTTCATTTCTTTGAATGTACCTGGTAATGTGTTTCTTCTGTTTGGTGTCGAGGGGAGTCATAGTTACGGTTTTGATACTAGGAGTTACGATTACCACCCCTTATGACTTTACTAGTTAAATTAGCCACATTTGCAAATCTGATCTGCTGTTAGTTTCCTCTTAAACCCTAAACCCTAAACCCTAAACCCTAAACCCTTAAAGGTTTTGATACTAGGAGTTACGATCAGCCCTTGTGACTTTACTAGTTAAATTAGCAACATTTGCTAATCTGATCTGCTGTTAGAACCCTAAACATAACCCTAAACCCTAAACCCTAAACCCTAAACCCTAAACCCTAAACCCTAGTTTCCTGTTAAACTAACCTACATTGTGATTGCTTCTTCTCGGTACTGACCATTGTCATTTCTGCACAGATTGCTCATGGTAATACGCCTAGCTGCCTTAGCAATGTTTCTGACATGGAGGATCAAACATCCCAACCATGATGCCATGTGGTTATGGGGAATGTCTGTAACCTGTGAGATATGGTTTGCCTTCTCTTGGCTTCTAGACCAGCTCCCTAAACTCTGTCCTGTTAACCGAATAACAGATCTTTCTGTTCTAAAAGACCGGTATGAATCTCTCAATCTCCGTAACCCTAAGGGCAGGTCTGACCTTCCTGGCATCGATGTCTTCGTTTCCACGGCTGACCCCGAAAAAGAACCTCCCTTAGTCACATCCAACACCATCCTATCCATACTTGCAGTAGACTACCCGGTTGAGAAATTAGCCTGTTATCTATCAGACGACGGAGGGGCACTTTTAACCTTTGAAGCTATGGCTGAAACGGCTAGTTTTGCCAGAATTTGGGTACCCTTTTGCAGAAAACATAGTATTGAACCTAGAAATCCAGAGGCGTATTTTTCGCAGAAGAAAGACCCTTTAAAGAACCAAGTGAAGTTTGATTTTGTTCGAGAGAGGAGAAGAGTTAAGAGGGAGTATGACGAGTTTAAGGTTCGGATTAATTCATTGCCCGAGTCAATTAGGAGGAGATCTGATGCTTATAATGCACATGAAGAGTTGCGTGCGAAAAAGAAACAAATGGAGGCGGGTGGAGACCTTGGTGAGCCTTTGAAAGTTCACAAGGCTACTTGGATGTCGGATGGCTCTCACTGGCCTGGGACTTGGGCTTCTGCTGAAACCGATCACTCTCGGGGTGATCATTCTGGTATCATTCAGGTATTATTTTTACCCTTCGCGTCATTACAAATTCTTGTATTAGACCGTGCAAAACCAACCTGACCTTCATTAAACGGATTAAACAGACTCAAAACCCTAAAACCCTAAAACCCTAAACCCTAAACCCTAAACAACATGAAAATCGGTAGTATTGACCTAAATAATGCGTGCATCCGGTCTAAATGCAACCCTTAGATTTTTCACAGTTTCTGTTTAGTTAATCTTGAACATGAAGTGTTTATATTAAATTGTTTGATTGTTCTTTTGTGTAGGCTATGCTAGCGCCACCAAATTCAGAACCTGTTTTCGGCTCAGAAGCAGATGGAGAGAACTTGATTGACACTACAAAAGTTGATATACGGCTACCTATGCTGGTGTACGTTTCCCGAGAGAAGAGGCCAGGCTATGACCACAACAAGAAAGCCGGAGCAATGAATGCTCTCGTTCGAACAAGTGCAATCATGTCCAACGGTCCATTCATCCTCAACTTAGACTGTGATCACTACATTTACAACTCTTTAGCCTTAAGAGAAGGAATGTGCTTCATGCTTGATCGGGGTGGCGATAGAATATGTTATGTCCAGTTTCCTCAGAGATTTGAAGGAATCGATCCTAGTGACCGATATGCTAATCACAACACCGTCTTCTTTGATGTCTCTATGAGGGCCTTAGACGGGTTGCAAGGACCGATGTATGTTGGCACGGGTTGTGTGTTTAGGAGGATTGCCTTGTATGGGTTTAGCCCTCCTCGAGCAACCGAACATCATGGATGGTTTGGGTCCAAGAAGCTCAAATTACTTCTTAGACGCCCCAAGAAAGTCGCAAAGGAGGAAACAAAGGAGTTTGTTTTACCGGTTCAAGGAGATATGTATGAGGAAGATGACTTGGATATCGAATCATTACTCCTACCAAAAAGATTTGGAAACTCGACATCTCTAGCTGCCTCGATTCCTGTAGCGGAATATTCAGGAAGGCTTCTCCAAGATCTTCAAGGGAAGGGTAACAATGGAAGGCCATCCGGGTCCCTTGCTATACCAAGGGAGCCTCTAGATGCTGCAACTGTGTCAGAGGCAATCAGTGTCATATCCTGCTTTTACGAGGACAGGACCGAGTGGGGAAAACGAGTGGGCTGGATATACGGGTCAGTCACTGAAGATGTGGTAACGGGTTATCGAATGCACAATCGAGGATGGAGGTCCATTTACTGTGTCACCAAACGAGACGCCTTTAGAGGCACAGCACCAATCAATCTGACAGACAGACTACACCAAGTCCTGAGATGGGCAACCGGATCAGTAGAGATATTCTTCTCGAGAAACAACGCTCTTTTCGCCAGTAAGAGGATGAAATTCTTACAAAGAATAGCTTACATCAATGTCGGATTATACCCATTCACCTCATTATTCCTACTGGCATACTGTTTCCTACCAGCAGTATCCCTATTTTCAGGACAGTTCATAGTACAGTCTCTGAGTGTAACATTCCTGATCCTGCTCTTAACCATAACCTTAACCCTGTGTATGTTAGCCCTCCTTGAAATCCGTTGGTCCGGAATCACCCTCCAAGACTGGTGGAGGAACGAACAGTTCTGGCTAATCGGAGGAACAAGCGCGCACCCAGCAGCAGTCCTACAAGGACTGCTCAAAGTCATAGGAGGGGTCGACATTTCATTCACCCTAACATCAAAGTCATCCACTCCAGATGATATAGACGACGAATTTGCAGAGCTGTATGAGTTTAAATGGAGCTTTCTTATGATCCCACCTATAACCATCATGATGGTGAACATGATTGCTATCGGTGTAGGGACAGCTCGAACCCTGTACAGCCCATTTCCTGAATGGAGCAAGCTGATAGGTGCTGTATTCTTCAGCTTCTGGGTATTGTGTCATCTGTACCCGTTTGCTAAAGGGTTGATGGGTCGCAGTGGACGGGTTCCAACGATCGTGTATGTCTGGTCCGGGCTTCTATCGATTATCATCTCGTTGTTGTGGGTTTTCATTAGCCCACCCTCTGGAAGTCAAGCAAATATGACCAACTTTCAATTTCCTTGATGAAAATTTAAATGCATTCTTTTGCTTGTTCATACAACTAAATCTCAGTTAGAATGTATTCTTTTATGAATGAATGTATGTTTGTGTAATTTGTTTGTTTTCTGTCATGTACTATGACTCAATTACCATCTATAGCTATACTCAGTTTCATCTTATCAATAGTTCCGTGTATTCCAGTAAACTTAAGACGGATATTGTCGTCACCATTCGGGCTATTCCACTATGTTGTACGGATTTAAAAAGGGTATGCTAGGGTTCGTCGACAATTTACTAATTATCGTCGATATTTTATATAAATTACCAACTTTGCCCCTTATTCAACACATTCTAATATTTGACTAAAATTCTTCTAAAAAAAATGTCGGTTTTCTCAATAAAATAAAATACGAATTTGTAGTGATTAGAACAACGATTTTCAACAAAGCAAGACGAATAATAACAATAATAATAAAATATGGGACGGAAAAAAATTTCGTCTAGCCTTAGAGGTTGGACAAAAAAAAAATTTCGTTTGGAAAATAGGATTTTATAGCGATTCGAACAATGATTTTCAACAATTTTGCAAGACGATTCGAACAACGATTTTCAACAACAACGAGGTTAGTTTACGATTTTCTCAATGAATGCTTGCAAAATTATAATTGAAAAGAAATAAACATTTAAAAATAAAAATTAATTGTTTTTACGGGAACAAAGCAAGACGGAAAATAATTATTAAAAAAAAATAATAATATGGGAAGAAAAAAAATTTCTGACGATTTTCAAGAAGAAAAATCCGACATAAAAACAACGATTCTATCCTAATTCTGTCAAAAATTAAGGAATTTTTAGTTTGGTTGAAATGCAAAAGAAGGGTATGAGATAGACCTGTCAAAACCTGACCCGACCCGAAAACCGACCGTAACCCGACCCGTAAATAACCCGTAAATGACCCGGTTTTTTCAACCCGAACCCGTTTTGACCCGTAAACAGTGGGTCAAAACCCGACCCGCAGCGGGTTGACCGTTGGGTCAAGACAATATATCGTTTTTAAAATATACAATGTCAAATAAGTATTGATGACTTATAAATTTTTGAGCAGACATATGTATATATATGCGGTATGTCACGTCATCACCTCAAACAACATGTCACATCATCACCTCAAACAACATGCCACGTCATCACCTCAAAGTGTGTGTCACACCGTCACTTTTACCGTAGTACGTTGAATTGCATTCCACGTCAGCAGCGCCAACTCATCAGCTCGAACCACATGCCACGTCATCGCATCGAAGTGTGTGTCACGTCGTCACTTTTAGTGTAGTACGTCAAGTTACATTTCACGTTAGCACTGTCACCTCATTATTTCGACGGACCACATGTCACGTCATTACATCGAAATGTGTGTCACACTATCACTTACACTTCATTCCACATAATTGCCTAGGACCACATGTCATATCATCACCACAAAATATGTGTCATACCGTCACTTTCACCGTATTATGTCGAACTGAACCGCACTTCGCGTCAACACTTCTACCTCATCACCTCAGATCACATGTCACATCATCATTGTTATCTTATTTGAGTCTCATTATCGTACTTAGCGAGTTAGTAAGGATGATGATGATGATAACGATGGTGATGGTGGTGGTGAGGGCAAAAATGGTGACAATTAAGTTAACTAAGACGAGCAAGAGGATAAAAAACGTATAAAAGTAGGAATTACGATATAAAATAAGTTTTAAAAAACGCGAGGAAAAGATGTTGATTGACCCGTATTTTTACCCGAACCCGACCCGGAACCCGTATAGACTTGACCCGTATTTTACCTGACCCGAAATACACCCGACCCGTATTTTACCCGAACCCGTATCTACCCGACCCGCAACCCGCCCGTTCGACCTGTTTGACAGGTCTAGTATGAGAGATATAGTTTAGGAAATTCATTAAAATTTGTCGACCGTAATTGGTAATTTGTCGACGAATTTAGATTGGTTTAAAAAAACACGAGTTGACTTGAAGTCATGATCCAACAACCACCACATATTAACCATAGACTAAATCAAACCAAAGTCATCCATCCACACTCAAAAACACCAAAAACACAAACGTAAACAATTCACTAAAATCGCGTAATTAATGACGGAGCCACCAGAAGGAGGATGTTGCAAGTGTATGTTCAGCTTCACAATCACTTCATGTTTTACAGCACTTTTCATGTGGCTTAGCCTAAGGGTAACAAAACCAACATGCTCGATCGAGCAGTTTTACGTTTATACCCTCAACAAAACCTCAAATTATCAAAACAACCATAGTATATACTATGATCTTAAGCTTAATAACAATAATAAGGACAAGGGAATTTACTATGATGCCCTTAATCTTACATTTTATTACAAACCTAACCTTACTTTTCCAATAGGAAGAGATAACCATACTAGTTTTTACCAGGGGCATGGGAAAAGTACTCATCGTGTAAGGGATGTTGTTACAAGTTTAAATGGAAGGGTAGTTTGGGAAAAGAGTGCTACCGAGGCCGTGTCGAAAAATGGGAGTGCTGTGTTTAGAGTAGAGGTTGAGACGAAAGTGAGGTTTAATATTGTGCTTTGGAAGACGAAACGGCAGCGTTTGGTGGTGGGAGCTGATTTGGTTGTTAATGAACAAGGGAGTTTGATTAAGAGGAAGAAGAATAAGGGGATTAAGCTTCATTCTGGTGTTGATGGGATAATTAAGGGATGCTTTATGTTTAAGTTGTTAATTACTTTGATTAGTGTTTTAATTGTAATTGATTTATTGTAGATGAGTATGTGAAATTATAATTTATGCTAATTTTAGTTTATTAATCAATTTGTTTTATTTGTATTCTATGGGATTTGAGATCCGCTTCGTTTTACGTTAATTTTTCGTAATTGCTAAATCAAACGCATTATAGAAGTTTAAGTTATTTTCATCATAAAAACACAAAATTAAGAGTTTGAGAGCGATTTTTAACTTTAACAATATTATGGTGTACTTTTTAAATCTTTACTTTAGAAGGGAGGAAGTCCGAAAAAGTTTATTCATAAAGCACAAATTCTCTTCGAGACATTTCTGACGGACATATCCGTCGTAAATTTGGGACGAGTCAAATATTACCCAGTTGAATATAAAAAGACTAGGCATTTGAGATTTTCAGTGTTTGTCTTACGTACATAAGTGGAGAATTTGGCCGTTACAAGTTTGCGATAGATATATTCCTCGCAAGAGAGACTTACGGTTCATAAAGAAGTACTCGATAATTTTATATATCAATAAAAATCATCCGTATTTAATATTTTTGATGACTTTAATCTAAAATCGCTCAAAAGTGATTCTTTGTACCTATTATTTCCTCTTTCCAACAATAAAAGTCTCATCACACACATGAGCCACACTTTGATAAAAGGCGTAACCCAGTTTTATTTCTTAATCTCACTTTATTTATGTTGACCCATTTTTACGTTCTCAAGCAAAAAGTCGCGACCTAGGTCACTACCCAATCATTTTCCATTTTTCAACAAAATTGTGTCATCTACATTTGTGCCCAACAAATAAAATAATGACACATGAAAGGTCACAAGGCAACTCATCAAGGTCATGGGGTTTTCTTAATTTTTCTCCTAATACAGTATTAAGAAAACTCACCTTCTTGGTGTCCTAGTTAATGACCTTGTTTGGGGTGATCTGAACCAAAATTGAGAGCTTGAAAGCAAAAACAAACGTGAGGCTACGCAAGAACTTTCAGATGCAAAAACTCTGAAATTGAGGTATCCTTCAACCCTAATACAGTACTAACTTTGAAATGCATGTCACACAAATTAACAATAATCAAGTCCTCTTCATTTGTGGTAAATACTTGCAACATTTTTTTTTTTTTAATAAAACAGAGTAAAACCTTGTCCAGCATATCGATTTTCCCAAACGTAGAATTTCAAAGTTAGAGCAACCAAAATGGCTCGTATTCATATAAGTTTATTTGCCGTCACGTCATCGCTATATCATTAAGTACAAACTCAATATTCACAGAACTAATGTCAACAATAATACAAGTACATCCAAATTTATAAATGAGTCTCATCCACAATACACTGATTACTAAAGTTTAATTCTTAACGCATAAAATTCTCAAAGATGGTGCCATGTGGTGAACCAAGTTCTTCTAAACAAACGTTCATCTACGAACAAAAGATAAACTGTACCCAATAATGGTATCGGTTAAGAAGCCCTCCAATGAACATCATTGTGGTGCTCTTACAAGAGTTTTGTGTGTTCGAGTAAAGTATGCAAGAGGGGTAAATCGCTACTTGGTATAGCGATCTTGCTAAAACCGGTAAAAGAAATAACGGCGTGGATCCATTGGAGAGAAGTACTTTGATAGTAACACCAAAGCGAGAAATAGTTTCCGAAATAATTTTATTTTCAAATAGAATTCGTAAATTTGTATAACAAATTTAATACACTATATTCCCTCGGTCCCGGTCTACTGTTTACTTATTCGACCGTGGGTTTCAGTCAATTTACCTTTTTATTTTATTTTTTTTACAATGGTAATAATTTACTAGGATTACACACATAGTTTTGCGGCCCCCTTGACCAAATTAAGTCATCTCCTATTATTTACCTTTTTATATTTAGGATGTATTTAATAGGTAATTTCATCCTATGCATGCAGCATGCACTCAATTTAGTTCATTTTTCGTCTAATAATTAACCCATATTTTTTTTTGCTTGTGTCAAAATTAAAAGTAATAAATAATCGAATATATGAAGTAAATTTCTAATTTTAGTAACTGTATATACGTTAAAAAGTCGTATCAGAAAACGTAAAGATGATACTCTATAAGGAAAGACACCGAGCTTAGACCAAATTCCACAAATCATTTATCCAACTCAAATTATTGTCAAATCAATATAGTGAGCTAATAGTAAATACGAGTAGTAATTTAACAACTTCAATACTCGATTACAATGTATAACATGTGCATTGTTTTTACCTTCACCATCCACCAACGTGACCTGAACCAACTCCCAAAATGTTGTAGATATCTTGTATCATCTTCTCATCATACTCCTTAACCCGGCCCCCTCCAAACCCGTTACCACACTCGACTGTCCCTGTTAGCCCTCCTAATCTGGTCTCTGAAAGCTTAACCATCATCTTCACATACGCGTCTCTTAACCTAGTAAACCATTTCTTAGGTGACCCAACTCGACCCAACTTTCTTGCTCTTGGGCATATTTGAACCCACCTCAATCGCTTACGCCTTTGTAACAAGGCGGTTTGAGGTTGGGTTCGGGTTTGGTTGCATTTCTCATTCTTATTTAACCTTATATAACCCCTTCTATTCCAACAATTTTTGAGACGTTTGTACAACTTGGTTGAAATTCTACCCCCCATTAAAAAAGCAATTTTCATTGACTTATTGAAATTGTACTAGAAAGTAGAAAGAATTATGAGTGTGATTTTTGATTTATATGAGGTTTAGTGAAATAGTAAAGTACATAACACAAGCCACATGTGAGGTAGGTGCAATTTATGGAAATATATAATGTAGATATACAAGGATTAAAGGGGATAGTACACTACTAATGTACATACCCACCTGTATTTCACAACAATCTTTGCCTACTATTGTTGGTCTTAAATCCTCATGATTCCTATAGGTTTGAATGTAGGATACGTTTCCACACACTTTGTATCAATGTAACTTGACAAATCTATACTTTGGAAGACTAGTTGTTGTACGGCACGCTTCGCGCGCCGTACCCCAAGTTAGTGTCACTCGACTATTGAAATTTGTATCAGTTCATATATTTCGTATTGTTGTCTATTGGCTCTACTTGTCTATCTCAACGCCGATAATTATGAATGTTGTCTATAACATTAAAGAGGCATCAGTTTTACCATTAATGAAAAATAGAGGAAGGGCTAAGAAAGTATTACGTATATAGCAATACTTTGGCTCTGTTGAAGTTTTTCATTGGGTTAGAAATTAGCTTGTATGTAATATTTGAAGGTCTTCCCTAATAACTCCTTACAAATGAACTAAGTTTATGACAATTATTTGCAAGCGAGCCATAATATCCGGCGACAGACGTGAATAGTAGACGGAATGCTATTAAGGCCTTATTGGTGTATTAGTTGAGGAAGAAACTTAAGCTGATGGTTTAACAAAGCAAGCCCGCCCATACCCATGTAGAACTCTACATGTTAACTCAAATCACCTAATTACCTCCTCTAATTGTAAGATGTAATCATACTTGGTCAACTGACGTGATTGGTCTTTAAATTCCAAAGTTATTACTTTTGCGTCAAGTGATCTCAATGCTTAACAAATACTCCCTATCACATGTAAGACATTAGCTACCTTAAGGCCATATTTTTTCTGGCTTATTTTCAGCTCGTTTCGGTTCAACTCTGTTCAGTTCAGCTCAACTCCATTCAGTTCAGTTCAGTTCAATTCGTTCAGTTCAATTCACATAATTCAGTTCAGTTTAGCTCAGCTCAGTTTTATTAAGTTAAACCCACATTATTATTATTGTTATTGTTGTTCTTGTTATTCTTATTTTACATTTATTGATTTTTCTATTTTTTTATTAATTATTGTTAATTATTGTTGTTTTTATTATTATTATTATTATTATTATTATTATTATTATTATTATTATTATTATTATTATTATTATTATTGTATATATATATATATATATATATATTTAATTATTAATTATTAATTATTATTATATTATTATTATTATTATTATTAGTGAAACATGGGAGAGTAGAGAAAAATGTACTTGTGAAGTAAAATTTGATAACATTTAAATAGTAATATTTGTTAACACAATCGAAAATCATAATCTTGAAAATATAGATATCATTAACACGAAACACATTATCTATGTTGCTTCGTTATTGACTTTCATATCATCTTGATGTGTTTCATTATCGTGGTCATTATGGACACCAATAACACGCCCTCTTTTTTCGAACTTTGTCCATGAGTTTCATCCATTGTTTATCATCCATGTTTAAATTTGTTTGTCCTTGAGTACTTAAATGTTGTATAACTGGTATACCAAGTTTATCCATCCGAATGAAATTATTAATAACTTATTTTATTATTATTGTTTTTAAACCGCGAACTTTTAGTAAACAAACAAAACTATTATTATTATTATTATTATTATTATTATTATTATTGCTAAATAAACGCGTACTATAATAATAATAATTATTATTATTATTATTATTACAATTATTATTAATATTATTATTATTTACTTAGTTCAATTTTATTAAACTTCATTCACTTTTATTAATTTCAGCTTCATTCAGTTCAGTTAGATTAAATTTAGTTCAGTTCAGCTTCATTCAGTTCAGTTCAGTCATGTCCAGTTCAGTTCAGTTCAGCTCTAAAAAGCGAGAAAGAACATGTCCTAAGTCATTAACTGGAAGGCCCACTTAATTACATTATTATAGGCTAAACTCATAGGTTTTGTAAAATCCTATGCAATCATAGTATACTATACTTTAGTGGGCCGCCAAAATTTCAGTAATACAGTCTATTATCAGCAAGAGATCTATTTTTTGTACCTTTTTCCCCTTGAAATCCATACATAACTAAGCATGAATTATTTTATAGAAACGATTGTTATTGAGGAATAAGGAGAAGACGTTTGAAGCCAAAAACCAGCAAAATACATCTTAAAAATGACTGGAAGTCGAGACTAAGCAATTACTCACGCTTCATACTCCCAGCCAATATTAGGCAACTTATCCCTACTGAGTTGTGACAAGTAACTCTTTAAGAAGAGCCCTCGTTGAGGCATTTCATTGAATACTTTGATGACATTATCGTTGAGGCATTTAATTGTACACCCTGATGGAATCATCAAATCCATGTCATTTCACAGTTGAGATGAAGATGGAAAGCCTCGTTCTTAATTATAACTCATTTGAGTCTCAAAGATTGGCTTACGAACAATATACTGGTTATCTTAATCGTAGGCTAAAAATGGTGAAACAAACTCCATATCATTCGAAATTTCAGCCGCCATACTATACTGGTCATCCATCACCAATAAGCAATAAGTGATTCTAAGTTTTTACAGAGGTACGTTAGCTGATTGCCGACGAATTTGTTATTGACGAACGGTGTAGTTAAGATTAAGGTTAAAAAAATTTAGAAAAAGGAGATGGAGGGTTATGATATTCCTGAGTTGGGGAAAGTAATCCCCACGGAAGGACGAAGATGGTAGCTTGAGAAGGAAGATATGGAGAAGGAAATTGGGTGTGTGGTTTTGGCAAAAAAAAAAGCAATTTAGTTGATAATAACCAGTGGTTCTGGGTTAAACTTTGAAGCTTGCCAAAAGCAGGAGTTGGGAGGTCTCAGGTTCGAATCACGGGGGTGATGATTACTTGGCCGTTGTTGCCCCCGAAAGGGGTGGGTTACATGGTCTATGTGGTAGCGCGGGAATGTATAGGCCCGGGGGATTCAACTCCCTCATCGTCAAAAAAAATATAATCTACGCCTATTCATTAGTTATTATTTGCCTAAACCAATGTAGGTGACACTTTAGTAAATAACAACTTACATAATTTAGGCACATAAATTCTTATTTAATTTAAGACGAAAGTATCTGTATTAAGTTTAAGACATACCAAATAATGACCAATTTGCATAGATATCACAAACTTATTTATTCTTCCCTAAACCTTTTTAGTTTTGTCTTATTCGTACAAGTGGATATTACTTGATCCGTCTTAACTTAAGACAAATATATTTGTCTCAAGGGAGACTTATTGATTTATTTGTATCCATGTGTTAACATTTGCCTAAAGCAGATGTAGGTAACAATTTAGTTGATAGCAATAACATAATTGGCTAAGTGTCGAAGTGACTCAAGAAATTATTTTGCGAAAAGTAATAAATAATTAATAATCATGTTGGAGTATTTTTTGGACAAATATTAAAGTGTCCCGATTCACAATAATGACATTAAAATTACAAAACAATTTGAAAAGGGTAAATTCTGTACAGTCAAAATATTCTCAGTGTTTTATAAAACGGATATTTCTATCGTAATAATAAAATTGTTAAATAATATCTTATTTGCATAATAAATGGGAAATGTGACAAACATTTTGCTAATCTCAATATATATATTCGGGTTTTGTCGTACGTACAATATAACAAGGTTTAAGTGAGTATGCTTGTTTTGTGTAGAAATATGAAGTCGATTAATAATATATGTAGTGAGTGTAAATGCAAATGACTAAAATTCATTGTTTTTTATTGGACGATACATGATTTAAGTTGTTGCTTAGTTTTTTAATTGGTTATTGCCTTGATGTTTTATTGCTAGATTAAGAAATGAAGGTGTGCATTGTGATGATCGGATGAATGTTGCATTGTGACGATTAAATAGCTTTGTTGTTTTATTGTTAGCTAGAAAACAAAATAAAAGTTACTATTCATTATGAATAGTAACATGTCTTACCCACTTTTTAGTAAGGGGTATAGATATAAATATGTAGATAAATGTAACGGGTTTAGAAATAGAGGAAATAAATCAACTCAAATCGGTTTTTTGAAGCAAGTTTTCGAAAAAATGCAATTTAAAAGAATTCTAGCAAAAATGCAACCTAAGAAAGTAATTTTAGTAAAAGAATTCAGAAGGGAATAATTTTAAAAAATTTGATTTCAAAATGGAGTAGAATCTAATTTACTATGTCAATTTACTATATATTAAAAAAAAATGATTTCAATTTATTGACTAATATTGTAAAGAATCATAAATGATAATATGGCAAATTTAGCCTACAAGGACAAAAGTTTAAAGATTAAAATTTGTCAAAAATCTACACGGATTTTAGGTGCGATCCTTTTACAAAATAGTTTATTTTGTGATAGGAGTTATTTATAATTTAAGACTATGATTATGTTCTTCCTATTTTAATTTCAATTTAGCTTTATTTATTTTGTTATGTTTAGTTTGATTTCGTTCAGTTTAGTTTAGATGGTCTCTTTATAAATTAACTCTTACCCCAACTTCATTTAGGTCAGCCCAGCTCCATTTAGCTCAATTCAACTCCTATCGCCGAAAAGAAACGTCTTTTTAGGAATTTGTATTTGTCATCCTAATAAAGAATGGTTACCCTAGTCCTAGTATTTTGTTACCGAGTCATTTTAACTTTTATTTTAACTTTTATTTTCAGGCTTTAGTTCACTATTGTTTATTTATTTTGGGAAGAATACGGACATATTGTTGTTCTTTGATTATACTCACTTTTTGGTAATGAAATTTTAAAAAATTGACAAAAATATGGTTAACAAGATGAAACCATATGGAGCACCTCTTTGTTAAAAAATTAGTATAATTTTGTGTAGTTATCGAACATATTAACTATGTTGATCCAATGGTTGGGTGTAGGTTTTTCTTGTCTAAGGTCAAGGATTATATTTTTGTTCACTTTCTTTTTTTACCATTTCTTTCGGTTATATTTTTTTCAATCACACAATAAACTACTCCGTATATTATTAGAACCAAATTTTTATTATATGAACATAATTCGTAGTTTTCGTAATTTTGTTTATTTTCCGCACTCCCGTTCAATGAGTCCTAGATACGCCTTCGGATGAAGCCGATAGATTTGTTATGAAAAAAATCCTTGAATGCTGAAAAATATGGTTAATATACTTTGAATGTTCACAAATTCTCATTGTAGACGGAGGGTATCCGTCACAAGGAGAAGACGGATACCATTTTGTCTCACAAAATGCCCATTTAGAGGAGAGAGAGGAAAGCACATGGGGTGCTCCACCTTGTCCCTTATTCGTTTTGTGAGTGTCATTATCCGTCTCTCTACCCGACCCGTCACAAACAAGACTAACTGTTGAATGTTTCACATGAAGAAAAGTTGTTGCTTCTAAAGTCAATTATGTTGTTAAAGTGAAGGATTTGTCCTCTTTATGAACGCGGCATAGGCTTTCCATGTTGCGATCCAACATTTTTACTTTATTATTATCTTGTATTCCCCAATTAATGTTTAGACAATTCCTGTATATCCAATTTATGGTCTTTTATTACTTAACATTCAATGATCCAACATTATTGCAACCTTTACCAAATTAGAGTACAGATGAGACTTGAGAGCCTGCTTAATTATATGACACATCCATAATTCAATTTATAGTCAACACAATATTATTAAATTTACAGGCCGCGAGTCGATGATTGAGTAAACTCAGACGATAATCTATAATCTATAATCTACTCCGTATAATACATAGTACAAACTAGAGAGTGTTAATAAGTAATGCAGTAATGCTGAGGTTTAAAAAGAAATCGATAACTAGAGTTGGTTTAGTAATATTAGACCGTATTTTAATCAAAGTAAACAAATAATTGGAATAGATGATGTGTATTTTCTTATAAAATCTAAAATATAAATCTTTAATGATAATACTTTTAACATAGATAAACTTTCTTACAAAAAATATCTTAATGCTTTTCTATTGCTCGATACTTTTAGGCAAATTCTTATTTCAGACCGTCACTTTTGGTCTGAAATTCAAACAGATTTATTGTAGCCATTTTTACAATAAAATGCTACCATTTCTTGATAAAATGTTACCATCATTTTTGGGTAAAGAGTAACTAATTTGTGATATAACATTTTGTTATTAAATGGTTATATTCTATTAAAAAAATGATGATATTTTGGCCCGTTTGAAATAAAACGATCTGAAGCAAGAATTTTTGATACTTTTAAGGGAATGTATTTTTTTTATTCAAGTAGGACCCCCACTTACTATGAGATAATTAATTACTCTTTTTCCTCCTAACATTTTTAATTATTCTCTCACACAATTTAACAATAAAACTTTATTCAATATTAAAAATTTACAAATAATTATTACAAATAAAATGTAAACATTTAAAAGTTACAAACTAAAACAATAGTACAAGTTAAAAAAAAAAAGAATTAGGATGAAAAAAATTGGTAGTTAAAAAAATATACAAGTATACAGATAATAAAAAACACAGGGATCAATATTTATAATTAAAAAAATTCGTCAATTCTAAAACCATAATATATAAAATTTGACTTTTACATTGGTAATGAAATAGATCAGATTTTATGGCAGAAAAAAATAGCATATTTTAATAATTGATGATTTATAATAATTTATATATTTTCCACTTAATTTTTATGTTGAATTATATATTTTATTAATTAATCAAATATATTTACGAATAACCAAATTTAAAAACAGACCCGTATATTTGTTATACAGGTATAAAACTAGTTGTTTTGAAAGGAGAAATTGAAATTAGATTCATGACTCATGAGCCACTTGTTTAAGCAAATGTAATTTGTACGTTAATGCAAGTACTAATTATGAGCTAATTATTTAAGTTATTGCCATGGCCTTACAAATACATACAAATTATCAATGAACAATATGCATTAGATCAGAGCAAAAAAAAAAGAAATGGCTAAACAAATCCCAAACTTGCTATATTTCTTTTATGTTTTCTTGTTTTTTTTTCTTGATAGTACTACTTCAATGACTATACTTTCCAAAGATCAAATAACGTGCACAATGTGCAATGCATGTGACAACCCATGTCAAACTCCGGCGTTCACACCGCCGCCATCACCACCACCACCTCCGCCGTCTCCTGTCCTCTCAACATTATGCCCTCCACCACCATCCCCGCCATCTGATGCTTACTATGTCCCAACAATTAACTATTATTCTCCTCCGCCGCCAGCAACCAATGGAGGCGGTGGTGGTGGTGGTGGTGGTTCATCAGAGCAAGGAGGAGGCATGGGTGGTTACGGTGGCGGAAATGGTGATGGTTATGGTACACCATCCCCTCCTAATGCCATTGTTCCTTACTTTCCTTACTACTATTATAATAATCCACCCCAAGCTCCATCTAGTAAACACTCTACTAGCTCATCAAACTCTTTGGAAATGTACTTTTCTACAATATCATTTTTTATTTATTTTACACTACTCTTTATATTGAGTCTAATATAAGCTAAAATATACTCTCTTATTATTAGGAGATTACTGTATATTATGATATGCCGTAATCAGAATAATTTTGATATTATTATGTTTACTATTATTAAGAAATATTATCATTATTATATTTAAACTTCTAGAAGTATTATAAATACGAACTATTGTATTGGTTAGAGACACGAATAAATTATCAATAAAATATTCATATGATTTCCGTTCTCTTAAATTATATCATGGTATTACACGAATACATCTATATTAACTTTTAATATAAACGGTATTACATGTGTGAATGTAGCTAGCATTTGGGAAGTAATAAATATGTGAAGGTAAATTTATTTAATGCATGGCGAACCCATTTAAGATTGTGAATTTGTGATAGAAGCCTAAGGAATGACATATCATGTGGTAGTGGTGGGCACATACTATTACTAGTACCGTAACTCTCGAGCGCATATATGGCGCCGTCTTAAGTAGGAATTGACCAAATCTGAGCTTCACTTTCGCATCCACTAAATCTTCAACTACACTCTTCATTAGCTTCGTATAGAGATCTGCGACAAAGGACAACTACACTATAAAGTAGTTCTACGAAGAGGAAGATCTTCCTTATTATGCGCCAGGGCCAGTCCCTTACGATTGTGGTCTAATTACTAACTTTAAAAAAAATATAATTTTTTTTTGTAATTTAACCGGCTGGCCCCTTTCCTCAATAAAAACCTTAAGTAAGATCAAACTTTAGATTTTACCTTAGAAATGTAGAACAAATTAATAAAAAATGGGAACATTCGCCCACTTGCATAATGAATTAATGATTAATGATGATTTATTGTTTCTAAAATTACAAAATCAATAACTATAATTATTTTTCCCAAACTTGCTTAGTGACTTTTGTATTTTTAAGCTTGCTCACATTATTTCTGGAAAATAAGATCAATTTTTATCAATTTCCATTACTCCTTACAGCTTTCGTTTCCGTCGTTTGTTTACCTTTACGTTTGACACGAGATAAAGTTAAGGGCATAAAACCATTATAAGTAATGTTATTAGACACTCGAAAATGAAATTGGAAAACAAATAATCAGGTAATCATCATTATTTTAACTTGCGATATTCATTGTCCACTCTAACTCCACCTATCCCAATCTACACACTATTGTCTATTGCTACTCAAAAAATTTACGGACAACCGTGAGCTACATATATGTATGCCCAAGGATCATCGTCATCTCCCTAAGTCAAGGCATGTCATATGTCACATGTCACATGTCCAAAATAGGGTGATACGATAATCGTGTGACATATTGATTAATATTAATAATGCTTTTTAATTAAAACATAAAACATAATAAAAATCTTACCAAAACGTTCAACAAAGTTACATCTTCAGCTAAACACACACCAAAACTCAACAAATAAAGACAATACTCCACGGCATATCGACATAAATACATTATCCCTAAAACCTCGACTCCCGCCTATGATAAGATCGAAAGGTCAGATATAAGCATCCTTACCCTGCATCGCAAACAAAGAGGAACCCGCCTCCAGACCGATCAAATCATTTTATTATATTTCCGGCTTGGTCCAGTGAAAATGCGGGCAAGCAAAGCGAAGAAAAGGCCAATGAGTTGAAGAAGGCATGTAAGGTAGAAGATGACCTTGTCTTTACAGTTGAGTTTAGGGGTGTAACTCATATCAGAGATAAGGAGAGCTCTGTAAATAGCCTCAGTTAAGGAGTATGCAGTGACAGGGTCACATTCTTCTGGTGCAACTCCATGTTCTGTCATGCATACTATGTCATATACTCCACTTGTTTCTGATATTCCCATGTATTCACATATTTTCAACCGGGCCTCGATTCTTTCTGTTGCTGATAATGTGTCGCCGTGTGTCAGAATTAATATCGGGTTTTGATCTGTACAAACAAATATATAAAACTGGTGAAAACGGGTTGTTAACATAGGATGCGTGGTTTGCAGACTGTCACGTTCATGTTAGACCTGATCATGGGCCGGGCTCGAGATAAATAAACGGCCCAAATGCATAGGCCGGGTCGAAACGGTAGGCCATATTCTTTGGCCCAAGCCCATAATTGTTCGGGCTATAATGGACCTCGGGCCAAAATGGGCCAAAATGGGCCAAAACGGGCCAAACTAATACAATACGAAATAATCAACAAAATGGATATTTGAACAAACTATTTGTAACTAAATAAAATTTTCAAGTCCTAGGTGTTTGACTTCTACTCTTTTGGTTAGGAGAGCGATATCATAGTATCATACATAACTCATGAGTTGACAAAAAATTATAAGTACACCAACTATTTAAAGTTGTACGATAAAAATATAAAAATATCCGCAAAGTTGATAATTCAATGCATTAGTGATATTAGATTATTAGCGTGATCTGATATACCGTTTCAACTTTTGAATTTCTTTTTTTAAAAGAATAATAATTTCGGGTCGGGCCGGGCCAAAAATCGGGCCTTTACGTTGGCCCAAACCCGACCCTATATTTATATCCGGCTTCTTTCAGGCCGGGCTACGGGCTTTTTGGGCTAAACTATGAGGCCCAAACCCGAGAAAAAATCGGGTCGGGCCATCGGGCCTGGGCCATATGATCCGCTCTAGGTCATGTAAAAAGAAAGACTTACTGCCTCTTTTCAAACCAGAGTAAGAGAAGACTTGTTTGGTTGCATCCAAATGCTTAGAACCACCCGATTTTGTCAACTCATCATAAAGTTGAGCCATGTTAGCCACCACCATTGCACAATTCACTTTCCTCTTTGCAAATTTGGAAGACAACCCAACGCGGACTTGGTCTGCTGGGTCCCTGAGTCTCGGGCAGAGTTTGTTGTGTCGCACTCCTTCAACGGTCCATTCAGATAGCTCGGTGAGGGTCTCGCCCTTTCGATCATTGTAGTCGAACCCTCTGGTATCATATATGCAAAATCCTGCCCTCATTGACCTTGTTACATTGTGCTCTTCCAACATCATTGTTGTTGATCCACAAGTCAACGACGAGCTCCCTGCATCATTTCATTTAACAAATGTAAAATCTTATGGTTAAAACCCAACTATTATTAATATTCTTATTACTCTCCCTCACTCAAATGCCCGTAGGGCTTGAGCAACGGTTAGTTTGCACAGGCTCCCTATACCTCCCTCACTCAAATGTCCGTTGGGTTCGAAGAGCGGTTAGTTTGCACAGGGGTTGTCAGAATTCGAACTCATGACCTTCGGTCACACTGACTCTAATATCATGATGAAACATCTCAACCAAAACCTTGAGGTTATGACTGAAGCTCAACTATTATAGTATTATTAATATTCCTATTAGGTAATAATAGATAACCCGCCCGCAAGGGTGGAGTCTAGTGGTTAAAACTTGGGTGAAATTCCCAGCAGACCTGGTTTCAAGCTTCCCCAAGAGCAAAATCTTGTGGACCACTCTTGGCCCGAGTCTATGCGAGTCCATGCCTAAATAGACTTCGAGCATGTCACCCTCGGGACCCTCGGGTGATTTACCTGGTGTATGTAGTAGCCGTTGCGGGTTTCCTCATTACCAAAAAAAAAACAATAGATAACCCATGATCTTGCATTTTCTCCTAACTAATCTAAAACACAACAATAGATGCATTAAACTATTTATATTTACATCATTACTCTTAACATTATACACAAAACGCCAATACAGAAATAATGATATGGGTTCGGCTAACATAATTTGTCGTAAAAACGAGATTATAAAGAGAGAAATTGACCTGAAGTTTGAGCAAAAGGTATAATTCCAGCTCTTCCAAGCACACTATACATAAGATTAACCAAAGAACTCTTGCCACCACCAGAAAATCCGACTAACAGAATCGCGACCTGAGGCGGAATGTTCATCCCATCCCTGTCAACCCCGCCAACCGGCACCCACAAGTCGCCAGCCCGATAAGCGACAAGCCTGTGTCGAAGATCGTCTAGGCCATCAGGGGACACTATAGCTAACCTCTCCAATTCTCTCATCACCTTCAGTCTAGGAGTCCAATCCGCCATGTCAGACACGCTATTGATCTTCAAAGCGGACATTTCTTCACTGGTTACGCAAGAACGCCACCAGTGAAAGTCGGCATCAGGCTGGCTGCTGTCGTCGCTGTCTCCTCCTCCTGCTGCATAATGTTGCTCTTCCTTCATCTTTATTTAATTCAGTAAGCTGTCTATGAATGGTCTGCAAATAAATGTCATAATGCGTAGTATGTCTCTATGTATATATACTCCCACCATCTCAAACGTGCGTTTCATTTGGTGGATAATTGAGGTCGACTTTCACCATTATTTTCTAATAAAATACAAAAATTACAACTTAAAATAAAACAAAACAAGACAAACGTAACTAATTTTATTTTGAATGAGTCTTGCTGAAAACGAATATTATCTCTCATAAGTGACCCATAGTGTCCGTCTCCAATAAAAATTTGTATTTTATTTAATGACTTTCGCCATTAAATGAAAGTCATAGATATGGGATTACGACATTACGTAGAGAAAAGTGACTATGTATATCTATTATTAACTCAAAACCTTTTAGTTATTGAGCATACATATATTCATTTTGAACTTGTAAACTTTGTAAGTTATACGAGTATTAGTTTAATACCCGCATAATATAGGTACAGGCCTGTTTTTAAATACTCCCTCCTATTCGGAATAAGTGTCACATTTCGGGTTGGGCACGGGAATTAAGGAATTCATTTGTTTAATGTAAAGTAATGTGTGGGGTGGGAAGATTGGAGAGAGGGAATGTATTATTGATTATTATTGTGAGTAGAGGTGATTAAAATAAGTAGTGTTGTGGGGTAAGGTGGGGTATTATTGTGGGTTAGAGTGAATAAAATAAGTATAAACAATGTCCCAAAATGGAATATGTGACAATTACGTGAATAGACGAAAACGGCAAATGTGACAGTTATTCAGAATAGGAGGGAGTATTTTTTTTTTTTTGAAAGTAGAATAGGAGGGAGTATTTGGTTATTCATAAATATATATGACTAATTAAAGAACATACAAATTAGGTGGGAAATATATAAATTATAATAAATCGTCAATTATTAAAATAGGCCATTTTTTTTCGCCATAAAATATGATATATTTCATTGCTAATGTAAACGTAAATTTTATTTGTTATGATTTTAGAATTATCCGGATTTTTTGTATTAGGAATATTAATGCTATATTTCTATTATTATCTGTATACTTGTGTATTATTATTTGTATACTAATCCCTATATTTCTATTGTAGTTTTTGTATTTTTTAAAAAATGGACTTAAAAAACTTAATGAAAAAACAGTGTTTAGGAAAATGGACTTAAAAACTTTATAATAAACTCATATATTTAAAACAAAACTCAAAAACCTTATGATAAAACTCAACAATTACACAATTAATGTACTACATCAATATATAATCTATGAATTAGATTATGTACATATTTCATATTTCTTACGAACTTTTTAAAAATGTTAGAAGGTTAACAAATTTAGCACATTATATAGCATAGTGAAACTAAATAAATGAATCCATTAAAAAGTAGATTTTATATTTTGAGATCCGACTACTAGAAAAGCTTTTAATGATGTTGGTGGTTGAAGCAGCGACTTTAGCCACATTTTTGTAGTTCTGAGATATGTATATTAATGTATATTAATAATAGTTAGTTCAAGTGGTAAGAACTCTCTTAACCCAACTATAAAGTCTCGATCATGAAGTTGGGGGTACGATTCGCACTCGCAATTTGGTGCGTTCATTTGAAAAAAAAAAAGGCCGCAAGCTGAAAACAAGAGATAAATAGATAAAAGTAGTGCATGCATCATAGAAGAGGTGGGTTGGGTAATTTACAAGGAAAGAGATGAAGTAGTACTTGAGCAGTTGATGATGAACAGACGACAAAGCCAAAGTGAACAAAAGTTGAGTTTCCCACGAAGCTCCCTCTGTTGTCTAATACTCGACATTAGATCAGACATGACTCATGAGAGCAGGACATTATATGCCTGACTGCCTGTCTGCCCGACCACGACGATGAAAAAATGTGCAATAAGTCTTACTTGTAACGGATATCAATCGTCACAAATGAGAATTTATAAATAATGTATTCCCGTATCATTTATCCTATTTTTTTAAGTAATCACCATATAATAATAATAATAATAATAATAATAATAATATAGAGATGTGTACCATACTCATCATTCATCAACGTGTCCGCCATATCTTACAATATCTATGCCAACACTTAAAAATCGTTTCCAGTTCTACCACTCAATTTTATGTCAACTCCTTCATCACCTTAACTCTAATTTCAATCCTATTTTTATTCCAACTTTCGAGTTCCGATATTATTATTCAAAATCATCTTATTACACTATGTTGTATGTACATTTTATTATGTTTAGCAAGATCAATTATTTTGACACATCTCGAGTTTTTTTACTATTTCTTACTCTCATCACCACAATATGGTCTGGTGGATTATACAAATTTGCCATAAATGAATCATTCTTAAAGTAGATGCCTTATGGCTTGTAAAAAAATCAGAACCAAATATCAAAGTAATCCTTGCCTTTCATTATTTGCATGTACTCGCCACCACTGTTTTCCCAGATCGATCGCTACATCTTTAGCTCGTTGGTCCTTGCTGTTCGTTCAACTTCTGCAGAATATCAACCCAAATTCATGCAAAAACACTACTTTCTGTTATTGACGTCTTTCTCCCTCCATTCCTAGCTTGAGCTTGGGTTACTTGAACCAAATTTCAACAATTCTAGGAAATAATTAAAGGGGAGCCGATAACCTCACCCTAAAATATACCAATTTACATCATTACCCTAACAAAAAAAGAAACAGGGACAGCTAGTAATAGAATCTGGACTGTCATTAACAAAACTCAGCTGTCATTAACAAAACTCGGGGCAACAACACAAACCCAAACATCATTTAATATGACCTGTAAACACACCCAGAGTATATGTTCTGCAACTCGACTCCACCCCTTCATCAAATAATACTATAAGGCCCTCAAGAAGAGGGCCTTTTCAATTACCAAGCTTGACCCATATGCGATTTATATTTTAAGAGATAACAACCCTTTGACTTGATATATTTTGCTCCATCTTATTAAGCAGCTTCTATAAATGGAATATATGACCAGAAAAAGAGTGGGACTCCATATAGCTGCATCACTACGACCCTTTGTGTATGACACTGCGAAAGAATAATTCCAGAAGATGGAATGGGCCACAATCATTGTGGTGCTTAGCGAGCAGCCGAGCATCCCAACCGTGGCCCACACTGGACCAGACATGACTGACGACTCAACAACAGCAATATATCGACCTTCACACTTGGAACTTCTACTCCATCACCAACTGTGCATCCTGCAAGATTATATCAAGCACATGTTATCACTAAAAGAAACTGAGCCTTTTAATCCCTGGCTTTAAAAGGACAAATATGATGTCTAACTAGCTTGAATGATGGCCAATTAATAGATACTTGGAATTAAAGGGACTCGTAGACTACAAATGACACTATAGAACTTGTCTGACGGCTTCATGCCATTTTTCTTGGTAGCTTTATGCCATTGATGAGAAAGAAACTTTATAGAGAAAAAACGGGAACGCATCGCTACAGGCGAACGGGAGGGGGAAAAAAAGCAATAATAGCTTCACATGTAAACCAGTCTACTAAGCCTATATTAAATGAAAAATACACAGAATTTGAGTTGTGCGGCTGTCTCATACCATACTAAGAAACTGTTTGGATATCAAAATATGAGGGGAAATGGAGAGAAGGGGAATAAAGAGAAATGAATGGGAGGGGAAGGTGAATGGAGTGTGCGTGTTTGGATAGAAATTCTCTCCAAATCATTTCTTGGTTGGAGGGATTTTGATTTGCCTAGGAGGGGAAATGGATCCCTCCATTTCCAGACTCCTCCATTCCACTCCAGCCTCGTTGCTGCTAACCAAACAAAAATTTTGTATCCCTCTCTCTTCCTTTCCCTCCAAAAATCCCAATCCAAACAGAACCTAAAAAGACACTGTTACAGTTCTCATAGCAACCATTACACCTAACGGCCCAAGTTACGCAAGAAAAATGCTGATGATTTGAATTCGTGACAGCTATATCTAGGTATGCTACTCACTAGGACGAAAACCATTGCAAACACATTTGGATGCCACGTTTTCCCATGTATTTAAACTATCTACAAAAGGCATCCCGTGTAAGACAAAGTGAAGTTTACAAAGGGGTCCACCCCTCCCAAAAGAATAACAATCAAAGATAGAGTGAAAACATGCACAAAAAGATGAAGGAAAATACCTTAACCAAACTTGAATCCTCCTTGGGGGACATCTCCTCCTAGTTGAGACCCATTTTGAGAACCATCAGCTGCAGGCAATGTTTCCTCCTCGTCCTCAACCCAATATGTCTCTAGCAGCTTCACCGCCTTTTCATATATCTCGTTGTTGTCATGACTCTGCAAGTTCTCAATTTTCTCTAAACCATCAGCCTCTTCGATTGCTTGAGCAAATACATTCGCATTTCCAGTAGTACCAGCATCCTTTGCGGCTTCCCCAACCTTCAGTATATTCTCAAGACCTTCCAAGCAGACTGTAACAACCCTTGGATCAGGGCAAGCCAACAAATCACATAGTGGCTTGATACATCCTTGGCTTACCATGTACCTGTACAGCAAGGGGACATTTACGCTATCACCACCACCTACCTACCATCTTTTATTCTTGTGCCAGTCAATAGTTTACATTTGGTTTTGGATTAATTTTATAGGTAAGCACATGCAAGTCGGTCAGGTAGTGTCAAACTTATTATCCAGTACATAAACGGTAATACCTAGACTATTTGCAGGAATAGAAAGGCTAATGATTAAGATAGAGGTAACATACTTTATCTGGTCGTGAGAACCTCCAGACGTCGCATTTGATATAGCCCAAGCAGCCTCCTTCTTGATATCAAACTCCGCATTTTGCAGCAGATGAACAAGAGGTCCTACTATACCAGCCGCAATGACTGCCTTCATTTCATCCCCACAAAAAAAACAAAAAGAGAAAAAATGAGTATCATAACAAAAACATCTAGTAAGAAAAAATGGGGATGGTCAAAGGAGTAACTTTTGAATCCCATGGTAGTATAAACTCAAACAAAAAACTATTTACCTGTATCTGATCCTTAGTCCCAGCCGTGATGTTTGAAATAGTCCAGCAGGCTTCTTTCTTTATACTTTTCTTGTGATTTTGAGTCAACAAATTCAAGAGGCAAGGAAGCGACTGATGATCTATCATGCACTGTAGAAGACGTATGTGGAAAAGGAAAAGTTCAAAAACGCCATCTAAACTTCCAAATGGGAGGAAAATATTTCCACAATGTAAAAACAAACCCAAAAGATGCAAGATCTACCTGAGTCTGGAGGTCATCCCCAGTGACAATGTTTCCAACAGTTCGTAATGCAGGTATAAGCACAGATGGAGACGGATGCCTGAAAGTCAAATGGCAGTTAGAGAAAGGGGTGAAACATATGAACTCAGCACAATGCGAAGAATTAATAACGCGACACTTACAGTAAAAGTTCTACAAGTCGAGGGCACACTTTAGCCTCAATGACTGCTTGAATTTTATCATTGGTGCCATCGGAGAGGTAAGACAATGCCCAGCAAGCATCCGTAAGGATTTCGTCATCATTTGAATGGATAAGCCGCTCAAGAGCTGGAAGAGCAGGATTTACCTGACAAATACAGTATGAACATACGAAATATTAGGTTCACCAACCTAAAGACACAAATACACAATATAGGCCTCAAATCATGCCAAGTAAAAAATAATAACCTGATTAAATGGTGGTTGTGGTTTGCCTCTGCAAAAGTTCGACAAAGTCCATGTGGCATTTCGCAACATAGACAGTTTGGCATGCTCATTGAACTGAGCCAGCAATGCTGTTAGTGCACCATGAGAAAGAACAAGATCCCGGCATTTTGGTGAGTCGCCAGCAATATTACCTAATGCCCAAACAGCCTGCAGTCGGAAAGAAACTAAGTCAATAAAAAAATACAATACATAAATAAGAACAACTGCGCGTCTAATTAGCTACATGCTGATTACTGAGTTATTGAACAACGTTAGTGATTGCAAAGGACTAGCAACAGGAAAGGCATTCATTCATTTCCTTTTGGATAATCAGTTGGGCCAACAGAATTGCAATACAGGTTAACAGAAGAAAAAGTAGACGCTGCATTCAGCTATAACGGACACATAGATTACAGGAATCAAAAGCCATAACCAAATACATGGAAAACGGGCACCTCCAACCAATGAGGGAATCATCTACTCCTAACCTATGTTACTCCCACACTTCACTTAATAGGCGTAATCCGTGTCCGATACACCAATTTCGTTCACGGCGCATACACCTAACTCATGACACCTAATTTGGTTTCAGTGCTTTGAAAGAAGAGCGAGATGAGAGAAACTTAAAAGGAGAATGGCATAATAATAATAAGTGATAACAACCCAAAACGGGTTTTTCAGCTTTTTAACAATTGCCATTTAATTATTCTGACTTTGTTTTAGTTTTCTTCTTCAGTTTCAGCTACTACTCATTTCCTGTTTTTTTATGTTGTACCCACAACTGGGATGATCTCCTTTCGGTACTCAAGGCAACTTAATAGGTAGACCCCTCCCAAGTTTGGCTTTTTCATTCGCAAGAGTAGGAATAGAATCCCTAGAATCCCTGACCGCTAGTTTAAGGGATGAGAGCCTTCACCACTCACAACAGCCAACTTTGGTGTAATAACACACAAAAAGATTACCGTAATTTATAGGGTTCACATTTGAAAATGTGTTTTTTTGTAAATAACACCCTTATACGCACGTATTTTTACAAACAACCCCTTATTTGTCCGTCTTCAATAATAACCCCCTTAAATCGCAGTTAATTCTAAATATTACCACCAAAACTGAATTACGGTAACAAAACTTAAAACACTCCATCCAACTACGACATTACAACTTAAACTTAGCTAATATACCTAAACTGCCCTTCTATTACTAAGTAAACTATCCCCAACATATTAACAAAAAACATATTGCTACTTTAGTCTATTGCTACTTTAGTCTACACGTATCTACAACTAGATCAAGTAAAATAAGGTTTAGCATTTCTAGATGGAAGGCCAGAAACACCTAGGAAATTTGTTTCGATAATATCTGAGATTGACTTAAGACACCCAGGGTTAGCTTAGCTGGAGTTCAGGAACTCATAATGTTTAAATTAATTAATGAGAAGTGCGTATTAAACATGAAGGACTGAAAGGCCTCAAATCCACACCAGATCAGTAAGCAATTTCGTAGCTGTCCATCGACAATGACCCTATTTCTCCCTCTTCTATCACTGCTTCCTTGCTTCCTCTCCAGCAGTAACTTCCAAAGTGTTCGACTTCAATTTCAACTTGACTCAAGTTTCCCATTCAATTGCAGGTAAATAATTGTACATGGTTGATTGTAGTATTAGGTTTCACACGATTGATTGATTGTATATTAGTGTTTCACTTACACAATTTAATTCTGGGCAGAATTGGGGAAATTTGTAGTATCTATCTGCCAAATTAGGTTTAGTATTATTGGCCCTCTTTATGTTGTAATTCCAGGTGAGTTTTAAGGGTTTCTAGAATTAAGGTAGAAAGACATTTCAAGTGGATTGATGGAGGGATGCATATGAAGGATGTAATCATAGAGATAATAGCATCCAAGAAGATTATGGACAAGGCTTACATTGATTTAGTTAAGAGAAATGAGAAACAAGCTCAGGGTTACCAACCTGTATAAGCCGCAAAATTAAGAATGAACTAAACCTTTGCTAAGATCCTTCGCAAAAACGATAAGAATTAAGGGAAGAATTAGAGATGAATTAAAACTAGGCACTAGGGTTTGTAAATGGGGATGAATGTCCTTATTGAAAGAAGCGAGCAAATTGAATATAATGTGTGAATTATGAGGGTGTGAGTAGTTTAATTAAGTAATAAAAGGGTTAGGTATGTTACATAAGTTTGAGTCGCAATGTCGTAGTTGGATAGAGTTTTTTAAACATTTTGTTACCGTAATTCAGTTTAGGTGGTAATTTTTAGGATTAGGTAAGATTTAAGGGGTTATTACTAAAGATGGACATATAAGGCGGTTATTTGTAAAACACCGTACATATAAGGGGGTTATACAAAAAAACACACTTTGAAAATCAATAAAACTTCTAACAAAAACTATGAGGCGTGTGTTTCCGTGTACACAAAATTGATTCGACACTCATTTAAGCGAGACCTCATATTATCGCCATACACGACACTTCACTACCGGCAACATAGCTCCTAATAACCTGATGGAAAAACTCATGTCCCAGCCATCATATTCTAGAGGATTTATTCTATGATTTTAGCACTCAAAAATTATACAAATATACCAATTTACATATAGTACAAACCCAATCACCCGTTAATAAAATATACCTGCTCTCGAACATCACCACTTGAAGACCCGAGAAGCCTCACAAAGACAGGCACAGCTCCATGATCAATGACAACACTGGTGTTCTCGGACGTACCCGATGCAATATTTGTAAGTGCCCAGGCTGCCTCAAACTGGACCCATCAAACAATCAAAATAAGCAAAAGGCAATAGAAAATCAAGAGACATGAGTATGACTTATTTACATCTTAATACATCTTAATCACAACGAAAACAAACCTGAAGCTGAGGATAATCATCTCTTCCCAGAAATTCAACTAGACGGGGAACAACCCCGGCTTGAACAACTTCCTCAATGGGAGGATTGCGTTCTGCACCAAAGCCATTGAAGTGAGATTATAACCAATAGTGAGAACCGACATTCTTGCCAAATTAAGATCATGAGTGATGCATATTCCTTGGTACTTAAAACCTTGGCCTACTCACATCAGCATAAAGTATTATTTGGTAGTTTTAAGTTAACAGTGATCTACATACATAAGCCGCTTTGTGTTGCTAAAACAAGGGTGAGGCTGCGTATATTTGACCCCTCACCCGCAATTTGTGGGAGTCATTAAGCCGCTGGGGTAGTGTGTTGTAATTGTCTGAAAAAACATAAGCTTAGTGATAGAACACTTCTACTTGTAAGATGAACCACTTAATTTACAAAAACCATATTGTTATTATAAATTGAAATTCCACTCCCTTATGTGCATCCTACTAAGCCATTAAATCACATAAGTACCTAAGCATACAAACTGCCGCAAACGAACAGTTCTACAACCACTCAATCAAGACATTGTGTTGAAAAGGAAAACAATCCCTATGAAATAGGCCAAAGACCACACTTATAACTACTAGTAATCACAATTTAAAAATATTTTTTACCCATTCAATAACACCAAACCGACTAAACACACAGTACATCACAACAAAGCAGGACATTAATTATACTTTACGCATATAACAAAAACACAACACGTAATCGAAACACATTCACATAACACAGATATTTTCAACAGAAGTGGTAAAAATCATAGTTTAAACAACACTTCTCATCCAATTTCCACGTTAGAATAAGATGTAATCATATCGGCATAAGAAACTATACCTATCCAACATACCATTTATCATACTTCATACTTAATTAGCAAAAAAACCTGGAGCTTCCATATTTTTGTTTCTTACAAAAAGTGTACACATCATCAGAATACACGCCTAACGGCCCAAAGTCATTTGTTTACCTTTCACCTTGGTTCAAAATCACTATCACCACAAAAAAAATGACTTGAGACAGGGGGAATAGTACAAGGTAGTGAAACCATACCTATTGAAAGCAATTTACGGAATTGAGTAGTAAAATCGAGTTGTGCAACGGGATCTTCGGAATACACGCCGGCAACCATCTGCGGTAAGGTCTCCATCTACAAAATTCACCACAAAATTCCTAACCAATCATTAACACAGCTCTAAGTTTCAAACTTTCAATTAACAATATACTCCCTTCATCACAAAGTAATCTTCTTACTTTCCTTTTCTAGGAATCCCAAAATAATTCTTACTTTCCTTTATAAATACTGTAAAAACTATTGATTTCTGTGTAAACTTTACCTCGCTTCTCTATACTTTGCATTCTTCAATTATACAGATTAGATAGGGAGGGAGGGAGGGAGTATGTACAATACTACAATGACTGCTCGTAAAGTTAAGACGGTCTTAAGCGAGACTAACTCAACAATGAAGTCAAACCCTAAAAAACAATCAATGAATCAATCAAAAATCAAAAATGAAAACAGGTATACCTTCTTATCAAAGACTGGAAATTGATTGGAAGCAGCGGCGGCGGGGACGGAACCTTGAGGAAGACCTTCACGGCGCTTCTTAAGCAGGTTTTCTTCACGACGATTTTTACGAATCTCAACCATGTTATCCTCTCTGCGTCGCCGGCCTTCATCGGCGTCTACCGACACCTTGTACCTGCTACGCCGCGCCTCCGTCCTTTCAGTTGGTCTTAGCGACATCGTTTTGAAAATCCTAGGAGAGATAAACCGCGATGATCGGAGAAGCTTAGTTGACAACGATGATGATGATGATGAGGAGGAGGAGGAGAAGGAGGAGGGTTGGGGTGAATTTATATGAGTATGGTGGAAGAGGGATGATGAATGATGGTGAGAGGAGGGGGAAAGGAGTTGAGGATGAATTTTGACGGTTAAGGAATAAGGCTCCGGTTTTGGGTTTATTTACGGCCTTATGACACTATAATTTGAATTTTGGAAGGGTCTCTTTGTGATTTAGTTGAGTATTTAACAATAACTAGTTTTAACCACAAATAGAATCCTACACCCAGGTGTATAGAAGCATGGTAAATCAGGCCCACCTGATATATAATTTTTTAATTTTCTATTAGAGCCCAATACAAAACAAATATTTAATTATCAATCAACGTAAACATTTTCTTAATTCTCTCTTGACGACAGTCACAACAAATTTTTCTCCCACAAAAATTTGATTCGAAGATGGCAGAAGGGCAGCGATGGGTATGTTCAACAAGGCGGAAAAATGCATCGAATAATATTTCATTGAACGAGAAGCAATTTGCATCGACATCAGGAAGGAAAAACGCATCACACAATACTAATTTGAGGTAAATATTTACACCAATCATAACTCTAATGAATATTTACATACACCAATCATAACCCTAATGAATATATTTAGGGTAAATTTTCTGACCCAAAGCACTTAACAAATGAATATTTACGATAAGAATATGATCTAACGTAAAAAGAATACGAGCTAATAGAAAAGAATGCGAGCTAATATTAGAAGAATACGAGCTAATATAAAAAATAACGAGTTATTAAAATAAGAATACGAGCTAATATTAAAAGAATACGAGCTAATATTAAAAGAATACGAGCTAATATAAAAAAAATTATGAGTTATTAAAATAAGAATATGAGTTATTGATATAAGAATACGAGCTATTAAGATAAGAATACGAGCTATTAATATAAGAATATGAGCTAATGTAAAAAAGAATGCGAGTTTAAGAAAATCACAAACTTAAAAAATACGAGAACAAAAGAATGCAAGCTATTACCCTAATAATACGAGCTAATATTAAAAGAATACGAGCTAATATTAAAAGAATACGAGCTAATATAAAATATGAATACGAGATATTGAGATAAGAATACGAGCTACTAATATAAGAATATGAGTTAATGTAAAAAGAATGCGAGTTTAAGAAAATCACAAATAACTAAAAAAATACGAGCACAAAAGCGTGCAAGTTATTACCCTAAGAATACGAGCTAATATTAAAAGAATACGAGCTAATATAAAAAACTACGAGTTACTATGATAAGAATACGAATTATTAATATAAAAAAAAAGAGTTATTAAGATAAGAATACGAGCTATTAATATAAGAATACGAGCTATTATTATAAGAATACGAGCTATTAATATAAGATTACGAGTTAATGTAAAAAAGAATATGGACTATAAAATAAAAAAATAAAAAATTACCTTGACATAATAATTAAATAAATTGAAAGATGACATATAATAATTAATGAGAAAAATCAATTACTAATGATGGATGAAGATCCGTTACAAAATAGGGAAAAAGTTACATTAAAAAAAAAAAGTAGTGGAGAAGAATGAGATTACTGACTTTTTTTTCAAAAATAATTAAGAAAATGACTAAAATAACCCCGGATGTACAATCATCATTATTACTATAAAAGAAGGATGGATTTCAGCCTACGTGGCGCAGTCATATCGCAGCATTGGGTATTTCGAGGTCTCACATTCATCCTCAGCTTTTTCACTTTTTATAGACCAATCAGATTCACACATCTATGCCACCTCACATTAATTTAATAATTTAATAATCATTTCTTTATTATTAAATACAAAAACTGAATCAGAATAAAATCCTTCCAAATTTGACTCATTCTCATTTTACCAAATATAATCATCATAATCATAAAATCAAAAATCAAAATCAAAAATGTTTCAATTTGATTCATTTTGACCAGTGAAATCCCCAAATCAAATCCTACCCCTCTTCTCAATTTCGCCCAAATTAATGGCATCATTATTTCTCCCCTTTTGATCCACAAACCCTAATTTCAATTTCAATCCAACAAATTGAAATCCCATCACATGTTTCATTAAAAATCAAATCAAAATCCCAAACCCTAACCCTAACTTTCCAAAATAGGGTAAAATCAATCAAATTAATCCAATCAACGAAACGATGCCGTCGCATGGGGATGTAGATCGGCAAATAGAGCAATTAATGGAGTGCAAACCATTGTCGGAAATGGATGTGAAAACATTATGCGAACAAGCGAGGGCAATTTTGGTAGAAGAGTGGAATGTTCAACCGGTCAAGTGCCCGGTGACCGTTTGTGGAGATATTCACGGGCAGTTTTACGATCTTATTGAATTGTTTCGTATTGGCGGCAATTCTCCTGATACTAATTATCTCTTTATGGGTGATTATGTAGGTCTGTATACTCAAAACATTTTTGATTTTTGTTTTAATTATTGATTTTGATTAAAAATGCGGAAATAGTCTTAATAACATTATTCATCGGTTATTTTTAATTTAATTGTTTTTAATAACATTTGTTCTTAAACATCCGCCGTTATCTTCTTCTTTTTCTCGCTGCTTCCTCTACTTATCTTTTTTAATGAATACTGTATTGTTATATCTGGGTTTTTTTTCATTGTTTCGATATGTAATTTAAAGAACTGGGGCTATTCATTGTTTAGGGATATAATTTGTGGGATTAAATAGATTGGTTGAATTTTTAACAAAGGTTTAGTTTATTATACTTAGATCAGTTGACTAATTTTGGATATGATCGATACCTTATTAATTTGCAGAGTGATCTCGAATTGGACGTTGACAAAGATTCGGGATATTAAGGAGCTCTCAATTGATGAAGGTAGGGGATTTTTTTCCCAGGTGTTTCTATGCTAGATAATTTGTAGAGTATTTATTATTCATCATTTCTTATCATTTTATTTCGAAATTGTTTTAAAAAAACCTAGATGAAATGAAACAAGCATCACTAATGAAAGTAATACCCTTTGGTAATTTTCTTTTCATAGCAAAATATTTGAGTTCTCCAAAAGGTTGAATATGGTGTGAATGGTATTGCGTTACTCCTGATTTTGCTTACTTAGATCTAATTATATATCTTTAATGGAGGATAAGTTTCTTGATATAGTTTTTCTATGCATTACCATGGTTATCATATGTTATATTGGTTATTTATCCAATAAGTTATCATCTTCGTCACACTATTATATTGATGCTATGTAGTCCGGTCACTTTTGGCTAATGATGCGGGTCCAATTCCATCTTTACTTCACATTTATCATGTGAATCATAAAAATCTTGGGTTGACTTGATTACCGTCTTTAATTTTTGGATGAAAGTATAAATCTGTAATTCATATTGCTATCAGTTTCATTTAGTATAACATTATTGTCTAATGCTTATACACGAAGTAAAGACTCAATCTTTTACCGACTCTTTCTCTCAAATTGTCCATATCCCTTATGCCCATGAAATGACATTGTTTTAGGTAATTCACCCTAACTGCTTCCAATTCAATTTATTTGGCTTTTTATATTTTTTTCATGATTGGTTATTGAATTCCGAGAATCCCAGCCTTTTATATTTGACTCAATTTTTTTTAACCCGACCTTCATAATTTTATTTAATATACTATTTTTTATGAGTAATTAAAACTTTTTGAGACGAACACAGTAGGTCTTAAGTCCGAACTTTTATACTTCATCCTTAACATGGTTTTAAATCTCGGCCGAGTCATCCTTAACATGGTTATTGAATTCCGAGAATCCCAGCCTTTTGCATTGAGGACAAAAGGAGGTTACTGGTGTACGAGTATATATGCAACAGATCCCTGGACACGCATTTGTACGGTAATGTACTTTTATCTCTGTCCATTCCGTTTTGCAGATATTGTTATCGTTGTGCAGTATGTTTCTTTGTATTCTGATATCTAAATGTTCCAATTGCTTTCTGAACTTACTGAGCTGAATGATTTCACTATTGTAGGGAGGACTCGGGCTCCACTTGAATGGTATGCACGCCAGAAGATTGCAGTCGGAGCTGCCCGGGGGTTGCGATATCTTCACGAAGAGTGCAGAGTTGGCTGCATTGTTCACCGAGACATGCGTCCTAACAATATTTTGCTCACCCATGATTATGAGCCACTGGTATGAAAACAGTACATTTTTTCATCTTGGTACATACGCGTGGTAGACGGTTTTACATTAGCAATGATGTAATACTGCATGCCGTTTATTTAGCAACTTCATAGAAAATACTCTTTCCATTTTTTTACGTTCTTCCCAGCCTTCCAAATTCGCCGTGGATATTTTGAAAACTGGAAAGAACACGCCTAGACGTTATTAGTTTTATCAATACGGACATACAAGGTAAGTTTGCGATGATTTTGACGTTGTGGATTGTGTATATGTCAGGTGGGTGATTTTGACCTGGCAAGGTGGCAACCGGATGGAGACACTGGTGTGGAAACGAGAGTAATAGGCACATTTGGGTATTCCTTTGACTTTATTTGATGTGACGATTCCATAGTTTCTTAGAACTTGGGGAGAAATTCAATATTGCAGCTGAATTAGATTGAAATTGAGAACACAAATAATAGTGTTACAATATCAGTAGGTTGAAATGTTGAAATCAAGGATTGTGGGTTTTATTGCAGCTGAATCCCAGAGATACGACTGATGGATTTCTGTCATCATGATTATATATTTTTATCGATTTCAAATCTGCATGAGCATCGAGGACAGAGTAAGATGTTATTTTTCATGTGGAACAGGGAATTATGTTGATGTTTGCTGGCTTTGTTGTGATTAAAACTGGCACAAGAACAGCAAGCGCCTAACTGACTGTGACATTGGCTTTGTAGAAATGCTATTGATGGACGGGATGGCGATTATATGTCGACACAGACCGCCACGTGATGTGGACACGGTTAACTCCTGGTATTTTGAAGCATGCTGTCATCCAAGTCGTATCTCTGGGATTCAGCTGCAATAAAACCCACAATCCATCAGATTATTCTTGCAGATTTAGTAATTATAATTTGACTGCCTGCAACATTGGGTTTTAGTTACTTTAGTTGCATGAATTAGAGGAAACATTACAATATTGTAGGTTATTTCATTTTTGTTCGACATTGGTGTTTCTTATTTTTCACTTTAATATACTTAAAACTTTTGTATATCAATAATACAAATGACTCAGAAGCATAAAAATGGGTGGATGAGCATATTCCTTTGGTTAATCATTTTTTAGCAATCCATAGATATTGTTTTCAATATCAACTTACTGATATTGTAACACTATTATTTGTGTTCTCAATCTACATACATTGTTATAGAACTAAACTAAATATGTACCAGTGAACCGGTTAACCAAATAATGAGTTGATTTAAAACTAAATATGCCATTCATCATCGAAAGTCAAAACAATTTAACTACTATTCTTTTTTTTCAAAGCTAATAATGAGATTCCTGCAATTTCCGAGCCTCCTTGGCTAATTATTTGCATGTAGGTTTAATGATCAAGGAATGTGAATTAATAAAACAACTACAATTTCCTACTCATTCGGGGAACTACTTTGCTAGAGTTTTGGATATTATAAATAATTGTGATTCTTGAACGTTGGTCTGTGTTTTTATATTATGGAGTACTAATAATTTAACTCATTTTGCGTTTTTTACCTTTGTATTTTCTCCAGATATATCACACACAATGGGGAAAGATAAATAACTGAGAACGATTGGAAGTCAAACTGGCCCTACTTGGAAGCAATACTAAGTTAAACAGTTCGACCAACTCAAGATGGAGCATACCTTAAACCATTGGGGTTAAACCAAAGTAGAATTGATGAAGTTATTTTTGGTTATCAAAAAATGGCCATTAGACAAGCTCGGATCAAAATTAGAAGGAAACATTTTACACCATTTCACACTTACATATTCCTAGGGTTAAGAAAATTGATGAGCATGTTCATGTTATGACAGTGTGTTGCGTGGACAGGCATTTTCCTGAAATGCAAGTTTTATGTTTTTCAACAGTTTTTTCCGCTTTTGTTTTTATTTATAAAAAAACGTTCATATAAAAGGCGAGACCAAATATTACTCTATAATTCCAAATAAAGAATTATTGTCTAACTAATTTTAACATATTAACAACACTATTATTCCGATTTTTTATATGTTTTAAACATTTATTTACATAGAACTAAAAATTATTCAACCATGTATTTCCATGCAATTTGCACGGGTTCTAAGTTTGAAAGAAGACAGTTTCCTTTAGCAGTTTGTTTCGCCATGACTATCAACAAAAGTCAAGGTCAATCTCTATCCCGTGTTGGACTTTATCTTCCAAGACCAGTCTTTACCCATGGCCAACTGTACGTTGCTATATACAGGGCCACGAGTAAGAAAGGTCTAAAAGTGTTACTTCTTGATGAAGAAGGAGGGATGACTAATACAACAACAAATGTTGTTTAGAAGGAGGTTTTCGAGAAACTGTAATTTTCGTATTGGGTTATCGAATTTTAATACACCCATTTAATTTATATTTGTACCTGATCAGTTATTTTGTTCATCGTATTTGCCCGTCAAATTATGTTCCGTAAGTAATTCATCAAAAGACAGTAACTTTCCAAACTACTCATTATTAGTTATTTAATCTTTTTTTATTCGTCTATTGTTTTTTCTTATATAGCTTATTCATTAATGTTATCATAAGTACTCCAAATATTATCATCATTACTAATAGTTATTCGAATATTAGTGCATCAGGAAATTCACCTTTTCACCGAATATATCTTATATTCAAACATCCCGTTAAAAAACAATTCGTTAGAATAAACACAATTGTTATATATTGAAATAAATATACCGACGTCGTCTTTAAAAATAAGTGTACACAACCCCGTGATTTTTCACGGGTGTTACACTAGTAGCATTGTACATCTGGTGGTATAGTCCAGGAACTGCTAGTTAACCCCGTGCAAAAATACACGTGGTTGTTTTAATAACATTGTTATTTTAAATCATTCTGTTGATAATTCGAATTATATTTTGATGATGAGATTTGTGACGAATAATTGAATAAGATGAAGTATGGTAATAATAAAAATAACATTTTCATGGTATAAACTCGTGTTTAAATATTTTACACTACTATACTAGTGTTAAACCCGTGCAAAATTGCACGGGTATATTTTTAGAAAAAATATGGTGGATAATTAATATTACCGAATAGTGTCAAATGTCAATAATATGTGAATATTGTGCATTCAATTTCTATTATATTGATAATACGTTAAAATGAACATGATAATAATAATGGTATTTATATATCCATTCTTTTATTGTTTTTTTAAATCGATATAGATGTTATTTCAAGGTTTATTTTGTACCATTATATTTATGATTTGATTTCGCAAAATATATAAATAATGTACACTATTATTGGTTGTTATATTAATTTTATGTTATTTTTATTGTTTTTTAATTTAGTATTGTCGCTTTTTTTTGGATTGCAAAAATGCACGGGTATATTTAACCGGTATACTTTTAAGAATATCGATATAATATATCGATATATTGTGTATTGTAATTATTTATTGAAATTTTTTTACTTAACTCAAATTTGTTTTTAAATTTAGTATTGTCGCTTTTTTTCGATTGCAAAAATGCACCGGTATATTTAACGGGTATACATTTGCCAGAAATTAAAATTTCATGTTTATGAATTTATATAAAAATGTTACGTAATATTTCTTAAACTACGTTTATCAGGTATTTATTTAGAATTTCAGACGGTTATTTCTCAGGAAAATCATAAATGAAATTGCGGTTTATTCTAAAATTTTAATACCATAAACCGTTTTAATGTTAAAACAGTTGTGCAAATTATTAATTATCCACAGGTATATTCAATCCCGCTATTAATCATTACGTAAAATTTACGGTTTATTTTTGTAAAATCAAAATAGTTGTGCAAATGAATTACGCAATTTTACACGAGTTTTTCGTAAAATTTCATGTTTACGAATTTATATAAAAAATGTTACGTAATATTTCTTAAACTACGATATTGTATATATTTAGATTTTCAGGCGGTTATTTCCTAGGAAATTTATAAAAGAAATTGCTGGTCCCACCTGAGAGAATTAAAAAAAAAAAAATCAAAATTGCATTGATGACGTGTCGCGTCGAGGGCTTCTGAAATGATTCAATAATTATATAGATAAGATTGGTGCAAAAGTACGTCATTAAAAAAAAAAAAGACGATTAAACGATTAATAAGCGGAAGAATACCTACGCTAATTGTGGTCAAAATTTATGAAAATTGTCGAGTCAACTTAATTTTGTAGTTTTATTTTAAACAAATTTTATATCAAGGCTTATATTAAGGTATAACGACCTACAATCTTATAGTACTTGGTTTCGATATGAACTAAATTGGAAGGTATACGCAATACACCAAAAAAATGTTATTACGTATATACTCTATAGTAAATAAAATACAATATACACAATAAATCAATATATTATTAATATGTTTTAACAAAGTAAAAATGTAAGGAAAATTTTAAAAGTGTCCCCTTATACCTTACGGAGTCTTAATTATTAACAACACTTGCAAATTAAAAATGATATAGATATTTTTTATTGTGTAAAAGTTTATTATCGTAAATGATACTAATACGGAGTATTAATTATTAACAATACTTTCAAATAATTATACACAAATTCTCATTTAAGACGTCACAACTCACAAGAGTCGCAACTATATTTAACATGTCTTAAACTTGTGACGATAATACTGTCTTAAGAAAAATTTATTGAACCGTAGTTGTTCATTTTGTTATTTCGTAATACAAAATATTAAATTACTGAAAATCTCATGTTTTTATTAGAATTTGTTACTGTCCGTTAAGTGTAAACATGAAAAATTTTATTATTTTGACAACTTTTTCATTAATTTATAAAAACAAAATTTTAACTCTAAAAATAGGAAAGGACATTTCTTAATGGAAAATTTAACAAATATAATCTCAACTATTACTTTTTTTTCTCAAAATAATCTCAACTATCAATATTTCCGCAATAATCCCAACTTCCACACCACCCTTCTCAAAATAATCTCAACTATCAATATTCCCGCATTAACCCGGCCCACAACTTGTTAAATCAATACACACACCCATCCCAAGTGGGGCGGATGCGGAGCGAGACCCATGAAAACCCGCGCCCACCCCTAACTCTTCTAATACCGTATTGTATATATCACTTGACTTAGTCGACAACTATACTAATATTGTTTTGTACATATCACCTGACTTAGTCGAGTTAGACATGTTCTCTCTGGCTTTTTAGAGCTGAACCGAACTGAATGAAGTTGAACTGAACTGAACTGAACTGAACTGAACTGAACTGAACTGAGCTGAACTGAACTGAACTGAATTGAGCTGAGCTGAACTAAACTGAAAGAGCCGAACTGAAGTTAATGGAGTTGAACTGAACTAAACTGAACTGAATGAAGATGAAATTAATAGAAGTGAAGTTTATTAAACTGAACTAACTAAATAATAATATTAATAATAAAAGTTTTGTTTGGTTAATAAAAGTTTTCGGTTTTTAAAAAAATATTGATATTAATATAATAATAATAATAATAATAATAATAAAATAAATTATGATTATGATTTTCGATTGCCTTAACAAATATTACTATTTGAATGATATACAATTTTACTTCTCAAGTATATTTTTTGTACTCTCCCGTGTTTCAATAATAATAATAATAACAATAATAATAATAATTAATAATAGTGCAAATCCGTGTATCGGCCAGTTTTTCAACATTGTTCTTACAATGTTTTTCTTGTCTTTTTTTCCCATAGGGTTTTTTTTCGGAGGGAACCTCTCTGGTTTCCTTTGTAGTATGGTTTAGGGTCTTGTATTATCACTTCTATTTTATGATATATAGATCATTTGCTTTTCTGCAAAAAATAATAATAATTAATAATAATAATTAATAATAAATAATAAAATAATAATAAAAATAATAATTATAACAATAAAAAACAACAACAACAAATAATAATAAAAAAATAGAAAAATAAATAAATCGAATAATAATAATAATAATAAAATAATAATAATATATATATAATAATAATAATAATAATAATTGTAACTGACTTTTCCGTGATTCAAGTGAAATCGCTGCCCCAAAACTCATGAAAAAACTGGCAGATATATATTTCACTCGAGTGGCTGATTCAGTAGAGTCTGTTTTTTTCTTTGACTTCTCGTCAGATGGTTTTATGGAAGTCTCAGCAGGGAACCCACTATTCGGATTGGTTACGTGATGTTCCTATCTCTAGGTTGGGTTAGACAATGAACGAGAGGACTTATCGTTCTGTGCTTAGCTATCGCATTGGTATCCCTTTGTTTCTGTGTCTAGGCCTTGTTCTGCTTGTTCCCGAGTCTTTGAGGGTGATGTTTTTGGTGACCATGTTGTTTCGTGTACTGGTACTATGGGTGTCAAAGATCGTCACAACCTTGTTCGGGACACATTGTTGGATATCTGTTATAGGTCTGAGATTTTTGTTGGTCGAGAGGTTGATATTGGTTTGGTTGATGGGCATGGCGGGTCTCTTTAATTTGTCCGACGGATTTACTGCTTTATTCATGGGACTTGGGGCGTGACGTGTGTATCGATTTGACGGGTTCTTTCCCCTTGACTCAGTCTGGGATGTCTGATTTTGCGCCTGGTCAGGTTATTATGGATGCTGCTCAGCGTAAGTGTGCCAAGTACCGGGATTTGTGCATATCGGCGGGTTATGATTTCCTCCCCTCTTCTTCTCGTCTTTGGGAGAGCTAGATGTGGGGTCGTTACTTTGCTAAAGCGGATTCAGAAATTCTCTGTATCTCAGGATGCTGGGGCTCGTGCTGCCGCTTATATATTTTTTCTAAACTTAACTTTGCTATTGCTAAGGGAGTGGGTGCCCAACTTGTTTCTCGGGTGCCCACTAGTTTCTTGTAAACTTTGTTTTTCTTATCTATATAAGTCTCCCGTTTTTTTTAAAAAAAAATAAAATAAAAATAAAAATAAAAACATAATAATAATGTGGGTTGAAATTCAGAGCTGAACTGAACCAAACTGAACTGAATTGAATGAAGTTGAACTGAAATGGACGGAATGGATCTGAGCCGAACAACTGAAATGAACTAAACTGAACTAAATCGAGTTGAGCTGAACTAAAATGAGTTGACAATCCTCTTTCTATAAAAGGAAAGACATTTAGAGAAATCTGATTGACCGAAATTTTGTTCATGAAAAAAACTAATTGTCCCACTCCCCAATCCCCACTATCATTGAGTAATTAATTACTCTCTCTCCTCTCCACTATCATTAAGCTAATTAATTAACCTCTCTCCTCATTTCTTATTACTTTTCATATAACTACATTCATATATTCATATGTTAAAAAATTTATGATAAAAAATTAATCAAATTCAACCTTACAATAAAAATAAAATACAAAAAGAAATCGAAAATCTGTACAAAAATTCATATATTAAAGGACAACAAATTTTATAATAACAAAAAAAAATCACAATTCCGGAAAAATTAACCTCTTAAATACCTTGACAAATAAAAGTAACTAGGAATTCTTGTGTGAGAACGTCTCATACTTTAAGACGGTCAACATATGTAAAAAGAAAAGTCGTTTACATATGTATATTTGATCCGTCCTAAACTTAATTAAACCGATAGCCTTGTCCTACATAAAAATTTGTATAATTTTATAATGTCAAGCAAATGCGTTGTTTTTACTTACATCTAAGTTAAGCGTATAAATTCTTTTTATTTTTTAGATCGATATACTTGCAATACTAAAATTATATTTTTTATTAAATATATTGACCTTTTTATTTTTATTTTTTCAGTTTAAATCCGTGCATTTTTTGCACGGGCGTAAAACTAATTAAGTCGAAAAAACAGGGTTCATGGCTCGATTCGTGAGAAAGTGGAACTTCCATATGAGCCAAAACATTAAAAAAAGATGTAAAGTTAACATCTCTTATCTATTGGCTCTCGGTTTTTAGAAGAAATAATTAACTTCTTCCATACCCTACCCCACCACTTAATATCAAGTTTTTATTTCCAAACTATCAACCATAATCTTTAAATTTACATTTTAATCACTAATATTACTAAATTAAACAAAATTACAACAATAAAAAATTGTCAAATAATTAAATAGATGGAAAGTAGGTTTTTTTTTTCTTTTTTTTTTTCCGTTCCTTTTTACTAATTTAGTAAACATATACTTGGTCATTATTAACACCGTTCATTTTAATTTACAATGTTTGCAAACAAGATTTATCGAATAAATTTATAGCACTAATTCATTAACTAACGGGAGTCTTATTTTTTTTAAATTAAATAGAATATCAGTTTTCAATGATTAAAATAAAAAAAAAACTAAAAAATATTATTCAATATTTATAGTTCTCTATTACATCGGAAATATAAAAAAATTGACGAAATAAAAAAAATTATAAATGTATATTTTTAATCGTATTTTTTGTTTAAAATCGTCTAAGTTAATAAATATTAATAAAATGTTTATAGGCCTCTTTTGTTTCCACTTATGTTTTATTTCGTATGAACTTTTTTCGTTTCCACTTTTATTTTAATCATATGTGAGAGTCGTTTTAAACTAAGACGATTTTGAACAAAAAAAACAACAATTGTTGTGTATAACCAACGACTCATCTGTTCGAAAAATTATACCCGTGCATTTTGTGCACGAGTTTAAAACTAGTTAGTTGAAATAGGAGGGGCTTAGTCAAAATAGACGGCTCTTCAATATTCCAAGCCTTAACGGTTAACGCAATAACGCAAAACACTTCACTCTCATCTACCACCACCGTCACCTTCAGCATCACGGCAACAATGGCGGAGGAGAGAGAAAATCGTACGCCATTGTTACACCATAATTCAACTTCAGAAATCCAAAGAGACATCGAACAACACGAAATTACTCCTGCAGTAGTTCTACTTGAAGCACACCGCCATGTTTCTTCAACATCATCAACACCACTCACCTCTTCATCTCCACCCAAAACTCAACGCCTCGTTTCGCTCGACGTTTTTCGCGGCCTTACTATCGCTGTATGGCTTCGCTCAATTTCAATTTTCTTTCGCACTTTATCTTCATTTTCACTATTTTTTTTGAAGATATTTCTGTTTTATGTCGTTAATTGTCCATGTTTCAGTTATGATGATAATTAATAAGTGTATTGAGTATAATTTCGTTCATTTTCAACTTTATTTCGTAGTTTGAATTCTGCTTTACGTCTTTTTGTTCATGATTTAGTTATGAAGATGATTCAAAAAGCGGTCAGAAAGTGTACTAAGTAGACTTTTGTTCGATTTCACTTTTTTATGTAGGTTCTTAATTTTCCGATTATTTTTCGCTTTCTCAAAGAGGATTCTGTTTTATGTGTTTAATTGTTCATTTTTTTAGTTGTGATGATAATTGAATCAAGTGTATTGAGTAGAATTTCGTTCAATTTTTCCTTTCTTTCGTGGATCTTAACTTTTTACCATTTATCTATATAAGTCTCCCGGTTTTTTTTATGTGTTTTATGCCTTTAATTGTTCGTGTTTGTAGTTATGAATCTTATGATGATAATTCAATGAGTAGTCTAGTAAAATTTCGTTGGATTTCACCTTTCTTTCGTAGTTTCTTCATTTTCAGCATTTTTTTTCACATTTCAAGGTTGTTAGTACTGATATTAATTCAATCTGTGTAATAAGTAGAATTTTCAATTTCACCTTTATATGTAGTTTCTTCATTCTCAGCAACATTTTGAACCTATTCGGAGAGAATTATGTTTTGCATCTTTATTTGTTGACGGTCTTTGTTAGGATGATAATTCAGCAAGCATGATGAGTAGAATTTCGTCTATTTTCATCTTTCTTTCCTAGTTTCTTCGTCTCCATCATTTCTTTTATGCTGTTTCGGAGAAAATTCTGTGGCTGCTTGATTTGTTCATGTTTATGATTCAATTAATTGTGCTGAGTGGTTAAGTACTTCAGATGCTGAGTATCACGTTTAGTTTGATCAGGAGGTAGTTGAATGGTGAATTGTGTCTAGTGGAACAAGTGATAGATGCTTAACCTTGATCCCTGTGTAATTTTGCTTTGAATTGTGGTAATTTAGCTGTATAAGAGTACTGTATTCGAAACTTGTTTATGGAGATCATGTGATTTGTATCTTGTCTCAACAATATTGCTTGTTTCTAAGAGTAAAGGCGGTCTACATCTCATTGTTTTCATATGGTTTATGTTGAAGATTGAGTGGCTTTGTTTTGGCTAATGCGTAATTAGTGTACTAGTGCTCAACATCGCTTATACAAGCATGATTTTTTTTAATGAGCAGCTCATGATTTTAGTTGATGATGCTGGAGGAGCTATACCAGCCATAAACCATTCTCCCTGGTTTGGGGTGACTATAGCAGATTTTGTAATGCCGGCTTTCCTTTTCATTGTTGGTGTTTCTGTTGGTCTGGTGTTCCAGGTACAAGATCTAACTTGACGTTTAAGTCATTCCTTGCAACATGCTAATTATTTGAATTGCTATCACAAAGATGTCTCTAGCTCTCCCTTGTCTATCTTAAATGATATCACAATATTCTTGTCTTAAAACTTTGCCTGTGAGCTCATGTACACCCGTAGGTGCCTCCAACTTTGAAGTGCAATGCATTTTAAGAAATTAATTCTGAAAGAGAAGAAAGAATGGAAAAAGCTTAAAAGTGGTAGAGTCATTCTTCTATTCTGAATATTAAGTTTGCTTTCTTTGTGAAAAACCTGGGCAAATGGTTGAGTGCTCGATCCCATATTCCTTTCTGGCTTAAACTTTAAAGTAATCCTAATTGTTTGCTCCACATTCTGGCTTAGCCTTATTAGGCGGTAAAAAGACAGGTTGACTGCAAAGCAGGTGAAAATTATCGTAGACGTGAATAGTTTCTCTTACATGGTATTCCTAGTTGAAATTCCCCATACTGAGTGAGTGCCTTACTTCATATACTTGCAGAAAGTTCCGAGCAAGTCTGCGGCTACAAAGAAAGTTATTGTAAGGACTGTCAAGCTCTTCCTGTTGGGGATCTTCCTGCAAGGTGTGTTATTTAGTCTGTTTGTCCAAACTTACAAGGCTGCTTTTATAATATTTATAATTTTATTTCTGTAGCCTTTTTACTTCCACTTTAAATCAAAGTACATGAGAAAGGCCGTCCTAGATCCTACCACTGATAATGATAGAATGTGCTTGTTTTATAAAGGTCCCACTAGTCTTTGCAATAAAAGGGTCAACATTTAAGATGTCCAAGTAACATGGGATCTGTTTGAGTGAGCATTATCATGTTATATGCTAGATTTTCATGCAAAATCTTTGCAATCATTGTGATAACTGTCTCACCCAAGTTTTCTTTGTGCGTACATTAAATGGTTTTTCAAGGATCAGGTACATCATACATAGAGTGCCTTGGGCATTACCAAAATTAAAGTTAGGGAGTAGTTAGTGACCTGGTGAGCTGGCTGCTCATGGACTTCATGGCCGTTCTGCAATATTCGTTTCTTGTTTCGTCCTTATGAATCGTAGTTATATTGTGAAGGAACCATCTTAACCAAAAATGTGATCTATTTGTCACGGTCATTGGTTTTCTTCCTTATTATATATCTTTAATGGTTAAAAATGTAGGCGGTTTCTTTCATGGACGTGGAAAACTAACATACGGTGTTGATGTGGAAAGGATTCGTTGGCTAGGTGTATTACAGGTAACCTTCTTGATCTACTAATGCATGTGTTACTTTTTTTATGCGAACAACATTCTATTCATTTGTTGGCTGCTTGGCTCCTTGTCTTCGTTAAAATCCTACAAAAAAATTGTGTATTGCCATTTTTTTGCATGGTTATCACTTATCACATAGTTTGACCAAAAATTGTCTCAGAGGACATTGAGTGATAGATTTACATTTGTTTGCCTTATTTTATTTAAGTTCAATGATATCTAAATTCAGCAAATGTCCTCAAATTAGTTCAAAAAAGAGGTTTAAGTTTGGGAAAGTGAAACAGGATCCTGTATCTTGTGTAAACTATATATCATGCATAATTAAGCAATGTGGTACTTGTAAGCAGGCAGTTGGATTATTGCCACTTTCTTATCCGGCTTTGTCTCATGTTTTTAATATATTGGTCAGAGCATCATGTCACTTGCCAGTGACAAAAAGTCCCAAGCTTAAGCCATGCCATAAGCGTCAATATAAATCCCTTTAGGTGACTTATGCTACAAAATTAACCTTGGATATATTGCTCAAAGCACTCACAAAGTCACCTACCAAGTTAGCAGTGACAATGGTCTATCCATTTATGCTTGATGCAACCATAAGCAATGCCAAGTTAGTTGTGGTTTCAATCTCCAACTTATATCTGTTGAAAGTTAGATATGGAGCTTAAACTCTCCTTTCAGGCATATTCATTATGAGTTTCTTTGGTTACATCTTCGGCGAATCAAAGGTTCAATCGATCAACTGAAATCTGGTAGTTATATAATTACTACCCCTTCTAGGCATTGGAGGATGATAAATAACTAATTGCTTTTGTAAAAGTGCTCACCACAGTTAATGTTTTTGTGTCATTGCTTTGAATCGACAAAGATGTTTATCTAACTCTTCTCTCCGTAGAAGTTCCAGTACTCTTAGAAGCTGTGTGTTTGTTTTGTTTTGTTTTATTTTGTTTTTGTTTTTTTTTTGTTTTTGTTTGTGCTGTTTTTGTTTTTGTCTGTGCTGTTTTTGTTTTTGTTTTTGTTTTAATCCTCTTTTATTTACAGAGAATATCAATTGGATATCTATTGGCTTCAATTTCTGAAATTTGGCTTGTAAACAAGGTCATGGTGGACTCAACATTGTCTTTACTGCAAAAATACTACTTCCAATGGTGAGGTTGGTTTATTTACTAGTGGACGTTTGAACAAATATGATATATGAATGCCATTATATACATGAAATGTATATCTTGCGACATGTCTAGAGTTGGTTGTTGTTTAGTTAACGAATCAATGGAAACTTTTGTGTTTGCATTTGTTGGAATGTGAATGCAGTGCTGTAGACTTGTAGTAGTGCCCCACTATAAATTTTTGTAAAGCGTGATTGCTGAAGCTTATGGGTTGTCAGACACAAATGATATGCTCTACGAAAATTGGAGGCTAAAGGCTTTTCACAGTTTTGAAGCCCTTCAGCAAAGAGAGCACGGGGTTCATCATTTCCCTCCTCTGTTTGGTTCGTGCCTTCACGATTATAAATTTCAAACACAAGTTGTTTTATAATTGGTGAGCATTGTTTAGAAATTCTTGAAAAACCTGTTAAGATTACAACCATTAGACATTAATTGGTTGGGTTCTGAAGGTCAATTAGTCTTAGTTTGTGTGTTTTATTACTTTTATATACAAGCACCTGCAGACAATTGATTTAAAAATTCTAGAATGTTGCTATCAATTTTATGCTTCTTTGGTGGTTAAGTTAATATTTGGTTTAAGTAATTACTGTGTTATGATTTAATGTATAGGATGGTAACGGCGCTGTTATGTGTACTCTATACAAGCTTGCTTTATGGTCTTTTTGTACCAAGCTGGAAGTATGATTTTCAAGGGATGAATTCGACACTATCACCTTCAATTCATCAGGTTATAAGTTGAAGCCTTAGCCCTATGGTTTTATTTGATTTGCTTGTTTGATGCTGTTGAAAGACTTGCAGCATACTGACATTATTTTTTTTATTCTTGTTGTTTGCACCTTTTTGTGCTCTGAATTTGAAATCAATGATGTAAGGATAAAATTTAGAATATGATTTTGAATGGTACCATAATGTACGTGTTTAGTGCTTAATTAACACCCATATATATCTTTTTTTTTTTTTCCAAAAAAGGTCCAATGTGGTGTAAGGGGAAATCTTGATCCACCTTGCAATGCAGTTGGCTACATTGATAGGCTGTTACTTGGTGTAAACCATCTTTATCAGCATCCTGTATACAGAAGAGTACAGGTTTGTTCGCAATTCGATTACAGATGACCGTTGAATTTTCAAATCTTCCACCTGTTTTAAATATCTAAAATATGATTGCTTCATACAGGAATGCAGCGAGAGTTCGCCAGACTATGGATCTCTTCCACCAAATGCACCTGATTGGTGCCTGGCCCCGTTTGATCCAGAGGGTATATTAAGGTACCAACCCTTTACAAAATATGAGAAAAATCAATGAGCGTCTCCAAGGAACACTAAGGACATTCCCGAATTCATTTTTCTGTGTTGAATAGCTTCTAGTGAATCCTAAAAAAATTTGTGGGAAGGAGTTCATAAAACAGCCTCCTGTCCAACTTCGTACTATAAAATAGCTTCTTGTATCTCCCTGTTTTGGTTCTTTCTTTCACTTGCCAAGTAACACGGAATTATTCCCCAATTAAGAGTTCTTGCCCTGACCCTTGACTTCTTACAGGCCTAAACCTACATTTTTTTCCTTATCCATTTGATTAAGAAACCTTTTTTCTGATATCCTTACTTGCCGGATTTCTATTTAGAGCAGCGTAATTGCATTTCTTTTATTCTTTAAGAACGTATGAGTTTCCATAAAAAGAATCCGAGTAACATTTGAGGACAAGGAATCTTAGATGATACTTTAGATTACAGCCGGTCCAACCTTATTTTGTTTTTCGATTGTAACTGGACAGATGAGTTTGAGATGCTATTTGCTGTCTTCTTGCATCCTGTATTCCCCTTCCCACAGGATCTTGAGATTCTCCAGTCATTGCTTTTAGACTTGAGCTTTTAGCTCCTTACATATTAGCAAGAGTTGACCCCTTTGTTATGGATCTAATTCTGGACTGCTTGCTCTTATTGTTTAATCATTATTTGAGCCTTATGCGGTTGGTATTTCCTATGTTTTGGTGTTGATTCGTTTTCTAATCATGATTGTCAGTTCATTGACGGCTGCTATCACATGTTTTGTGGGACTGCATTTTGGGCACATAATTGCACATTTTAAGGTTTGTATATTACTTCTTGGAGTTCAACATATGATTTTGATGTTTTGATGATTGCGGGGTAGTATCCAGTTATCATACTTGTAAACTTGCTGTTCAGGATCATATGCAGAGGATAATCATGTGGTCGATATCTGCAACTCCTCTTTTAGTTCTAGGTTATATCATACTGGCTTTAGGTATATTCTCTTTTCAATTCTGGTTTATGCATTCTGGTTTATGCATTTAAGAACAGAAAGCTAACTTCTAAGCGTTCGCACTCTTCATGATCTCTGACTCTCTGTTGTAACTTGACTCACATCAGTCCACTTGAACAATATACTAGTATAACTATCACCATAACACTTATTCTTTGGGAAGTTTTAAACCCTTTAAAACTAACTTGCTTTTATCTTGGTTCCTTCTAGGAATGCCGCTTTCTAAACCCCTCTACACATTGAGTTATATGTGTGTCACAGCTGGTGCTTCAGGCTTCATATTCACCCTTATTTATTACCTAGTAAGTTCTCTTCTCACAAGTAATAAGACAGTTGTTTTAGATCACGAATATGTTACCAATAGTATCATTGAACACTTATATTTCTGGATTTTTGTGATTGAATCTTTTATGAATAAAGATCATTGGAGCTAAACAGAGAAAATACTTTTCTCCAGTTATATGCTTTTTCTTCATCTTTGAATATTTAGCGTAATTGTATTTTTTTTCCTCGAGTCAAGTAAGTTGCTTCTTTGAAAATAAACACACTTATTACCAATAATTAGAAGTCTATGCAATCAATGTTTCAATTTCCATTGTTCCAGGTTGATATTACACGTATTACAAGACCCATGGCATTACTGCAATGGATGGGGATGAACGCATTCCTCATTTATGCATTGGCTGCTTGTGAAATATTTCCTATACTTCTTCAAGGATTTTATTGGGGTTCACCAGACAACAATTTGGTAATTCTTATTTGTGCCACTGCATTCATTTGGATCACTATTATATATTTACCGAATGATTTTGTGGATGTAGTTGTTTTGTAACTGGTGACAAATAGACACCAACCAATAAGGGCCTGAGGGGATGAAGGAATATTTCTATTATCTTAAGATTCTCGTTAGCTCAATAAATAGCACGATTTTCAGAAATTATTATGACGGCCTACAATGATATTATAAAACCCTCGCTCAGTGCTGCTCGCATTGAAGAAATGCTAACACATTGTATTAGGAATGAGTTCACTCTTCTGAGCGTAGTTCAGGAAAATTACACTGTTCTTCATGATTCTGTGGTCTCTATTTAACTTTGATGGTGAGCTAATATAGACTTTGACCCATATTTTCTCAAAAGAAACTTAATAAACTAACAAATGAGTTGGTTATGGGCAAAAGTTAGCATTTGAAATTGCAACTTGACATATATTTGAAGAAATGAAAATGGTTAAAACACTTTTTGTTGTTGCAGGTTGACGGAACAGAATCATTTTTGCAGAATGTATTTGGTTCCAAGAGTTGGGGTACCTTAGCTTTTGTTATACTTGAGATAGTATTCTGGGGCCTGTTTGCCGGTTTACTTCACAGAAAAAGCATATACGTAAGATTATAATATCCAAACTGGCTGACCTCAAACCATACTGCAAAATATGAAGAAAGCTATACTCGAGAACATTGATAACTGCTGCAGGGCTGCTTTATGGCCTGCTCCGGCAATTGTAAATACTAGGAACCGTGCTATTTTCTCAAATGTTAATAGGAACCATGTCATAGACGTAAATTCATGTCTAATTGTGCATAATAGAAGCCTGGTCCCTGGATCAAGCGAATATATTTCTGAGTAGAGAAGGGTTTGTAATTTGTAACTGTATATATAGTGTGTTGTGGATTTGTGGTTTAATCACTCATGTAAGAATACAGCCAGAGTTGTGAAAGTTATTGCGTGTTTCGTGCTTTATTAGTAGTCTTGTTTTTTTGTTTTTGCTACAAAGTTCTCTTTGCTATTTGGTTATCACATTATATGAAGCTGTATAGGCGAATCTTCCGTGTTTCATTTACTAATGTGCCGTGGTTGAAGATTGGCACTAGCTCCAGGTCTTCCAGCGTCGATGCATGATCAGTGAATCGAACTTCTGTACCGGTCCAATTGTCCAACGTTAGATTTGCCAACTGCATGTAGTGTATCACTGTACGTCTGATAACATCATGACGCAACTGACCTGCCCCAAATTTGGTCGACACATATCTGACATAAAATGCACAATAGATAGACCCGCATCAAAAGGTCCCAACCCAAAACAACCCAACATGAAAATGATGAGAAATGACAAATTTTAATCGACACGAATGACCGTTTTAAAACTCGCCTAAGTCCCTGTCACACATTCACACCCAAGAAATTACCCAAATCCGCAAAAGTATAACCGTATAACTTAGGAGTCCATATCAATTTCAATTAGTTCTCGAAAATTGTTATACATTTATAGCAGAGTTAAAAACAACAGGCCTATTAGCTCAGTTGGTTAGAGCGTCGTGCTAATAACGCGAAGGTCGCAGGTTCGAGACCTGCATAGGTCATATTTTTATATTTACCGATATAACTTTTTGTATTTTTTTATTACTGATATATACTTTTTGTAGCAAAAATAAAAACAATTGGCCTATTAGCTCAGTTGGTTAGAGCGTCGTGCTAATAACGCGAAGGTCGCGAGACCTGCATAGGCCATTTTTAAATATCTTTAATATTTACCCACACATCTTTTAAAACGACGTCGCTTTGATCCCTATACGTACCACATAAAGTCCGTTATACAGAACTATAACTGATTTCCAGAAATCCACCAATATGCCATATCTCTCTCCTCCTCTGTTCCTCTTTTACACATCTGGTAATCAAACTTCTTCTTCTTCATCATGCTAAATCGCTGTCACTTTTTCTGGCTTCGCAAAATTTCTCGTAAATCTCTCATATAACAACTTGCATGCTATGTTACCACATCATTCTACAGTTTCTTCGTTGGCATTACTAATGATTTGTTTATTTAATTAATTATAACTGAATTGCATTATTCTTCATTATAAAACGAATGCGTGATCATCCTGTAATGATTTGTGTTCAATTTCATCGGCAATACGTGATGTGATTGATTGTTCATTTGGATTATTGTTTATAAGTTGGATTGATAGATGTATTTTCATATTTTCCGACAATCGGAATCCTCAATTAATTGCAACTGTGTAATGATGATGCAGATGATTAATTGTTCGAGCTGGTTGTTTTCATTTTCTCCGGCGAATTAAAGCTTAGAGGAAGAATCGTTGAATCCTCATTTGCAACCATTGATGAACTAAAGAAGAGGAGCAAAAAGAATGGAAGAAAGTAATTTGTTCACTCGTGCATTAGATGCATTAAAGTTCGTCAAATCGGAAGAAGGAGCGACACTTACAAGGCCTTTCTTAGATTTGTGCAAACTTCTACTTCCCCTAATTGGTATGAATCATATATTATCATCTTTCAATCATTATCGTATTCTAACTCGATTTAGTACATTGTTCTTTAATATCGTAATTTGATGGAATAAAGTAAAACGGTTCACTATCCTCGACCCTGAAGCCTGATCACTTACGAAGTTACGATTAATTGAAATGGTACTCGAAAATCTCCCTATGTTAAAACCAATATCAAGGTAACACAATTTTAGGAGTGTTGTGTGACCTTGGGAACGACGCCCATTCCGATTTGTACCGTAGTTGGGGCGATTTCGTTCTCATTCAGTGGCCTTCATACCACGACACAACAACATATATTCTCTTAATATATCTCCGCCCCTATAGTGACCTTAATTTTCCAACACGTACACCCAACCTCGCTCCCTTGGTGTTTATTGGGGTAATGTTGTTATTGTATATACGTGTATATGTAATTAGCTTCTTAACGCGGTAAGTTACTTGGTTTCAGATAGTTTTGGTTCATCAATGTCATGCATAAAGGACGATGTCGTGCATAACATTGTGGTAAGATGTTCATCCTGCAAATCTATGAATTATTCAGTTCATCATTTATCTATGAATTACCATTCGCAATTGATTACATACCGATTTAGGCCCTGTTCTTTCTGGCTTAATTTCAGCTTCTTTCAATTTTGCTTGATTGTATTCTGTTAAGTTTTATTTACGTTCAATCAATTATGTTCAATTAATCTCTTCAAAAAATTAACTTTTCATTCAACTAAATTCACTTCATCTCAATTTAGTCCAATTAAGCTCTACTCGAATTAATTCAATTCAGCTCGTTTCAGCCGAAAAGAACAAGGCCTAAATGGTGCTTCCGCATTGAGCATAATGAGCCCCCTTTATTCCTTTAACATTATTAATTTGTATAAAGTGTCATTGTCTATTTGTTTTAATTAATTTTCAGAAGTTGGAATCAAAATATGTATCAAACCCTTCAACATACAATGACTTGTACTGTATGACAAAAGAGGAGGTTCAATCAAGAACTGCTAGAAATACATCAAGCTGTACTTACGCCCTTGTCTGGTTGAACAGGTAACTAATTACTAGTATTGTATTATACGATGTTAGGCCTCAACCATCAGTTTAAGTTTTTGGTAGGTCATAATGTCGAATAACACCACTGAGTATATATTAACCACTCCGTCTTAAGGCACTTAACAACAAGATACTGAGTAATACGGACTCTGGTTGTCGTTATCACAATGTAGATGTCTTGCACAGATAAAAATGAATTTTGAGATTATGATCATGTAATGTTGTGACATTTTAGGGCAATGGATTTTATGGTACAACTGCTGGGCAACTTGTTAGAGCATCCAGAGTGGACAATGACACAGGCCTGTACAGATTCCTATAAGAAAACCCTCAAGAAATGGCATGGTTGGATGGCCGTATCTACGTTCAAGGTATGTTATACGACTCAAGGTCGGATCTAAGCAGCCTCTGCTATGCTCCGGCTTGAGCTTGAATTGGTTTCAGTGTCGAAAAAGATGATATATACAAGTGTCTCGCTTCACCATGTGTTTCCATATAATCGCGCAGGTACTCATTAAGCTTGCACCAGAAAGAAAGAAATTTATGGATTCAATAGGCATGAATAGCCAAGTGAATGTTGACATTGATAAATTATGCAGAACTTTTGGTCCTGTGCTCGAAGATAATCATAAGTTTTTGGTAAGTCCGAGTTTTCATTTTCAACAAAATATACAAGTACCACGTAGAAATGTAAAATGATACATTTATCCCGATATAAAACAAAATGATTCATTAAATTCTTTCCGCTTTTTATATTTCAAATTAGAATAAGTACAATTCTTCATTCTACATTGAAATGTAAAAGGTGTAAAGAATAGGTAAATTAGTTGATGGTTATTTCTTGGTGCATAAAGAAGAGCATCATTTAATTTTTTTTTTGCAATTAGAGGATTATACAATCAGATGTTTATATCTAGTATATAGATTTCGAGCTTTATAACAAAGAATTTGAGCTTGTACATATATTTTACGAGCTTTATTGAAAAGAATTTGAGCGACTTTATAAAAAAAATTGTAAATCAAAACATTATACTGAAACTCAAAAATAATACATATAAAACCCAAATATTTTAATTTTATCATTAAAAAGTTACGGTGCAAGAAAAATTTATTAAAAACTTAAAAAAAAAAATTACATATAAGCTCAATTAGATTTGTATTAGATGTATGATGCTCATATACATCTGCTAGATGTATAGTCCTATTTGTGATTTTTCAGTTGTTACTAATTAAATTGTGTTTAATATTGTAGGCTAGTGTTGGAGTTGATGATCTTAAGGCTCCTTAAAGCGCAAAGATCAGTTGCTCGACGATCCTTACAAACTCAATGCACTGTTTCGAAATTTTAATCTAAAACACAACCATCTTTCGTAAATCGTACCATAGCTTGTTAAAAGGTGATTGTGACGATTTAGCGATGGAAGCAAGGGAAACTTTGTTTAACCTAAATGTAGCTTGTTTTGTTTATTTTAATTAAATTTGTATAAGGCTCTAAAATACAGATTTGAGCTCCTCACCTATTCTATACTTCATTTTAGTGGCCCGGAAATTTTACAGAACATCAAGTTTTAAATATGGGATAGATCATTCATTTTACCAACAGTGAAGCCATATATATAATCGTGTATAGGGGTGTTAACGAGCCGAGCCGAGCCCGAGCTTGACTTTGCTCGGCTTGTGCTCGATTACCAAAACTCGAGCTCGAGCCGATCTTACCCGAGTTTGAAAAAAATGCGCTCGTTACAAAGCTTGCGAGTTATAACACGAGCTCGAGCCAAACTCTAGCCAAATCGAGCCTATATAAAATTGTTTATTTTTTTTCTTCCGATAATTTTAATAACAAGTTTCGAAAATTTGATGTAAAAATATTTAGCAAATCAACGAGATATTTGATATATATGATACAAAAATATAATAATGATAAAATATTTAATAAAATATGAGCATATTTTTATAAAATATGATTAATATCTTATGTAATCTCAAATGTTCGAGCCGCTTGCGAGCTTTTCGAGTCGAGCCAACCTTTGCTCGGCTTGACTCGTTAAGCTCTCGACTCGAGCCCTCGGCTCGAGCTCACACGAGCCAAGCTTTGACCGAGCTTTGATCGAGCTGTCTCTTCTCATTAACAGCCCTAATCATGTATTATAATACGATCATTTGATGATTTGAAGATACTCCCAAAACCAAATTGGATCAAGCTTAGACATAATTTAATTCGGGTTCGAGCTCACATCAGGTCCAATAATGTAATGTGTAAGACATTCTGACTGAGAATGAAGCAAAAGTCCATCACCCATTACTAAGTATCACAAATTCTTATTTGCAACGGCACTATCCGTCGCAAGCTTGTGACGGATACCGTTTTCTCTCACAAAATACCTACTTTTTCTCTCTCTTTAACACTATTCATGTGGTCCCCTTTCTCCACTAACTCATTTTATATACATTTTATCTCACAAAATATCCGTCACAAATGATGACCCGTCGCAAGCAAGACTTACTAAGTACGGAGTAGTATTTAGTAGGAGTATATGATACAAGCACTTGATAAGGTAAAGCTAGCTTAGCAACTTCTCCATATTTTATGTAGTGTTGATTAAATGATCTACTCCATATTATGTGAAACATCCGTCTCACCTGCTACGGACATATTCGTCAAAAATTTACGACGGGTTAAATATTACCCATACAAGGAGAGAGGAGGTAGCTTTTGTCCTATCTACTTCACATGAATTAACTTGTGATAAATACACCCGTCACAAATGAGAATTTGTGTATGTGAAATTGTTGATTAAAGCTAGCTTAGCAAATTCATCTCTAGTTATCCCAATCGTTATTGCGTTGTGCAGTTTCACGCGTTCCCCTCCACTTTGGAATCCATGATTCTCTAAGACTTCGCTCAACTCCGATGGATCAACTCCCAACTTGGTTAGGGTGAGCCAGCAGAACCGCCCCAAAGCTGTCGTTAATTACTTAGTTCAGCGAGAAATGTTGCTTGAACGCTAGAGTGGGTTTTTTAAATATGAGATATTGGCTACACATTACCGATGTGGGATGGAAATTTGGCGTACTATCAACCTTATTGTATATGTTTTGCACATTTATATCTAAGTATCTAACAACGTCACGTATGTCAAAAATCTTATATGGAGTACAGAGTACTTGTTGAGGAATGAGATTATATAATTAGGATTTGGCAAGTAATATTATTTTTTTTGATTGGTTGTATCTATGATAATACAATCAAATAACATAAACTCAAATTTTAAGAATTTAAAGTAGGATATAGTCTTAGCTCGGGCCGCACTTTGAAAAAAAAGTATTAACAATGGTTATAGTAAGTCACTATACGGTATAATTATATAAATCTTCGTAAAAATTTTGGATTACTGGCAAAAGGCATATAATAAAACACAATCTCAATCCTCAACCAATGATTAATTAAAAAGTATCCTAAATTCACGACATGCTAATGAATTCTAATTTCTATTAAGAGTTCATTATCAAAAACATATTAGCCTTTTTCTATCTAATTAATCTACCCTCTATTGCTTCCATTAATTCTCTTTCTTTTTGTCTTTTTTTCAAAAATCAAATTTATTATACTTTTAGCTTCACATTAATCTAATCTCCGACATTCTTGTAATTTTGACTTATTGTTTATTTGATATCCTTCCTGCCTGCCTGAGTGAAGATTTTCGGTCAAATTTGCAAGCGAGTGGATTTTATTTAGTGCAAATCTTCTTCAAATTTGTAAGCACATGAATTTTTGGTACCTTCAATTAATCCGCAGGTCTTGCTTGTGACGGGCTAATCCCGTCACAAGCTTGGTTTGTGAGAGAAAACGGTATCACTGCCGTCACAAATGAGAATTTGTGTAAATTAATAATAAAATTTCCTAATATTTTTTTGTAATTACATCTATCATGGTATATTAGGTTATCTGGGCATTTAAAGAGAAACGTATTACTGCTGTCACAAATGAGAATTTGTGTAAATTAATAATAAATTTTTCTAATATTTTTTTGTAATTATATCTATCATGGTATATTAGGTTATGTGGGCATTTGAAGAGAGAGTGCATATTTGAAAGTAACAACATAAAAGAATACCAAGTTTTTCACGTTAAATAAAGATGAAGGGTCTTATGAAAAATCTGAGATTCATTTTTCAAATGTTTGGTACGTCATACATTGCTCTCATTAACTTTTTGTTAATAATAAAATAAGTAAAATATATATTTGGTGATTATTAAATATATGATTGTTATTTGTTACTATTGTGTTATTGATGAAAGAGGAAGAAGAGGAGGAAGACACAGAAATGCAAATAGGATTACCGACCGACGTAAAGCATGTAGCTCATATTGGATGGGACGGCCCCTCGGTAAATTCTCCAAGTTGGGTATGTTCAACCTCTCGTTAAACCATCCTCAAGCAAGGTCGTCAACCGGGTCGCGACCTTGTTGGGTCGGCTTAATTACCTTATTAACAAAACCTTAGACGATAATTAACTCGACCTTGAATAAGTCGGGGTCAATTGGTGACCCTGAACAATCTAGGTCGTGACCTTTGTTTAAGTGGGTATAATTTTATTTACGTATCGAGAGAAAATCGAATTTGAATGGTTGTTTGTGAATAGTGTGTAAAATAGAAATGTGTAATGTGGATTTGAATGGAGGGAGTAATAATTAAAAGAGTAAGAGAAAGGTTTGTGGGGTAGAGAATGTAGAAAATGATTGAAAATGTTGGAAAGTGGAAAATTAATTAGATTGGTCACCTAGGTCGTGACCTTTGTTTAAGTGGGTATAATGGTTCAAGATAAATAAGGTGAGATTAATGGTCAATATGTTGGTGACCCGATTAAGATGACCTTTTGTTTGGGGATGGTCTTAATAGAATCACAAATTCTCGACGGTCATAACCGTTACAAGCTGAAAATAGGTCAAATAATAATAGAGTGGGTAAATAAAACAAAAGCATAGTGTTACCCCAAGGCAATTTGTTTTTGTTTTATCTATCCACTTGGGTATTATTTGACCCGATTTCAACTTGTGACGGATATATCCGTCTTCAATGAGACTTATGGGACGTTTGGTTCAACAAGTTGGAATGGAATGGAGTTTGATAGTATGGTAGTATGAGGTTCTAAATCCATACTTGTCTAATCTTGTTTGGTTTATCATAAGTTGTAAAAGGGTGGAATGAGGTTAGAATTCAAGGGAGCATGGTTAGAGCTGGCAAAAGCTGACCCGACTCGATGAACCCGACCCGACCTGCCCGAAACCCGACCCGATACAATCCGAGAATTGGGCGACCCGAAACCGAACTGACCCAACCCGAACCGACCCGTTAACCGATATCAGCATTATTTTGTCCAACCCGAACTCGACCCGAACCGAACCGACCCGGCCTGTAACCCGATATTTCTCAACCCGATAGATGACGTTATAATAAACTGGCTTAATAATGGTTTAAATGACACCAAATTTATAATTCTTCTTAATTATTTTAACTTAAACTTCAATTAATACATCTATCCATTAATTAAACATAAAATTATCATCTAAAACTAAATATATAAGATAAAATATATGTCAATAACCTAACCCGCTAATGACCCAACCCGAATTGTCACCCATGATGACCCGACCCGAAGATGACCCGACATGAACCGAACCGGCCCAAACCCGTCCTAACCCGACATAACCCGAACCCGATATGACCCGACCTGCTTTGACCCGACCCGTAACCGACCTGAGTGACCCGATTGCTACCTTTAAGCATGGTGGGTAATGGGTATCAGGGTATGGGATTTCAACTTTCAAGGGGTTGGGGTGGAGTTAGAATCCATTAGATATCTAACTCCATTCCAAATCACCTCAACCAAATAATAGAATGGATTGAATCCATTTCATTCCATTCCAATATTGTCAACCAAACACCCCTTAATGTATTGAGAGAAAATTGAAATTGAAGGTTTATTTGTGAATAGTGTAAAAAAAAAAACAAATTTGCTATTTATTTAAATTTACCCCCTTTTGAAATTTATTTTTAAAATTATTTTCTTAAATTGCATTTTTTGCTAAAATTACTTCCATAAATTGTAAATTTTCCTAAAATTACTTCAAAAAATCGATTTGAGTTGATTTATTTCCTCCGTTTCTGAACCCCTATACATTTGTCTACATATTTATACTCACAAGTATAGATTCGTTAAGCCACAAACGGAATAAGTTCAAAAGTAGACGAAATAAGTCACTGAAGGTGGAGTTTGGGAGCAATTTTAGTAAAAAATGCAACTTGATGGAGTACTTTTAGGGAAAAAATCAAAAGAGAGTATTTTAAAAAATCAAAACATACTATTTTTTTCTTTTTTTTTTCTGGTTTTAATGTAAATTAGAGTGTTTGTGGTCGACAATAGTCGGTCATTTAATTTCATTTTCGTGAATGCTATATGAGAGAAACGATCAGTCAATAATTTGGTATCAACTAGATTTAATGGTATAGTACATTTTTTAATAATTATGTCAAAATTCACCAATATTTAGGAAGATAAATTTTTCTAAAGTATTTTTTGGTTTCATATTTCATGCTAACAAAATTAAAAGTTAAAAGTTATATTAATTAACTTATCATATATGATTTGGTTGTTAGATGGATGATTTTAAAAACCAGCCGCCAGAAAATACATCATCTACTACAGCAAACGGAGACACCGATAAAGGTATGGAGGCTGATTGGGGCTCACAAGGTTCGGGTTTCTTTAATCCAACACAAAATCTCATTTGTGACGGTATTATCCGTCGCAGGTTTGCGAGGGTTAAATAAAACTCATTTGGGGAGAAACCAATTGTCATCTTTTATTCTTATCTTATCTAATCAAGTGAGTATATTTGACCCGTCGCAAGTTTATAACGGATATAAACGTCACAAGAGAGACCTATTGCTAATCCAGTATGTTGTGTATGACATTGCCTAAATCAGTAAGACCCCACACAGGTGCTCCTAGGATTTCATGATCAACGAATTACTTATAGATGTTGGAGTTCCTTGGAGTTGCTTGATTCGTTTTATATTCTAACACTCCCCTCACACAAAGCCCTTTTAGCCACTTTTTCTCTCCGATTATCCACTTTAGAATTGAAGGGGGTGGGATTCGAACCCGTGACCTTTGGTCACATGGCTCTGATACCATGTCAAGAAACCAACTCGATCAAATGCTTAAGCCGATGGTTGGAGTTCCATTGATTCGTTTTATTCTAACAGTCACATTGCATAAAGAATTCCAGGAAGCAATGAGCCAATGACCATTAAAACAATAATGAATTGTACGTAGTAATAAAACATAAATAAATTGAGAGATTATGGTGAATTAATACCCCAACGACTAGAATTCTAACAGGTAGAATCCGAATATTTAGTTTGGACCCGGAGCAAAAATATAGCCACACCCCACCGCGCATGAACCAAACGGACGGTGGCAATGCACGTGTGGGAAGACTTGTGTCTCTTTATTTCCACTATTATCCAACACACCCTCATATATAAAGTAGGAACTCCCCGGCTATTCTACCAATGTGAACAAGTTTCCTACATAAAAGTTTGGAGCAATCTTCTTCTCCAACAATTTAGATTCAATTTCAAACCCCGAGTTTCAAACATGTTGATAGTTTATCCTACTTATATGACGGTTTTTTATATTTTGTAAATATTTAATCATGTTTTCTTGTTGTAACAGAATCGGTGACAAAAAAAGGTGTAAAAGAATCATCGGCTCGAAACATGCCAACGTTACCGAAGCCATCAAGACGACAAGCATCATGCGATAGCATAGACTCAACAGATTCACCAGTTGAAAGCCCAACACAAAAGAGCAAGCAGACTAAAAGACGAGCAAAGAAAAAGCAGGAAAGCAACAACAACAACGTCAACAAGTCGAGAGATATTGAAACATCAAACTCCACAGACCTTCCGAACATACCTAAGAAATCTCGAAGAAAAAAGTCAAAGGATAATGACGGAGGGTCTGTCAAATCATCGTCTTCTAAGTCCAGAGATAAAGGTTCGAAGCATGGACCCAGATATGAATCTGATGAAGGCTCTGTTTCTAAAAAACATGATGATTAACCAACCAACCACACCTCTATTTTAGCTTACCCTTCCTTATGAGCATAGGATCATTAAGCCAATTATTGCTGAATTTAGTATCCATTTTTTTGGACTTTTTAAAAAGTCAACAAAAATGTATAATACTGAACAAAAATTTGTTAGGTACAATGATGATGATGAGTATAACTGCTGTACTTTGAAATTTTTAATATTTAAAGTCAAATTAAGGAAAATGTAAATTTCGAGAAATTAAAAACACTACGTATTTTTTATTAAAAAAAAAACTAAGTTGTTTGGTTTGCACATTGTAACCAAAAAATCATTACCTATCTCTTGTGACGTGTATATCCGTCACAAGATTGCGACGGGTCAAATACACCCATTTGTTAAGATAAAACAAAGACAAAGGTACATAGATATCCACAAATAGTTTGTCTTTATTTCCCAAGCTTGAGCATACATATCGGGAAGCGAATCGAGCTGCAGATTTTCTAGCTAATCAAGGGGTGAATTCGAGCCTCATTCCTACTGTTCTAGATAGTCCGAATGGTGGTCTAAGGTCCATTCTTAGGGAGGATATTTTCGGAGTAACCACTCCTCGCGTAACAGCTAATTTTAATTAAGTTTTCAGGGCTTCGCCCCTCATTCGTACCAAAAAAAAAAAACAAGTTCGCGACGAATATTGCCGTCCAAATGAAAATTTGTGCAAAAAAAAATAACCCATTTAGGTAGCTCCCATGAATGACCATACTCCCGTGTAAATTTATAATATACTTTCTCCGTTTATATTCAGAGTGTATTTTAAAAGTACAATTGAAAGTTTGTAAAATGTTTTTTTATTAATTTAGAGGTGTGATGATTGATTAAAGGTGAACCACTCAGGCCCTGTTCTTTTCGGCTGCAACGAGCTGAATTAAATAAATTAGACTCGAGCTTAATTGAACTAAATTGAGTGAAACTGAGGTGGAGTGAATTTAGTTGAATTAAAGGTTACTTTTGTGATGGGATTAATTAAAAATAATTGATTGAACATAAATAAAACTTAACGGAATACAACCAACAAAAATTGAAAGAAGCTGAAATTAAGCCAGAAAGAACAGGGCCTCAATGTCATCTTGTGTAAATAAATGATTTCCACTTTGGTCATTTTTTTTTTGCTTTATTTAGAAAGTAGTAGATTGGATATGAATCAATTAGAGAGGAAAATTTGTAGTTTGGATTTGAATAGAGGAACTATATAATAACACAAATGTTTATTTGTGACGGGTATATCCATCACAAGTAAAACTCGCGGTTATACATGACATTTATAGTTACATTTCATAATATTGATAACGTAGCCAATGTAAATGCGTAACGACATCCATAAATAACAATAGTAAGTCTTCCTTGCGACGTGTCACCATTTGTGACGGATATTTTGCGAGGTAAAATGGATAAAAAATGAGTTAGTGGAAAAATGAGACCACATGAATAGTGTTGGAGAGAGAGGAAAAGTGGGTATTTTGTGAGAGTAAACAGTATCCATCGCAAGCTTGCGACGGATAATGCCGTTGCAAATAAGAATTTGTGAAATAACAATTAACAATACCATTTTTAAAAAATAATAATCATTGAGCATTATTTTGAAAGGTTACTTTTCGCGGGGATTTAATAATAAAACCCTCGTCAAAACCCTAGAGAGAGAAAACTCGAGATCTTCAACAATGGCGATGGCGGGCCTCTATCGTCGGTCACTTCCTTCTCCTCCAGCCATTGATTTTGCTTCCTCTGAAGGAAAGGTTCACTATTTAAACTATATAATGCCTTTCTATACTCAATTTTGTTCTTAATAATTGACATCCCGATTTCCCCCTTTTTATCACTTGAATTCGTGACTCCAATATGATCCTTTTTTTTGCTAAATTATAATTATGATTTAATAATTCGTCGGTTTTATCATAATTTCTAAGTTATTGATGCGCAGTGTATTGATAGACTAACAATTATGTGTCGTATGTTCTATGATTTTCTGTGTGGATTCCTAAATTATTTAGCATTATTTCTAAATGAGGTTGAAAATGCATCTAATCAATAATTAAGGTTAATATTTGCTTCTAGGAGTTTTTACTCATTTGATTGCGATACCGATATGTAGTTTAAAGTTTAGCTCAGTGTTCGTTTGAAGAGGGTGGTTGAATCAGATTACCGAATTTATTCGTTGTAATATTCCGTTCGGAGTTGCAAGGCTTAGATGTTGATCATGTTTTTATGTCTTTTGGATTTCAGGGGATTTTCCTGGAAGCTCTTCAAAATGGAACTATGGAAGGTTTTTATAAATTGATATCTTACTTTCAGACTCAGTCAGAGCCTGCTTATTGCGGTTTGGCAAGTCTTTCGATGGTCTTGAATGCACTTGCCATTGATCCCGGAAGGACCTGGAAAGGTGTGAGACTTGCTCGAGTTCTGGTGTCATACTGCATGATCTTAATGAGTTTGTTTCCCTATTATAAGTATTTATACTTGATTTTAAAACTTTACTGTTGATGTTTGCTCATGGTTTTTTTATTGAATGGTTTTATACTGAAATGGAAACAAATGTAGCATGTTGCAAGGTTAATATCCTTCAAAATGTTGTCTGGAAGATAGCCTTTTCATTATTATGTATATCACGGATTCATGGTAGTTGCAGATTTGCAGTGCATGATTAGTTTCTTAATCATTGCTGTCAGCAAGACTTCCAAGTACTGTTACAAGTGGGGAGGTGAAACCGTGAAAGGGTGAAGTCCGATAGTAAAAAAGATTTAAGTTAATACATAAGAACTATGGTGTACAATCAACATAGTCGTAATTGGTTGTGAAAGCCCTACAAATCTAACCTGTTTTGATGTCAGAATGAAGTGATCTACTATGACCCATTTACCAAGTCATTACCGGATTGAAGCTAAGAGTGCATCCATTAAAACTAAACATATACACACGGTAATTGAGAAACTGACTAAGAACCAACATTTAGATATATAGGTTATTCTCTCATATTGTGAACTGGGTATTGCCGTATTGGAATTGACGTTTTACTTGCGTTTATGCATTTCATTCATAGGGCCATGGAGATGGTTTGACGAGTCTATGCTAGACTGTTGCGAGCCTTTGGAAAAAGTAAAAGCTAAAGGCATTTCCTTTGGGAAGCTCACATGTTTAGCTCACTGCGCTGGGGCAACTGTTCAAGCCTTGCGCACTAGTGAGAGTTCTATTAGTGAGTTTAGAAATCATATCAAGGCATGCACCAAATCAGATGATTGCCATATTGTATCTTCGTATCATAGAGGGCTTTTAAAACAGGTACAAAGAACTCCTACTCAATTTAATCAGTTTTCAAATTCTTGCTGTTATACTCAGTTGGTATGTTTCACAGAAGGCTTCAAGTTATTGGAGTTTTTTTCTTGTGGCTGTTTATACTCTTGTGCCTATCAGTTTTTGTATGTCTCTGTTAGCATTCTCCCATTCATATACCTTTACCATATGTCTCAGTTCTGATTGGCTTCAATACAGAGCGAAATTCTGTATACGGCCAACGATTGGTCTCCTCGATCTAATTCACTTACAGAGTTATAGAATTGTAATTTATGCCAATCACTTGTGCCTTTCCTCAAGAATAAGGCATTCTTCTGAAATGCATCAGAACTCAGAAGCTAAACCATTTGAAAAGATGATTATTATCCAAGAGAAGTGAGAGCAAGGGGAAATAGAATACCAAATATGATACGAATGCGGAAGCAATTTAAATAAAAGAAAGATATTTGTGCTAGGGATCGAACTCGTTACTCGTAAGACCAAGGGACAAGTTTGATTCCGTGGGGATATTTGACTAAAAGTCTGCCTAGACTTGGAGTCAATGGGATATTTGGGTAGAAGATCGGCCGAGATCTTGATCCAATAGGATTATAGGAGTCTAAGTTAAAGACTTATTTATTGTAAAGACAAAGATTTGGAATACCTCCTCAAATCTGAATTTTGATCAAACCTTGATTGTTTTCTGGGTTCTTTTAATTAATCTTTCAGTCAATTAGAATAACGTACAACTCTAGCTTAAATAGCCCTAACTTGAAACAATAAAAGACTCCTAAATGAAATCGAAAACAATAAATTAGTCTGACAACTAAGGGATAATAATCTAACTAATGAAATCTAATCTTTTGATTAGTTTTATTCCGTCCTAACTACTCCTAAGTCCTAATTGCATCAGCTACCGCTAATTTGAACCCGTGTTCGATCCCTGTCCCTGCACTAAATTAATTAGTACTGCCATCAGAATCTTATCAGAATATCTCTACGGATATGGTTGGTGAATTATTAACACTTCTAAAATATCGCGTTATAATGGTTTTGGAAGTTTACGCAACCGCATTAGACCACCTTTTAAGGTGATATGGACAACATTTAGCGAGATTAGGCCGCAGCAACCGATGTTGCAACTTGCACCCGAAACCAATATTTAATACTCTAGGAGAAACTTTTTCTGGATAATGAACTTGCCATGACGGCCGTGTCAGTTGTGAACTTGAGTTCTAAGTAATCTTGATCTTCTTTTTTAATTTCAAATGTGCTGTGATTGACTTAATTAGCCAACCCCAAATCACTTTTGGATTAAGGCTCTGGTGTTGTTTTTGTTATTGGTATGATTAGCTTTTTAGAACCCAAGGTAATTTTGTTTACAGATATTGTCACTGAATTTAGTCTTGAATCATGACGTTTTTCGTTACAATGTCAGACTGGATCAGGCCACTTTTCTCCACTTGGAGGTTATCATGCTGAAAGAGACATGGTATTAATTTTAGATGTCGCACGTTTTAAATATCCTCCTCACTGGGTCCCACTTACTCTTCTATGGGATGCTATGGATACTGTTGATGCAGCGACAGGCGAACGTAGAGGGTAGGCATCTGCCTTTCTGCCTATACTTTTCATTTTGTATCAGAACTTACATATTTTGGGTTTTTTATGTACCCTGTAGAATTTTTTGCAGTTGGTCACTAATTTTAATCCGCAACTGAATTCTTTTTTCATACCCTTTCTCTTGTCTGAAGAAACTACAACAATACTGATATTACCCTAGCAGCCAGAGGCTCTCGTAAATAGCAACACGAGGGGGATCGTTTGTTTTAAAAAAACTAGTAAAGGGAAATACGAGGTAACAATGAGAAATAGTTAGACCTTTGGAGGCTTCAAATTATTGCAATTGTAAATACTAAGCGTAGTCAGACTCAAATTGCTGGATTTATGGATGCCAATTTTTTTTTGAAATAGTTCCGTCAATTGCTATCAGCAGAATTCATTGATTCTCTTCACTTAGTTTTTACTTCTTTGTCAGGTACATGCTCATTTCCAGACAGCAACAACAACCTTCATTACTTTACACCCTGGTAAGATGTGCTGGCTAATGAATATGCCTTACTTTTTTCTTTGATATTCGTGAAATCACGTTGGCGCTACAAGGGAAAAAAAACAAGTCGCTAAATCAATGGATTAAGCTTCATAATAATTTAGATGACTGTTCCGTGAAGGATGGACTTTGTTTGATAAGAATAATTATAGATTCTGATGTGATAAAACTGAGCATGTTTATAAGCATTATGAGCTATGATTACAAGTATAAAGAAATAAAGAATTAGAGCTAACCGTTAACACCACATGCCACTGCTACCCCATGCTAATCTGACATTTTGGCCTGCCTGCGCATCATGAAAGGAACCCGACGTTTATTGCTCATGTTGCACGTAATGCCCATAACACACCATGCCAGAACTAACCCATGCTAATCTGACGTTTGTCCCCCCTGCCCATCATGAAAGGATAATATCTTGCCTTAGTAAAGAGCTATTTCATCCTCTGTTCGAATGGATCCAACTTACCAAGTGCTTTTTGTGCTCCGTTTTGTCAGGGATAATTTATTGGCAGTAGATTCTGGAGGATTATTCTGGGATTCTGTGTTGTATATTTTCTTTTGTTTTAGTAGGATCTACTGAGTGCGGCTTTTGATCTGCTTGTGGAATACGGACTATATATGTGTATAAAGCAGCATTATCAAATCAGTGTCCATCATCCCCTAACATGCGAATTCCCTTGGGTTGTTTCCTTGTAGAGCTGCAAGCATGACAGCTGGGCTAGTATATCAAAGTACTTGATGGAGGATGTATCTCATCTCTTGAAGTCAGAGAATGTGAAGGACATCGAAGATGCCATATGTGTTGTTTGCATGTCATTACCATCGAACTTCAGAGACTTCATCAAATGGGTGGCTGAAGTTCGGAGGCGTGAAGATGATAATCAAAGTGTAAGCCAGGAGGAGATTGAAAGACTTGTGCTGAAGGTATATATTAGTCTCATTAAAAAGGTCTCAGATTAAGATAATGTGAGACAAACCCATTTAACTACAATCCATTAACTCACCAAAATTGAAACCAAGATATGACTAGTCCATGATTTGGGTTAGTCTCATAGAAATCTTGTCATAGACCGCCTCATCTGAGAATTTGTGATTGTTTATATCTCTATTGTCTTTTATCTTTTCATTCACAGGCCTCTACTTTAAACCCGAATTACTCTTTAACAGGAAGAACTACTAAAACAAGTTCAGGAAACAAGTCTCTACAAATATGTAAATAAGTTTTTATCTTCAGCATATTCATGTTCTAAAAAAGCTGCCATGTTGGGACAAGAGCACAGTTTATCAGATGTGGCAGCTGCTGTTTGCTGTGAGGGAGCAAAGCTATTTAATTCCCAATCTGAATCTTCCGGTAATTTTTGCGGTAAAAAAACATGTCTGAAATTGGTAAGATGTGATGGCGGCAAGCCATTAGCTCTTGTCTCGGGATCAGCGAAGGGTGATGATAGCAAGCAAGGCCTGCAAATTTTGCTCCCTGTAAAATATAAAAAAGCCTCATGTTGCTCAGATCCAAATGATTGCTCTGGAATGTACCCTGCTGCGAATGATCTTCTAACTGTATTACTTCTTGCACTTCCTGTAAAGACATGGTCGAGTATTAAGAACAACAGGCTAGTGGAGAACATCAGAAGCCTTGTTTCCACCGACAATCTTCCCGATTTATTGAAGGAAGAGGTAAACACTTAAACTGGGTTTTTTGTTCGATTTATAAGCATATTTTGGTTTGTTTTATGGATATTCGGAAGGTGGCAAGCAATTGTTTCAGTGTTTTTCCTGTTTTTGTGTTCTGTATATTTTATGTGTGTGCTTTCTTTCACAAAGGTGTTGACTCATCTCTCAAATATACGGAACAATTTAAGTTTTTTAGAGAAAATGTGTCATCTTTTGGAACTAGTTAAAAGATATTACTGGATTTGCAGACTACTTATGTTTAGTTACCTTGTGTTCTTTGATGAGGTTATTCACATTTCTCTCATGCAATTAGGTTCTTGCAGCATTCTGGCTACGGTAATAATTAAGCAAACTATTTGCTTATCGAGCACTCAAAGGAGAAGGATTTTTAAGTGTGATATTTAAGCAAAATGATTTATCATAAAATGTTTGCGCTTCTAAGCAGTGTGAAGTAGCAGACATTCGATGCGCATGTTAACACAATTTTCCTCACAGGTTCCGAAAATAACATCTATGTGCTCTTATGTGCTCTTATAGTAGGGTTAACATCCGACCTTACCAGTGCCACCATTGGTTGGAGGCCGGGGAACCTGTGACATTGGGTAATGTCCAGGAGGAGGCAATAGCTAACAAATAACATAGTAGTGCTTCTTTTCCCCCTCCTTTGCTCCTTCTCTCGTGTCCTTGAATTACAGTAAACCAAAATACTCTCATAGTCTCATCTATCAGTGGTGCACAGAAATCTCATGATCGAAATGACTGATGCAGGTTTTGCACTTACGACGCCAGCTGATCATCCTAAAGAGGTGTCAAGATAATGAGGAAGATGGTGATCTTAGCGCGCCTCCGCTTTGATGCATCTCTTTCAAGTGTCTCACACTCTCATGCATTGATCTCATAAAGTGTGAACCTGTAAAGTCTGTATTTCCTTTCTCTAGATTGGTTTCTGCAGGCTGAGATCTCTTTCTGCACAACAGTGGTTTCTCAGATGCGATTGAAATTAGAAGTACAGGAACATCAAACCCAGCATATCCATGTCATAAATTTGCCTTCAGTATTCAAGGGAGGCTGATTTCATTGCCATTAGTGTCTCATTGGCCAGGAATTGACTATTCATACTCAGCATTCAATGAAAAATTAGCATCTCTTATTTCCTTCAAGTAAACAGCTGACTTCGCTGTGTAAGGTTGGAAGTCATACAAAGGTGAGTAACCCTATGAAAGAGTTAAGCTGAAGACTGCCCCTTGACCCGTAGGTCCTGACACAAGTTAGAATTCTAGCTCTTCCAGAGTAGTATCTCATTGATGCCCCCCCCCCCCCCTCCCCTGGAAGGGGCGCTTCTTTGCCTTCCACCTAAGCTGTGCAGGAATGGTCCAAAGCCAATCACAGCGAACAGTAAAGCTTCATAGGTCTTTTTTTTGTCCAGGTGCAGGAAGTCCGCATCTTCACATGCATGTCAAATTCACCGAACCCCTTGAGACAGTGCCCAGATCGTTGAGCCTTCCGTGCAGGTCAGAATTTACCTGATAAGGAATTTCACTACCTTAGGACCGTTATAGTGTACTAGTACCGGATGAGCCAGTACTAGTAGGGGGCCCAAAGGAAGAGGAGACATGAGGAAGCCGAAGGATGCCGATGGGCTGCTCCAGCCAACATCATTGTTTCTTGGGTCATTCTATGATGTTGGTTGGAGCAGACCATCGGCATTCTTCGGCTTCCTCATGTCTCCTCTTCCTTGGGGCCCCCTACTAGTAGTGGCCCCTGTCGTCAGGTCACCGACTTCCTTGACCTTTCGGCACCGAGCAAGCATCAGCCCCCATACTTGGTGTTACGACTTTGCAGAGTCCTGAATGGCAATTGGGCATCAACGATTCTCCAACAGCTAAGCTTAAAATTAGGGTCATTTTTATTTTTCAGAATTACCCAAGCTTTCTTGTTAAACTAAAACGTTAAATTGTCGTGTGGTGCTAAAACAAAGCTCATCTATAATGATGTTATGATACCAATAAAGTGAGATCATAAGCATCCGTGTTACGGACTTAAGGGGTTAGTCCTACCAAGAGATGAGAACCATACAGTATTTTTTTTTATCCAGATTCTCTCCATTACTTTTGAACGATCCGGATTAAATCTTAAGACGATTTAGTGGTTGTAATTATTTCACAAAAACAATGTTTTTTGAATAAAGAGAGAAAATATATTAAAATAAGCTTGTATATTAGAGAAGTAATAAGGAGAACACAAATTCTTATTTCAGACCGTCACTTTTGGTTTGGAGGTTCAGACGGGCTATATGTGACCATTTTATAGTTAAATGTAACCACAATAGTGTGGTAAATGTTACAACTTATGATAACTCGTTTGTCAATAATGGTTACATTTGGCTGTAAAATGGTTACAAAATCTCGTCTTATTGTTCAGACCAAAATTGTCGTCTGAAGCAAAACCAACTGGAAAGAGAATCTAAACTCAGATTTTTACGCAGTTGTTTAATTGACCTAATCTCACTAGTCAGTAGTCACTACTTTTTGCTATGGCAAATCTTGCAGAGTGAAGATTTAAATATTCCGTATAACGAAACGTGAAGAAATACCCGCCATAAAATAACAGATGCCAACCAACATTGGTCTTTTTCCCTTTCAAACGCCACATTCCCTTTGATCAAATTCCCCAAATTTCAACGTTTCTCAAAACCCTAATTAAACCCCTTATCTGTATCAATTCCTTCCTTCCTTCTTCCTGTCTAACTATGGCGGCAATCGCAGGTGTTTATAGAAGGACGCTTCCTTCTCCTCCCGCCATTGAATTCGCTTCTCCTCAAGGCAAGGTTTGCTTTCTCTCCTTTCCATTCCCTTTCCTTTTCTGATTACAATTTACTTTACCTTCTTTTTCATGATTTAATGCTTGAATACTTTAATGCTTGGTTAGCTACTCTGCTTACACATTATTTTTGTATGCTTCATTTTAAAACTACAATTTATTATATTAGTTTCTGTGAGTAATAGATAATTTTATTGAATATTTTTGGGATTTGAATGATCAAGATGATTAGGAGCTGGTGATTTTCGAAACAAAATTGGCTTTCGGTGGCCTCAGATTAAAGCTGATTATACTTTGGCCCCCTCGGGTTTGAACTACTTTTATCTTGATTGCCTACGTTTGAACTAATTCCATTTTGGTGTCTATTATTTTTCCCTGTATTAGATGTTTTTAAGTATAATGTAATTGAAATGAAAAAAGCTACATTAAAGTAATTAGCAAAATGAGTTTTCGAATAAATGTAACTTTGTCATTATGCCTAAAAATAGTTATGAATTGGGTGACAATTTGGTTGCATTACACTTTATGTCACAAAAGGCAAGGTATATTTCAAATCTCAGTAGACCAAAGTGAAACCAGCCAAATCTTATGGAACTAAAGTGAAAGTGGCTCATATTTCAAGCTACCAAAGTGAAAACCTTCCTTCTACAGTTGATCCGTTTTGGACACGAGAGGCATATTGTGGGTAATGATGATTGAAATGTGTTTCTAATATTTGACGAGTGATCTTATAATGGTATTAGGTGGAGGATGGTTCAATTTTATTTTATGTAGCACATGGATAATGTATCAATATGTCTTGTGTTGCTTTTATTTCTTGCTTGTGGGAATCAAGGCTTTGTTATTAGCACGATATGTTTATGTATTGCATAATTACAAGGAACTACAGCTGCAATTGTTATTTGGGGCTTGATTGATGTCACTTCATCCCACTAGTAGCTTGTAGCATTTTTTTGGTTTAAAATCACTTGTGGATATTTGAATGTTGAAGGATGAAAACTTAGGGGTGTTTATCTACAAATGGACACAAGACAATATTGCATTTGTGAACTGTAATGTATCCTAGGAGTGTTTTACTCTAAATACCATAAAAAAGAGTCTTTATCCAGAATCTTTTAGCCGTCATTTCTTAATTTTGTGGTCTTCTTTGATAAGTCTATTTTCTGAGTTTTCTTGAAATGGCAGCAACTTTTTGTTGAAGCTCTTACAAAAGGGAACATGGATGGGTTTTTCAAGCTGATTTCCTATTATCAGACTCAATCAGAACCTGCATATTGTGGACTGGCTACTCTTGCCATTGTGTTAAATGCCCTTTCAATTGATCCCGGAAGAAAGTGGAAAGGTGCGTAGTAACTTTCCTGCTAATGCAGAACTGAGTGTATGTTAATATTTTGTTTCATGCAACTTTTTAAGCTGTCCAAGTGAAACAAATAATATGAAGAGTGGGTGTTCAGTGTCTGGCATCAGATTATTGATATCTTTACTCCCTTTTTCCTTTTCTTGAGGGTCAGGGAGGTGCTATGCTAACTACCACAAAATGAATTGTGTGAAATAATGATACTGATGACTAATAAGCACATATTTTATCTCTGAACTATGAGTCTATGAGTGTGTCAATACTGTGATATTCATAACTGTGACTGCAATACTGCATGCAGATCATCACTCTATCTGAAGTGCGATGTGGTGACAGGTCCATGGAGATGGTTTGACGATACTATGTTGGATTGCTGTGAACCACTTGAGAAAGTTAAGGTTAATGGAATCTCATTTGGTAAAGTTGCATGCTTAGCTCATTGTAATGGAGCGAAAGTTGACACATTCCGTTCAAATGAATGCACAGAAGCCACCTTCCGAGAATATGTGAACTCATGTACGGCATCTGAAGATTATCACATGATTGTCTCGTACCATAGAGGATATCTGAAGCAGGTATTGCTTCCTTGCTGAAAAATGCTATAGTTATGTCCAGATTAGGCATTTTGAAATCCATACCAATCCTGCGATCAGAACGTTTGCAAAGGTGTCAGATACTAACGTAGTAAGTGCTTAAATGGCTTGATTTTGAACTTGTACTAGACACCTCGCACAACCCTCTTCATATACAATTTCCTAAATAATAGGAAGCTGTGCAAAAAATAAAGGCAGATAAAAAAGCAAAGAGAAAAGGAAAAACAAGATAAAAGCAAGATAGTCAAATTAAAGGGAATATTTTTAGCATGTCATATTTGTAAACAGTGATAGTCCATTACGTTGTCATTTTGCTCATAAAAAGTTTACCGAAGATGAGTGCAGTAGGGACAGATGAAACAAGTTACAAGGGATAGAAGAGAGAACAACCATAGTCGAACAAAGGTAGTCTAAGTTTTGCCTCTAGTGGCTCTACTACTCTAGGCTTGTAGGAAGGATACCAAATTTATGAGGCTCATTTTTCATTGTAATATCACTATAAGTAGCCTCATAGATGGGGAATGAGTGACGATCCAGATCCTTATGTGCTATATTGCAAGCTATCGTACTGAAAAGATATGACACTAAGTTTATGATTCAGTATCCTTATGATCGAGAAATTGATTAAACACTCACTTGTATATCTGTACGTGCTGTTATCAATATCAACTTGATTTGCGACTGGGCCTTTTTACTAACAAGATTCAATACGAAAACATAATTATGCTCTACCAAGGATGGTTAACAATTGTGGGTGAGCTTAAAGGAGGAACTCACCCACAATTGTTAACTATCCTTGGAAAAGCATAATTATGTTTTTGTATTGAATCTTGTTATCAAATGGCGTGTCTTATCTACTTATTTATTTTACACTATTCACACAGACTGGATCTGGTCATTTTTCTCCAATCGGGGGCTTCCATGCTGAAAAAGACTTGGTACTGATTCTTGATGTAGCTCGATTCAAGTATCCTCCTCACTGGGTTCCACTCACACTTTTATGGGATGCTATGAAAACTGTCGATGAAGATACTGGGCTTCATAGAGGGTATGTGAAGATGCTTGTTTTTATAATTTGCGTTCCTTATATAGTGCAGGTTGACAGAAGCTCTTTTTCCGATAGTGGGATCATTTTCTTTGAAAAATTTGAAATTTTGAGCTAAGGCCAGAATGCGTAGTTAAACAACATTTTCTATATTTATAAGTTGACGATATGTTGTGGTGGTCAATCTGGTCATGATGCTTGTAGTTGTTCATACATGGCAGATTTAAGTATAATAGCTGCTGCGGTAGGCACTTTCTTTAAAATAGAAGTGTGAAGTCCTGAATCACTGTCCATTTTTATGTAGCCAAATCCTTGTATTCCTAGGTCAGCATTCTCTTCTCTGTATCTGTCGGCATTCTCTTCTCTTTATCTGTTGAAATATTTAGTATGCTATTCGTTTAGTACAACTTTCACTGTTGGAAAAAGTTAGATATGTGCATAGATTATTTAATTCTACTTCTATCCTTGACCTCCACTCCTTAATCCCGACAAAGAAAAACACGTGTTTGTCTTATATCAGATGTTTTAGCTCCAGTAGTGAAATTTACCGTGGTTTGCTTAACTGGGAAGGCTTTGCATCTTATAATCTATATCATATATTTTTCAGGTTCATGCTTATATCAAGGCTTGAAAGGGCACCATCAATTCTTTATACAGTGGTATGCTCCTCCTTCCTTTCCTCTAATATTTTACTGATGATTCTTTACTCTTAGACTAGCTGTCCTGCATGTTTATGGCTAATCCTGATGGATGCCCTAATTTATTATTCTTTGACTTTGCGATATCATCGACCATCGAGTAATGGTTTTATCCTCTGCGCTTTATTTTTTAAGTGAAATAGTAGATATCCTGTCGTTTATGGTTTAAATAGATTCATAACCTCTTTTGTTTAAAGAAAAATGTTGTGAAATTCTGACCTCCTTGGAGCTGGAGTCTTTTTAGAGGCAATAAGGTAATGATAGTGATGATAAATTGATAAGAATAGTGTTTTTTTGCACGTTAACTAACTTGAAAATTCAGAGAAATAATGTTATTCAGATGCACTTATTTTGGCTCTGTTAGAGCATAACGATCTGTCACAATGGTCCTAGCCATGTTTTTGCAAAATCTAACAACTTCAAGGCTTCAAGCCTTATTTCCTACTTTCTGGCTTGCAAAATATTTCAAGCCATGTATCCGTATCGTATCCAAATATGACGTATTTGATACGAATCCCGTGTCGTATTCCGTATCGTGTCGTGTTGATACGGAATACGGCCCCTGCCAGACGTGTCCACGTAACACAGGTCTTACAAGCTATGTACTTAGACTCGTTTAGAAGGATCCGACACAGGTGTTTGTCCTGTGTCCAAGTGTCATACCCGGCTTTATTTTTATGAAATATTTTGGCTTGAAGTGAGGTGTTCAATTGTCATACCTATATCCGGACGTCGAGTGTCGGACATGGGTATGCGAGGAAATAAGAAGAATCGGGTAACATAACTTACAGATTTCTCCATTATACCTGTCACATTGTTCCTACAAAAGAGTCTTAATTGTTCACTTGATCTATTGCAGAGCTGTCGTCATGTTGATTGTGAAACTGCTACTAAATACTTGACCGAGATGATTCCACATCTTTTATCATCGGAGGACATTGAAGGGGTTGAGGATATTATTTCTGTTATCTTTACATCAGCTCCTAAAGATCTGAAAAATCTTATCAATTGGGTTGCTGAAGTTCGAAAACCAGAGGATAGAAGTAAGTGTCTCAGTGAAGAGGAAAATAGAAGGCTGGTTATTAAGGTTTGTGGAGATTTATATTCGTTGCAACACTTTTAAACATCAAAGTTGAGAGTTCATACTAAATGTCAGTTATTGACATTTGATTTTCAGGAAGAAGTACTGAAGCAAGTGCAAGAAACAGAACTCTATAAACATGTAATTAGATGGCTTTTAAGTGAATCGTCTTGCATGTGCGATGCATCTTTTGCTTCTCACAGTTCCTTGCGTGAAGTTGCTTCCGAAGTGTGCCATCAAGGTGCTCAGCTTTTGTGTGGCAGTGTCGATTCCTGCAACACAACCTGTTCTAAACCAAGTCAGTTGAAATCTCCAAAAGCTGACAATTTACAATCTATCTCCATAGCCTCTGGCAGTATAATTATGAAAGATCCTGAGCGTGGAGTAGAAATGTTGGTTCCTTGCTGTCAGAGGAAGTCGTCTGAAGATGGTTCAAATGCCTCTAATGGCAATCCATCAGTGGATGATGTTCTGACAGTACTAATATTGGCCTTGCCTCCTAGCACATGGTCTTATCTTAAACATTTGAAATTGCGCGAAGAATTCTGTGGTATTGTATCCACTGACAATCTTCCTGATTTGCTCCGGCAAGAGGTATGTACAGTTTCGCAACTCGCAAGGCAGATGCTTTATTATTGTTCTTGTTAAATTCCAATTTGTTTTCAACTAATGAAAGCAAGTTTCACTCAAAAGAGAGTTTTAATATTGGTGAACTTGAGCCATGGCCAAGTAATAAGATTGGATAGTTAAATAATTAATCAATGTCTTGAACTTTTTTTACAAGTCTAAATGTGTAACAGCGCAGATTATTGAGGACATTGGTTGAGATTTAAAATGCTTAAATGAGTGTTTTGGGAACGATAGTATATTAGGCATAACTCATAAAAACTGAAAGTGTACTTTCCGGTCTGGAAGCTTAGAAAGGATGTGTCGTGGTATCTGAGGGCCTGCACGGTTTGACGAGTTGCTGTCAGTGTCTACTTGGCGTCCATGACAACTTGGGTGGTTAGAAGAACGGAAGTAAATGCCAGTGCTAACTTTTATCTGCTTCAGCCGTCTTAAAAGTCTCGTAATCACTACGAATGGAATTTGGAGTACTTGTCATAAATTAGACAACATCTTCTTGGTGTTATTTAGTCGGTTTCTCATTGTTGTCCAATTATGTGTTCGACTTGCTGCAGGTATTGCATCTACGACGACAGCTACATTTCCTAACGGCAGATCTCCACCCCTCAAACTCCGCCAGCATTATATGAGTGAGATTTGAGTACCCGAGATTTGACAAAGATGACGATGGAGTCGTAGGAATGTGATCCGGGGATGTTTCAAGTCCTAAAGAATAAAGATATCAGAAGAAATCATCGAATGTCACATGACTAAAATTTGTTAATCGGAAACACATTGGCGTGAAATGTTTGATGTCTATAATCTAATAAGATGATATTACGAAGACGTGCATAAATAGACTCCAAGCAGAAATTGGTGATTAAGAAGTATGCCCACATGATTGGAAGAATGAATGCAAACCAAATTGGTGGTGCTTCACATTGAAAATTAGACTTTGAGTTCTAGATGCATTTTGTATTGAGGCAAAATCAACGTCGAATTAATTAGTGGCTTCCCATACTTGCCAAGGATTCATGTAATCATGGTATTTTTATCCACCGGTTTTTAGGTAATATTGTGTATACATTAAACTTGTCACGTTTATACACGCGTGTTTTTTGATCCACTGGATTTTAGGTAATATTGTGTATACATCAAACTCGTCACGTTTATACATGCGTGTGTTATACGGTCTTACCTAAATATATTGTAAACTAGCTCTATTATTAATTACTTTTACATGAATAAAGATCAATAATTTCTTTACGATAAAAAAAACATTAATTAATTTATTGCAAAAATAAACATTAATTATAATGGTTGCTAAAAATTTAGTGGCTTCCAATAGTTGTCAAGGAGTCATGTAATCAATGTTAATTTGTTAATTTGTTTACTTTGTACATGTGGTTTATAATTGTTACTAAAAAAATTCATTATTTTTCATTACCCTGATATATTATAAAATAATATAAATGCATAAATATTTATGATAGTTGAAGCTTATGCTCTTTCTAGACTTTGAGTCTGTCATTAAAGGTGATAAATGGGTTAATTGGGCCCGGTCCGTATGAGTCGAGTACTTTTGGGTTTGTCATATATTTTGGGCCGGGTTGGATTGGGTCATTTTGAGTTTCGAGTAATGTTGGGTCACTTTTGTGTATGAGTCATTCAGGGTCGGGATATTTTCAGGTTAATGGCTAAGAACTTTAGTTAGTATTATTTTGATTAAGAAACATTGTACTATTTTGCAAATTCAACTATTAGGAGTGATTGTAATCAATGAAACTCTATTTGATGCATGTAACATTCTTAGTAGTTCTCATTTTGGTTTACTTTAAGACATTTTAAATCAGAGAAATTATGGATCGGGTCATCTCGGGTCGGGTAAACATTGGGTCAGTCAAGGTTCAGGTCGGCACAATTTAGATTTCGGGTCATATTCAAGTTAAGCAAATTCAGGTCACTTTTGTGTCTCGGATCAGCCTTATCAGATTGGGTCAGCTTTGCAAGGTCTATCTATCACTCTCGGATAACTCACATTATTTACAGACTATTACATATACTTAAAATTTTATTCAATATGCATAAAAGGTCGCGATTACGAGTCCTCCTACCACCCAATCCCGAAAAAAAGTAGACATAAATGGGATAAAGACGTGAAGAAGTAATGAGGGAGACTTTGTAACCTAGACAACATCGACAAGTGATAGAGATTAAACAAAACTCCTATAGTCCTATTACTCCTATTACTCCTAATCCTAATAAACATATAAATCTAAGTAATCCCACCTTCATATATATGTTATATGTTATATGTATATATAGTCGCACACAACTTGGTAGTTTATGTACACAAAGTTGAAACAACAAACCGAAACAGAAACACAAATATAGATACAGCATGAATTGTCATCCATTATTAAGAGGAAGCAACAACGGCAACGAGAAGAAGAGCAAGAGTAGTAGAAGATATAATCATGGTTTCTCTGAATCTCAGATCCAATCATTATCTGCCATGTGTGAAACTTTCATCCCTTCAATCCCACCTTCCTCTAATAATAATAATAATAATAATAATAATAATAATAATCCTTCCTTAACGTCCTTTTATGCCTCTTCTGCATCTCATCCTCCTATCCCTCATCAGGTATTTTCTATTAATCATTGTTTTTGGCTTTTACTTTGTTTTACCAAAAACATCAATTCCACCGATTGGTAATGTATCAACTGTTTGACAGTTGTGCCACAAAGTTAACTCACAAACTGAATATCTTTAAACAGACTAATTGTTTTCACAAATACTCCACGGACATGTCACAAGTTTGAGACGGTCATCTAATACCTAAGTCTTTAGATAAGACAAAAACATAATACTATTACTGCCAACTTGGGTATTACTACATATCCGTTTTTAATAAGACTTATTGAATTGTTTTGATTTTACTTTTAATAAATTGATCTCTTCAACTATTCTCCCTTGACTGACTTTTACGGAGTAGGTTTTAATTAATCAAAGTGTTATTCTAATTAATATGCTCTATGTGTTACGAGTACTGTGTTGTACACTTAGCTTGTAGCCTTGTAGCCTTGTTCCGTATTAGGTTGGTGCCATGTCATATAAGTCAATACTTTGCCGATTAGGCCCGAAACCCTGTGTCCCACTTTGTTGTCCTTTGTGTTATTTTTTCCATTTCAAATATCAGGCAGTGATCAAAGTGACTACAAAGATTATGGGGTTACTTGCATCATCTCTTAAATATTAGGGAGTACCTTTTCTTTTATCCCCTCGTTTTGGACCATGCAAGCCACCCCGTGAAAAATGCAAATCCTGCATTTTTGGGCTTTAAGATTTACCCAGCTATCACTAGACTAATACTAGTCCGTCAATATTACGGTTTTAAATTGGACTAATTGTTAAGTATTTCTAATACAAGTACTAAAATCTTGTAACAAACTTGCACTTTTAAATATAGTTGGTGACAAGAAAATAACAAAGTACTGATCCCAATTTTTGGTCTGTTGTCACATTATTGACAGACATGACACTCAATTCCTGAAAGTATGTTGTACCATACTTCTCCAAATTTATAAACAGCCATTATCATGCAATTGTCTATATACTCCCTCCGTCCCGGTCATTTGTTATCTATTTCTTTAAATGGGTGTATCAATGAATTGTTATCTATTTCTAAATAGGGTAAGTTGGGGCAAGTGGGTCAAGTGTTCTTTATTTAATTATTGTACAAGTGAGTCTTTTGTTCTTTATTTAATGTTTCTTTTTTGTACTTTTCAACCTTTCCTTGGTCTTTGTGTAGAACACAATAGATAACAAATGACCGGAGTAGTTTTTAGGAATATTAATAATAGTGGGGTCCCAACCAAAATCTTAGAAATATTAATAATAGTTGGGAATATTAATAATAGTTGGGATGGTTCTGTTGGGAATGTCGTTCATCTATGATGATATCAGAGCTAGTGTAACCGAACACGGGTCCAAATCAATAATAGTTGGGCTACTTTTGGTTGTCACACAACCTTTCGCCTATTAGCTATGGACGAACTTTGTCAATTTTCAATGAGAATTTGTATATTATCAAACTTATCAAGATTCTATATTTATGCTTTCACGTTGTGGATTTATATTGATATTCATCGTTAATAAAAGTTGAATTGGTTTTTGGATGAAACAAACAGGTGGCCGAGAAAATAGTGAAAAGAGCGCTACCCGAAGCAGCGTTACTAGTTAAAATAGTGTTGACACTATTGTCAACAAGATTAGGCACACTACTACTATGTGGGTCGTTGTGTTTAGATTGGAGATGGCCATTTATTCATAGCTTCACAGAATTGAGCTTGGACAAAAGGGAAATAATACTACAAAATTGGTCCAAGGAAAGTTATTGGACTTCCTTAAGGATTGTGTTTTTTATCGTCAAAGTTATTTGCAACTTTGTTTTCTACTCCCGGGTAATTCTCCTCCTTCTCTGCCTTTTTTTCATGAATTTCTTCGGGTTTATGTTTATACGGTTTATCTATCTTAAGACATATATATCTGTTTTAAAATTAAAATTGTATTAAATAAAAAGTTTGTTCCAGTTCAGTTTAGCTCTAATAAGTTTGTTCCAGTTCAGTTCTTTTTGTTTAATAAAAACATGCGTAATTTGATAGTCCTTAGGCATTCTACTTTTTGTGTGTATTTTATGTTTAAAATAGATAAATCGATAGAATTAATTGGGTAGTCCTTAGACATTCTATTTTGTGTGTATTTTAAGAGGGACTAAAATCTATAGAATTAATTGAATTTAGGTTAGACATGTGCTTAAATTCAAGATATCTTAAACCTCACACAATAAATTGGATATGCAATAACTTTTTTGTGCAATAAGGGTATTAAGATAATGTTGGAGAGGAGATCCGAACCTGATACCTATGGTTTATTTATACACGATACCTTCATTTTAACAACTAAATCAAAACATTTTCGGTGTAATTAAAAGTTGTAGTTAAAGGTTGTTTTTACTCAATGCAAATCAAACTAATAGAGATATTCGACGAGCACAAATTCTCATTTGTGACGGATAAAATCCATCACAAGCTTGTTACGTGAGGCAAACGGGCAAGTGAGAGAGGATTGTGAGAGGTCATAAGCTTGTGACGAGTGCGTGACTAAAACATTGTTTAGGTTTGCATTGAATTCAGAAGTGAACATATACAAAACTATACAAGATGTGAAATTTGATTCCACAAAATAAGCGTGGGTTGCGTGTAAATGGATTACAGTGATAGACTAGTGAATGCTGATATGGATGTTATTATGTTATTAAACAAGGAGATTAGTCAACTAATTGCTACCTAACAAGCGTGCCAAATATTAGGCTCATGTACATGGACTCGGATGTTTAACCAATAATCACCACTTGCTGTTATTAAGCACCGGGAATTAGTCAACTAATTCCATAACGTACTCAACGTGTTATCTTCTGCCAGTAAGAACCAAACTATTTTGTATACAAATATAAGACTACTTTTATATGTGTAGTGATGCACTGACGCCTTTTATTATTTCGAATAGTTGCTCTTATAAGTTTAGTTCGGAAAGCGGGAATGACCGGACATCTTAGTACCTCATTAACTATATGGGGAGGCTGTGTTCCGTCCTTGTCATCGGAACACAGCCTCCCCATAGAGGCGTCAATCATTGACACGACACGAACCCGACACAAAATTAGCGGGTTTGGGTCAAGGTGTTGTAACCTGTTTATGTAATTGGGTTGACACGAACACGACTCGAACTTATATGGGTCGGGTTAGGGTTGGGGTCTTGCGACACCAACCCGACACGAATAACCCATTAATTTAAATGGGTTACGATTTATCATCTAAATGGGTTATAATGGAGTTATGTTATTTTGAATTTGAAATAAGACATGAAGATTGTCTATTCTTACCATAAATTTTAATTTTGAATACATTATATTTATGTGGATTGGATGGGTTAAACGAGTTTAATGTGTCAAAATTGATCTGTTAGAACTTAAATGGGTTACACAAGTCGGGTTGGGTTATTGAAAAAATAAATGGGTTGGGTTAGGGTTGATGCATGTAACCCGTTTATCTAATTGGGTCGGGTTAGGGTTGAGGGGATCCTGACCCATTTAATGGTGACACGAACACGAACCCGATCCGACCCGACCTATTTGCCAGGTCTACAATAACATGCTATTTCACGATTAGAGTTGTTCGTGAGTAATACAATTTCAAAATATTACATAGGTTCGCTATATTAGGAATATTAATAATAGTTGGACCTCAACCATTACCTTTATTAGGAATATTAATAATAGTTGGACCTCAACCATTACCTTAAGGTGTTGGTTGAGACGGTTCATCTATCATGGTATCAGAGCCAGTGTGACCGAAGGTCACGGGTTCGAATCCTGACGACCTCAAAACCCCTCGAAAACTCACGAAGTGGAAACCCAGCCCATGCTATGGGGGCCTGTGCAAACTAACCACTCTTCAAGCCAGATGAGCATTCGAGTGAGGGAGCGTATTAGAAATATTAATAATAGTTGGACCTCAACCATTACCTTAAGGTGTTGGTTGAGACGGTTCACCAATGGGCATTCGAGTGAGTAGCTTGAAGTCTTTCGAGGATTTGAGCCGAGCCACTCCTCTATAACAATAATATTGTACTCACATTTTTCCATGTTTTGTTGTAGACTGATGAAAATTCCCAAAATCCGGCATGGGAAGCTATCGGTTACAGAGTGGACACGAAGAGATCATCAGTCGAGCCTCTGTTAGAAGAACGACCACTTGAAAAGGGAGTCATTGAATGCGGCAATCTAAACAATTCTTCACTTGTGGAAGCTCTAAAAGAAAAGGGCTTACAAGTGACAGAAGATCCTAACCAAAATACTCTGAAAATTAAATGTGATGTTGTAATAGTCGGGTCTGGTTGTGGAGGAGGAGTTGCAGCTGCCATTTTAGCAAACTCTGGCCTCAAAGTAATAGTCGTCGAGAAAGGGGATTACTTTGTTTCAGGGGATTACTCTTCTTTAGAGGGTCCATCAATGGATCAACTATACTTGTCAGGTGGTATCATGTCATCTCTTGATGGGAAGATGATGATCTTTTCAGGATCAACAGTTGGTGGTGGATCGGCTGTGAATTGGTCGGCTTGCATCAAAACACCAGATACCGTCCTCAGAGAATGGTCAGTAGATCATAAATTACCCATTTTTGGAACCCGTGATTATAAACAAGCCATGAACGAGGTTTGGGAGAGAATCGGAGTTACTGAGAATTGTTTAGAAGAAGGATTTCAAAATCAAGTTCTTCGAAAAGGATGTGATGCATTAGGTTTAAAGGCTGATAACGTGGCGAGGAATTCATCTGATAGCCATTACTGTGGTTCATGCTGCTATGGCTGTAGGAGGGGAGACAAGAAGGGAACCGACACAACTTGGCTCGTTGATGCGGTTAATAATGGCGCTGTAATTTTGACAAAGTGCAAGGCAGAGAAGTTTTTACTGAAAGAAAATGACAGTGGAACAAGAACAAAGAAATGTGTGGGTGTTCTCGCGACTCCATTGAGCAATGATGTGTCGAAAAGAATCCAAATTGAAGCAAAAGTCTCGATTTCAGCTTGTGGGTCTCTCTCCACGCCCCCGTTGTTAATTTCTAGTGGGTTAAAGAACTCAAATATCGGGTCAAATCTCCGTTTGCATCCGACATTATTGGCATGGGGTTACTTTCCTGAATCATTACCAAGTCCGAAAGGAAGACCGTATGAAGGAGGGATCATTACTTCACTTCATAAGGTGGTTTCCGAGAATTCCACCGTTCATGCCATAATTGAATCCCCGGCACTAGGCCCCGCCTCATTTTCCGCGTTAATGCCATGGGTTTCGGGCCAGGACATGAAAGAAAGGATGGTCAGGTACGGAAGGACAGCGAGTCTATTTGCATTAATCAGGGATCAAAGTTCTTCGGGCGAGGTTAAATCCGAGGGGAGAATTACATACCAATTGAATGACCCTGATAAAGAAAACCTAAAAATAGGGTTAAGACAGTGTCTAAGAATCCTGAAAGCTGCAGGAGCTACTGAGATAGGTACATATAGAAGCGACGGTCAAAAGCTAAAATGTAAAGATATAAAAGAGGAAGACATGGAAGAGTTCTTGGACACGGTTATAGTGCCAGGTGGGCCGAGGTCGAGGGTCGAGAAATGGGCGAATTATGGGTGTGCTCACCAGATGGGTAGTTGTAGAATGGGGGCTACAGATGAAGAAGGTGCAGTCGATGAAAATGGCGAAAGTTGGGAAGTAAATGGACTGTATGTTTGTGATGGGAGTGTATTGCCAACTGCTGTTGGTGTTAATCCCATGATTACAATCGAATCAGTGGCTTATTGTATTTCTAAAAGAATCGCGGAGTTATTGAAGAAAGAAGTGAGCGACTGATCTTCGAGCCTCAGACAAATTGTGTATCAAGTAACTTAGTACAGATTCATATCTATGTTAATAAATTTAATAAATTTATAGAACTTTTGCATTGTTATTATTAGTTAATGGTTTCATTTGTTAATGGGAAAATCATATTGAGAAAAAGTTTCCAAATTATTCTTCTCATTCCTCGCTTAAAGAACATTGTTCATTGTAACTCAATTTTCATTCAAGCTCCACCATAAAACTAACGCATATCATTCGCCTTAAATTTAAGTTAGTTTCGTTTGAAGATGTGTCTAAATGTGTTCAAATATCATGAATACATGTCCGAGATGTACCTAGTCGGTTAGTCTATGAGTACATATCATTCACCTTAAATCACTTCCATATACACCAAGTAAAGGGTACTTAAATAATTAGGAGTCGAAAAAATTGCAATATTAACTGTGATAGTGGAGTCTCTCTTTGTTTTTGTGTTTGATTTTGTGTCACACTATTTCCACCTAGTGACACATCATGGGCATAACTAGATGGGGATATTATGGGAGGGCAATTACTCATCTGATTGAGCTCTAAATAATGTATTTCCTCCATATAAAGGTAATAATTCTTCTCTCGCTTCCTCTTTCCACCCTTCATAACCATAAATCACCGTCTTCTCTCATTTCCTCTTGTTTTAGCCTCTATTACTCCAATAATTATTACTCTCATTTCAAGCGAGTTCACTTCAAAAAATCTCGGCTTTACCCTATTGGAGTACTAGTTTAATCTAGTGAAGTCAATTTTGGTCTCCCTAACTTCAAATCTTAGAGTCATTATTGGTCAAAACAATAAATAAATGAAGGATGATAAAATAAGACACGGAAATAGAACAAATAATCTCAATGATATATCCGAGATTTAAAGGGATCACCATTTCGAGTTCATGACCATGTCTAAGTTGGAACACTTAATGTTATAATAAGGTGGGTGTAGATCAGTGATGATTCTTTGTTTCATTTGGTGTTCCGTTATATGTGCCACACCACTTAACTCTAACACAACAATAAGTTTATACATTTACAATATTTTATTTTAATATAAGGGAGTTTATACATTTACAATATTTTATTTTACTATAAGGGATGTGACATTTACAATATTTTATTTTACTATAAGGGAGTTTATACATTTACACTATTTTATTTTACTATAAGGGATGTGTTAAAAGGTAAATAGAGTGTCAACTCATTGACTTCATAGATTAGTAGAAAATCAAGTTGATTGTTTTTTTGGTATAAAACATAACAAAATCCAACAAAATCAGAAAATCAAGTTGATTGTTTTTTTGGTATAAAACTAAAAAAATCCAACAAAATCTATAATGACTGTCAATTTTATTCCTTTTCTTTCTGTAATTTCAAAAAACAAAAATGTCAAGCAAATCTAACAATTCTTATACAAAAGAACCTCATTTCTTAACATAATAGAAACCACTATAAATACAATTACGTTCTTACTCAAAACCTCATTCTCTACTTTTTATCTATATTTCATCCATAATTTATTGTTAATTCTCACAATTGAAAGAAAAATCTAAAAATGAATAACTCATTTCTAATTTTGATCATTACCCTCATCTCCACTCTATTTACTTCACCATCAACCCAATGCAATGCTTTAACTAGAAAATTGAGTGAGTCACCAGTATCACTAATCTGTCGTAAAACATCTGACTTTGGATTTTGTGCCTACACAATCGGGTCTGACCCACGAAGCAAAGGGGGTGACACCCCTATGTTTGCCCGCATAGCCTTAGACAAGCTAGAGGCCCATGCAAAGGACACTACAAACTATGTACATGGGTTACAAGGTGGTTGTGTCGGAAAGGAGGCAACGGTTGTGGGGACCTGCATTCATCTCTATGGGCAAGCCGCTGACAAGGACGTGCCGGCCGCGCTTTCATCCTTAAACGGTAGGGCTTACGGTGCAGCCAAGCAAGCCGCCGGACAGGCTATGAATGATGGGCAAGGGTGCCAACAACAAGTTAACCAAAACCCTTCACCGAAGTTTAATAAGTTGATTGTCAAGAATAAGTATACACATGACTTGTCTCAATTGTCTAGTGATCTTCTTGGTTTGTGTGGTCACTGATATGATATTATTTTACATGTTATACTTTCGCATACACTACTATATTGTTGAACGAATAAATGTGCTCTTCTATCATTCAGAAATTAATAATGAAATGGCGATGGTTTTTCATGTTGGTTCATTTGGAAACGATTTTTCTAAACCCTATTAGCAGAAGGATACAAAAAATAAAAATGGTTATGGTGGTTAGTGTTAAAGTATAAAACCAAATATGGGACTCCAATTATCAATATAAACTGAGTTGGTTTTTGATAATTAGGATGCAAGATCAAGGACATTTTATTTTACGGTAGTATATTTGAACCAATGGAAGATGCACATTCTATAATTTCTATAGTCTTGCAAATGTGCTTGGATAACCTTATTAGTTGTCCTTAATTATATTCACTGAGGGACACTAAGTAATTTATTAACACTAAAACTTTGAAAAGAAGTATCTCAATAAGTTATTGAGAGAAGAACTCTACTAAATCATACTCCCTCCTACCCATAACAAATGTCCTATTTGTTGAATATATGAGTGGAGTATTTTAATCAAATGGGACATTTGTTATGGATAGTAGGGAGTAGGGCTGTTAATGAGACGAGACAGCTCGCCAGCAACTCGAGATCGGCTCGGTCAAAGCTCGGCTCGTATGAGCTTGACTCGAGCTCGGGCTCGGCTCGAGAGCTTAACGATTCAAGCCGAGCAATGGTTGGCTCGACTCGAAAAGCTCGCGAGCGGCTCGAACATTTGAGATTACATAAAATATTAATCATATTTTATAAAAATAGGCTCATATTTTATAAAAATATTTTATCAATATTAGATCTTTGTATCATATATATTAAATATCTCGTTGATTTGTTAAATATTTTTACATAAAATTTCCGAACATTATTGAAAATAGCGGAAGAAAAAAATAAAAAATTAAACTATTTTATATAGGCTCGATTTGGCTCGAGTTTGGCTCGAGCTCGTATTAAAACTCGAAAGCTTTGTAACGAGCACATTTTTTTCAAGCTCGGGTAAGATCGGCTCGAACTCGAGCTCAAGTTTTTTGTAATCGAGCACAAGCCAAGCAAGGCCAAGCTCGGGCTCGGCTCGACTCGTTAACACCCCTAGGAGGGAGTAACAATTTGAATTACACCGTAGTAAATGTTATGTGTTTTATCTATACGACTTCAAGACAGTGGCGAATCTAGGATGTATGAAATTGAGGTGATTAGTCTGATTACACTACAAAAAAAACAGTGTTGTTGCGAAAGACTTCTTGTGACGGATATAAAGGGCGTTGTAAATTATTGTTTGCGACGGAATTGTTTTTTCCGATGAAATTTGCAACGGAGTGTAATTTTTCAATCCTGCGAACAAAAAGTCAAATGGTGGGATTTCCGTCGCAAAGAAGGACTTTTGCGACGGAATATCCGTTACATCTGAAATTGGCGGAATTTTTTTGGACTATCAGGTCAAAAAGTTAGTCAACTTTTGCGACGGATTTCTCGCAAAAATTAACCCTGTTCTAGGTCAATTTCAATCAACGTTCCGTCGGAAATATTGACTGACTTTGACTCAAACCCAGGTCATGGTCAATGTCAGTCAAAGTTTGCAACGGACTTCCCGTCAAAATATAATCACTCAACTAATCTCGTTCCTAATATTTTTGGGGTGCTATGCGATATTTAAAATATAATCCCCTATTAACAAAAACTTATTTCAATATACAAAATATATGTAGCTGTGAAGGTTTGATCCCCGGTTGTCATGATGATAAGAGAATGTTTCTACCACTAAGCCACTAAACTTTAATGTAATATTAGCACATCGATAAATATGTATAAATTTTCTTCCTGATTAATGGGGGTGAGGGTTCACCCCATCACCCCTATAGATCCGCCTATGCTTCAAGAATATCATTGATATCTCTGTAAAAAAATGACAATGATAAATATACAAGGAAAATATTGTTTTGGTTACCAACCTTTTTTATATATGGGGAAGGGGTAAGAAAATTCAATTCATTTTGTTTTCTCTATAGTAAAGTGATAGGTAGGCAAATTATGACCCCTTAAATAATCATTCACATGAAAACGTAACAAGACATCAAAAAATATCATAAAAGTTTATCATCTTTAGAGATGGAGGCGGGCCGTGTTGGCGCACCTTGTCTAAAAGGGGAAATAACATGGTGACCTTAAAAGTGGGCATTGTGTTCTATCAGACCGTGCCAATCAAATGAAAATGGCAACCCTGACATGGCTTATGGTCATGCGTGCCATATCATAACAAAAAACTGTTTTGGTTACAAATCTTTTTATAAATGGATGAAGGGGTAAGAAAATTCAATTAATTTTGTTTACATACTATTATGTATGCTCGGGGGTTTACCCAGTGCATACCAAAGGTAGCGGTTGCGGGTTCCATGTCATCCAAAAAAAAGGTAGATTATGATCCCTTAAATAATCATTTTACATGAGAACATAACAAGGAGTCACCAAATACCATAAAAGTCACTCCATCCTTAAAGATGGAGGTGGGTCGTGCTCGTCAACCGTGTCTGGAGAATAAAACCATACGGTCCATGCCCATGAAAGTGGGCATTATTTCGCGTCGGACCGTGCCAGTCAAATGAAAATGGTGGCCCAGACATGGCTCACGGCCCATGTGTGCCATGTCGTGTCATACTTGAGCGTGCCTTAAGATTTCATCCACTTTGACCCCATTTTTTTGTATTTTGAGTGTGCTCAAGCGTGTCGTGTCAGGTTTGTTGTGTCTTGCCATGCCATGCCAATTAAATGAAAATGACAGCTCAGGCACGACCATACGGCCCACAGTGTGCCGTGTCATTCTGGGATGAGCCAAATTTTTTTCGTGTTAAAATGGGTCGTGCTATTAGCCCAACAACCCGGATGCCAACTTTCTTCTCTAACAATCCTTTTACATGAATTTGTTGATGTCACAAATAGAAATATTGAAATGTATGTGCGATAATGACTTGGTATAGCTTATGGTGATAATAAGGGGAAGGGTTACTAATAAAAAATACATTTTGAGGTTTTATAGAGAGTTTTGAAGACTGAATCTATTTTTACGACACAAAAGAAGTGAATTTTGAGTATAAAAATAAACAAAATATACGAAAAAGAAAATTAAGCTGTAGGTTTCTCAAAACCCTATATCCATACATGTAATTACGTAGATCCGCTGAGAATGAGAAAGGGAAAATCAAATTTTATTAAGTAATGGCTAATCGGCTACTTAACATATTTTTTCATTGGAAAAGGACGTTGTTAGCAGCTTTTAAAGAAATTCATTTTTAGGCAATAAGTTTCTGTTTGGAAAAATAATATTTTACAAGACATCTTTATGTTTTTGGTTTTTTAAGGCATACGCCTCATTTCCACCAAAAAATTTGACTGCCTAGAAATTATAATTCATGGTACCAAGTTCGAAACGCGCCAAATTTTTTTTTTCAAATTGATCGTCTTTACGAGATCTTCGATTTGAAAAAAAATATAGCCACTTCTGGTACATTTCTTGTTAATGGTCGTCCTAGTTTCGTTTTATTTGATTCTACGGCAACCCATTCTTTATTGTCTGTAAGCCATGCTAATAGTCTAGGATTTGAATCTTTTGAGGTAGCCAGGGATGAGGTATTCATACCTTTGGGAGAATTTGTTGTATGTCAAAGGGTGTATAAGGGTGTACCGTTTATAATAGGGCAAGTTAATTATCCTGTTGATTTGTTTGAGTTTGTTTTAGATGGTTTCGAGGTCATAGTCGAGATGGATTGGTTGGGTAAGTATAAGGCTACGATTGATTGTTATTAGAAGAAGGTGACCATGAGAGGACCGAAGGGAGTCAGGGTGTCGTATAAAGGCTTCGTAGTTAGATCTAAGGTCAAGATCATATATGTCTTGATTCTGAAGTCTTATTTGAGAAAGGGGTGTCCTTTGATTCTATGCTATGTGAAGGATACTACTAGTAGGGATGGCAATAGGTAGGGTCTGGGTAGGGTCCGGCAAGACCCGACCCGATCCGAAGTAAAAAACCTTAGACCCATACCCGACCCAGACTCTAAAGGTCTAAAATTAATGGACCCATACCCGACCCTAATGGGTCTGGATCTGGGTAGAGTCTACCCTAGGGTCCAATTTTTTTAACGAGTCATTCAATAAAATGTACCAAAATTCGAATTAAATTACAAAGTTTTGATTAAAGTATTACAAAATCTTGGTTATTTGGATCATTACCCGTACCCGACCCTAAATTATATCATTTACCTACCCAAACTCATCATTTTCATCAATTTCCTCGTTATTCTTAATGGTTATTTGGATATGCGTATAGTATATTAATATAACTAATAAGGGTCATCTGTTTGTGTGTATTATTTGGGTTATTGACGTTCGTATGTGTGTTTTTTGTTTTTGTTTTTCTTTTTTTTAATAAATATAAGGGTCTACGGGTCGGGTAGGGTCCCAAGACCAAGACCCGGACCCGGACCTGGAGTTTTTATATAAGACCCATACCCGACCCATACCCGAGTGGGTCTCAAAAATTCAGACCCATACCCGACTCGTTAGGGTCTGACCCTAAGGATCTGGGTTGGGTACCCGACCCACTGCCATCCCTAGATACTAGAGTGGAGGAGGTTTCTGTTGATAGTATTCCGGTGGTGAGTGAGTTTATAGATGTTTTTCCAAAGGAGATACCCGAGTTACCACCCAAGAGGGATATAAATTTCAGTGTGGAGTAATTGAAGTCGGGAACGTGACCTATTTATACTGCCCTTATCGGATGGGACCGAGAGAGTTGGAGGAGTTGAAGAAGCAGCCGAATGAGCTGTTAGATAAGGGATACGTTCGACCTAGTGTATCGCCTTGGGGAGCACCAGTGTTGTTCGTCAAGAAGAAGGATAAGAGTATGAGACTGTGCATAGATTATCGTGAGCTGAGCCATGTGATTGTGAAGAACCGTTATCCTTTGCCTAAGATAGATGATCTATTTGGCCAATTAACCGGGGCTAGAGTATTCTTGAAGATTGATTTGAGGTCGGGTTATCATCGGTTGAGGACCAGGGACGGAGATATACCTACGACTGCCCTTAGATCTAGGTATGGGCATTAAGAGTATGTTGTGACGCCGTTTGGGTTGACTAATGCACCTGTTGTGTTCATAGATCTGATGAACCGTGTCTTTAGTCCGTATCTGGATAAGTTCATGATGGTGTTTATTGATGATATCTTGGTCTACTCTAAGACCAAGGAGGAGCATGAGGAGCATTTGAGGATAGTGTTGCGGACTTTGAGGGACAACCAGTTTTATGCTAAGTTGTCCAAGTGCCAGTTCTGGTTAGAAAAGGTGCCATTTTGGGTCATGTGATATATAATCTAAGGAGGGTGAAGTTGTTGATCCCAGTAAGATTGATGTTGTCGAACTGGTAGGTCCTAAGAATGTTGTTGAGGTGCGCAGTTTTCTAGGTTTGGCGGGATATTACTGTTAGGTTCAAAACCTCCATTATTCATATTAATGTATAAATTAACTCTTTAATTATTTAGGTTTAGTATGTACATGCATGCAAAGAGAGAAGTGCAAAATTATTACATTGAATAATGGAATAAAGGGCACAAAATCAACACCTTTGATTTTGTTCTTGAGCCTTTATCAACAATGGATGATCCTCCAAAGAAACCAAGTATAGCTTTCCTCCAAAATAGATGCATCCAAGACATACCCCTTAAAACTAGTATTATCACTAAATAACTAGGTAATAATAGTAGTTAACTAAATATAAATCTAATATAAGATTACTACACTAGTAAAATATAGAATATTAGAAAAATAATGGGATATTCTACGGTGTACCCTCGTGTTTTTCGTTTTTCTATGTTGTACCCCTACTTTTTATAATTTCTATGGTTTACCCTTAAACTTCTTACTTATTCTCCATAATGACCTCTTTCAAATCTCCATTAACACTATTACTATAAAAAGTCATAATTTGATCTTTATTTTGACTTATTAATGTGGCATCATCATTCTATATAAAAAGTATCACAAATATCTTCAAATAAGCATAAACTTCTATTAAAAACCACATGTTATGAAGCATGAAATAATAAAATCAATTTGATAAAATTGAGTTAGATTTGTATATTATTTGATTGGTAAATGGTAATACAACGAACTAATAAGTAAATGAGAAGGTTGTCGAGTAATTGAAATGTTAAATAGATGATTTAATAGATAAATTAAGAAATTAAGCTAACAAAACCAATAAATAAGGTCATTCTATAGACTAATGTATAGAGTTTAAGGACATACCATAGAATTTAAATAATGTAGGGGTACAACTTAGAAAATTGAAAAATTCGAAGGTACACCGTAGAATATCCCAAAAATAATTTATGAAATTTCTAAAACTATATTTTTAGGGAAAAAAAGGTGTGTAAGAGAGGAGTAATGTCTACACATTTTTCCCTTATGATTGAATTAAGAAGAGAAGAGCCAAATACTCCTCTCCTCTCCTTATAATGGTGGCCGACCAAGGCATGCACAAAGGGTCAATGGGTGCCTTTTATTCTTACCCAATGCATGCATTTTGTTTTTTCACAAGAAATAGGCATGTAAGGCTAGGGGTGTTTATTCGCGGTTCGGTTCACCGAACCTCATATTTCATTCGGTTTGTACACGGTTCGGTTTGGCAAAACACCGAACCTAAACCGCACCGTTCCTAACGGTTATTTGCGGTTCGGTTAACCACTTCAAACGGTTATTTGCGGTTCGGTTACCGGTTAACCTATAAACATGCTAAATATACTTTTTCTTTAGTTTTCGAGATTTTTATCTAGTAGTTTAATTAAATTTTTAATATTTAATTATACTCAACAATAAAGTTAATAAGTGAAACTTTAATATTAATCATTTTAACCATTTTTGAATCTGGAAACACTTTTTAATTAAACAAAAGAACAATTTTTAATATAATATTTTAATTATTTGCTTACTTTTTTGTGAACGGTTTGGTTCGCGATTAACCTCTTTTCTAAAATTGCGAACCTCAACCGAACCTTGTCCATGATAAATTTAGCGGTTCGGTTCACCGAACCGCTTTGTCAAAACGGTTCGGTTAATCGAACCTTAAAAATGTACGATATGATTTTTCGATTTTTCGGTTCGGTTATTGCGGTTCGGTTTATTATGAACACCCCTATGTAAGGCTCTGTTTGGCAAAACTAGCTGAAAAGGTAGCTGAAACCTGAAAAGGTAGCTGAAAGCTGAAAAGGTACCTGGAACCTGAAAAGTTACCTGAAAAGGTAGCTGAAAATTAAGACCTGAAAAGGTAGCTGATTTTTGTTAAAACTGTTTGGAAACTAGCTGAAAAGGTAGCTGATATTTAACAAAATGACAGAAAAGGACATGGCTTATTATTGATATCTTTTACGTTTTTACTATTATTCTTGTGTTATTGTCTTTGACGACGTTACGTTTTTAATAGGCTGACGTCAAGGCGAATGAGAAAATAATTAACATATAACGATTAGGTAAAAAAATTCAAACAATACACCCTTGAAAATATATTTTAGCGATACAAAAATAATTCTTTATTAAAATCATACAAAAAAAAATACTCCGTATTAATTAAGCTTCACCCCAAATTAAAGTAGCGATCATATACAATTAAGGGTAGAATAGGTAGATGAAAATAAAACAGGTACCTGATTTCTCAAATGCTACCTGGAGTAGCTTTTTATTTCAGGTACCTTTTTTCCTCAAATCAGGTTCTTGCCAAACACCCAAAAAGAATTAAGGTACCTGATTGTTTTGACAAAAAAGTCATTTTGACAAATCAGGTACCTGATTTGCCTTGCCAAACACAGCCTAAGGCCAGGGTAATCATGTTGTCCATTTAACAATTAAAATATGAACACACGCTATCTCGTGTTCACCAATATTTTGGTCCATTACTTAAAATGAATGTCCATTTTATTTTGTCAATTGTCACATAATATGTAACATGTAGCATGTAGAATGTTATTTATTGATTTAATGCATATTTAACAATTAAATATCATTTTAATATCAAATAAATCATACATGACAATTTAACTAGGAATACATTATTACAAGTATATAAAATGGACTATGATGATATAATTCACAACACTTGAAATATATAATTCATTCTCACTTGATTTGTTTCATTAAACAAAATTTAGTAATAAAACACTTTTATCATTAACATGTATTTTATTTAATCTAATTACAACAACATACGTCTCATCTCTCATAGACATAAATTATTCTTTATTTTAAGAATTAATCAACTTGCATCAATATACAATTAATTAATTTATTCACTAAGTGAGTTGTCCTTTAGGTGTGACCTAAGGGATCAACTGATCACCACCGTCAAACGACATTAATGTCAAACTCGTCAGTCAATCATTACCGATATGTTGATCAGTTGACTATATACAAGAATCATCTTTTGTGTATTCTTTTTATGAGATTTTAAGTGTGATAGTTAAATCATGTAATTGCACTATTGTTGAGGACACTTGCTCCTACAATCTCCCATTTGTTCAGGTACGTCACCAATTCTCTTGCCCTATCACAATCTCACACTCTTTGCAAGGTGTCTTACTCTTGCAGGTTATACTTGCAATTGATTATATCTAGAGTGATTTCCTTGATCTGGAGAGTAACTAACTATTGGTCAAAATAATAAATAAAGGGTGACAAAATAGGATATGAAAATAGAACAAATAATGTCAATAATATACTCGAGGTTTAGAGAGATAAATATTTCCAAACACAGTCTCTTTTTTAGCGGAAAGAAATCTAGTTCATGACCATGTCTGAGTTGGAACACTTAATATTATAAGGTGGGTGTAGTACATCAGCTCATGGATTAGAAGAAAATCAAGATAATTGTTTTTTTGGGTATACTTTTGGTATAAAATCAAACAAAATCCAGCAAAATCTACCCTAATTGTTAATTTTATTCCTTTTCTTTAAGTAACTTCAAAAGACTAAATTGTCAAACAAACCAAACAGTTCTTATGCAGAATTGAAGAACCTCATTTCTTAACATAATTGGAAACCGCTATAAATACAACTACATTTTACTCTAAATTTCATTACCTACTTTTTATCTACATTTCATCCATAAATTGTTGTAATTCTCACAATTGAAAAAAAATCTAAAAATGAATAACTCATTTCTAATTTTGATCATTACCCTAATCTTCACTCTATTTACTTCACCATCAACCCAATGCAATACTTTAACTAGAAAATTAAGTGAGTCACCAGTGTCACTAACTTGTCGTAAAACATCTAACTTTGGGTTTTGTGCCTACACAATCGGGTCTGACCCACGAAGCAAAGGGGGTGACACCCCTATGTTTGCCCGCATAGCCTTAGACAAGCTAGAGGCCCATGCAAAGGACACTACAGACTATGTACATGGGTTACAGGGTGGTTGTGTGGGGAAGGAGGCAGCGGTTGTGGGAACCTGCATTCATCTCTACGGGAAAGTCGCTGACAAGGACGTGCCAGCCGCACTTTCTTGCTTAAACGGCAGGGCTTTTGGTGCAGCCAAGCAAGCCGCCGGACAGGCTATGAATGATGGGCAAGGGTGCCAACAACAAGTTGATCAGAACCCTTCATCAAAGTTCAATATGTTGATTGTCAAGAATAAGTATACGCATGACTTATCTCAATTGTCTAGTGATCTTCTTGGTTTATGTGGTCACTGATATGACATTATTTTAGATGTTATAATTTCACATACACTACTGTATTGTTGAACAAATTAATGTGGTGTTCTATCATTGAGAAATTAATAATAAAACGACAATAATGTTTCATTCTAGTTCATCTGCAAATGAGTTTTCTAAACCTATTAGCAGAAGAAAGAAAAACAATGTTTTTTCTATATAGTACCCTCTTATTGCCCAAAATTCTACATGATTTCCCTGCATTTTAATATTATTCAATGGTACACCTAAGTTTTATTAGTAATTCATATAAGTGGCCCTTTTTAATTTTTCCGTCACTTTGCATCGTTAACTAGGTATATGCCATGTTAAGTGTTGATGTAGATTTATTTTTTACTTGACATGCCACTAAACACACGATGATATGGATCCATAAAGATCTTTACTTCAAAATTAACCTACCATCAAAAATAGCCACCAAATTGAACTATGGCTCCTCCCTTTAATGTCATCACCATCACCTTAAATCACGATTTTTTTCGGGGCAATTATACAAGATTGTTTATCCAACTTAACCCTACTGCGGACATTCCTAATATCAAAATCAATAGATCTGACTGTGAAGAAACCCAAAAGTCTCACATGTGTGGGTTATCCGACATTGATAGAAGAGGAGAAAAATTATCACTTTATAGATAGGGCAAAAGGTTACTCCCTCTATTGTCAATTGGTTTTAGAGTGGAACCCTCTTGGGTTTATATTGTGGACTCTTTTTCCTTCGTGCGGGTGTGGCCCAGACCCGTTGTTGAATTTAACAAATTGAATATGTAAGCTTTATAGGGTTGTCAATACGGGGACGAACTGCAGTCAGGATAGTGGTCGTGAGTTGAATAGAAGGTAGAAGAACTACTACAATGGTGGTTATGGGATCAAGGAATATAAGGTGTGACCGTGGGCTTTTTTTTATAGAGAGGGGATAATTTGAGATAGTGGATGTTGAATTTATATATATTTGGTGGTTGTGGCAAGTGTATATCATAATTTCTTCAGAAAAAAGGTTCAATCAAAAAAAGAAGTACTGACGTCAGTGAAGGTGAATCTAGTTTGTGAAAAAGGATGATAATGGTGAATGCATGTGAAAATGAAATTGGGTTTTGCTCGGGTAGGAATGTTGTTCATATGTAATATAAGGGTCATCAGAGAAGGTTGGGAATGGTAAGATTAACAAAGCATAATGAGATTCTCATCAATATGCCATATACACTAGTAGAAAAACCCCCTATAGCGACGGTTGTAAATGGGCTTTTTACGGCGGTTCTTATAATTCTTGGGTGCACCGTTTATTTCGGCGTCGTTTAGCCTTTGCGGCGGTTGTGCAACCGCCGCTTAAAGTGACCTATTGTGGCGGTTTTGAAACAGAACCGTCGTATTAGGTTTATATAATACGACGTATTAGGTTTATATAATACGACGGTTTTTAAACAGAACCGTCGTCCTAGGTTTATATAAAGCGACGGTTTTTATAAAGAACCGCCGTCTTAGGTTTATCTAAAACGACGGTTTATAAACACAACCACCGTTTTTGGTTTATATACTATGACGGTTTTTTAAACACAACCGCCGGTTTTGGTTTAAATAAAACGATGGTTTTCAAAAGAACCGTCGTGTTAGGTTTATATAAAACGGCGGCTTATTAAAAGAACCGCCGTGTTAGGTTTATATAAAACGACGGTTTTTAAATGCTACCGTCGTTTAAGTTTATATTAAACGACGGTTTTTTAACATAACCGCCGTTAAAAACATTTATAATTTTATTTTTAAAATAATTATTTTCTACGAAATTTCAGCAGCACCTCCACATAAATTTGATAATCCCAATTACTACTTACATAAAATGAAACCCGTCAACAGAAATGCAACCACATTTACAATATTTCAAACAACACAAATCCATGGATGCCTTTCCAACTAGAGAATAAGGAGTCATTCATTCCATTGGAAAAAAAACATAAACAATGATGGATATAAACATTGTTGACTAAAAGCCACCACAGACAATCATTGATGATTTGAGCTTCTTCCAATGCGGTCATTGTCGCTTCATTCATCTGCCATGTTTCCAGGAAGCACAAAACCAGCTTAGCACAATTAAACCAATCTTGATCACAACATCATAACAATGATGGATCAACCAACAATTTTCCGAATGAGGATAGAGACACATTAAATCTTCAAAGCCAAATTTAGAACCAAGTCATTTCTTGAATTTGTGAGTATAAACACGCTTGGCAATCAGAAATAGTAAAACTATATTTGTTACGACACTCAAAGTAATGAGTTTAATACCTTGACAACATCAATGCTGAGTAGAGCATATCCGTCATCAAGGTTAGTGGTGGCCATTTCATCAATTTCTGTAATCGCACAAATATCACCAATCAACCACTACAATTGTACAATCAGACAAAAATTCTAATAGCAAACAAAACAATTGAAGCAGTCATGGTCCTAGTCGAGTAAGGATTTGCCTAAATTGCACCAAATTAGTCATATAACAAATGCAATCAATTACTCTACTACATAAATAACAAACAAAGGAAGGTAAAGTTTTTCTATTATCAAGACCCCAACAGCAACATCTGAAAGATATTACAGGCATCACAAGTAGTAGGAAATAAGAGATAAATATCAATTAAAACTTAATATTCTAAACAATGAATGAAAAGGAACCAAGCTCGACTTGAAGGTGTACTCATTTACCGATGCTGCTGTCATTCCCTAAGTTCGAAAACAAATTGTTAACTCGAACATATTGATGTATACTTGATTCTTTTTTGTGTAAATGTGAGAAGTATATGTTGGGGAATGTGTCCTCAACAATTGTGCGATCACGACAGTGATAAAAATCATTGTCATAAATCTTATGAAATGAATATGCAAGGGACGATCCAATATTGATTTAGTCAACTGACCAACATTAATCGGTAATGATTGGCTGACTAGAGTTTAACATTACTGTCGTATGACGGTGGTGGTCAGTTGATCCCTTTAGGTCACACCTATAGGACTAAGCCCTTAAACGTATATTGATTAATTGTATAGGATACAGATTGATCGATATTCATAAAACCGTATATTGAGAAATTAGAGGATGAATCTTAAAGGTAAGATTTATATTTGAAATTGAAATGTGTCAATTGTCAAATATTAAATGATATTTTAGAAATATCAAAATTAGTATAATGAATGGTTCATGGTTATAACAAACGTTGTTAATATATCGTTTCGACGATTATTACGATAACCATATGTTGGGACAGTAATTACGAATTACTAAATTAATTGTTAAATATGATTTAATTAATTTAGAAATATTATTTATATGATAAATATATTTTAAATTAATTTAATTATGTCACATAGGATGTTGCATATTATACAATTGTACAAATTACATTTTGTAAAATGAAGGTCCATTTTACATAGTGTGTGTCGTGTGATATTGTGTGTTTATGGGTTGCTTGTAGATATATTAGAACATAATCATATTGACTTACTACACAAGTTGTAGGCATGCAACCCTAAGAGCATAAGAGACAAAAGAGCATCAAAATCTCTTCTACTTACTACACTTACACGACACACAACACCCCAACTATAACCCATTTCACTCTATATATATGTGATAATAATCACACATAAAATACTAATCCATACTTTAGTTTTTAGTGTGAGAAACTAAAAGTAATAAAACCTCACAAATATTATTTAGATAATATTTTCTCTAGTATACTAATAACATTGTTATTAGTACACGGTTTTAGCCTAATTCCGTCCTCTAGTATCGGGTTCGGTTATTTGGTCCGTTTAAGGTAAGGTCTTGGTGCTCACTCATTGGAGGCAAGCTTACTTGGTTGCTCTTGGAGGATCGTCCTAAGCATATTTCGGACCGGTTGTAAGAATACGATTCTCCTTATTCCGCATATTTTATTGCATGCATAAGATCGACTAAATTAATATGAGTTTAATTAGTAAAATTAGTAAGACTAATATTTTGAACTAGCTAGTAAGACTACCTCGAGTTCCTTCAGTATATATATCATCATGGAAACAAATATACAAAGGAGCACAGAGTACCGACTATTCATAGACTAGTATTTCATTACATTAACAATTGTGTACACATGCGTCCATTGAGGGATGGTTGTCCATACTTTGCTTAATTATGAGTTTAAATGATGATGCTAAGTATTTAGTTCATACTAATGTTTCCTTCACAACTGTTTAATTTTGAAAACCATATGAGGATCAGCTTTTGGATCCGTATCTTAGTGTTGGCACGAAATTTTTAGTAAGGAAAGCAGCAGTTTAGGAGGTTCACTTTTACCATCACTACCACTCCTTGATTCATAATTAGCAATCCTTTCATCAATCCATCTATTTAGCTCTCTACTTCCCGCATTTCCACCAACTAAAGGACCAGGGAATGATTGGTGACATAAAGATTGGAAATAGCTAGAAGTACATGCAGCGGTATCTGATGGACCGAGATAGAGTTTCCCTCATCACCCTGTGCAAAAAGGATAAGGCAACACATATTAAAAAAAATAACAATAATGACGTGGAAAGTTGTGAGTTTCTTATCAAAAAAGAAACAGGTAGTTTTACGTGTTCAAAAGATTTGGGAAGCGGCTATACCTTGCTTCCATGCAGTGAGAAACCAGCAGTGCTTGTATCTTTCATTAGAACCAGCCCAGGTTGTATTATCCAAACTTTGGTTTGTTTTATTGTATGATGTTACGGTTTCCCTAGAATTGGAAAACATCTATGGGTTCACTTAGCTATTATTGTAGACATTAGAATCATAATTAGGCCATGACTAACCCACACTGTAACTGCCAGCAGACTCACTATTAGACTGTCTATCATTTGAACCCTGTTGATTATACTGTCCTACGGATGCGACATAATTTTGATTTACATTCAGGCTTTCATTGCTAGGAACTTGAAGCTCATTACTACCATTGATGACCTGACCATTACCACCATCAAAATAAGTTGCTGTCGACACACCATCTTGATTCTGCTGGTTATATGTCAGCTCCTTTGACTGACAATACAAAAGGGCTGTTATTCACAGAAAACATGAAACTACATAAGAAGACAATAAAGAGAAACCTCGACACAAGTAAATGGCTAATATTATAACCTGATATCCCTTGTACTGATTAACTCCTTCAACCGATCAACTATATAAAGACAGGCATCAACATCAAAATAGCAGAGGTTGCCTGTTTTCAGCCAGCCATCGGGAAGCAATATTTCAGCAGTTGATTCCTTATTTCCCACATAACCTACAATTCACATAATTGCAATTAAATGAACTAAAAGGAATTTATCATCACATAAACAAGAACGAGCTTTGGAAGGGGTACAAGTGCTTCATTATCTTCATGATTATCAGAGTTCCAACGAGAATCCTACTGAACATGGGTAAGGGGTGGGAGTTGGGACACACATAAATTTTCATTTGTAGAGAGTTGAAGGTTTTTTCCAAACAACACATAAAACTGAAAATGAAAGATCGTCTACTACTTTTTGTTCAAATTTATAGCGTTTCAAGTATAAAGTTACGTAGAAAAGAAAACATAATTAAGAAAAACTGCAAAAGAGAACAAACAAGAATGAAAGTACACCACACTGCATACACTACCTTGTTCAAGGATTTAATCTGCAAAACGCAACAAGCAGCAAGAATCAACTATAAGTTGTTGTTATGACTGGGATTAGTTTATTCTGATCAACCACATATGTATATTAAAATTAAATTATGAAGTATAACAAAATCCCTAATTTTCATAACCCTAATTCATAAAAAACATACGTAAATAAAAATTAAATTCTGAAATTGACAATAATTACATAATAAATCAACAACACACGTCCTAAACTATACCAATTATTATTAAACAACATATAAAACACAAATTAAAAGCAAAAATAGCTTTACAAAAGAAGAATACTAAGCTTTAAATCAAGAGCAATGAACTGGAGCGATGGTGCAGACGAGTGGCGGTGGTTTTGCAGTGGCGCGATAGTGAAGGTCTGAAGGAGGGAGCGGTGGTGACGACTCGCATTTTGTTGATTAGGTTAATATGAGTGTTTGTTGATTGAATAGGAGAGACGTAAGCACTACTTAGGTTTTCAATTTTGATATTATGGTTGATAATTATTATTATATCAGCGGGTTTGACGTCGGTTCTACTTAAAACCGCCACAAAAACAAATAACGGCGGTTCTTCAATACAAAAGTGTTGTCAAGTATTATTAGCTTTAACGTCGTTATTAACGACGGTTGTTAATACAACCGCCGTAATTGACTTATAGCGGCGTTTCTTATCTAAACCCGCCGTAAATATCTACTTCTATTACGGCGGTTCTTAATTTAAACCGCCGTAATAGACCTCCTACACCTTAAAAACTTCCATCCCGCCAATTTTTTTGGCTTTTCGCGACGGTTCTATTAGAACCGCCGCGATAAAGGCGTCGCGGTAAGGGTATTTTCTACTAGTGATACCCAGTTAACAGAAACTCAAGGGTAACATTGATGATTTTTAAATTGGAGAGGTACCATGTAGAACTTCGGAAAATACGAGGGTATTATATAGAAAAATCTTGCATGTGTACTCGGTCGAGTGCAACCTACTTGACCGAGTAACCTACGACAAGAAATGAGGAGTATTACAGTTTTCCTCCTAAAAAACAAATTTCGTCCTTGAAGTTCACACTCAAACCTGCATAACACAAACCCTCTTCCTCTATTCCCAACGTCTACTCAACTAAACTCCATAATGCTGTGAAATACCATCAACATCCACACCAACGCACCACTAACACCGTCTTCATATCATACCACCGTTAATAAGTACAATACCAATACAATTCACCAAACAAGAACAACTACCAAAATGAAATATTACACTCTACCACCCTTAAAGTGATCTTCGTCCTCAAAGTTTACTCACACTCATAATCGTCACCGCCCAAAATCATCAATAATATCGCAATTATATACACTTACCCCCCTACTCCACAACTATAATAACTTCCAAGCAAGTAATACTACAAACATCACCCAATAATTATACCACTAACACCACTAACACCATTAAACTACAGAAATATAACGCAATCACCGCAATGTAACATCCTACCCCTCTTAGAATAAATGTTACAACATCCTTGTAGCCCAACCAACAATGATCTTTAGCTAATCCTTTCATTATTGCCATCATGTCTCACTGATAGAAGATACTGCCTTAACATCAATACTGAGAACCACTCCCCTATCCAATATTATCATCACTAACAATTTACATGCCTCCAAATGATCCTACCACCGCCATGATAATACGCCAAATTAACTCATCTGCACCACCACCTGAAAAAATTCTCAACGATTCATGATCCTATCACAATTGCATAACGCACGATCCATAATTCGTACACACTAATGAGATCCTCAAACGTCCATATATCGCCACAAAACTCATCCATACCTTTACATGATTTTAATTCTCAACACTCTAAAACTAATGTGCCAACAACAAAGTATGAAAACTTGTAACTTCTAACTCAGTATGACACATATTCCACTAACTAATTGTCACAACTATGTCAATAAATGATTCATCTAAAACAAGATCGAAAGTATTCCAATAACTTCCAAAAAATGTCTCATTAACAAATTATCCCTGAATCATGACAACAAAACAATTGGATACGAAATTCTCATCTATAAAATAGTCTACTTTATCACCAAGTCGAAAATTAGAGAAACAACAATATTAAAACACGACATCAAATCATATACCAATAATATAATGAATAAAAAATTTCAAAATCCGTTTCTTAACCATTCCGTTTTCTCCACCACAACTGATGACGGTATCGGAACACCGCCACCAACAACCACATTGTAATGCGAAGGTACCAGTATCACAACACGGCGTACCGTGCCCGAATCGTAACCCGTGACACAACAATCACATAGGTATCCATTGATATTCTCTAAGTCACGCAATTATCAACAACAAATTGACTTAACCATATAACCAATACTTAACTCATTACTAGACAACCTCTATTTCAACATCTTATGCCCCCTCTAACCATGAAAATCAATCTCCAGTTCTACATAAACAACCACTTTAGGCGATTGACTTTGCATTTAACGGCATCACACCGCTACACTAAAGGCAGCACCACGATACATTTCATATAGTAATCTCACAATCCTGGTTGTAGTACTTTATACCCTCATGACCCCTTACTTTCTTGTCCAATAACCCTTGCCAACATTTACCCAACTTTACTTTCATCCTTCTTGTCCCAGACAACACAAATTAACAACTCTACTCATTACTCCTACTACCTAGCTCTTTATTATTCCATTTATCTTTTCATTCCTCCTGAAAGTCCAAATCCCTTTATTTTAATCACCCGGTTGAGATATACTCCCTCCTATTCATGGTGTTCTTCCCCTTTGGAGGGGGCACAATACTCAAGGAAAAGTGTTTGTTAATGGAGAAAAAGTTGGGTGGGGTTTGGAATAGGAGAGAGGGATAATAATTAGGAGTTAAATAATGAATTGTGGGCCCCAATCATTGATGAAATGAATAAAATAGGGGTAAAAAAGTTGGGTGGGGTTGGGTGATAGGAGAGAGGAATAAATAAAATATAATTAAAAGTTACCAAAAATAGAAAGGGGAAGAAAACCTGAATAATCCGTTTAAGGAAATAGGGAAGAAAACAGAGAATAGGAGGGAGTAATTCTTTAGCATCCTAACCATTTTGGTATCCTATGCTTGACTTAATATGTGAGACTTTAAATTGGGCTTGACTTAATATGTTGAATAAACTTGCATTCCACATATTAATCCATCATAATATTCATGCAAAGCCCATGCATAATGGCATTGTTTGTCCAAATCTTGCTCTACTCTTGGCATGTACTCTATTCTTGCATACTTGGTATGTATAGTTTAGGTCTCATAAGCTCAAAATATCTACAAAACAAATTTAACCAAGCAAATAGAACTACAATATAAATATTAGCTCGCAAAATATTAGACAAAGCACAATAATATAGTTTTGATTATTTTTACAACATTAATATTGATCTGTAATTTTTCTTAAAATTTTGACACTATTGAGTTAATTTAATTCATTAGTTTTTTCTATTTTTTTTCATTTTGACTATAGTTTCCAACTCTTGATTACATCGCCGTTAATTTTATAACGCAGTTTAGTTTCATGATTGGCTTATATATGATGTTAGTTTTGGTATTATTGTACTGTGATTTAATAATATCACATAGCTCATTCAAATTGTATACTCTATTTTAATTCACACATTTCTGATTATGTAACTAATTTAGAAAAAAAAACATGTGTGTAATTTTAAATTAGACTGCGGTTTTGGCTGAATGAACGTATCCCGTCTTTTATTATACAAAATTATCATTATCTATTTACTTAATGATTATGTAATCCTAAATTTTATTTTTATTCATTTATTTCGTTTATATGATATCAATAAAATTAGTAGGTTTTTGGTGACGAGGGGTTTAATTTTATCCCCCCGGGCCTATGCATTCCTGCACCACCACATGGACCATGTAAGCCACCCCTTTCGGAGCTGCAGTGGCCAAATGATCATCACCCCAGCTGGTAATCGAACCTGAGACCTCTCAACTCCTGCATTTCTGCAAACTTTAAGGTTTAACTCAGTTACCACTGGACTAATACCACTTGGTTAAACAAATATCTAACATGACCACATGAAGGTTCAACTTGATTGTTGTATTATGAATTCCCAATATAAAAACAAAAAAAATATGGTAGAGTGAATGGGGGACATTGTGGGGTCTACTAAGAAAAACAAAAAAAATAATGTACTTTTAACCACAGAGTGACACATCAGCTCTGTGGTTGTTGCTTTAATAAATTAGATATAATAACCGACTTATATATTTCAGTAAAATCAAATTCAAATATATATTCTCTAGAAACAAAAAGACGTCATATATGAAAATATGAAAGGAATATTGATTTAAATTTTTATCAACATGAAATACGTAAGTGACGATATAACACACTTATTGTTTGATAAAAAAATAAAAATTGTCACATGACATTCGGATAAACAAAGAACTTATTGTTCTCCAAACAACCAAATGTGCTACTATAATAATATGTTTATATTAACAACTTTTATTTATTCCGAAATTCTTATTGGGCTAAAGCCCATATAGCCAAAAGGCTGGCTCCACCCATGGGTGTCATAGTGGCAATAACAAGTGTATGTGTACCAAGAAAACATGCACTTCATTAACAACACATCAAGAATTACTAACTTAACCCTACACCAATAGATATTAACTCTAATTTGGCGATGGCTTCTCCATAGAACTTGTGTATGTGTAGCCTTTTTGCCCATTTTTGATAAAATAAATACATTGCATGAAATAAAATAAAAATAGAAAAAAACTCGAGCAAAAGGGATATTTGTTTCCAAAGTTAGCACGATCTTTCCCTAAAATATATAGTGCACCCAAATAAAATAAATGATTCACACTTTTATAGTACTAAACTCAAGATTTGGAGGTACATCCTTTCCAAAATTAGATATATTTGTAGCCGAAATAAATATAATGCACGAAAATAGAACAAATGATCCTCATTTATAGTAATAAAATCAAGTTTAGAGAGCTTCTGGTTCCGAAATTAACACCATTTTTAGCTGAAATAAATTAAGTGCATCACCATGATTGACCTGGAACTCTTACTATTACAAGATAGATGTAGAGGATAAGCTCGTATATTACAAAGATTAGTTGGAAATCAAGATGATTGTTTCCCTTTAACATATAGAAGATGCACATAATCTACCCTTAGCTGCAGATTTTATTTATTTTCTAAGTAATTTTGAAAAACACAAGTGGCAAGCTAATCTAACAGCTCTTGTACAGAAAACCCGATTTCTTGACATAATCATACACTCATATCCTACTCTAGGAGAACCAATTCTTTATCTCAACTTGTGTCCTACAAACTCCTGCCTCTATAAATACAGCAACAATGTGATTTTAAAATCTCATTCCCCTTTTTTATATCTATATATTTCATCTCTAATAATTGGTCGATAATTCCTCATAAATAATAAGAGTGAAAAATAAAAATGAAGTCATTTTTATTTTACGCTGCCCTAATCTCCACCTTGTTCACTTCATCATCAACCCAATGCAATGGCTTAAATAGAAAACTGAGCGAGTCACAGGTATCTTTGATCTGTCGAAAAACATCAAACTTCGGGTTTTGTAGCTACACTATCGGTGCGGACCCGCGAAGCAAAGGGGCTGACGTCACTATGTTTGCCTATATTGCCATAGACAAGCTAGAGACCCACACAAAACAGACTCAAACTTATGTACGTGGCCTGCAGGGTGGTGCAGTCGGAAAGGAGACAAACGTGATGAGGACCTGCATTCAGCTATATGGGACAGCTGCTGGCATAGATGTCCCTGCTGCCATTGTATCTTGGAATGGGAAGGCTTACAATGCAGCCAAACAAGCTATCGGACGAGTTTTAAGTGATGGGCAAGGGTGCCAACAACAGGTTGACCAAAACCCTTCACAAAAGTGGAATATGTTGAGTGCCAAGAATAAATATACGCATGATTTGTCTCAATTGTCTAGTGATCTTCTTGGATTGTGTGGTCATTGATATGAATTTTTTTAGATGTTATAGTTTATATACTATTACCACATATAATTGAAAGAATGAATGTGTTGTTCTCCCAATGTGAAGCAATGAAATATTAATGTTTGTTTACGCATGATCATGGTTATTAGAAAATCTTATGGTATAATTATTTTGGCCAAAATAGTAACTATTTATGTCGTTTTTACACTAAAAATTTATAAATCATACAAATTAAGCTGAATAAACTTGAAAATTTTCACACACTGAGTAAATAATTCATGTGACAACATATTTAAATTTCATAGCCAGATTAACTGTCTAGTTATTTTTAACCAATTAGTCTCTTAATATGACAATTTATCTTATAAAATTCATATTACATGCAAAATAAACGATTTTATTCTCAAAATTTACATATAGTATTTAAATATTTCATGTGAGGTCATATAAAAATTTGAAGGTTAAATTCGAAGTTTAACTATTTTTAGCCTTGGAACCTCGATTTATAGTATTTTATCTCATAAAAATTATAAATCATGCATAATAAACTAAATTTATCCTAAATTTTAGAGCCTGTATTTAAAATATGCATATGAGATTACATAAAAATTTCAAGGCCATATTTGAAGTTAAACTATTTATAGTCAAAAAATCTCATTTATCGATAAAATCGTCATTTTATACTAAAACAATTATTTAAATGAACAATAAAAATACAAAAATCTAATATTATGACCTAAAACACTTTTAGAAACAGAATGAATAACATGGAAAACAATTTTGTGGCTTTATGTAACACCCTCATAATCCAAGGCCTTTAAAATAGGACCATCAGATCATGAAGACGTCACCATCTCAGTTTCCTGAGGTAAAGTATAAGATAAGCAATGTTAACACTTTATTATAAGTAATAATCATACTGTGATATAAGTTAAACCAGTTGTCTATCAAAACTGTAACAAAAAGACTATAGTTCAAACGGAAGCTATGACAAGAGACACGACGACTGGTGACCCCTCCTCCCATGCCAGCAAGCAGACTCATCTGTGTACCTGAGACTCTACTCACCATTACATGGATCATCACAGTAACAACATCAAGTGTCAGCAACTATACAATAAGACGGATACTCAACGTGATACATAATTCACAATATTCACCGCAACATTATACCATCATCTATATCTGTCGTGGTGACCTTTAGTCCCACACCAATTCCCCCACTTACCGCGGAACGGGGTACCTAGACCATAAATGTGCACATCCTCCCCGTAGCGGGTCCCACGGGAAGCGATCATAGGAGTGAGATCCGTTCCCCGCAACGGTCTCATACGTTACCATTGGCATCTCATACATCATACTATACATGGTAATACAATCATAATATAGTATCGTTACAACATAATCATACAGTACTGAGTATGGAAACCCTACCTCAAAAGGAATAGCTAGCAAGACAATCGCAACTTCCTACCAACGCTCCTCTACGAAACCTCCTCCTAGGGATTACATAATTCTCAATTACATACTGAAACCACCAAAACTATGATGTAAAAACGGTAGGTATACACTTACTTGATGATACACAGACTAGGAAATGGAGAAAGAGAAATGGGGGAAATCAGAGCTTAGGGTTTCTGCTATTTTTTCTGATTAGGTTAAAATGATTTACTAATCCACGGATTAATTTATAATAACCGCGGTTTAAGGAACTGGAAAAGAAGCACTCGGCCGAGTGTGACTTACTCGGCCAAGTGCGGCCTACTTGGCCGAGTACCATCTACTTGGTCGAGTTGACTCGCAACGCAGCTAATGACATAAAAGGGCTTGACCGAGTATCACATACTCGGCCGAGTGTGATCTACTCGGCCGAGTTGATTCACAACTCAGCTTCACTAACTTGGGGTGTTACACTTTATCATATAAATCACAAATTTTTAGTTTTATTTTTTTAAGTTCTAAACTCGTAAAAATTAATAAAACAATTTTGCATGTACATCAAGCTCTTGATGCCAATTGTTAGGTTCAAAAACCCTCCATTAATCATATTAATGTACAAATTAACTCTTTAATTTAAATGGGATCTAGTCCATGCAAAACAATACTAGAATAAAATTGACCTTACATTGAGTTAATAGAAATATTGACACAAAATCAACCACCTATTGATATTGTTCTTGAACTTTATCACAAGGGATGATCTTCCAAAGAAACCAACTATAACGGTCCTCCAACAAATATGCACCAAGACATAGCCAAAAACCCATATTACAATTTTAGTCTAGAAATTGTAATATGGTAACCTTAACATAATATCTAATAATAATATTTACTACCCTAGCAAATAGTATGAATTATTAGATTTTAACAACAAAACATAAAACTATTTTTATGAAGTTTTTTTTAGAGAGATAAGAATCATGAGATAGTTTCAAAAAGCACTAGAATAAAAATTAGAGGACAAAGTCCTCTTATGGGAGGTTGGGGGACGGTTGGAGACAAGAAAGAAAAGGGTGATGTGACCTTACACAGTCATTTTTTATCTTCTCTGAAAATGAAAAATGGAAAAAAGCAATTTCTCTTATCCATGTGATTTAATTTTACATAAAATAAAATCACAATTCTCCTTTTCTTTCTTAAAGACCATCCACCATATTACCAAAATAGAAGTTCCATTTTAACTTTGTCATTTTGTCAAAGGCATTATTATGTTTATTTAACAAATTTAATACTATAATGCACAAATAATAACAATTGACGACTTATACATGTAATTCATAATAACATCTATGTAAAAGTCAATTTAATTATAACTTACAACATTTGTTCTTATAATTAATCGATTATTCTAATTTCGCATGTTTCCAAAACATCGATTAATAATCAGTAAAATAACGTTTTATTTACTAATAAATCTTATTTAATCATATTAAAATAAGATTCTTATTTTCTCGTCTCGTACTAATTAAGAATTTAATTAATCATATCGATAAACAATCAATTAATTTTCCTGTTTGGGATCCGTCATTTAGGTATGACCTGAAGGGATCAACTGATCACCACCATCATACGTCAATAACGCCAAACTCTAGTCTGTCAACCGTTACCGATATATGTTGATTAATTGACTATATACAGAAATCATCCCTTGCGTATTCTTTATATGAGATTTAAGTGTGATGGTTAAATCACGTGATCGCACTATTGTTAAGGACACTTACTCCAACAATCTCCCACTTGTCCGAGACAAGTGTGCGTCACCAATTCTCTTGCCCTATTACAATCTCACACTCTTTGAAGGTGTTACAGGTCTTACTTGCAATCGATCATATCTAGATTGGTTTCCTCGATATGGAGAGTAACTGATTGACCAGAATTATCTAACATAAATACCTTCCGAGCATGGCCACACATTTCCAGTTCACTACTCCTCGAGTGGCCCTGAGATTTTGAACAACACTGACAAGGGGGTGGACAATTCCTATCGCCATATTCCCTTGGAATAGTCATAGCTCATCATGACCCAAAAGATGTCCACTTGACTCCTTTTACGAAAAGCAGTGGGGTAAAAATCAAAGCCAATCTAAAATTGTGCCACATTGGGCGAATAGTCTCTAGTCAAAGAATTGACTCATTAAGAATACTATAGTAGCTCTCGCCACGACCAGGTTTATTATAAAATTTCAAGAACTCTATAAGCGGTCACTACCGACAAAGTACAGTGTCTCTTAACAGTTTGCCTATGTGATCGACTAATCATCTCACATGACTCTATGGCACTTGAACTTCTCATCAATCGCATCACACTCTTGTTGCTTTGAGACGTCACCTCATACAAGCTACTAGGGGCGGAACTACGTTGATCCAGTTCACTTCAATTGGGTTCAGTATGTTCATAACAACCCATTTGGATACAACATGATTGGATGGTAAGTTTTAATAAAACTCAAATGATGAATGCACGCATTATCACATATGCAAACTTGAAACAATATCAATTACTACATAATCTATAATACATACTTAATATGGTATATAGTATCACATCTCAACTCAATTGAAATAACATGACTTATCATGTTTATCCTATAAGAAGGCTTTCGATTAGTAAGCCTTAACAAAATTTGTACTTCACTTAACCTCACTATAATTTCTCTGGGTTATGAATAATCTTATTATGCAAACCTTTCGAGTACGTGTCTTGATCATTTCTAGACACAAGTTTTCTCATCATAGAATAGCTCCCAAGAGTGAAGTACAGGTATTCATGTGGAAAATACAAATTAGGATTCTTGAAAGATTCCTCAACAGAGTAATAAGTCGGATGCTTTAAGGAGAGTTAAGGAAAAACTTTTGATACCCGAGTATTAACTCATGACTTTTAAATCCATAAAGTCGGATTCCTATCACCCAGATCTATCGGGGATGCCAGTCCTTGGATGCTTTGGATTCTTTGCGTTTCACTCCTCAAACTACTACGTATATAAGAAGTGTCTTGTCCCGACTTCGAGGCATCTCATACTAGCTCAAAATATCTTACTTCTTATTTTCCACTTTGTTATATTTAGCATTTTAATATTTCCTTAGTTTTAGTTACAAGAATTTACATTTTAATTTGCAATAAAAATACAATTTTTAGTTACGTTTCTAGTTCTGTTGTGCGGAAGCGATACGGAGTAGATGCAAAAATAAAAGACACACAAGATTTACGTGGTTCACTATCAATGCGATAGCTACATCCACCAGGGCGAGGGAAAATATTTCACTATGTCGGGAGAATTACAAATTACAAAAGATGAGCACAGAGTTTTTCTAGATCTGCCTCTTAAAACTCTCAAAGTGTTTGCCTCAAAAATCTCTCCTTAAAGAATAGCTAAGACGGAGTAGTGTTTATATAGTAAACTACCCTGACAAAGACTAATCTAATTAGGAGACATATTCCTAAACAAACTTATCTTAAACAAACTAAGAAAGCTAATAAGTTACGTACATACGTAGCACTAATTAATTAATAAACTAATAGAAACTCACAGCCAAACAAATACTTTGGTGCGTGAGGTACATAACACCAAGAAAGTCAACCCTGACATCATCGTGACATCATCAATATACCACGCACACGTACAACGAGTATTTCCGAGTTTCTACCACTTCTTAGTTTATTGTTCACCGTAATAAAACTCCGACATATTAACGCGACAAACGAGTCACATTCTAACAATTCTCCACCTTGACTCGGACAGTCGCATTTAGCAAACGACTTCCAAACCACTCATCCAAATATACAAGTCACTTCAAAGTAACCTTGTATCTGCCATGTTCCAGCAATAAGCGCGCATACTAGAACACCATAAACTCCACCTTGAGTCTATAACCATCCAATATACCCTGGACTGGGTCTGCCATCCAATTAGCCCTGGACAAAGGCCTGCGTCCATTTAGCCCTGGACCGGGCCGCTCAAGACTCCACCTCAAGCTCAGCACCCCGAAGGGTCTAGACATAACTGTCTATATTCAACAAGTCCAAGCAATGTTTGAACTTGCTGAATGGAACCGGCTTAGTAAAGTAATCTGTAGGATTATCAACTGTTCCCACTTTCTTCACCTTAATTCGTTTCTCGTTCCTCAGAAAATGATATCTAACATCTATATGTTTGGTTCTATCATGGTGCACTTGATCCTTCGCCAAACAAATAGCACTTAAGCTATCACAATATAACGAAGCAATCTCTTGATGTAGACCAAGCTTACTTACGAGCCCCTTTAACCATATAGCCTCCTTAGCAGCCGCTGTCAAAGCCATATACTCTGCCTCCGTGGTTGACAAAGTCACAGAAGATTGTAATGTTGACTTCCAACTAACAACAGAACCACCAAGTGTAAAAACATACCCGGTTACGGACCTCCTGCTGTCTATATCCGCAGCATAATCGGAATCAGAATATCCAACAACCAAACACTCATCATCATTCCCGTAAACAAGACCAACATCCGTCGTTCCTCTCATGTAGCGGAAAATTCTCTTTACCACTGTCCAGTGTTCTTTGTCAGGTTGAGCCATAAACCTGCTAACAACACGAACAGCATGTGCAATATCCGGCCTAGTGCAAACCATGGCATACATTAAACTGCCAACTGCACTAGCATAGGGAACCGTTGACATATAAGACTTCTCAGCTTCAGTTTCAGGTGCAGAAGATATAGTTAGCTTACCGACAGCATAAGGAGTATTTAAAGGTTTAGCATTAGTCATACCAAAACGACCAAGTATATTCTCAATGTAGCTTTTCTGAGATAAGAAAAGCTTCCTTTTAGAACGATCCCTGTAAATCTCCATCCCTAATATCTTCTTTGCGGACCCCAAATCCTTCATATCAAACTCTGAACTGAGTAGCTTCTTCAAATTGTCAACATCTGACATTTTCTTAGCAGCAACAAGCATGTCATCGACATATAAGAGTAAATAAATCAAAGACCCATCTTCTAGTTTGTTATGATAAACACAACAATCATATGGATTTCTCTCATAACCCTGTTCTACCATAAAAGTGTCAAACCTCTTGTACCACTGCCTTGGAGATTGCTTAAGCCCATACAAGGACTTCTTTAAATGACAGGCAAGATGCTCTTTCCCTGGAATCTCGAACCCCTCTGGCTGCTTCATTAGAATATCTTCCTCCAACTCACCGTGCAGAAAAGCAGTTTTGACATCAAGTTGCTCAAGCTCATAATCATAATGTGCCACTATAGCTAGTAACACACGAATAGAAGTGTGTCTCACAACAGGAGAAAAAATCTCCACATAATCAACTCCCTCTACCTGACTAAACCCCTTAGCAACAAGTCTAGCTTTGTATCAAACTGTCTCAGCCTCTGAAGTTCCCTCCTTTTTCTTGAACACCCATTTACACCCTATCAATTTTCTCCCTTTTGGTGGTGGCACAAGTTCCCAAGTATTATTCTTGTGAAGAGACTCCATTTCTTCACCCATAGCAGCAAGCCATTGCACTGACTCACTACTAACAATTGCTTCTTTATAAGATGATGGTTCTTCAGACTCAATATCATCAGCTACCTGTAATGCATAACCAACCATCTCCTCAACATAGCAATTATTGCCGCAAACTTTGCGACCCTCAATCTCCTCAATAAACCTACTAGTCTTCTTACTTACACGTTTAGGCAAGTCAGTTAGACCAGCTGGTTGACTAGAAGACTCACCCTGATGACTTTCCTCATTAATTGGAGTATGAGTAGTCACAGAACTAGAAGTAGTAACTGGTTCGGCATCCTCCTCAATCACAACCCGTGGTAACATAGATAAAGTGGCAGGAGCCACCTCAAACACCACCCCTTTCTTGGCACTATTATCCTTTTCAACACCCTCAGACACCTCCTTAGAAATAAACATGGAATTTTCATCAAAGGTAACATCCCTGCTAATAATAACACGACCCTCTGACGGAGACCAAATCGTGAACCCCTTAACTCCATCTCCATATCCTAGAAAGCACCCCTTCCTTGCCCTCGGATCTAACTTACCCTCTTTTATATGATAATAAGCTACACATCCAAAGACTCTCAGTGTAGAATAATTCGGTACATTGCCGCTCCATAACTCATAAGGAATCTTGCAGTCTATTCCCGTATGAGGCCCACGATTGATCAAGTAACAAGCTGTAAGAACAGCTTCACTCCAGTACCTTCTAGCAAGACCTGCATTAGAGAGCATGCATCGAACTCTCTCTAACAGTGTCTGGTTCATTCGTTCTGCTACACCGTTCTGCTGTGGTGTACCCCTGATGGTATGATGCCTTCCTATACCCTCATTCTTACAGAACTCATCGAATTCTCCTGAACAGAATTCCAAACCATTGTCCGTTCGTAGCTTCTTGGTCTTCTTACCTTTCTGATTTTCCACCAAAGTCTTCCATTGCACAAAGACTTTGAAAGCCCCACTCTTATGCTTCAGTAACCTAAGCCATGTATATCTGGAATAGTCATCAATAAATGTAACAAAATAATAATAACCTCCCAAACCTTCAACACGAGCAGGCCCCCAACAATCTGAATGGATATAATCAAGGACTTCTTTTGTTGTATGAACACCCTTGCTAAATTTAGATCTCTGCTTTTTACCAAACACACAATGTTCACAAAACTCAAGGTTGCCCACCTTGACACCATTAAGAAGATCTCTCTTGGACAATAGTTGCATCCCTCTCTCACCCATATGACCAAGCCTCTTATGCCAAAGCTTAGTCATCTCTCCGTGATTTACGGATGCACAAACTGCAGAACTAGTCAGTGTTTCACCTTGAAATACATACAAGGTATTTTGTTTGACACCTTTCAGCACCAAACGAGAACCCTTTGTGACGAACAAAATATTCCCTTTACCCCGAAACTCATATCCTAAGTCACTTAATGAACCAAGTGACATAAGATTTTTCCCCAAGGCTGGAACATGTCTCACATTAGTCAAAGTACACTTCTTACCCTCAGCAGTCTTCACATTAATCGACCCAATACCCACTACCTCACAAGTAGCATTGTTACCAACAACAACGTGACCCCCATTAAAGGACTCATAAGTACTAAACCAATGTTTGTGTGGACACATGTGATAAGAACACCCTGAATCTAGAATCCAACGATCTATAGGACGAACACAATCAACTGCAAGTGCGTAATTCGCCTCAGAATCGTACTCCACATTCTTACTTTGTACTACTGCCGCATTAGACTTAGCTTTCAACTTAGGACAACTAGGTCTTTTATGCCCGGGTTCTTTACATAGAAAACAGATAACAGAACTACTAGCAGTATTGGTGTCCGGACTCTTAGCCTTAGCCTTTTTCTTCCGAGCTCCACCTCTTTTAGCATTATTAACAACTAAACCTGCCCCTGATCCGTCTCCTAAGTCAACAGTTGCCTTTTGTCGCAACTCCCTAGTGCAAAGTGATGACTTCACTTCCTCTAGGGTCAATGTTTCTTTACCAAGAACAAAAGAATCCACAAAATTCTCATACGACGCAGGTAAAGAAACCAGCAGAATTAAAGCAGCATCTTCATCCTCAATCTTAACATCTATATTACGCAGATCTAGTAATATAGTATTATATTTGTCCAGATGATCACGAAGTGACATACCTACTTGCATCTTGAAAGAGAATAGACGTTGTTTCAACAACAACTTATTGGTGAGTGACTTTGTCATGTACAAACTCTCCAATTTCAGCCATAACCCCGCTGCAGTCGACTCGTCGGCTACCTCAGTTAGGACATCGTCTGACAAACTTATTAACAAGATCGATGAATGAGCCCTCTCCTCCATTGTTATCAAAGCAGGATCTTCCGTCTCAGTCACCTTAGGTTGAGCATCCGCAGTCGAAGCTTCAGTCTTCGTCACCTTCGTAGAGAAACCCTGCGTCAAGGGTTTCCAGATGCACCGCTCCTTTAGCAAAGCCCTCATCTTCAATTGCCATAGTGCAAAACTATTCCTCCCATCGAACTTCTCAATCCTTATAGTGTCACCTGTCATCTTCTCCTCCCTGGATCCAAAAAACTCAAAGCTCTGGTGCCAATTGTTGTGCGGAAGCGATACGGAGTAGATGCAAAAATAAAAGACACACAAGATTTACGTGGTTCACTATCAATGCGATAGCTACATCCACCAGGGCGAGGGAAAATATTTCACTATGTCGGGAGAATTACAAATTACAAAAGATGAGCACAGAGTTTTTCTAGATCTGCCTCTTAAAACTCTCAAAGTGTTTGCCTCAAAAATCTCTCCTTAAAGAATAGCTAAGACGGAGTAGTGTTTATATAGTAAACTACCCTGACAAAGACTAATCTAATTAGGAGACATATTCCTAAACAAACTTATCTTAAACAAACTAAGAAAGCTAATAAGTTACGTACATACGTAGCACTAATTAATTAATAAACTAATAGAAACTCACAGCCAAACAAATACTTTGGTGCGTGAGGTACATAACACCAAGAAAGTCAACCCTGACATCATCGTGACATCATCAATATACCACGCACACGTACAACGAGTATTTCCGAGTTTCTACCACTTCTTAGTTTATTGCTCACCGTAATAAAACTCCGACATATTAACGCGACAAACGAGTCACATTCTAACAAGTTCAATACAACTTCTTTGGTTTTCATTAGTGTGTTCTACATCTCAATTGCTCTTCATAATTCGGTAACATTTTGTTCTAGCTTTTGTTTAATGTTATTTCATTACAAGTTCATTTTAATGTTCACTTTGTTATAGTTTTAGTCATTTACATTTACATTCACATCTTTTATTTCTCTTTTGAGTTTCTACATTATGTTCATGCAATTATTTTCATCATTAGTTGTTTTTAGTTTATCGTGAATCAGTAGTTTCATTTTGTCTAGGGAAAAGAGGAGCTATGCATTAGTTATTAATTTATAATGTTAATTTAGAAATGTTGTAGCATTGCATATTTGTTTTTATCACATGTTTGTTTTGTATTGTTAGCCTTAGTTTATTGATCACAAATTTTGACTAAATGTGTTAATTCGTTCTATTAGTCGAGAGGCTCGGATATGAATTATACTAAACATGTGCTAGTAAGACGATCTAGTAAAAGTCGAGAGGAAGTTAGAACTCGGTCTACGGTTGACAATAATATCGACAGGTGGTTCTCTAAGCCTAAACTTTTTACTATTATGCTATACATTTTCAAGTTTAACATGATTCTTTATATCTATGCATGTGTGACCCAATCCCCTAGATTCTTTTAATCATATTGTTTTACATCTTATTTTATATTGCTTTCAAACTAAAAATCAAACAGAAACATAAACCGACGGAGATAAAAATCTAACCATAGCATTACAATTTATGCAGCATCGTTTTTCCCTGTAGATTCGACCCATTTGTACTACATTCATATGTGCTAGGGATATTTATTTTTGATAAATGTGCAATAGCCTCATCATTAATGTAATTCACTCATGTAATTTACATTTTGTTCATTTGTTTATCTTTCACATGTAAATAATTAGATCATCCAACTTTAAGCCAATTGTGTACTAAATAACGTGTCTAACTGACGTAATTTTAGTTCACATGTTAGGGTTAAAACATTACTTGATGCATTCATACATATAACTAATCAGCATCTCAAGTATAACTGAATTCCATGATCATTAGTTGAGGCCACTATAGAGGCGGACGGGATTAGGTGCTCTAGCATGAGCTTGATGATACGTACCCTCACCCCTTACTCATATATATGTGAACATCAGTATTTATTGGCATCGCGAGAGTCATTTTAGAAATAAAATACTAAGGGCGACAGATTTCTTAGTGTCTATGTGATTACTTTGTGTCTTGACATGACATGAGGTATTGGAGTGGATCTAATTATCCACATAAATTGGTGGCGTCTACACAAAAGAAGGCTTGTTCAACCCTTCACCAGTTTCGGTGCCTTTTAAATAGGTAACAGCCCATAACGTACTTTGTCAACACAAAGTGTCATAGTAGAAGTGTCGTCGTCTCAAACTATTCAACGCGTGGATGCACGCGGCGCGAGTGGCCCGTATCCACAACAAATAATAATTACCATAAGTAAATAAAATATTTTGTTTAATTTTTTTCAAGTATACTTAACTAAGTGAGTAAATACATAACACTAAATATAAGGTAGGAGTATATATTTAATAAATATTATAAGTAAATATTATTTTAACTCGGATATTAACATACAAATAACAAAAAAGATACAAATTTAGCAAGAGATGGTTGTGCCACAATTAATGGTAATAACAAGTGTATATGTACCAAGAGATCATGCACTTCATTTAGCGGGTGTTTGGTTAGGTGGATTGGAATGGAATTGAATGGATTCTAGACATTCTAGAGTTTGGTTAAGACATTTTGGAATGGATTTAGAATCCACCGGGATTCTCATTCCTCACCAACCCCATAGGATCTCATACCCTCCTCCTCCCTATGGATTCAAACTTCATTCCTTTATATTATTTTTCTAATGAACCAAACATGTTTAGAAAGGTATGGAGTTGGAACCTCATACCACTATGATTTCTCATTCCAATACATTTCATTCCTAAAGAATGAACCAAACGACCCCTCACTAGCTTAACCCTACACCAATAGATATTAACTTCCCCTTTAATTTGGCTATGGCTTTTCGATAGACCTTGTGTATGCGTAGCCTTTTTACCGATTTTTGGTCAAACAAATGCATTGCATGAAATAAAATAGAAATAGAAAAAAAACTCGAGCTTAAGGGATATTTGTTTCTAAAGTTAGCACGATCTTTCCCTAAAAATATATAGTGCACCCAAATAGAATAAATGATTCTCACTTTTATAGTACTAAACTCAAGATTTGGAGGTGCATCCTTTCCAAAATTAGATACATTTGTAGCCGAAATAAATATAATGCACGAAAATAGAACAAATGATCCTCATTTATAGTAATAAAATCAAGTTTAGAGAGCTCCTGGTTCCGAAATTACACCATTTCTAGCTGAAATAAATTAAGTGCATGACCATGATTGACCTGGAACTCTTACTATTACAAGATAGATGTAGAGGATAAGCTCGTATATTACAAATATTAGTTGGAAATCAAGATGATTGTTTCCCTTTAACATATAGAAGATGCACATAATCTACCCTTAGCTGCAGATTTTATTTATTTTCTAAGTAATTTTGAAAAACACAAGTGGCAAGCTAATCTAACAGCTCTTGTACATAAAACCCGATTTGTTGACATAATCATACACTCATATCCTACTCTAGGAGAACCAATTCTTTATCTCAACTTGTGTCCTACAAACTCCTGCCTCTATAAATACAGCAACAATGTGATTTTAAAATCTCATTCCCCTTTTTTATATCTATATATTTCATCTCTAATAATTGGTCGATAATTCCTCATAAATAATAAGAGTGAAAAATAAAAATGAAGTCATTTTTATTTTACGCTGCCCTAATCTCCACCTTGTTCACTTCATCATCAACCCAATGCAATGGCTTAAATAGAAAACTGAGCGAGTCACAGGTATCTTTGATCTGTCGAAAAACATCAAACTTCGGGTTTTGTAGCTACACTATCGGTGCGGACCCGCGAAGCAAAGGGGCTGACGTCACTATGTTTGCCTATATTGCCATAGACAAGCTAGAGACCCACACAAAACAGACTCAAACTTATGTACGTGGCCTGCAGGGTGGTGCAGTCGGAAAGGAGGCAAACGTGATGAGGACCTGCATTCAGCTATATGGAACAGCTGCTGGCATAGATGTCCCTGCTGCCATTGTATCTTGGAATGGGAAGGCTTACAATGCAGCCAAACAAGCTATCGGACGAGTTTTGAGTGATGGGCAAGGGTGCCAACAACAGGTTGACCAAAACCCTTCACAAAAGTGGAATATATTGAGTGCCAAGAATAAATATACGCATGATTTGTCTCAATTGTCTAGTGATCTTCTTGGATTGTGTGGTCATTGATATGAATTTTTTTAGATGTTATAGTTTATATACTATTACCACATATAATTGAAAGAATGAATGTGTTGTTCTCCCAATGTGAAACAATGAAATATTAATGTTTGTTTATGCATGATCATGGTTATTAAAAAACCTTATAGTATCCCTTTAATTTTTGTGTTGAATATCCATACTAACAAATTAAAAATTTGGTGATTTATAGACACTCATATATGTAAACTTAGATAATTGGTTTTATGTATATGAAGTATTAATTACCCAATAAATTAATATAAGAAATGTTTGGCATAACTTAATAAGAATTCTACGCTTATAGAGCAAGACAAAGTAGCAAGAAGGAATGTACAATGAAGGTTTTGGTCTTTTTTTGTTTTATTTTTAGGAAAAATTATGAATTAGCACCTAATATGTTCCATTTTTTTGCAAATTATCACCTATTATATTCAACTTTACAAATAATCACCTAACTTTCTTATTTATCTACACAAATCTAACTTATTTTACATACTTAGGACGATATTATGTAATTATCGACTCGATTTCATTCTAACGACTTCCGGTCATTTTTTTATGACCAAACTACCCTTACTAATTATTAAACATATACTCCTTATTTAATTTACACACACTCCTATCATCCCTCCAAATCAAACAATACCTCCAATCCTAAAAAAACATTAAAACCTTCCCAGAATATTTGCACATCATTACAAACTTATAATTTCAATCGTTAATCAAGCACATCTCCACATTGGTACTGTCGTACTGCAATATAGAAGTTGTGAGCTGCCAGCGAAGCGAGTTATCTTCCTTTCCTTTTTGAAAGGGAGATAAAAGAGCATCAGCAACAGACGCAACCCGGCCCAGAAATTTATGGCTTCTCAATACAATAATTTTCATAATTTACAAACTGTAACCTAGAACCAACGAGTACCATAATTGTAATCAGAAGGGGAAATTGTCCAAAAAAACATAAGAAAAGGAAAATTGTCCAGAAAATGATGACATGGGAAGAGCTTTAGTAAAGGATTTTTGGGTTTTCTAGGGATTGGGGTATTGTTTAATTTGGAGGGATGATAGGAGTGTGTGTAAATTATATAAGGAGTGTATGTTTAATAATTAATAAGGGTAGTTTGGTTATAAAAATTGATCGTAAGTCGTTAAAATTAAATCGAGTCGATAATTACGCAAAATCGTCTTAACTAAGTAAAATAAGTTAGATTGGTGTGGAAAAATAAGAAAGTTAGGTGGTTATTTGTAAAGTTGAATATAATAGGTGGTAATTTATAAAAAAAAATGGAACATATTAGGTGGTAATTCATAATTTTATTTTTATTACAAATACTTCATAACTTAAGAAAGGAATGTTATGGATTAACCTCTAATGATCTATTTCTTCGTTTGTGTTTCTTTTTGTCTAATTTAATTCTCACAATGTAGAACGAGGGATATGTACCTAAGGTGTTTAATTAGTATTAAATTATGAATTTTGTGTGCCTATAGAAAAGAAATCTTTAGGTTAAATCAATCGTTTTTTGTGTTTTGATCGAGTGAGGCGAATAAATACTACAAATGATCCTTTTTTAGGCTCTATTTGGTAAAAACGAGCTGAAAAACTACCTGAAACCTGAAAACTGAAAAGGTAGCTGAAAATTAGGAGTTGATAAGCTAACTGATTATATAAAAAACTGTTTGGCAAACTAACTGAAAATGTAGCTTATTTTGGTAAAATGACATAAAAAGATATAATAATTATTTACTATATTATATATTGAAGGGTAAAAAGGTAATATAACCTTGAATCAGGTACCTGGAATCTAAAATGCTACCTCATGTAGCATTTCATTTCAGGTAACTTATTTGACCAAATAAGTTACTTGCCAAGCACTCCCAAAACAATAAGCTACCTGATTCCTTTGACAAAGTAGTTACTTCAGGCAAATCAGGTACCTGATGTGCACCGCCAAACGGAGCCTTAATATATGTCAGTGTCCAAATGGTTTTCCTTTATTCTAGTATCTTAGCTCACCATCAAGCTACACCGATCATTCAATAACACATGTTTTTGACAAAACACCGCAAATACACACATACGCCCAAGAGATTTTGTAACCAGGATCATTTTTTTTATAGCAGAGAGTATACGATCAAACCTCTAAAAAGCCTCTCTTAAAAACTCTCTTAAAACCCTAACCTCCATCAATACGGGGCTCCCATCCATTATCAATTGATCGATGGTAAGCCCCAAAATTATATCAAATTTCAATTAATAGTATAGTTATCCATAATCTATTCAATAAAAGTCTCCCTTTGGGTGATAATCGTTTTTCCGTCCCTTATTTCAGGGTTTTGTCCATTTAATCGTGGTTTATTTTCATCAATAATATCGTCAAAAGTAGTTCATTGATGGTTCGTAGCGTGTTCTTTCAAAGGGTACACGTAATTAGTCAACGATCTTTGGAACCAGTGGGAGGTATGTTGTAACACCCCAAGTTAGTGGAAACTGAGTTGTGAATCAACTCGGCCGAGAAGGTGATACTCGGCCAAGTATGTCTCACTCGGCCGAGTATATAATACTCGGTCGAGCCCTGTTAGTTAGTAGCTGAGTTGCGAGCCAACTCGGCCGAGTAGGCCGCACTCGGCCGAGTGTCTCTTTTCCAGACGTTAGACCGCGGTTATTATAAAATTTAATTTGAGGGTTAATATTTCATTTTAACCCTAATTAGAAAAGAAACAGTAGAACCCTAATCCTCTCATTCCTCATTTCTCATTCCCCATTTCCAAATCCTTCAAGTTTAGTAGCAAGTCTAGTCGCACTGATCATCTACCTAGTCCGTATACCACCAAGTAAGTGTATATCTATCGTTTTGTATCATAGTTGTGGTTATTCAGTAAGTAATCGGAAATTGTGTAATCCCTAGGAGGAGGATTCGTAGAAGAGCGTTGGTAGGAAGTTCCGCTTGTTTTTCTTGCTGTTCCGCTTGAGGTAGGGTTTCCCTACTCAGTACTGTATGATAGTGTTGTATTATGATTATATTAATATGTATGGCATGATGAGATTCCAATGGTAACGTGTGGGACCGTTGCGGGGAACGGATCCCTCTCCTATGATCGCTCTCCGTGAGACCCGCCACGGAGAGGATGTGCATATTTATGGTCTAGGTACCCCTTGCTGCGGTAAGTGGGGAGATTGGTGTAGGACTAAAGGTCACCACGGCTGTTGTAGATAATGATAGCAGTGATATGGAGAATTATATGTGTGATGTATCGTTATACTGTATACGTCTTATTATGCAGGTGCTGACGCTTGATTGTTGGTCAAGTCCAAGGTCAAAGGTAATGTCAAAATCCGTCAAAAATCTGTCTGAGTGGCATTGAATAAATATTCGGGCCTGGTTTGATATTCACGCTAAAGTAATACTAACATAGCACGGTCACCCTCATTAGCATACTTTAATGTTCACAACAGGTCTCACCCCTTCCAATCGGGTATGATCTAGGTCGAGGTTTACACATATTAGTTAACCAATTACGTCGACTTAATAACTGTTTAATTACTATTATATGTTGCGAAGGGAACTCGAATGCAATTATAAGACAAGATCCATTAATTAACTAAGAACATATATATTAAGACCATGACTTCTCTAAATATTGGCATAGAAAATCTAGCTAATCATGAAAGGTAACAAAACTAATATAAAAGAATAACATAATTTAAGACATGGAAATTAAAAGGCAAGAAAATAAAAGACAGTAAATTAATAAACAAGAAATAAAATATTGCTATAAATAAATAGGAAAGAAAACTTTACAAAACTTGCTATTCGGAAATAAGAACGTAACCTTGAATAAAAACTATCTTGAAACTTTAAACTAGAAACAGAACTAAGGGTCCGAATTAATTTGGAGACCGAATCAAAACTGGATGAATAAAACTAATTGATTACCTCCCTATTTATAGTAGGGAGGGTCTTTGATAGGATGTCGCACACTTATGCGAAAATATCCTAATGGTACAACAAATTAATGTAGAAGATAGGGGTCGAATTCCATAGAAAGCTCGGTGGTTGTCAAAAAATGTTATAGGGTGAATTTTATCTAGGTAGAGATGATTTGTTGTTGGTTGATTTATGATTTATAAATTAAATATAAAAACAATAATAATTAAAAGATGTTTAGGGAAATCGGGGCACACATGCAAATTATATAAATGAAGTATGTTAAACTCGGATTAGATAGTATTAACCAAATTGTTTAGATTATTAGATACCCGTTTCTCAACTTTAGCATCTCAATCATAGAACAGTTTCTAACGATCTCCCGATATGGCTAGCCGGCTATGTCGTCTACTAAAACATACTTAGTTGAATTCATTTTCGTGTCTCCCGACTTATAAAATTGAATTAATAAATTTAATCTAAGTATCGTGGTCTTTAATCAAAGATTAATAATTAAAGTGCAAGTATGCTATAGAAAGTAGAAACTATTAGTCATACTACAAATAGACCTGGCAAACAGATCGGGTCGTGTCGGGTTCATGTTCGTGTCACATGTAAACGGGTCACAAAACCTCCAACCCAAACCCGACCCAATTAAATTTCGTGTCGTGTTCGTGTCGACCCACTTAGATAAATGGGTCATCAAACCTCAACCCTAACCCGTTAATTTCGTGTCGTGTTTTTGTGTCATGTTCATATTTGGAAAGTTTAAGTATATTTATGTGATGAAGGATAAAAAAAATTAGGATTAATTTAGTAAACAGGTCATTCGTGTCGGGTTCGTGTTTAAAGAACTCAACCCAAACCCGACCCAATTAAATATCGTGTCGTGTTCCTGTCGACCCACTTACATAAATGGGTCATTAAGCCTCAACCCAGGCCCGCTAATTTCGTGTCGAGTTCGTGTCGTGTCATTATTTGCCAGCTCTAACTACAAATCATAATTATCATGTTACGAATATAGTTTATGCGTGGTTTCTTCATTCCCTTGACAAGGCTAAACTTCTATAACATTATGAAAATGAAAACTAAACTAGTGACTAAGAAGAGGGTATCTTACGTAGTATTCGTCAGAAAAGTGCAATTCCTGACTGATAATCCATCAGAAATCCGTCAATCTGTGATGGCGTTATCGCCATTTTTCAATGCGCCATTTAAATATGACGACAGGAGTCATGTTCAGACGGAATTTCCATCAACTTTTCGTTAGGTTCCCGAAATATTTGACGTCAGAAAAAAGTGTCAGATTTTCCATCACTCTTACGGTTTATCTTAGTAGTAGGATATTTTTTTTTGAAAGAAAGATCAATCCATTAATAAATAGTTATATGACATCTACAATATATGTGTAATTTGACTGTATACAACTCAGCTAGAATCAAATAAAATAAAATTTTGTTCAAAGAAAGATTTGTAGACTTAAATTGCTTCAAAGCACGTCCTCTATCATATCGCCGCAAACAGCTTTTCACAAGAGTATTGTATGATCTTGAGCCTTGACGAGAGACGGAGTTGTAAGATATTTTAAAGCATCACTTTTAGGCAATTAACAATGGTATAATCATTTTTCTCGTATAAAGACAAAGTATTAATAGGACACATGAATTCACACTTTATATTTTCACAAAATCAACTAGTTTTATTCCCGTGCAAAAAATGCACGGGTCGTAATAAAGACGTTTAAAAGAGAAAAATGTATTTATAAAACCTTCGTATAATACATGGATCCATATTAACTCATTTAAATAGTGAGTATTTAAATATGCAAATTATCTAGGTTAACAAAATAAAATATTTTTTTATCAATTTTAATTGGATTTCCTAGTATTGGGGTTATCCCATGTACTTATAAAACCTTCGTATAAAACATGAAAATCCTTTCACTCACAAAACCTAGCATATCATTGATCACTCTTTTCTCTTGCCCTAGAATAACACTGTTATCTTTGACCTTGCGTTTGATAAAAATAAAATTACGTCTAGGCTCCAAGCTTTACAACTTGTTCTTGTATGTTTCTCGAACAACTTTTATCGCAAAGTAATTAGTCTATTTTTTTTTTTCATTCTTAATAGTATATTTTCATTATAGTAAAATATGTTGATGCGTTTTGTGTATTATATTTTATGCTATTTTAAGGCTCTGTTTGGTAAAACGACCTGAAAAGCTACCTGAAAACTGAAAAACTACCTGAAAGCTGAAAAGGTAGCTGATAAGCTAGCTGAAAATTATGAGTTAATAAGCTGACTGATTATATAAAAAATTGTTTGGCAAACTAACTGAAAAGGTAACTTATTTTGGTGAAATGACATAAAAAGATATAATAATTATTTACTATATTATAGATTGAAGGGTAAAAAGGTAATATAAACTAGAATCAGGTACCTGAAATTTAAAATGCTACTCTATGTAGCATTTCATTTCAGGTAGCTTATTTGGACAAATAAGCTACTTACCAAACACTTCAAAAAAAAATAAGCTACCTGATTCTTTTGGTGAAAAAGTTATTTCAGGCGAATCAGATACCTGAAATGCGCTGCCAAACGGAGCCTAAGTCTAACAGTTTTCCGCTTTATCTTTCTAGATTTACTAACAATATTACTATCACAGTCGTTTATTTTCACTATTTTTTCATTACTATTAAATTTGTTACGAATTATTTTGATGTTCTTACTTTTTAATATTTTTTTCTTATGAATTTTTAGGCCTATTTTAAATGTTGCATGTTGTATATTTCCAGTATGTTAGCATATTTTTAGTTTGAAGTATTATCATTTTTCAATTATTATGTTATAAATATAATAAATATAATCGTTCATGCACTCTTTTAAAATTACGTTTTAGTATTTTTTTTACTTATTACGAAATGATTGACACTTTCAATGTTTTTCTAGTACTAATAAATTCTCATAATTATTTTATGCTTAGACTAAAGTACTGAAAAAATAATTTTCAATTTTTTTAATGGTTGAAATCATTACTTTATTTATTTATTTATTAATAATATTGAACTTTTTTTAATTAATTGGAGATTTATACACATGCTACTGCCTTGTGCCTTTATTTTCTTTAAAAAAAAGTGTCGGATTTGATTTTATGAAATTTCATTATATATATAGTATAAATGTATATATTATATATAGAATTATATATAATATAAAATGAAAACATGAGAGTAAATATTAAAAACAGGGAAGAGAGTAAATAGTGAAAGTAGAAAAGAGAGTAAATAAATGAGGTATGAACGCGGGTTTTGGTAGTTTTTTTTTTTTTTTTAAACTCTCTAAATTTAAGGAGCCAATCAACATTTCCTAAATGTTATTCCTTTTATAGGAATAGATTTTTATGATGGTATTAGCGTAATGTGACTTTTTGATAATATCGGACGATTTTTTGTGCAGCGTTTTTTGTTTTTTTTTCAGTGTACGGGATTTTATATATTGTATCGTTGTATATAGTATTTAATCTTTTTTGAAATTTTATTTGTATTTTATTTTGTTGGAAAATAAAATGTAATTTAATTATAGGACTGATTATTTGTGCAGTTTGTAATTTTTTGTGTGTTGGATTTTATTTCTGGATTATCGTATTTTATGGAATTACGGATTAAAATTAGTTACGGACAGAAACGATTAAGTAAATAGAAATAGAAATAGTAATCAGGTAATATCAGAATACGGAATTGCGGATTACGGATTAAAATTAATTACGGAACAGAACACGGAATTATGGACGGATTAAAATTAATTACGGAACAGAATACGGAATTATGGACGGATTAAAATTAATTACGGAACAGTACGGAATTATGGACGGATTAAAATTAATTACGGAACAGTAGGGAATTACGGAATAGAGAGAATATATATGGAATAGAAGTGTTTCTTAATCAGAGAAATTAAATCAGGGTTGAAAATGGTGGGGTCATAGTTCCCTAAAAATCAGGAACCAATGAGAAGGTTAGAAAATCTATCCCTTTTATAGAGATAGATTATGAACTTTGTATATCTTAATTGTTGTGGGTTGAGTAGTCTGACCATTATATATTTCTAATCTATTCCGTAAAATTCATCAACAATTTCGTTTGGTTGTCATACGGGAATTAATCTCCCATGATTTTGCAAAACACGTGAATTGACCAATTCATGTGAATTGCCTAAAATTCGTTTGGTTGACATCCTGGAATTGAATTGACATAGGAGTTTCCAACTACCTAGGAGGCCTTAGGTAATCAAATTTCTCTATGATGGAGGAGTTGAGAATTCCTAGGGGAAAAAATTCCATGATTTGGAGTAACCAAACATCTTCATTTTTTCCAAATCATGAGATTTCTCAATTCACCCATTTTTATAGGGGCAACCAAGCGAGTCTTTAGAATCTTTTTTGGGAGGGGAAGAAAGTTAAATAGAGTAAATTAAACTTATAATTAAGAGAGAGGGAGAGAGAAAGGTAATGAAAAGTCTCTTTGTGAAAATCCTCTATCTATAAAAGGAAGGACATTTCAAGCGTTGTGATTGACTATTGATTTGTAAGGAGTAAAAAAATAAACTAATTAACCCCACGTTCATTCATAATAATTAATTTCTCTCCCTCCTCCCCACCTTCTTTCCTCTAATTAATTACCTTCTCTCCTTTTTACATATTCTTTAATTCTTTAATATTCTAAATCTAATTATTCTAATTATATTATTTCATTCTTTTATTAAATAAATGATTGATTCATTATTTTATTAAATTAGCAATTATAAATTCATATAAAACATAAAATTTCCAAAATCTTTGCAACCATAGAAAATATAAACCAAAATTTCGTTGGCTTCGATCATAATTACCAAGTAAGAAATAATCTCTCAAGATTAAAATGTATAGTATTATAATTATTCGAACTTTTATTTATGCGGAAAATAATTAAAATTAAATCAATCTTCATTCAGTTCGACATGTACATATTTTTAAAAAACCGTATCTTTGAAGAAATTATATACGCTTTTGATGTACATTTTTACAGATTTACTTGGACTATGTGAATTATTACTAACTCGGTAAGATGTGAAAATAGAAAAAGAAAAAAAAGAACTTATTGCATTTATTTATATGTTTTTCAAAATTAGTTAAATAAAAAAAATTGACCATACAAATATAAACAAATTAGGAAAAGTTGAAAAATCGACCAAACTTACAGAAAATCATCATAGCACAAAAATCAGAAACAAAACTCCATAAGTATTGGAGTACGAATCTTCACTATATAATCAATTAGAGGATTATACAACCAGATGTATACATCTGGTAGTATAGATTTCGAGTTTTATAACAAAGAATTTGAGCTTATACGTATATTTTACGAGTTTTATAGAAAAGAATCTAAACGTCTTTATAAAAAAATTTGTAAATTAAAACATTATATATTGAAACTAAAAAATAATACATATAAAAGTGAAAGATTTTAATTTTAACACTAAAAAATTATAGTACAAAAAAATGTTAAAAGCTCAACAAAATTGCACATAAGCTCAATTAAATTTGTATTAGATGTACGATCCCATATATATCTGAATGTATAATCCTATTTGTGCAATATAATTTCATGGTAACAAACAATTGAGATTTCGGGATTCAATTGAAAATGAAGTGAATGATAAGATCATAAAACAAACCATATTTTGAAAATAAGGAGATTAACGAGTTGCGGATTTGTAGACATGAATAAAGAGATATGAATGGATGAAGGTCACTATGGAGGAGGTGATATAAGTAAAGGCGATGAATATTGATATAGTTTAGGATTAGAACAGATAGATGAAATGAAAATATTAGGAGGACTGAAAAGGGATAGTGACACGGCGAGACACTGAGGCATATGAGTCTATTCGTAAAAATGTGGTAGGGTAATGTGTTAATTATTTTATTTAATTATATCTTATAATAATCTGTATGGAATCACATGAGTTTGGCAAGTGAAAAGCAAATAGCTACGGAGTATTAGGTAAATGTATGAGATTTACTTCAAAACTTATCAAGAAAGACGTCTTATGGGAGACCTGTCAAATTTGGACCTTTTAATTATTTTGGGCCCATTTTTTCGTACCATGGTTGTTTACTGTTTAGGATAGATGTATTAATTTTGGTGTTCACACTAATTTTAATAGACCTTATGAACGTATTTTTGGCATAATGACAGTTTATCTTTATAAGTTATTAAAGTTCACGATAATATCATTTCAATGTCATTCCTTCCATTTTTACTATATACCAAATGTTGTTTGATACTATTATTAAAATTTATGTGGAACTTACTTTTCATTATTTATATGAATTTAGTTAAGTTATTAAATATTCAATTGCCCGAAATTATATTCGTACATGTTTAATATATAACATTACAGTAACACTTCCGTGAGACCGTATCACACATAAGACGGTCTATTTATATAAAAACAAAACTCATTAATAAGTATTAAATGAGTAAACTTATTATAAAAGTGGACCGTCTCATGGTGTGACACCGTCTTATTCTAAAATTTGGGATAACAATAATATTACTCTACTAATATATTAAACTTCAAAATTTTAAAAACTAACCCGTGCATTATTTGCACGGGTGTAAAACTAGTTGACATCTAATAACAAAGTTAATTCAACATTTTTTTTTCTTTTTTTTTTTGCAAGGAACACCCCGTAGGGGGTTAATTCATATCATTAGAAGAACGAGAAAATAAAGCAACAAGGTTTTGAGCTGACTCGGCTTCCCAAACTCGCCTACCCAAAGCCCATGGAAGGAGATGCGCTAAACAATGCGCCTCCTGATTGTGCACCCGACTTATAAAAGAAAAACTAATCGAAAGAAAACCAAGCATAAGAAAGTAAATATCATCGTAGACAAGATGTAAGTCCGCCATCCCGCTTCTCCGTGCATTGAGATCCTGAACAACACCCAAGCAATCGCTCTCCACAGCTACTCGCGCCAACCCCCTCGCCTTCGCTTCCTTCAGACCCAAGAGAATAGCCTCCGCTTCCGCCATTTTTGGTTCCCGTACTTCCCTAGACTGCGTGGCCACAGCCCACTCCACACTGCCCTCTGAGTTCCTGCAAATCACCCCAAACCCCATACCCATGTTCTGGACGAACCCTGCATCAGTGTTAATCCTGTGCACATGCTCACCCCCCTCCCTCACGCTCCCAGAAACCAACCGTACCCCCTGCTCCAACAACCTCTGCTCAGAAAACGCCCTCTGCCCCACTGCATTATTCCCCTCCTTACCATCTACATATTTGCCCCTCTCACCCATCTCAACCTCCCTGATCTCCTCCTCCAACTCCTTAACCCTCCTGACCACCCCAGCACAGACACCTCTCTCCCCCTTGAACACAGTTTTATTACGACTCTCCCAGATAGCCCAGCAAGACAGCATGAACCTCCCTCGTTCTCGCACACACAGCCCCCTCAACACCCCTTCCACCCACTCCCTCACCTGCCCACCTCCAACATCCACCCATTCCGCCATCCCTAAACCCTCCCAAATGTCCCCAACCCACCCACAGTCCCTCGGTAGATGAATGCAGGTCTCCACCTTCGAGAAGCAACGAGGACAGCACTCATCTTCTATCTTGATTCGTTTCGCTATATTGCATCGTACCGGGATAGCATCCTGGCATAATTGCCACATGAAGACCTTGATTCTAGGTAAAACTTCAGCAGTCCATATTGCCTTCCAAAGCCATCGCTCACCGGAGAAATCAGATTGTTCAGTCCGCACTTCTTCACCTTGAAGTAAACTGTATCCCGATTTAACAGTGTAAGAGCCATTCTTAGTCCCATCCCAACACCACGAGTCAACACAGTCCCTTTCGCTAAGACGAATATCGCGAATTCTTTGACATTCAAATGGCAGAAACAGCGACAGAAGGCGAGTTTCATCCCATCCAGAGCGATCAGTGAGCATAAGCTGGGCGACTTTTAGGTCCAGGTCAGAATCGTTGCGGGGTGAAATAATTCGGCGAGATTGGGTTTTTGGGATCCAAGGATCCTGCCACACAAGAGTGCTCCATCCATCCCCAATTCTCTTCCGCGCACCGAGTTTGATCACTTCCTTCGTTTCCCATATACTACGCCACGTATAGCTTGGGTTAGTGCCCAGCTCCGCCTCCATAAAACTCATGTCTCCGAAATATTTACCTCGCAGCACACGGGCCATGAGACAAGTATCCGCGGTGAGAAGGCGCCATCCCTGTTTAGCTAGAAGCGCCTTATTGAAAAGTCGGAAATCACGAAAACCCAACCCCCCTTTCTCCTTAGGGCGACACATCTTATCCCGCGCAACCCACGGTATTTTCCGTCTTCCATTTTCAGCACCCCACCAAAAGCCCGAAATCAGTCCCCGAACTTCGTCACAGAAGGATGCCGGCAGCTTAAACACCGACATGGCATAAGTTGGAATAGCTTGGGCTATAGATTTGATTAACGTTTCCTTACCCGCCTTACTCAGCATCACACCTCTCCATCCTTGAAGCCTTTTGTAAAGCTTTTCCCGCATAATTTTTAGGAGATTACCCTTCGATCTTCCCAGCACTGTCGGCAAACCAAGGTATGATCCTTGTTCCTCAACCATGCGCACACCAAGAATAGCATTTACTGCCTGTTTCCTATCCCCATTGGTTCCCTTGCTGAAAGAAATTGTGGTTTTCTCAAAACTCACCAATTGCCCTGACACTTTTTCATAATGGCTTATAATATCCTTCACCTCTCGCGCTTCCCTTACATTGGCTTTCGTAAAGATAATGCTATCATCTGCAAAGAAAAGATGTGAAACCATAGGTGATAAGGGAGCCACTCGAATACCGTGTATAGCCCCTCTTTCCATAGCACGTCTAAGCATGCTCGAGAACACCTCTGCACACAAAATAAAAAGGTATGGAGAAAGCGGGTCTCCTTGACGGAGGCCTCTCCCTGGCCTAAAACATTCAGTGGTGTCTCCATTAATCATAACAGCAAAAGAGACCGTAGTAACACATTCCATCACTCTTTCCCGCCACTTATCGTCAAAACCCATCTTCTTAATAACACTATCAAGAAAAGCCCACTCGGTTCTATCATAGGCCTTGGCCATATCTAATTTAAGAGCCATATGCCCTCCCCCACTACGAGAGTTTTTCATATAGTGAAAGAGCTCAAAAGCAACAAGAATATTGTCAGTTATGACCCGTCCCGGGGTGAAGGCACTCTGGTTCTCGGACACAATATCTCCCAGAAACTTTTTAAGTCTGTTAGCAAGGACTTTAGCAATAATCTTATACAAGACATTACATAAGCTGATAGGCCGAAAATCCGACATACGACGGGCATCTTTCCTCTTCGGAATAAGCACTAAATGTGTCAAATTAAGACATCCCGGCATACCCGCCCCATTAAGAATTTTCAAGCAATTTTGGATAACAGATTTGCCTACTATATGCCAATAGGTTTGAAAAAACAAAGCGTTCATACCGTCTGGCCCCGGGGATTTGAGCGGATGCATTTGGTTAAGAGCTTCAAGGACCTCATCTGCGCTGTACCTTTCACAAAGGCCCTCATTCATGTCTTGTGTTACTCGGCCAGTAATACCCACCATGGCATCCTCCATATTACAAGGGTCAGAGGACTGAAAAAGATTTGTGAAGTACTGAACTGCTGCCCCTTTAATGCCTCCCTGCGAAACATGTTCCACTCCCTGCTCATCGATGATAGACGTGATACGGTTCTTTTGTTTACGTTGTTTTGCCTTCCGGTGAAAGTATTTAGTATTTCTGTCTCCTTCTTTAAGCCACAGCACCCGTGAGCGTTGCCTCCAGAACTGCTCTTCCTGCTTGATGAGCCGCGCAATATTAGCTTTGATTTTCTTACGTTCTTGAACATTAGCATTGGTTCGGTCCTCTGTTTCCACCTGAGCAAGTCTCTGCCTTTGCATTTTAATATCACGTACCAGATTACCAATACTCGCTCCTTTCCATGAAGTTAATTGTGCGGCACAGCGGGAAATATTGGCCTCAATCTCTTCTCCCGGATCCCAAGCCATACGTATCGTATCTTCACATTCATCCTCCTCTACCCACATTTGTTCGAATCTGAAAATCTTCTTCCTCCTCCCGGTCTGCTCCTCACGCCCGTCCAGCACCACCATGATCGGAAGATGGTCAGACCACTCCGCTCCCAAGTGAGAAAATTTCGCATGAGGAAACAAGTCTCCCCATTTTTCATTCACCATGGCTCGATCAATACGACTTTGTCTATTATCCGTCCCAACTTGCCCATTATCATAGGTGAACTCATAACCTTCGAAAGGGAGGTCCCGGAGATCACACTCATCGATAGCATCCCTGAAATTTGCCATTTGCCATAAAGCTCTATCCCCACCTTTCATTTCAGACGGAAAAAGGACCTCATTAAAGTCCCCTATACACAGCCAAGGACCATCTCCATCCGCAGCAAGAATCCGGAGTTGCTCCCACGAAAGGTGTCTATCTTGAATAGACGGCCACCCATAAAAACCTGTGAGTCTCCACCAAACTCCACCGTCCTCAACGTCCCAGTCCATATAGTGGATAGTCGCGGAACGAAACGAGACATTTAAGCCCTTACGCCACCAACTAGCTAGCCCCCCACTCCTGCCTACACAATCGACCTCCTGCCCATCATACTCAATAAAATTATCACGTAACTTTTTAATGTCAGCCCCTCCTAACTTAGTTTCACAAAGAAAAATGAAGTCTGGATGAACTCTACGGACAAGGTTCTCCAATCCGCCTACCGCAGTCGGGTTGCCCAGACCCCTGCAGTTAAGGCTCAAAATTTTCATGACTCCCGGCGGGGTTGAGCGCTCTCAACCACCGCCTCAGGTGAAGACACACCTATTGCCAAACGACTCTTCTTCATAGGTCCCACACTATCCACCGTACTGCAGTCATCAACCGCCATCTTCTCTGAACAGTCCCGCTTCTTGCCAGCCATAAATCCTATCTCATACATGGATGTGGAGACCGAACTCTTCCTCTGAAGTCTTTTCCATTTGGACACACACCCCTCTGCCCCTACACTCCCTCCCATCTCCATCTGCTCGTCGAAAGAAAGTTCCTCATGCCCCCCTAATCCCTCAGACAAACTACTCTCCTCCCCTGTCTCAACAAAACTAGTAGCCATCCCTCCCCCTCCATTCCCGAAACCCCTTGTTGGTGCATTTATATTTTTCCCAGCAGTAACATTCCTCCCCCGCTCTAACCGTCCCTCCTCTTCCAGAATTTTGCTTTCATTATGAGCATCATCAGCATGGCGTCCCCTATTTTTGTCCCCCTTAAGCCTCAGAGCAATTTTCTGCAATCTATCGATCATATCCTCCACAGCCATATCCTCCCTCCTTTTATTTTCCTGTTCGAAGTCTTGGTTAAGTGCCCTCGCCACTTTGCCCTTCACAGTTGATACGGTCTTAAACGCTTTCCACGGGGACGCACGTAGGTTCTCATCAAATCTCAACTCCCCATCGTCATACGGCCCTTCCTCACAGTCTTTCTCCCCATGCCCTAGCCTCCCACACCCATAGCAAAAATTAGGAATCCTCTCGTATTTGACCATGAACTCAATTAAATTTCCCGATGGCATCCTCACGCCTACAGCCGGCTTCAAGGGTTTTCTAACGTCATGAACAACCCTAATTCTGACCGCACGCTCCATCTCTGGAAAAGGCGTCTCGTCAGCCATAATGAACGTGCCAATCTGTGAACCCAAATTCCTAACATTCTCCATATTCGATCTACCCTTAACGGGTAAATCGTACACGCGAACCCAGACAGGGACATGGTATAGTGGTGTATCCGTTAATTTACCCTCCTCACAGGGTTCACTAAAGCTCCATACGCATTTATCGAAGTGCCATGGTTGCCCATCGAGCACCTTCGATTTGTCATTCTCATTATCAAAGTTAAACACAAAGATTTTATTTTTCGAGTCGATAAGATTTCCCGAAGTCGTACCTTTTGTATTCCATAATTTAATCATAGAGTCAACCGTTGCTTTTGCATTGATGGCCTTGGTAGTCCATATTCGTCCCACAATCATAGTTCTAGCATTATCCTCCCCGGTTGAGTCTCCCCCGACGTCCCATACAAACGGTTCATCAACGTCCACCGTCACTCCTTTACCCTTAGATTTTGGATCAGCAGCCAAAGAATTTGCCATACAAAACAAGCGAAAGAGAAAGGAAAACAAACGCAAACCCTAGTCCAGACAGAGCCTTCAAACAGAGAAGGAAAATGAAACCTTCAGAGACAAGGAAATATCATTGACGGAGCAAAGACGGAACCCTCATAGGAAACCCTAAAGAGGACTTTTTAATATTTTTTTTAACTAAGTTAATTCAACATTTTAAATAAACTAAATTATTAAATTATTTAATCTAACAAACTAGTTTTACTCCCGTGCAATTTTGTAACACCCCCATTTATCTAAGAGCCTTTAGCAAGACATTCTCAAATAAATAGGACTGTTACCATCTCGGAATATCCGAGGTAGTGAGTAACAAGGTAAACAAACCAAAGTACTTTATATATATAAAAAAAAAACGATTAAACTTAAACTTGATATTACAGCCACTACGAGGTCCAAACTTTGATAAAATATAAGTACAACTGAAGATATCTAAAGGTGATCTAATTCTAAGTAAGTCCAAGCCATGTCTCTCTCCATGCCCAAGCTCCTAATCCATCTGTCACTGACCTGAAAAAAAAATCTACTCCCCATTCCGGATCATCGTAGGTGTCACACGAATACACAGGGTCAACCGCGAGGTTGAGTAGGTAAAGCAGACAACACATAAATAACAATACTATCATAAATACATTGGGATCAATCATCCCTTCTCCGCACCGATCCAACACCAAATATCCTCCACACCATATCACAGACCCTTTATCTCCGCACCAAACACAGACCCTTTATCTCCGCACCAAACACAGACCCTTTATCTCCGCACCAAACACAGACCCTTTATCTCCGCACCAAACACAGACCCTTTATCTCCGCACCAAACACAGACCCTTCATCTCCTCTTCTCATAACGTATCACAGAATGTATAATCAATATCATAACAAATCATTCAGGTATAAATATAAAACATTCATGGTAAACATCAATAGCAACTGAGTAATCTTTATAATATTCACTGTATTTCCCCTACCTCAATTGCAGAATGCCAACCGAACAGCTGCTAGCACTAATCCATTTCGAGCTCAATTCCTATAAATAGTACTTACTATTAAATTCTATTCATACACTAACAACACTATTAAATACTCATTTATCATGCTTATAACTGATTTATTCTTAACACCTTATATACATATATACCCATAGCATACTCATAACCATGTGATTAACATTGAACAAGTAATTATCACAATATTATATCTCTTATCAATATATTAAACAATTGTCAAAACTTCATTTACACTCTACCATCCTATAATTGGCAATTACTAAATATAGTATACCATGTTTACTAACAATAATAATAATCACCATGATTACTAAAACAAGGTTATTAGTAACAACAATATTTTTAACACCTTATTTTACAATTGTAAAGTAGTAATAACTACCATGAATATAATATATATGACCACCATAATACTAATAAACAATAAACATAATACCCAATAATAATAACAATATTATTATAATAACTTAGTATCACATGTCCTTTGTAACTACCACTAATAAGTTACTATTATATACTAATCATAATATAGACACCAGCAATGCATTACGCGAGAAGCAACACGACAAGCCTGGCACCTAAACAGACCCAACTACTCCGTGAGCCCGTCTAACACCGCTTTCATTACCAACTGCCTCTACTGACCCCACCTTCGGTACCACCAGGCTCGCCTCTGAGCCACGGTGGTTCCAGGGAGGTCATCAGCGGCCGTTGACACCATAACCACCGTCAACAGTGACCATTACGAAGACACTGTCTGCATCACACTCTCGGATTTATGCGACAAACACCCCAAACGAGACCTACCCTAAAGGCAGACACAACAACCCTACCCCACCGTGACAACCACCAAGCGAACCCCCTGACTACCCCCTTTCTCAAAACCCAAACACCCATAACAACCATACACCGAAACTCATTCGAATCCGAATACAAAAACCACATGCTGCAACTCGGTTTCGAAACAACGGAAACTGAAACTGACACAGGCTACGAAGACGTCGTGTCTGGTGGTTATAGGTGGTCCATGGTGGCGCGACTACGGTCAGAAAACAACTACTAACATCCTAGATCAAAATCATACAAAGAAACAGAAGCCAAAACCATGATTTACCATTAAATTTAAGGAATTGAAACGAAAAGAAATCACGAACAAAAACAGAAACTGTGATGAACAAACTCACTTTCCTTGGGATTCGAACCACCCTAGCGCCCCCTAACCACCGTGTTAAGGCTTTCCCGGCGTTCTCGGATGTGACGGCAGAAGGTTTGTGAGGTTGTAAGGGTGTAAATAGGTCAAGAATAAGGTTTGATGTGTGGTTATAAGTGACGGCTGAAACTAGCAATAAAACGTGTTATATTGTATGTGTGTCGATGAGTTGAGTGTTTGTGGGATGCTTGGTGTTTCACTTAAACGAGGCCCAATGCTATAAGTACTCATATCCTATCATATTATCATACTTTGCGTTACACTACGCACATACGGTTAAATATAAAAACACGTATTCGATAAATTAATTATCGAATAACGTGCAAATACTTTAGACTAAATAATTACTCCGTACTTAAAATAAGACATAGCAAAATACGGAGTATTACAAATTTGCACGGGTTCCTTATTAAAATTATTGTCAACTAATTTAATTAACATGTATATTATTTCTATAAAAATAGTTTTATTCTCGTTCAAATTGCACGGGTTTATATTTTAGAACATTGATATATGTAAATGTTATATAAATTCACATATTAAGTTTTACACGAAGTATTATGTAGTAGTATTATTTATTTCTTAGTTATAAGTTATATGTGTTGCATTATGAAAATGTTTTAAGATGAAATAAAATAACTACTTTTAATATGAATATGTGATGAATTAATATTACTTGTACTTCACTTTTTTTTTTTTTTTTTTTGCTGGGGCTTGTACTTCACTTATTAGTTATATGTAAAGCTGGACAGCAATGTAAGAAGTACACCATCTAACACAGCTTATTTATTTTAGTGTTTTAATTAAGGTTTCATTTGTGTTTTTTTATATATTTTTCGTCATACGAAAGTCCGTTATTTTTTGAGATATATACGGTAACATATCGAGTATTCATTTGTATTCCAGTGTACCGTATTACCATCTTGAAATTTTGGTCCAATTTTTACTTTTTACATAAAATTAATTTAAAAAACTGTTTTTATTTAGAATATTTTAATAACTAAATTAAATAAGATCAGTTAATTACGTGTTTTTCTTGATTTTTTGAATTCTGACCATAAAAATTGATTTATACAATTTTTTTTATACGGGATATTTTAGATCAATTTTATACTTTTAGTTCATATGAGTATTTTTAAAGTAATTAAACATTGATTTTTAAAAAAATTAGATGATCATGTTATTTATTTCCTTTAAATTTGTGTTTTTAACAATATTATTATTATATTTATTTATAGAACAATTACTTTTTTAAAAATTATAGAGGTGAAAATTTAAGAAAAAATATAAAAGACGGTTAAATGTTGAGGAAGTAATCGTAAAAAAAAGTGAATAATGTTGTGGGGTTTCGAAGACTGGCCCACCAGAGAAAAAATGCAAACATAAAATAAAAATTGTTGATTAATGACGTGTCTTAATGTGGATGCATTAAATGTTTCTGTATTAATATACATAAGATTAATCATTGATTTTTAAAAAATTTAGACGATCATGTTACTGTTTTTTCCTTTGAATTTGTGTTTTTAACAATATTATTATTATATTTATTTATAGAACAATTACTTTTTTAAAAAATTATAAAGGTGAAATTTAAGAAAAAATATAAAAGATAGTTAAATGTCGACGAAGTAATCGTAAAAAAAACTGAATAAGGTTGTGGGGTTTCAAAGACTGGCCCACCAGAGAAAAAATGCAAAAATAAAATAAAAATTGTTGATTAATGACGTGGCTTAATGTAGATGCATTAAATGTTTCAGTATAAATATAGATAAGATTACGAGATTATTTTGAGATATTATATTTAACTTTGCTCTTAAAAATGATCTAAAAACAAAATCGCAACAAAACAAAGTAACATAAATTCGTTATGGCTCCGCCACCATACTTATTACGTAAAACATGGCTCACATGAGCGTCTAATTTTTTCATAATGAGAAGCTTAGACGCCTTAGACATAATTACCTACAATAAGATTTGCATATTGTCACGCATTTTCGAGTTTAGTATATATAACTGTACATACATAACAATAATGCAAAATTGCGGGTTTACATATAAAAAAGTTAAACAATGAGTGAGTTTGGTTTGGTAGTTGCTCAACTCATTGATAACCCTGAGATAAAATGCTTAGATCATTATTACTCATGGTGGGATAGAGTAACTTCTATGCCCGTAATTTCAGACCAATCACGTTGAAGGGAATACCATATGTTGAGTACACCTGAGAAATTTGACCCGACCTAACCTACTTGAATATGCACCTGAACTCAAGACTCAAACTATATCTGAACCTGAATTGACCTAATCCAGTATAACCTCACCTGAATGTTAATTATTACAAAATAATCGGTCATTATCCATAAGTAACTTGATAGGAGCTGATACAAAAATGATATGAACCTGAAATAACCCGAACCGACCTAACAAAAAGGGGGTTGCTCAATCATGGACGAGTGTTACTCAATCATGGACGAGTGTTACTCAATCATGGACATGCTTGACCATCATAGCCTTCTCTTTTCACAACATTTACCATCTCCTTCTCACACTAACTACCAACCCCTCCATTTTATTTCACCTTTTCACACCATGGTTACCACCGTCACCGCCATCGTGCAACAGCGTCGCCTCCCCTCCTACGCGGAAGGCGTCATGTTTGATTTATGCTGCAAAGAGAACAAGAATACAAAGTGCAACGCACTGATCATCCAAACGGACCAAACAACTTGGCAAAATGTGAGCGTTTAGTAAAATTATGAACAACTGTCAATCGAAATTGAACAAGGCGACAAACTCAACGAGTTTGCCTGCATATTTAGGAGAAAAATATGTACCGATAAAAAGTACAGCTTGATTGATTTATTCTCTAATATCAATATGTTCTCTAATTGAACATCCTACAAATTATTGTGACATGATACAATCCAAATAACAATTGAAAAAATGAAGAATAAGGAAGAAAATGAACAAAACAGAAAACGATTTAAAGAAACCCTAATTTAATTAGTCTCAATCAATTTTTTTAATATCATATAATATGATAAAGGTATAGATTAGAATTATTACGATCGATACGAGAACTAACCTCCATAGTGGTGTGGTTTAGGGTTTTTTTTGTGGGGAAGAGAATTAGAGAGAGTTTTCTTTTTAGGCAAAGGTATACAATAGAAAGGTAAAGAAAAAAAGTTTATAAATAAGTAAAACTCGTACATAAATGAGCAATTAAGAACAAAAATGCTACAAACCCAAAATGATCCAAATCAAACACCATTCAATTAAGGCAAATTCAGACGGATTTATTGTAACCATTTTTACAATAAAATGTTATAATTTATTAATAAATTGTTAACATTATTTTTCAGGGTAAAGAGTAACTAATTTGCGATATAACATTTTGTTATTAAATGATTACCTTCTATTAAAAAAATGGTGACATTTTGGTCCGTCTGAAATTAGACGGCCTGAAGCAAGAATTTCTATCCAATTAATTCATTTACTGCGTCTATATTGATAAGTGTTAGACATTCTTGACAGCTTAACCTGTTGTCGACGGTGACTACGGCCAGCCCGGTGAAAATAAAATGAGTAGTAGAGAGAAGATATTTAAAAAAGTCGAGAAAAAAGGGGGACCTGGTATAGCACCATTGGCCGAAGAAAAGGCAAGAAACAATGTTGTGTTTTATGTACGACTAACAATGACAGGAAATACAATTCACAAAATTCCTCCACGTTAACATGATCCCAAACTCTCAAACTAGCGTATCATACGCAACCCTAGTTTTGATTTTTGATTTTTGATTTTTGATTTTTGATTGATCCCCAATTACAACCACATCAAAAACAAACAAGGAAATCCATCATCATGGATTCCAATGAATCAAAACAAAATGCAGAAATAAAGCTGAAATTAATGACAAAATGTGTATTAACAGGGGTGGGATTAGGGTTATCAATTTGGGGAATTCATGCATCTGGGTTATCAGAAAACCTAGAAATGTGGGTTAGAAACAAGAAGAAGAAACCAATAAGAGTATATATGGATGGGTGTTTTGATATGATGCATTATGGACATTGTAATGCTCTTAGACAAGCTCGTGCTCTTGGTGATCAATTGGTTGTTGGTGTTGTTAGTGATGCTGAAATTACTCTTAATAAAGGTCCCCCTGTTACTCCTTTGCATGAAAGGTGATTTTTCTGACGTAAATTATTGAATAACATCGTCTTCCCGTCTGAGACCGTCTTTTATATTTAAAAAATGAGTCTTTTTATGAGCAGGACCCGTCACAAATGAGAATTTGTGTTTCATGGGTATATAAAAGGACGGTCTCATACTAGAACACAGTTTTACACCATAATTATCTAATTATTAATTGTTACGGTTGTTATTTTGGTGTATTTTTAGGATTTTTGTTGGAAATGGGACGTGGGTTATATTGATTTTTGAGTGTTCTTAATTTTGTTGTTGTCCTTCAGTTTAGTTTTCCATGTTTAGATTTTTTTTCTGTATGTTCTGTGTCATATGATCATGGAAAGGTGAGATTTCTGTGATTGTTAATGATCTTTGCCGAAAATTTGGACTTTAATACTGAAATTTTGATCTGGAGTACTTTTGTTTCTGATGCATATGTTCATGGAAAGGTGGTATTTTTGGAATGGTTTTTCTAGTGATGTGAGCTGAAATTTTGGGGTTTTATATTGGTAATGGGAATTGGGGTTGATACGAATTCTTGAGCAAAGAAATCGTTCGCGGAAGCTTCTAGAATCTGTATAAACAATAAAGAACAAAAACAAAATAATTGCCCTCTCTTCGAATCCCACGCAAGCCAAGAAAAACAAGCCCCTTCCATAATTGGATCAGGGGTTGGTTTGATTTTGGACATATTTTCCGAGATTTTTGAGTTCAACGCTGAAATAAGATACATTCATCGGTTCTTCTAGCGGATGTTCTTTGGAATGTGAGTAGTTATATAAATGGCCTCTTTTTTTCGGGTTGTACCTGAAACATAATGTTTGTTTTATTAATGGGAGATATCGTGATTATCACAAATGCTTAAATGACAGTGGCCTTCTAATAGCTTATGCACTTGATTTATTGCTATAGTGAGGTTTGTACGCTATTATAAGATCGCTGTACGGCGTTAAGGGTCTCACATGAAACTTTCTACTTCAGTATGTAATTTTGGAAGTTATGTGATCAGCCCTTCAGGCTTTGTTAGTGTTCTGAGTTGAAGGCTGTAATGTATTTTATTAACAATACAGTTTATTTGTTGATTACCTTCATGAGGGTTTTGAACATCAAATAAACTGTCTTACCAATAGTGAAACAACCATCGCTAGTGCTATCTGGTATATATATATATATATATATATATATATATATATATATATATATATATATATATATATATATATATATATATATATATATATATATATATATATATATATATATATATATATATATATATATATATATATATATATATATATATATATCGTATGTCATTGTGAGGCATAACTAATTGAGTTTGATGGAGCATTTGGCAGGATGGTTATGGTTAAAGCTGTGAAATGGGTGGATGAGGTCATTCCTGATGCACCTTATGCAATCACTGAAGATTTCATGAAGAAGTTGTTTGACGAATATAACATTGATTACATCATTCATGGAGATGACCCTTGTCTTCTTCCTGATGGTTCTGATGCTTATGCTCTTGCCAAAAGAGCTGGACGATACAAGCAGATCAAGCGTACAGAGGGCGTGTCCAGTACTGACATTGTTGGTAGCATCTCTATTCCAACTTGTCAACATTGCGTTTTCGCTAAACTTCATTACCGTATCTTGCAACATCTTTTGTCGTGGTTGGTATCTGATATTGGGCGATGGTTGAGCCGTCAAATGTGTAAAAAGTGATTTGGACTAGTAGCAGTCCCTTGTTTCTCTATTATCAGTAATGACGCTTTTGAGACATGTTTGATATCTGTGTACAGGCCGTATGCTCCTTTGTGTCAGAGAAAGATCACTTAATGAAAAGTCTAATCATTCATCCCTCCAGAGACAGTTCAGCCATGGTCATAGCCAAAAATTCCAGGCTGGCGTAGCAGCTAGTGGGACTCGAATCTCACATTTTCTTCCTACATCTCGTAGAATTGTTCAGTTCTCAAATAGAAAGGTAATGCACCCGACAGGTAGTAAACAATTATGCCTATTTTAACCGTTCTGTGTCTTGTAGATGTAAATTCTTCCTTGTGTAATATTTTGTCCTTCACTGCATAGGGATTTGTGAAAGGTATCCTTTTTGTGCATTTGCGGCGTTAAGCGGTTTTCGACTTCATGTAAATCTAGGGGTATAATATTGGAGCCAACTAGTTTTACTACATGTTCAACCAGTTGCTCATATGAAACACATGCTAGTGCATCATGGGCTTAGTGATTACTCACTCCATCGTAATGGCTTCATTATACAGGCTCCCAAACCGGATTCACGAGTTATTTATATTGATGGTGCTTTTGATCTATTCCACGCAGGCCATGTGGAGGTATGACAATTTGTGCTTAACTATGGCTTGTGCCCTTAATTCATACACGCGCATATTAACTCATGTTATTCTTCATATCATGGATTGAGTTCCCCTCACATTACTAGTTGTTCAACTGTTAAAAGTTCCTAAAGGAGTGTCATCCATATACAAAAGGACTGCTGGGAACCCAAATGCCAAGCATCACAGCTTCATGTGTCAATAGAGGATACTGATGATGTTAAATTCGAAGATGTTGTCTACAGTTGACTATTTTTATCATGCTTCAACTTTTTATATCCTGATGAGAACAAGTCTTTGTCCCTTTTTCCCCTGTTTGATTTCTTACTTGAGCTACGCCGATCATCCTTTGTCTTATAGATATTAAGGGTTGCTAAGGATCTAGGAGATTTTCTTCTCGTTGGAATACACACAGATCAGACTGTCAGGTATTTCATGCTCATCTCAAATCATTCTATCAGCACTATTACGCTGTCATGATATTACTTCCATGTAGCTAGAGTTTTCATGCATGCTTGTTTGTATAACTTTATTGCTGCCTTGAACACGTCTATAACCAGTAACAAAGATTATGTTCGTCGTTCTTCCTACTCATGAAACCTACATTGTGAATACGGAGTAATTATGAAGTTAATGAAGATTGAAAGTTGTTTATGTTCTATGGCATACCCTGCTCGACATTTTTTTCAGTGTGAAATGTGAACTGGGAAAGAAAGAAGCGGACAATATTAAGTTATTGCGACTGTTTTGACCGTTTTGACTGATATCGAGAACTTACGCAGCTTCTATATGCCCTTCTTGTATTAGAATTGATATGATTTCTTAGAGCCTAGAAAAGCAAATGCAACATAAGCTTTCCGTTAGAACTTCGAAGCCATATCTTGTCTTTTATCAGAATTGGATTTTAAAAAATATATAAAACAAAATTAGAAGTTACTTTTAGGGTGATTAAGTACAAACCAATAATTTAAAACAGTAAGTCTTCCTTAATACGGCAGTACGGCACTATCCGTCTTAGCTTAAGACGGGTCAAGTAAGTAATAGCGTATATAAGAATGCATAGGGAAATGTAATATAGTTGTCTTATGTACACAAGTGGGATGTACTCGATCTGTCTTAAGCTTAAGGTGGATAGTGTCGTCTTAAATGAGAATTTGTTCATTTAAAATGGCCCCGACTTCATCTTGCTATTCAAGGCTGAAGCTATAGTAACCGGAATTTTTATGCTCGATTGGCTTGCCTATTGATTGCTGTTGCCATTATATACTATAAAGTCATCTAGTCCGAATTTGTTATGAGTAGTGTTCTATATTTTTTTAATCTATATGTTACTATGAGCAGCGCTAAGAGAGGAGCTCATCGTCCAATCATGAATCTACATGAGAGGAGCCTTAGTGTTTTGGCTTGTCGTTACGTAGATGAAGTGATCATTGGGGCTCCCTTGGAAGTTTCTAAAGACATGGTATGTGCTTTTGAACCTCCTAGTTTCTAAACTTCATCCTTTTTATCTCATGTTGCTGTTAGTGCCTCTTCAAAGTATACTCTACGAGCTGTGGCGGATCTGGGTGAGGGCAGGTGCCCTCACGTGACCCAAAATATTCATTTATGTATAAGTTAGTATCTTTTGTTTGCAATATAATTATTAAGTTGCTTAATTGATCATTATGTGATCATATGCACCAAATCAACTTCAAATCTGAAAGAGACTTAGTGGCTATTCTACTCCAGACAATGGTATACCTTGAATTTTGTTATGGTGTACAACTTCCCATGTTCCGTTTCTCTGCCAAAATTGTTCGTGATTAATCTAACTGTTAAACAAGGTGCAAGTCTAGTAGTTTAACTGACACAAGATGATATTCCAGATCGCAACTTTCAATATCTGGGCGATTGTCCATGGAACCATAGCCGAAGGTGATTATGTTCAGCAGGTAACTTGTCCATAATTGTTTTGTACATAATTTTCTATTTACCAAGTGATTTATCCGGTAGTTCTTAGTTTATTACCGAGACATTTACTTGCAGGAGAAAGACAACCCATATGCAGCTGCAACAAGTATGGATATCTTCAAAATCCTAGAAAGTCCACTGGACATCACCACAACAACAATCATTAAGAGAATAGTTTCGAATCATGAAGCATATCGGGTGTGCTTTCTTTTCCATATAACTTGGTTATCGTTGATTATTTTTAAAACTCTCAACTCTGCCTGAATCATTGACTCCTAGTCAACCTGTCTCTGATATCATGTCAAGAAACTACCCCCTCACACGAAGGCCCTTTTTTCTTTTTTGGGCTTGAAGTGTGGGTGCAGGCGGGATTCCATTGCTGTTCTAATTATCCACTTTAGAATGGAGGGTGGTGGGATTCGAACCCGTGACCTTTGGTCACCTGGCTCTGATACCATGTCAAGAAACCAACTCAACCAAAAGTTTAAGCCGATGGTTGGAGTTCATTGATTCGTTTTATATTCTAACACTTTGATTATTGATGTCCTTTTCTGCAGAAACGCAATGAAAAGAAAGGAGAGAGCGAAAAGAGATATTATGAGAATAAGACTTACGTTACCGGAGATTGAAATCATTGAATTATTGTGCAGATGTGTAGGGGTATGTCATAATAAAATTCTCTTTTTTTTTCTTTTCTTTTCTTTTAGTAACCTGAAAGAATTTATCAGCACAAGGTAAAGTTGCTTACATTCGACCTCACCGCATATAAGGTCTCTGAGATGCTAGGTTGATGTCTTTTTTTTAACATTCCCTCGCTATCTCCGATCAATTATTAGATGGCTGGCTCAGCTGTTGAAATACAGGTGTAATATGATGTTTAATCTGAAACTATAAGCCAACTTTGTTAGACTGTTAGGACTTAGGATCAAGTCTATATTTTTGCTCGCCGGACCAAACGACGACATTTTTGTGCTGTGAAGATATTGCATGGCGGATTAAGATGTCTGATTTCGAATGATCTTTTTTGTACAATTTTAAAAGTCTGGCTGTATCCCTTTATCTTTACAGCAGCTCTAATGCCAAAGTCACCCACCGAAATTTATAGCTGGAAAACTAATTTTAGTTTACAATTTTCAGCTTCGAATAGCAAAAATGTGAAGAAAAAGTAAAAATAAATTTAAATAACAGACGTACTATTAAATTTGCAACGTAAGTTGTATTTTCCCAATCGAAATAGAGCATATTCTCAAAAGTTGAAGAAAGATAACAAAAATGACTCGCTCTACCGAATCCATAATCGCAAACTTCCTTCTAGAGCTGATCATGGGTCGGGCTTGATAAGGCTTAGGCTGGGCTGATATGTTAAAAATAGCTCATGCATTGTGGTCGGCCGGGTTGGGCCAAGTCAGTGGGCCTTTTCTTTAGCCCAAATCCAGCCCTTGGGCTAGATCGGGCTTTTTTTACCCTTATGACCCGTGACACATTCAAAATGTGAAGAGGCAACAAGCGCACATGGAAAGACAATAAAATGGGATTCTAACCTTCAAGATTACAATAATACAACTAAAAAAACTTGAAACAAGGTTTTAGCAAATTCTAATCCACAATTCCAAGTAGAATGAACTCAGACTTGTATGAAAACATGAATATAAAACTTGGCCATGGGCAGTGGTGTATCTATAGTCAACGGCTTTTGACTTTTTGCTTACTTATACAATGTACACAACCACACATTACGCAAACTATTAAAATTGGGGCTGGGCTTTGGGCTTTTTTGGGGCCGAAAGTTTAGCCCAAATCTTTTTCATGGGCCGCATAGATCGAGCTTTGGGCTTTTTTGGGGCCGAGAGTTTAGCCCAAGCCCGGGAAAAAAAGGATTGTGCCGGGTCGGGGTTTTGGTACCTGGGCCATTTGATCAGCCCTACTTGCTTTATATAGGAGAGGCGCAATGTCATGATTTACGTGCAATTTTATTAGAGAGAACATTAAAAAGATTTCTGCAATTACAAAGACTGCTGATTTACTATTTATATGGTGAAAGTTCTACAATGTGTTCATCTGTCAAGACTCTTCAAGAGCACGTTATTCCTTTGGTATCGACTTCATGGATTTTTAATAAAGCTATGAATCGGTTTGCATCAAAATGAATGAGCAAATACTGAAATCAGCTCATCACAATAAATACATCATGGAACGCTTTCAAATTAGTACCCAACACTGTGGCTTTGTAGCATCCAGTAGCTAAAAGGCCTGAGATAATACAACAGATGTATAAACCTTTTTTCCTTATTGAGCCGCTTACTTTGTACTGAATTTAAAGAAATTGAGCCTTTAATAATTATTAAAGTTTGTGTTCATAATACACACAAATGGGTCCATAGCTCAGTGGTAGAGCATTTGACTGCAGATCAAGAGGTCACCGGTTCGAACCCGGTTGGGCCCTTTTTTGCACTAATCACCTGAATTTTGACCTCTGGTTCAGTGGAGCACACCCCACTTGAAAAATGCAACGGTTCCCGAAAAAATTCACTTTTCAAATACATAGCAAAGAACTGAAGGAAAATAAGAAATCTCAAAAATTCCTGAAAAATTTGAGCAGAAAATGTTTCTATACATCACCAGGAACATATTTCTACATCACCCTGGTTTGCATTAATGCGACCCGGATTTTTGATACGGTATCCGTGACAAGTTTGTACAACTTGCGAACAGTTTTCTTAGGGACTTCTTGTGTCTTTAAAGAACTATCAAGAAGCTGAAATGACAGTGTTAGTATACTTCCTTTGGATTCCTCCTGCTTACTCGAATTCTCGTCGGAGAGGATCGCAAAACCAGAAGGCATAAGAGGGATTTCATCTATATTGACTTGGTTGGATAGCGAAATGAGGGTGGCGTAAGTAATGGGCGAGAAGATTATGTATGATGCAATGGCGTTCTCCTGCTTTTCTTGCAGAAACAATGTGTCAATGTCTCCCTTCTCGTCCTAAGAGTTTTTCCATGAACAAATAATTTAGATTATGACGTAAGGTAGGAGTAGTTTAGTTCAGACTTGTGTGATACTTACCAACATTTTTGTGATGGAAACAATGTCTTCTGGACCTTCACTGCTACGAAAATGGAAAATTTCCTGTGAAACATGCTCTAGGGCAAGGATATCCCACTGTAAACAAAGTGATACAGCAGAGTGAATAAGTGATGTTAATCTGACTCTTCATATGATCTGTCGTACATGTGTATGGCACTCAATGCTCGGACATATATAATACTTGGAGAAATTTTCTTAAGCAAAGAGAAGACGAGGATTTGCATTGAAGTAGTCGAGTCTAATAGTTGGACACTCAACGCCCATGTTGCAGGCTTTGAACCGAGTTTATTTGAATAACATTAGCTGCAGTCTGCAGATGGTCTGAAAAGAACTAGTTGGACACAGAAATTTCTTGCATTAAGGTGATGGTTGGACCCCATACCGTGAACTGGGTTTCCACACCGTGTTCTGGGTTTCCACTTCGTGGGTTTTCAAGGGGTTTTGAGGTTGCCAGGATTCGAACCTGGACCTTCGGTCACACTGGCTCTGATATCATATGGCTCTGATACCATGATAGATGAACGGCCCAACTATTATTAATATTCCTATTATATTCCGCCGGAATTCCAAAAGTAACTCTTTAAGTACAGAGTTATAATTTGAATTTGAAATGAGTTACATTTCAAGCCGATGAAGATAATTGTTGAGTTGTCTCATACGATGAGAGAGTCTCACACAAGGATACCCGTTAAGTTACTACAAAGTAAGTTTAAAGTTAGGACGTGAAGCATTGAACATACCTTAACCCGGTTTTTCTCATCGCCCAAGAATCCAAAAACTATCTTAGGCACGAAAGGTAACCGTGTCGAAGTTGTCACAGTGATGAGTGCAGCACGGCTTTGAGCTTGAGCATCACCTTCTATGGTTCTGATCAAAATATCGCCTCCCTTTTTTAATGGCAATGGTTTATACTTGTTATCTTTAATCGCGCTAAGAGCACCATGAAATTCTCTCCTCATTCTCTGAGCAATCCTAAGTAAGCCTTCTCTGTTGAATGGACTGACTTCTGCTTATTAGGTAATATCACCTCAGCTTTGTCATCATAATTAAGTACCCTCCCTCCGTCCGAATCATAATAGAGGTAAATAAATGATTGGGACGGAAGGATAATTAACTTCAAAATCGAATAGAGTTTCAGATATATGGTACCTCTCTGAAGGCCACTGAGGCTTTGTTGAATGATACAATTAAGATTTTGACATTGTCTTGCTAATGTATCAACCCAGTGTTTTGCGCTGAACACGATCCCAGACTTAACTGCTGAATTGAACAGCGGGTGAATGGATTCCAATTGTGCTTCTGTATGCTCTATCCAAGTGATCTAGAAATCAGTAAAACCGTGAAACAGGAAAACGCCGTCAGTTGAAGTGCAGGGAATGTCATGTCGAAGTGCCAGGGGTCACATTTCAACACACGGCATCAACCAAAGTGAAGTGAAGTGAAGCGACAAAGTAGCGTTGCCAAATATTTGACATGGTAAACATAAATCTTGCCTGAGTGTTCCCATCTGGTAAACCTTGAATTAAACAACCAGAGGGTTTCCTTTTACAGTTCAGTAGCGGGTTATCAATCATACTCTCCAAAGAAATGTCGACAATAATCCACATGTTCCTGGAGAACTCTCTGCAGTATTTCGCAAAGCAACTTTTCCTTGTTTCGAGAAGTGGAGATGGAGCATGGTACTCGGCTATCATCTACAAGAACATCGAAAAAAATAATTTAGAATTTTGATGACTCGATTATAAATTGATAATGAGTTTGTTTAAAATGGCGCGATTACAGAATAGGAAATGCATAGATCAAATTACCATTTGAAGAGCTCCGTCGTAAGTTCCTACTGCTCCAGGTGATAGAATTCCAAGAACTGCAGCTCTCGAAAGCATTTCAGAGAACACAAATGACCATAGTCTCTAGGAAAACATAGCACATTTCAGACCTATTTCTAACTAGATAATAAATTTTACATCAAAGACGGCTTTTCATATTGGTCGTTAGATAGGAGTCATTCTAAACGAGTCTAAGTAACAAAGATGATACTGTAGGTGAAAATGCAAAGACGGGAAAAAAAGCATACCACATCCATCAAGATTTCCACAACACATATTGCAGGCAATTGAATATAACCAATCTCGCGTGATGCTTGGTAACTATTTGATGACTCCGGTTTTGGCTCGTTGACATCGTTATTGGCCCTTCCATCGAGAAGAGGAATGTCTAATGGTGCATCTACAGCTATGATTCTTATAATCTCGTCCAGTGTAGAATCGAGGTTAGGGCTAAATCTCTTTACATACTCGTCATAGTTAAGGACCTCAATCCCTCTATCAGTATCATGTTTCCATAAGGGGTCACCTTCTGCGAACAATTTGGCAACTTCATCCATGGCATTTTCAGCAAGCTCTTTCAGTTTCAGCTTGGTGGTATCCTCGAAAAGTGAGAGCGACGTAAGAAGATCGGTTGCTTGAAACTGCTGACAGAAGTTCCTTGCCTAAACAAGGCACATACATGATGATAATTAAGGCGATGGTTGAGGCCTAACTATTATTAATATTCCTATTACGCTCCCTCACCCGAATGTCCATTGGGTTTGAAGAGTGGTTAGTTTGCACAGGCCCCCATAGCACACATACCGTGTGCTGGTTTCCACTTCGTGAGTTTTCGAGGGGTTTTAAGGTTGTCAGGATTCGAACCCGTGACCTTCAGTCACACTGGCTCTGATACCATGATAGAAGGTCACGGGTTCGAATCCTGACAAACTTAAAACCCCTCGAAAACTCACGAAATGGAAAACAGCACACAGTATGGGGAGCTTGTGCAAACTAACCACTCTTCAAGCCCAATGGGTATTTGAGTGATGGAGCGTATTAGCAATATTAATAATAGTTTTGGTTGAGATGGTTCATCTATCACTATTATGGATTATGAGCATACATGCATTTACTGAAAACCTGCTTTACCTGCGGCCCGAAACATAGAATATCTGCATGCTGAGGCTCCGCCCTATTTCCTGGCAAAGGGAATATCTCCATAGAACTGTTCAGAAAACGAAATAGCGCAAGGTCAGCAACAGCAACAGCAACAACAACAACAACGACATTATTCATGAGACGAAAGTAAAGATTTAAAGATTGAATGTACTCTTTAATAGTGGTGAATTCGTTAGAGATCTTCATGAGACGCAAGAGTGAATAAATTTCGGTTGTCTGTTCATCACCACCTTGGATAATGATGTGGTTTTGGTTATCCACATGATGATCACCATATGCAGAACATTGCATTTCTGCAATTGCCATAATCTTCTCTTCTTCCATGTTTAACTATTATTATGTCTTACAAAATAATCGAAACGTCCGGCGACGTGACGGAAATTAAGAATCAATGCAACCAACTGAAATATGTATGTGTGATTAGAGAAACCCATAAAAGGAGGATTCCGTAACAAACCTCACAGTTTAGGGAGGTTGTTTCCAACTTTGACATTTTCTTTAACCAATTTTTTCTTTTTTTCATTTTATTTTCATTCTTTTTTATCTAACCATTGGCCTGTTGTAGAATACGAGTTAGTCTTTCTTAATACCGTCCGTATTAAGCCTACAAAATATTCATTACAACTATCATTAAATGAACAACACCACATGAAAAAAGACGGTATTAACCAGTTGCCTTCGTTTCGTTGCATTGCATTCATGGTGTCACGAGATATTAGACTATGACAACCTACTCCGTAGATTGATATCCATCATCCATGTAGCTCCGGGATGATCAAATATAGGAACGCATATCATACTTCATGAATTCTAACAACCACCGATTACCAATTGAAATGTTGATGGGTGGAACGTTACAACCACGGTAATAAGTTGCAGTAACTGTCACAAACACAATCCCCCGGAACAGTCACAAATCACAGTACGGGTAAGTACTCTGAGTCTATGACACATTGGAGAAATACGTACCTCGGACATCGGTTATGTATTACTTAATTTTCAAAAATATCATTCACAACATAAAATTTCAGTAACCTGAAAACCCTAGCACATGTGCCAGTACGTATGTCAATATTCCAAAAGAGAGAAAATTATAATTAACCGGGCAAGTTCAAACTAACGGGGACTTGATCTTTAACATGACAAAACTCTCATAAATCAGGGACATTTCCGGAATGAAATAGCTTCAACTTCCCCGAGGAATCTAGAAGCTGACCGATTCTCTGAAAAGCAGCAGTCAAAGTGGCACTGGTTTTGCAGAAAGCAAACCTCACGTACCTTTTCTGGTAGGCTTCTGGAGGGAACTTTGTATGAAAAAATCCACAGCCCGGCACTGCTACTACGCCTGCTTGCGTTATTAGTTCTTCTACAAAATCTACCTGCAGCATAGAAATGTCTTTTAGGAATGGGGTCTGTCAACAGATTGCTGGAAATCTTAGAATTCACAACTCTTAATTTTATACGGGTTTAGTGAGATTTTTCATAGAAAGGTCTAATACGATAAAGTAAACATAAACAGCAGGGCCTCAAATGAACGTCGCTAATCTTTGTCCATCCCAAAATAATCGGAGGGGTGTGACAAAACCTTACATCAGAGTGTGCATAATCCTTGTGCAGCTCAGCAAATATGAAGAATGAACCCTGAGGCTTAAAATCTGTCTGAAAACCGATCCCTTTGAGGAATTCAACTACGAGGTTCCTTCTTGATTCATAATCCTACGCAAAAAAAAAAGTACGACCACTGAGAAAGAGAACAAGAGAATCAAAGCCCCTAAAAAATGACCCAAACATAAAAATGAGGAAGTCTATTCATGGACAGAGAGATTACTTGTTTAAGTGACTCGAAGTATTCGGGAGGACTCTGCAAAGCTGTCAAGGCAGCTTCCTGGAAAGGTGCTGGTGCAGAATCTGTAAGTCTTATATGGATGTTTCTTATAGCATCAGCAATACAAGCAGGGGCAATGGCCCATCCAACTCTCCAACCTAATACAATTAATATCAAATATGACAAATAATAATGACTTCACTCACAGAAAAAGGAGACATTGTCAAGATTAGACCCTCGGGTTTACCTGTCACAGAGTACGTCTTGGACAAGGAGGATGTGACAATGGTTCGCTCTTGCATACCTGGAAGTGAAGCAAGGGAAATATGTCTTGTATTCTCGTATGTTATATGTTCATAAACCTATAGATACACGATTTGTTCAATATACAAAAAAAACACAAAGAAAACAAGTACAACAGCTTATCCTAGTTGATAGTTGATACACGGCGGCATTATCATACTTCATCTGTAACAGCAAGGCAGTCATTTCTAAGGCAAGCTTCAGCAATCATTTCCAGCTCATCTAGTCCGAACACTTTCCCTGTTGGATTATGAGGGCTATCATTTTGTATCAGTAAATCTTTATGAAAATTATTATTCACGAATCATAACTTCTAATGTATTTATCATGATCAGCTACTCATACTAAACCAAACCTACTATAATTAATCCATTCTTTAAAAAGGTATTCAAATTCCTACTTATTCCTTGTCGCCAAGAAAACAGTTGAAAATCTACAAACCTGTTCAATATTATTGCTTTGGTTTTGACAGTACAAGCCTTCATGAGTTTCCCTTGGTTGAGAGTCCACAGTGGAGGGTCCAAGGGTACAAATATCTGGTGAAATCATCACACAATCAAGAAGAATGTAAGTTTGAATTCGCAATAATTCGAACACTAATCACTCATTCTCTAAAACAACTGTCAAAACTCAAAAGGGCTTACAGGCACTCCTCCTGCCATACGAATGCAAGCTTCATATGTTTCATATGACGGATCAAACACGATAACTTCATCACCTGGATCAAGCACTGGACAAGGCAAATGCAGAGAATAGGTGATTCATTCATTTTTTTTCATACTCCTTGAGAGAAGTTGTGTATGTTTCTTCAAGCAAGTATCATAGTCATGATAGATGAACCATCTCAATCAAAACCTATTATTAATATACCACTCAAATACCCATTAGGGGGTTTCCACACTGGCTCTGATACCATGATAGATGAACCATCTCAACCAAAACCTATTATTAATATACCACTCAAATGCCCATTAGGGGGTTTCCACACTGGCTCTGATACCATGATAGATGAACCATCTCAACCAAAACCTTAAGCTGGTGGTTGAGGCCCAACTATTATTAATATTCCTATTAAGTCATGCTTCATTTCATCACAGTCTACCAATTTATCCCTAAGTACTTCACTGAACTGCTGAGTGAGGAGGGGTGTTAACTGTGAATGCAACAAGGTTAAAACTCAAGCGGAATACTGTTCCAACATTTGTGGTTCTACCTGGCTCGTACTCGAAATAAACACAAACTAAAAAAAAGTACATTTTATCAAAGAAGAATTGTACTTACAGGCAAACATTGCAGCAGAAAATGCCTCTGTTTGTCCACAGCAAATCGCAATGTCAGTCAAAGGGTCAACCACCATACCGTGCATGTCTTTCATGTTCATAGCAACATAGTCACAGATTTCCTGCACATGCCTGAAAATCCACACCTACTTTTATTTTCATACACTAGTAGTTTCCCTCGTTCTACTATTTCTATTAAAGGAACCACCGGAGTAGAATTTGACTATGAAGAGTTGCATAAATTGTATACTCCATCCATCCCGATGACTTGGTTACCTTTTTTTTTTGACACAGAGTCGCAAACACCACGGAGGGGGCCATTTGTAAATATTGTTAATTGAATGACAATTGACAAGTTGATGTAAATGCATGTGCATGCTACCCTAAACCCTAAACCCTAAACCCTAAAAAAAGGGAAAATGTGCTCCAGTTTCATTCCAAGTCGAAACCGCTCTATTGCAGACAAGGCAATGATGCAATCCCAGGAGTCATGGTGGTTGGTTCAAGTGATCAAAAGAGGATGACTGATAGCGCGCAGCAGGGTAATTCAAATTGGGAGGGAAAGGGTAAGGCAGTTGAGATAAGCATGATCAATTCGAAACCGCCATGACTCCTGGGATTGCATCAGGCAAACCAATCTAATGAAGAGTATAGCACCTACGATTTAGCTACAAAATAGAATTATTCGACTATGATCATAAACTATTACGAGCAGACTCCCTCCGATTCTCAGGAATTGTCCCATTTCATTTGGGCGCTAGGATTAAGTAAACACATGGGGTGAACTAAAGGTGAGCTTCACCTTATAAAAAGCACAAACGGTTCATTTGTTTAACTTTGGTTTCGGCACAATAGGTAAACAAATGACCAGACAGTATTCCTTAAAAGGACAGGACGCTAATAGCGGCATTTCATCGAAATTTCTAGTGGGCACTATTACGGGGTACTCCCTCCGTATTCGTAGGAATTGCGAAACAAAAACAAAAACAAAAAAAAAATAAAGAAATGAAGAAAAAGAGAGGGATGCGGGAAACCTGTACTGGTTGAAGTCAGATTTGATGGCAGAAACGGCAGCGTTTTTGAGGAAGGAAGGAGCAGGGAAGTCAGGGAAGCCTTCGGCAAGATTGATGGCATTACAACGTTGAGCAAGAAGTGATAATTGTTGGATTGGTGATGGTTTTGATGATTTTGCATAACTTGATAACTTCTCCTCCATTCTTGTTTTTCTATCTTATCTTCCAACTTCTGTGCACAACTATGGGTCGCTTCTACCTGGTGTTGGTGTAGTACGGCACTTGCTTAATTAAGTAAATGGTCGAATGGTAACGAAAAGTATTATTAGAAGTATAAATTTTCGATTTTTTGGGGTTTAGTAAAAGTTTCTCTAGCTATTGGATGCATTTTTGATAAGTTTATGTTGCTTAATTTTATTCGAATTACTCTTTTTTTGTCCACATTTTAACTTTTGAGATTTAAAATTTAAAAAGTTACTATAAAATTATTTTAGAATTCATACGATGTTTATTTACGCAATATACATTTAATTTTACTCATGGTTGTATAATTTTTCTTTTATCATATTACCTCTTTTGTTTGTTCTTCTCTCAATTTTTTACGGTTTATCTCAATTCTTTACCTTCGCTCTCATTTTCTCTCTTACAGTATACACCATTGCTTGAACATCTGGAAGAAGCATTCATCATTTACTAACCGACTACCCTCATCCTCATCAATAAACCCTCCACCGCAATGGTGACACATCTAACACCCTGGCCACAACATCCTTCTCAACCCTTATCTTTGTAGGCCCCACAACTAACCACCACCCTACAATCCATCTTATCCATCTTTTCTATATATTAATAGAAGAACATTTCGGCCAATTTCGTGCGTCCACGTCATCGCATCCATTTTCTTTTATTTTTCAGTTCTAAATAAATGTACAGCCCACCACAAAAAAAATGAATTAATTTATGAAAAATAAACTTTCTTAATAGAATTTCATCGAATAGTCAATACAAAACTCCAATGAACCACTACCTCAATTCCATTTATGTTGTAAAAATAATACCATCTAAAAATGCAAAAAAATCACAATAGTCCACATAATGTATCAATAATAAAAAAAAATAACAAGATGAACAAAAAACATTATTAGATAATGAAAATATAAATGATAAAAACATGGTAAAAACAAAAAACGTTACCATAGTAGTTTACAAGTTTGTAATTCTAACATTTTGATCATCGTAATAGCAAATTTTCGAGATATTACTATATTTGAGTAATTTTTTTTAATAAGAAATAATTTTCAACAAAAAATGTTAATAAATTATTAAATAGTACTGTTTTAATTTTGAATTTTAAAAATGCGATCTACAAAAAAGTTAGCAAAATAAATGAACTATAAAACTCTGTTAGGTAAATTTTAGAGCATTTAGTTAAAATGATACTCTAAAGAAATTCGTTATAGATATTGAACTTATCCACTAAAATGAGTAGATCTACAAATTTTGTTATCGTGTTTAACAGAATTTATGCATATTTTCACGGATTTAAAACAATTGTAAACTTCATACCCTACCATTTTTTGCACGTGTTTTAAATAGTTATTATTATAAAAGAAATATAGTATAAAATATACATGTATTTTGGTTTAACATTTTTAAATATTAATCATTACATATCGATGTTCTTAAAACTATATCTGTGCAATTTTGCACGGTTTAAGAACTAGTATCATATATACGTCCTCCAACTACCTTACCCTCTCATCTTTTCAGCATCCCTACATCCCTCATCGTACTTCCAATATAATTATTATCCCGCCCTACCCTGTGCCTGAACTATAGTGAACTCCAACTCGGAAAATTAGGTTAGAATCTATCGCAAGAAGAGAACCAGTCAAAGCGCAAGAAGGGGAGTAGTTTCTACTTTCCGGGAAGAGTATAACATCCAAAACTAACCGTTATATGCTAGATTATATATAAGTTGCTGACAGGAGAAGAGAAGGACGCACAAACTACACAAGGCAACCTACATATTGTTATTTTTCTAGCAATTACACTTGTATTCGATTACTCAGTCATCATTCATTAATCAAACTTCTATCTGGCTTGGTGCCCGTTGTTTTTTACCCAATTCAAAGGGTTTTTCCACGTACAAATCTAATTGTGTCATCTCTGATTTTATATTTCGTATTCTTGTTATATCTTACCTTCGCAAATTGAGCTAGATACCCTTACAAAAATTATTCCTGGCAGGAGAGTTTTCATTGCGCTAGTTCCTGCTAAAACAATAAGGATAGGCAACATCGTGTGGTGGGTTGCATGGATAACATAAGGTGTTGATGGATTGCGATAGGGGATGGTTTTTTTGCATCACCGGATGGATTGGCATCACGATTAGGTGTTGAAAGCTTTCATTGCGTTAAGTCCTCTCTTCTTTTCTTTTCTACGTAGTAGACATCACGTTTAGGCTAACAAAATTACAACGCAATATGTTTGTAAAATGTTGTTGTCTTTAATTCTTTTCAAAGTAAAAATATATCTTCTTTGTGTAACGATTGAATTATGAAAGAGTATTACGTAGGAGTGTGCATCCTTAGGTAGAGATAAATATCTTACTATTCGTGTCTTTGGTTGTGTGTGTTGGTTTTACAATGGTTGTATATTGGCCATGCATTGATTGTGTCGTGTGTTGCTAATGTTGGTTTTGCTGATGATGATACGTATGTTAGGTTGTGGGACTTAATTAGGATACCAACGTGTGGTAGATGGCGAGTTGACCACAATCCTTGTCAATGGTTCTTCATTTATCCACCTTTAGAGTTGCCTCTAGTAAGGGTGTGCACACTCAAACACCAAGACGTTGGTTTTTGGTTATTGGATTGAAAAAACTAGTTAGGTTACCAGTTTGATATGGTACTTGTGGTGATTGACACGTGTTATGTGGTGATTGGCAAGTGTCATACGTCGAGCTATGTTTATAAGAGTGCTAGTTTATTCTCATTAACCCGTGTTTGATAAATTATGTGTGTTTGTGCAGGTGTCCTCTCAATCATTTTTACATTGCTCGTCTGGGATGGTTCATATGACTTTTGCTAGTAATATTGGAGGGTATTGTTCCGCGAGAGTGATATGAGATAATCGGCGACTGCAAGTACTTGTTCAGGCATGGACAAACGTGAGATTGTATCCTCTTAGCGATGTGACTATCGAGAAGATTATTTTTATTAAGTATTGAACCTTGTATTTAGTATTTTGTTTAATTGTCTGGTAACTTTTGTAATGTTGTTAATTTTGATAGTGCTACCGCATGTTACTACGTGATGGTAATAAGTCATGTTATTCATGATTGTTGTGTTTAACACTGACACCTGAATAGTTAGGTGTAACATAAGTAATCTCTAAATCATCCTATTAACAACAATTAAAAAATATGTATAACACCAAATATTTGAAGCAAATAATGCACTTTATCACATTTTAAAACATAAAAAAATGTTAGTATAGTTTATTTATGTTGTATATAACTTTATGAAAATTTAATTTACTTCAACAATAACAATGATTGCTAAAATTTAATTACCAAATTGTGATAGCTCAATCAATTGACAATAAAGTGAAATATGGTGATTTTTCTTAAAATAAACATGCCTCACTAATAATGCTATTAATTAGGATACAAATATTAATTATTTTAATATACACAAATATAATATAAGTATGCTATAATTTAGAAACTATTAAAAGGTAAATAAGTCAACCTATATTTTTAAAAAATAGAATGTTCCATGATTATTTATATTGGATTAAATGCATATATGTAATAACTATACAAGTCTCTTAAAATTGAATGTGTAAATAGTAAAATTAATTATGTTATTAGTAAAAAGAATTGTAGTAATATTGGATATAATAGCATGATAGTAATCACTCATTTGAATTATCAAAATAACAATATTAGTAGTTAGCGGTAGTGGTGAAATAAATATAAGTAACAATGATAGCAGTGAAATTAACAATATTAATGCGGCGAAAATGAAAGTAACAATAATTACGTAATTAATAATTGCGGTGGAGTAGTGAAAGTAAAAAAAATAATAATGATCGTAATAACAGTAACAATATTAACACCAAAAGAACGTATATATGAACAATTAGTTAACAAATCGATTTAAGAAACATATTAATAGCGAGAGTAATGAATTTGTGTCCTAATTTATTCAATCCTAATTTTAAGATATGTCATAAGAAAATTTATTAATGATAAATTTATAAGTTGTGCAACTATAAGGTAGTTTTCTTTAACGGAAAATAAATTTAATATAACCATCTCGAATCTCGAATCTGGAATCTTGAATCCCGAATCTAATCTATATTTCAAAGCTTTAATGAATTAAGATTCTTAAACAATGAAGACGGTGTAGGTGTTTGCATCAAGTCTCAAGCAATGAAGATTCTACGTTCATAAATTTGAGGCCATTACAATAACAAAGCTAAACACAACAGCGAAAAACTGAACTGTTTCACTCCCACATCGACTAGTTATTTTGGTGGAAGGGTTTGTCAGGGTATATAACGTGAAACAGGTTGAAGAAATAAGCATACCTTTCTCGGCCTTTTGGCTAAGATCAAGTGTAGTATCTGTTCTTATCAGTTTAATATCTGATATGTGGGCCATTGGCTCACACGATATTAAATTTATTTTTTAAGAGGGGAGGCCCATCAAGGTAGCTTGCTACCTGGACCTTCGCGCGTCGCCCTTGCGTTGCACTATTGCCTTGGCAGGCGCACCTCTCCAATTCAGTTCAATGTTTAGTCATTCGTTGCACTAAAGATACACAATGCACACTGTAAGATTGTAATTGGCAATTGCCTGGTATTGTTCATCTCTAGATGTATGTAATGCGTGATTATACAACTTTTTTTGTGTGAGAATGTTGATGAGAAATGAGAATAGACGACCCAACTCAAGGCGGTTACCCATTTACATACATCAACAATACAGAAAATTTGTTGAAATGCTCCCTTTTGACGCCCCTGCTGGCGGTAGTTTATCATAAATCTGTGTTTTCTTGGGGTTGTGAGGAGAATAAAAACCTCAATTAGCATTATTGTTTCTTGTTTCTTTATACCGCCAGACATGCGGTGGCATCTTCAATAGGGTAAAAAATCTGCTAAAAACATATGGTGCTGCTTTAACAGGCTCTTAAGTTGGCAAAGGAGCGCAACTATATAACACGGTTACAATGCTAGTTTATGTAGCACCAATTCTTGTATGAACAAGGCTTATTAAGGATTTGAATACTGAAGGAGGCAATCCATGACACTGCCTCTCGCTACATCCGAGTAATTGCCTAAATATAGGTTTCTATATCCAAAATTCCCTATAGGATGGATTAGATAAAATTTTCAAATGGAGTATGATTTAGCAATGCACTGTACTTTGTCAAGACATTTCACTAAATTTGGTACTCCTCGTACAACCTCTCATAAAGAGCGGTAGAGTCAAAACTCAATGGTTCAATTGTGGACGTTGAGTGAACTTGTGTCCAGTGCAGTTACGCGATTAGAACACTACTTGTGTCCAGTGGAGTTACGCCATTAGAACACTTCTATTTCAATGATGAGTGGTTTTCCATATATCACTTCTTTATAAACGCAATTTGTAAACTCAATGGTTCAATTGTAGACGTTAAGTTAGTTTTATAACCAAACAACAACATCAAGTTATACCATAACCGGCTACACCAAACTTTGTCCGCTGTTTGTTCTACTCATAGTCCCTTGGAACACACCTTAAACCCGTCTCTTGCAATCTATACAAATCTCCCTGGCAATCGTAGAGTTGCATCTGGCTTGTTCCTCAGAACAGATACTGGAGGCATCTTAAACCAGTCTATAAGCAGAAGGCACATCCAATCCCATTTTCCTCAATCTGTCAAGAGTAAGCAGACACCGAGACCATCTTAACCACATGAAAAATTTCCATTTAAGCACATTATACCTATTCCAAACAACGTGAAACTAATTGACCTTCTCAACAGGACTGTTGCATTAGTCACTAACGATCCTGAATCGTAGCCAGCACAGACTTGATCGACAAGAACAAGACTTCCTGAATATGACATCTTCCTGGGCAAAAGTTGATCAGAAGTGTTTTATAAAGATATAAAATATTAAAATAAATAAATTATAAGGGTGTAAGTTTAGAAAATGTGATTTTATAAGAATGTAAAGATTAATTTACCCATGTTTTTTTTTCCTCCAAATTTAGCACGCTCCCTCAGTTTCACCTGATTTAGTATATAATGTTTAATGGCCATATGAAATTTGTAGAGATATTGGAAGCAAAATGTCGAGGGAATAAGCATTGTCATCAATGGCTCAATGCATACTTCTCTGATCCTGAGAAGTCGAGAACGACTTAACCCTGAGAGGTTGATATGATTCTGATTGGACGCTCACAAGTTGGCTTATATTGAGCCTTAGAAAAATAGATTCCTACTCCTTAAGATGTATGAATGTGTGATTATAAATCTAATCTGACAATGATACAACAAAATTAAAAATTGCTAAATTTTCACGGCATGTCGGAATGAGATGTAACTGAAATTCAGATTATTAAGGTTAAGATGGGATAATCAACAATACGGAGCTAAACGTACATAATTTTTTCACCACGTTTTATGATAAAAAAACACAAGTTCCCATAATTAGTACTATATTCTTACAAACTTTACGCACATTGTTTCAAATATCCAAATTATTCTCAAATTTCGGACATTACATTGCTAGTTCTCGAGTAAAATATATTACTACATTAAAGGGTTAGGTTTAAGATATTTGACCTCGCTAATAGTAAATTCATTGCTTAATTGCATGCATATGCGAGGAAGTGAACAACACTCGAATTATGTATCCCACATGGATAAGGTGTGAAAATATTTCATGTTTATTATATCCAGTCTCGCAACAACTCTCGCCGAGCTAAGTAACGAGAGCTTGTGACCCAAGTGGGGGCATCAGAGTGGTGGGATATGGGTTAAGCCCGTTGGGTCGGGTCTTGGCCTGGCGACTAGCTGGCTCGCCCTATCCAAGTAGGGAGTTGGTTCATGGGCTTTGGGCGAAGGTCTAGAGATCATGGATCCTAAAGCGGAGGGGAACGCGTGAGGCTGGTTTCACAGAGCAACGACGAACCTCCCTCTCTTGTCAGTGGAAGGATAACGGGCTTGTGCCACCCGGATCCATCAAATACCCGACAGGCTTCTCTCCAATAAACCACCACTTTTTAAAACACTCACATTCTTTTGCTTACATTATCAAGGTATGAACTAATATGGGAACTTGTGCATACATTGAATATCAATTATAGATAACAATTAAATTATGGATTTTTCTATGGTACCCGTGTTTCTTGTTTCACTACGTGGTATCTCTTTACTTTTCGAAATTTGCATGGTACCTATTTTTTCCCACTTATCCAATAGCGTGACCTCACCTATTATTTCCGTTTAATTGTCCTAAATGATGCTGAGGGGTTGCTTATGTGGCATCTTCTTCTCATTTTCCCTCCAATTTCCACCCTAACTTCTATTTAATTTCCCCCAATTTCATTCTATTCCCCCATTTTCCCTTCTTGTTCATCTTTTCCCTCATCTATTGTCCTATTTTGTCTTTTGTGTTTCCTATCAAATTTCCCTAATGTCTTCTTCTACTAGGAGGAATAACCCAATCAGCGGTTTATAATTTAAGATGCAAGTTTGTAATAGATTCAGACTTTGTTGATTTTTAAATAATATTCATCAATTAAATAAGATCATGCACAAGTTTCAAACATCACAATTCAAAAAAGTAAATTTCGGTTAAATTAAAAGGATAAACAACAAGAAATTTCAACATACCTTGTTGGAATTGGAGTTTAGATGAAGAAATGAGTAGTTGAAGAGGACATATTGCTTGAAGATCGTTGCTTGAGGAGGAATTGAGCAGTTGAAGGGAAAAACAGAGAGAGAGAGAGAGGGACGTTGGATGGTTTTTGATTTAATGTGAGTAAAGGAGGGGCAGATTGATTTACCAGGTCAAAATGGGTGAGGTTATTAGGGTTAAATCCATGTCATTGCCAAGTCAGTCAATCAAACCAATACTTAACGAAAATCTTAACACTGTTAGAAGGAAATAATGGGTGAGGTCACGCCATTGGGTAGGTGGAAAAAGGTAGGGGTACCATGGAGGTTTCGAAAAGTAAAGGGGTACCACGTAGAGAAACAAGAAACACGGGTATCATATAGAAAAACCCTTAAATTATTAGAATAAGAATTATAGATTAATTGAAATTACGTAACTTTTTATATTCCTTTCAACATAATTAATGTAAGTGATTAAATTGTCAAATATTATTCGATTTAGTTCATAACAAAAAATTATTTTCCGTCGAAGATAAGCAGGTGCCGGGAACGTGTGGCTTTGTTAGCTACTTTAAGTAGCGACTTTACCATCGTATCCGACAAAAAGACCTAATTAAGAACTAATAAATAATTACTAGGAAAAATAATGTCTTAAAAGCAAAAATATTGTTAGGGAAGAATCGGAAACCAACCTCAACAAAACCTATAAAATGGGTTTGAGATCATATAAATATACCCAAACCACCATATTGTTAATTATATTTTGTTAATTTTAGAATATACTTTAAGAACCTATAATGAAAACGGATTATATATCAATAAAACAACTAATGACCCCATTCTATATCGGAATAAGTTAAATTCAAGGAACCAAAAGAGAGCAATTCGTTGATACACCGTGACTCATCAACTACGAGAATTGTCTATACTACCCCCCACCCCCCCTAAATGCATTAACCAAATGCTCGTGTAAACCTATCATCGACAATCAAATTTTGGAGACCCCTTTTATTTACTCCGTACTATGTTGACACAATATCATCTTCGAGCTACTGCCTAGTACTTTAAGACACTAGAAAGTAGCGGTGTTTATAATAAACCGAACCGAAAAACCGAAAACCGCACATTTTTAAGGTTCGATTAACCGAGCCGTTTTGACAAAGCGGTTCAGTGAACCGACCGTTAATTTATCATGGACACAGTTCGGTTGAGGTTCGCAACTTTAGAAAAGAGGTTAACCGCGAACCGAACCGTTCACAAAAAAGTAAGCAAAAAATTAAAATATTATATAAAAAAATGTTCTTTTGTGTAATTAAAAAGTGTTTCCAAATTCAAAAATGGTTCAAATGATTAATATTAAAGTTTGATTAATTAACTTTATTGTTGAGTATAATTAAATATTAAAAATTTAATTAAACTGCTAGATAAAATTCTCCAAACTAAAGAAAAAATATATTTAGCATGTTTATAGGTTAACCGGTAACCGAACCGCAAATAACGTTTCAAGTGGTTAACAGAACCGTTAGGAACGGTGCGGTTTAGGTTCGATGCCTTGCCAAAACGAACTGTGTGCGAACCGAATTAAATATGCTGGTCGGTGAACCGAACTGCGAATGAACACCCCTGCTAGACAGCACTGGCCATCGGGTGGTTGTCAAATTATAGCGCTGACGTAATGAAAATATAGTTGAGGAAAACCTACTCGAGTTGCTCGTGTCGCTCATTGTAATTTTCGACACAATGTGTGCAAAAGTTTTAAAAAAATAGCCGATATACAGCTGTATGTGACACTCGTCTTTGACTTAGGTTAGTTTAGGAAGATTGACGGTTCTTTTCTTAATTTCTACTCGAATCTACTAATCTAAGTTTTTACTTTTTTTTCTTTTTTTTTTGCAGAGAAATATAGTCTAAGTTTGTTGGTATGTTGTTTGTGACCCCATAATTTTGGGGGAAATCGGGTTAGAAAGGGAGTTTAATAGTTTCGTATTTCTATAAGTCATTAAGATTCTCAAGCAACGAAGACAGAGTGTTTTCATAAAGTCTCGAGCAATGAAGATTGTGCACTCACGCTTAAAATTGAAGCCAATACAATAAAACAGGAAGCGGTACATAGCAGCGGAAAAGTGAATTGTTTCTCTCCCACATCGACTAGGTACTTTGGTGATAGGATTTGTCATGTCATATAAACTAAAATTGGCATTTGTTAAAAGCATACCTTTCTCGGCCTTTTGGCTAAGATCAAGTGTAGTATCTGTTCTTATCAGTTTAATATCTGATATGTGGGCCATTGGCTCACACGATATTAAATTTATTTTTTAAGAGGGGAGGTCCATCAAGGTAGCTTGCTACCTGGGCCTTCGCGTGTTGCCCTTGCGTTGCACTATTGCTTGGGCTGGCGCACCTCTCCAATTCAGTTCAATGTTTAGTCATGCGATGCACTATTTAACATTCTTGACTTGCAATATTGCTCGTCCCTGGCGCACCTCTCCAATTCAGTTCGTTGTTTATTTTGTGAAGTCATTATTTTGAAGTTCAGGTGTTTATGGTATGGTACTTTTTTTTATTTGTATGGATGATAACATGATTCATTATATCGGGTCACTCGTGTTGGGTACTGGTCGGGTCAAATCAGGTTGGGTCATTGGGATCCGGTTATGTCGGATTCGTGTCGGTACGGTTCATGTCGGGTCATCTTCGGATCGGGTCATCGGCGGGTGACAATTCAGGTCGGGTCAAGTTATTGACAAATATTTTATCTTATATACTGTATTTAGTTTTAGATATGATAATTTTATGTTTAATTAATGAATAGATGTATTAATTGAAGTTTAAGTTAAAATAATTAAGATGAATTATCAATTTGGTGTCTCATTTAAACCATTAGTAAGCCAATTCATTATAACGTCATCTATCATCTGGTTGAGAAATATCGGGTCACAGGCCGGGTCGGTTCGGCTCGGGTTGGACAAAATAATGCTGCTATCGGTTAGCGGGTCGGTTCGGGTTGGGTCAGTTCGGTGTCGGGTCGGGTTACGGTCGGGTAGGTCAACTTTTGCCAGCTTTAATTCATTATGAGCTGCCGTCATTGGATTATATTTGTTCCTGCAAATTAGCACAGCATCTCTCAGTTTAACCTGGTTTAAGATTTACAATGTTAAAAATGGCCGCATGAAATTTGTAGAGATATTGGAAGCAAAAAGTCTAGGGAATACGAAAGCATTCTCCGCAACTTTATATTATCACGAATAGTCCGTTTCTTGGAAGTTGATCAATGCATACTCTCCGCTCCTCAGAAGTCGAGAACGGCTTGGCTCTGAGAGGTTGATATGATTCCGAACGCTCTCATGTTGTGGCTTGTATGTCTAAACTCCAACACTGCCACTTAAACAGTACACTTTGGTTCTAAGTGACGTTTAAAGTGAGTTTGTTTCATAACAAATGATTTCTAACATCTGTTTTGTAGTAATTACCACAAAAAAAGAAAACGTTGAGTAATTGTGTTCACATGATAACATTCCAGCCATCTCATTAAGTGTATTTTGTGGATTGTTTTTTACTATTAGCAGAATGAGATGCAATCCAAGCCACGCTTCTAGAGTGCACAGAGCAGAGAACCGGTCCAATGTGTGTAGCGGGAAAACACAGGGAAAACACATTAGATGGCCCTAAAGATATAAAAAAAAGTAGTTACCCTTTACATCAATAATCTTTTCTAATCCCATTTATTAATGCAATGGTAGTGGCTAAGCGTCAAGAAGAGCCGTTTGTGATGGTGCTGATGTTAAGGCAGTTGTGGTAAGCAAACGGCTTGAGCTTGCTACCAGAAGCTTTAAATGTGTTTTCGGAAGTGAATGTTTGATATTTGGAGTTACTACTCGATTCTCACTAACGCTCTTTCCTCTCTCTTTCCTCTCCTTTACAGTCTACTTTCACTATCTCCTCTTCCTCCGGTCGAGCTATTTAAACCTCGCCCTCATACTTCGAACTCAAAACTCTTTCCACTATGTTCTCACTCTTGACCTGTCCAAACGAACTCTACTCTGCAGGCTTATGGTCGGCAGGCGCGTGGTCTGTAGTCATTCGGGAGGATTACAGCCGGTACCATTACGGAAGTAAATATTTGTAGTCCAACAATTTGTTTACTTTTTTAATGTCATTGATTTACTTCGATTGTGTGAGGCGTTTAGACATGAATTTCTTTAAAAATGATACTACAATAGTTTTTAGATCATATTATTATTGCTAAATAAAATGGTTGTTGTTAGGGTGCAAACCCATGTCCCACATCGGTAGTTTAAAGGTGAAAAATCATCTTTATAAGTGTCTTGAAAATAAAATAGTATGAGGTTATTGGGAAGGAATCCAAGAGTAAATCCGTATGAGTTTAGCACATTCATTCCATGGGAACCTAAGTTGTAGTACTCTTTTATGATATAAAATGTTTTGTTTCTCATGTGGAATTGTACGCCAATTTTGAACACCACAAAGTGAACTGATTAACATTACATCGTTTTGGTCCTTGATTACCCTCTTGAGCTGATAACTCAGGTAATCATTTTGTGACGTTGGTTGATGGTGGGTTCAACGAGCCATAAGTCACGTGGATGACTGACCAATCACAAAGGCGAGTTATACGGATATCTCGTAGGACACCCCGTGACATCGTTATGGAGTCCTAAATGTTTTATAACATTGGGTGCCAGGTCGTGGATAGGACCTCCATAGTGTTCCTTAGAGTCGAGTCTTTTGACTTTCAACTGTTTCTTGAGATTAAGACAGATTTTGGGTAACTTTGGTTTCTTTCCCACGGTCACAGTAACAGGGGCCAAGAGGATTTTTTCTGGGTTATTTCATGCTGGGCGATATCGGCAGGATTCGAGTTGAGGGAAATATCCAAACCCTTATCAGGATTTTATCATTTCTCAGGGCCACTCGAGGAGTAGTAACTGAAATGCATGGCCATGCTCGAATACAGATTCGTTTTATCAGTTAAGTTACTCTCTAGTCGGGGAAACCACTCTTGATACAGATCGCTTGTGAGATACGACCTTTGCGAATGCGGATTCGCAAATTGTCTTACATTGAGTGGGAGAAATTTTAAAAGGATATGAGATTCGGTTATCGCACCTACACTTGTACGGACAAGTGGGAGTTTGTTGGAGATTGTGTCCTCCACATGTAGTGTGATAACGTCATTGAACATACCCTTGTACGGACAAGTGGGAGATTGTTGGGGCTGGTGTCCTTGACAATTAAGTACAATGACTTATTAAATCTCTTTAAGGATCACAAGGGCATACTTTAGTATTATTACCAGTTGATCCACGTTTATCAATAACGGTTGGCTTGCTAGATAAGTTTGACGTTATTGTCATACGGATGGCGGTGATCAACTGGTCCCTATACGTCACACCTATAGGACACGTTTGAGAGATGTGAAGGTATGAAAATACAGTCACATTTTGCCGGATATGACTAAACGGTTAGTCAGAGGTATTGATTATTAAATTAGTCAATAAGATGTTGAGATTATTATTTAATACGGATTAAATAATTTTAGCTAATACGGATTACATGATTAATTCGTAAATTAAATATAAACGGTTATATTTAATTAAATATTGTATTCGCGTATTAATATAAACAGTTATATTAATTTAGGTAATTATACAATATCGTATTTTATCAGACCATTATTAATATATCGACTGTATTAATATCTGATAACAGGTTACGATTTATAAATAAATAAAACCCGCGAACAACTTAAAGCTAACTGGGTCGAATCACGCATTGGGATAAGGTAAGAGTGGAAAGCCCACTCCTACCCAAACCCTATTTTCGGCCGAAATAACTACATAAGGAGGAGGACTCTCCTTATGTCAGTTACTCTTGTTGCACTGTAACATAATCTCAGGGTAAAATTAGGGTTTTGAGAGCATTCTTCTCCCATAAACCTCAGATCTCACATCTAAAACCTCAAGGGCTCTCCCTATATTGCAAGGCAATTGGAGAGGATTTCTAGCACACGCGGCCACGTCTCAAACTAAGTCTTGGGTGCAAGTTATAGGAGGGAATTTGCATTAATTCCTGTTCTTAGGCCTTTTGCGCGAGGACTAAAGGTTGTACTTCTTTTCTCATGTTTTTAATCTTATGACGATATTCACAATTGCATATTTCATTATAATCCTGTAAATTTAGGGTGAATACGCGTTTTATTCCCCACAAGTGTAGTTTATATAGATCATCAAATCACTGTTCTTGAGTTCTTCTTCACTTTTAAGTGCAACGCTTTGTCTTCCTGGAGTTTATATAGATCATCAAATGAAACCGTTTCGTACACGAAAGGGAAAGCAACCTCAGGGGTGAGTCTAGGAGAAATGCGACTGTCATTGTAGAGGAAGTTGGGCATAACGGAAAGAAGAAAGAGAAAGCAACCTCAGCAGGGGTGAGTCCAGGAGAAATGCGACTGTCATTGTACAAGAAGTTGGGCATAACACTCAAGTTGCTACCCTTACGGTATATTTCAAATGCCACACTAAATCTTGAGTTCTTCTTCACTCTTAGATGCAACTTTGTCTTCCTGGAGTTTATATAGATCATCAAATTAAACCGTCTCATACAAAATTCAACTAACAGAAAATCGTTTATTACAGCCTTTTGAAAAATCATTGTTTTTAAAATCAATGTATTATCCTAATTACTTAAACAGAAAATTGTTAAAAGTTTTAATTTTCAAAAGGCTATAATCAACGGTTTTCTTTTCACGTAATTATGATAAACCGTATAAAAGTCTTAAAAAAAGAGAGAAAACCTCATTAACAAACTTGATGATAACATATCTGGACTCATCTTGAGTTGTACTTCCTTGACAACTTCCACGACTACTCACTACTGTTGTTCCTGTTGTTGCCATTATTTTTACCCTCAAGATTAATTATTTTATCTCAAGATAAATTATTAACTCTTATTCACCAACTCTCTCACTCTCTCACGATTAGGAAATACTGAAAAGAATAGAGAATAATAGTACTTGACTAGTGAGTAATGAAGCATACTCCCTCACGATTAAGAAATACTGAAAAGAATAGAGAATAATAGTACTTGAGTGACTAGTGAGTAATGAAGCTTATGAAGGCATATTTTGGAAGTAGTGATACAATAATATCAAAACACAAATTCTCATTGTAGACGGAGGGTATCCGTCATAGGGAGAAATGCGACTGTCATTGTAGAGGAAGTTGGGCATAACGGAAGAAAGGGAAAGCAACCTCAGCAGGGGTGAGTCCAGGAGAAATACGACTGCCATTGTAGAGGAAGTTGGGCATAACACTCAAGTTGCTACCCTTACGGTATGTTCCAAATGCCACACTAAATCTTGAGTTCTTCTTCACTCTTAGATGCAACGCTTTGTCTTCCTGGAGTTTGTATAGATCATCAAATGAAACCGTCTCATACAAAATTCAATTAACAGAAAATCGTTTATTACAGCCTCTTGAAAAATCATTGTTTTTAAAATCACTGTATTATCCTAATTACTTAAACAGAAAATTGTTAAAAGTTTTAATTTTCAAAAGGCTATAATCAACGGTTTTCTTTTCACGTAATTATGATAAACCGTATAAAAGTCTTAAAAAAAGAGAGAAAACCTCATTAACAAACTTGATGATAACATATCTGGACTCATCTTGAGTTGTACTTCCTTGACAACTTCCACGACTACTCACTACTGTTGTTCCTGTTGTTGCCATTATTTTTACCCTCAAGATTAATTATTTTATCTCAAGATAAATTATTAACTCTTATTCACCAACTCTCTCACTCTCTCACGATTAGGAAATACTGAAAAGAATAGAGAATAATAGTACTTGACTAGTGAGTAATGAAGCATACTCCCTCACGATTAAGAAATACTGAAAAGAATAGAGAATAATAGTACTTGAGTGACTAGTGAGTAATGAAGCTTATGAAGGCATATTTTGGAAGTAGTGATACAATAATATCAAAACACAAATTCTCATTGTAGACGGAGGGTATCCGTCATAGGGAGAAATGCGACTGTCATTGTAGAGGAAGTTGGGCATAACGGAAGAAAGGGAAAGCAACCTCAGCAGGGGTGAGTCCAGGAGAAATACGACTGCCATTGTAGAGGAAGTTGGGCATAACACTCAAGTTGCTACCCTTACGGTATGTTCCAAATGCCACACTAAATCTTGAGTTCTTCTTCACTCTTAGATGCAACGCTTTGTCTTCCTGGAGTTTGTATAGATCATCAAATGAAACCGTCTCATACAAAATTCAATTAACAGAAAATCGTTTATTACAGCCTCTTGAAAAATCATTGTTTTTAAAATCACTGTATTATCCTAATTACTTAAACAGAAAATTGTTAAAAGTTTTAATTTTCAAAAGGCTATAATCAACGGTTTTCTTTTCACGTAATTATGATAAACCGTATAAAAGTCTTAAAAAAAGAGAGAAAACCTCATTAACAAACTTGATGATAACATATCTGGACTCATCTTGAGTTGTACTTCCTTGACAACTTCCACGACTACTCACTACTGTTGTTCCTGTTGTTGCCATTATTTTTACCCTCAAGATTAATTATTTTATCTCAAGATAAATTATTAACTCTTATTCACCAACTCTCTCACTCTCTCACGATTAGGAAATACTGAAAAGAATAGAGAATAATAGTACTTGACTAGTGAGTAATGAAGCATACTCCCTCACGATTAAGAAATACTAAAAAGAATAGAGAATAATAGTACTTGAGTGACTAGTGAGTAATGAAGCTTATGAAGGCATATTTTGGAAGTAGTGATACAATAATATCAAAACACAAATTCTCATTGTAGACGGAGGGTATCCGTCATAGGGAGAAATGCGACTGTCATTGTAGAGGAAGTTGGGCATAACGGAAGAAAGGGAAAGCAACCTCAGCAGGGGTGAGTCCAGGAGAAATACGACTGCCATTGTAGAGGAAGTTGGGCATAACACTCAAGTTGCTACCCTTACGGTATGTTCCAAATGCCACACTAAATCTTGAGTTCTTCTTCACTCTTAGATGCAACGCTTTGTCTTCCTGGAGTTTGTATAGATCATCAAATGAAACCGTCTCATACAAAATTCAATTAACAGAAAATCGTTTATTACAGCCTCTTGAAAAATCATTGTTTTTAAAATCACTGTATTATCCTAATTACTTAAACAGAAAATTGTTAAAAGTTTTAATTTTCAAAAGGCTATAATCAACGGTTTTCTTTTCACGTAATTATGATAAACCGTATAAAAGTCTTAAAAAAAGAGAGAAAACCTCATTAACAAACTTGATGATAACATATCTGGACTCATCTTGAGTTGTACTTCCTTGACAACTTCCACGACTACTCACTACTGTTGTTCCTGTTGTTGCCATTATTTTTACCCTCAAGATTAATTATTTTATCTCAAGATAAATTATTAACTCTTATTCACCAACTCTCTCACTCTCTCACGATTAGGAAATACTGAAAAGAATAGAGAATAATAGTACTTGACTAGTGAGTAATGAAGCATACTCCCTCACGATTAAGAAATACTGAAAAGAATAGAGAATAATAGTACTTGAGTGACTAGTGAGTAATGAAGCTTATGAAGGCATATTTTGGAAGTAGTGATACAATAATATCAAAACACAAATTCTCATTGTAGACGGAGGGTATCCGTCATAGGGAGAAATGCGACTGTCATTGTAGAGGAAGTTGGGCATAACGGAAGAAAGGGAAAGCAACCTCAGCAGGGGTGAGTCCAGGAGAAATACGACTGCCATTGTAGAGGAAGTTGGGCATAACACTCAAGTTGCTACCCTTACGGTATGTTCCAAATGCCACACTAAATCTTGAGTTCTTCTTCACTCTTAGATGCAACGCTTTGTCTTCCTGGAGTTTGTATAGATCATCAAATGAAACCGTCTCATACAAAATTCAATTAACAGAAAATCGTTTATTACAGCCTCTTGAAAAATCATTGTTTTTAAAATCACTGTATTATCCTAATTACTTAAACAGAAAATTGTTAAAAGTTTTAATTTTCAAAAGGCTATAATCAACGGTTTTCTTTTCACGTAATTATGATAAACCGTATAAAAGTCTTAAAAAAAGAGAGAAAACCTCATTAACAAACTTGATGATAACATATCTGGACTCATCTTGAGTTGTACTTCCTTGACAACTTCCACGACTACTCACTACTGTTGTTCCTGTTGTTGCCATTATTTTTACCCTCAAGATTAATTATTTTATCTCAAGATAAATTATTAACTCTTATTCACCAACTCTCTCACTCTCTCACGATTAGGAAATACTGAAAAGAATAGAGAATAATAGTACTTGACTAGTGAGTAATGAAGCATACTCCCTCACGATTAAGAAATACTGAAAAGAATAGAGAATAATAGTACTTGAGTGACTAGTGAGTAATGAAGCTTATGAAGGCATATTTTGGAAGTAGTGATACAATAATATCAAAACACAAATTCTCATTGTAGACGGAGGGTATCCGTCATAGGGAGAAATGCGACTGTCATTGTAGAGGAAGTTGGGCATAACGGAAGAAAGGGAAAGCAACCTCAGCAGGGGTGAGTCCAGGAGAAATACGACTGCCATTGTAGAGGAAGTTGGGCATAACACTCAAGTTGCTACCCTTACGGTATGTTCCAAATGCCACACTAAATCTTGAGTTCTTCTTCACTCTTAGATGCAACGCTTTGTCTTCCTGGAGTTTGTATAGATCATCAAATGAAACCGTCTCATACAAAATTCAATTAACAGAAAATCGTTTATTACAGCCTCTTGAAAAATCATTGTTTTTAAAATCACTGTATTATCCTAATTACTTAAACAGAAAATTGTTAAAAGTTTTAATTTTCAAAAGGCTATAATCAACGGTTTTCTTTTCACGTAATTATGATAAACCGTATAAAAGTCTTAAAAAAAGAGAGAAAACCTCATTAACAAACTTGATGATAACATATCTGGACTCATCTTGAGTTGTACTTCCTTGACAACTTCCACGACTACTCACTACTGTTGTTCCTGTTGTTGCCATTATTTTTACCCTCAAGATTAATTATTTTATCTCAAGATAAATTATTAACTCTTATTCACCAACTCTCTCACTCTCTCACGATTAGGAAATACTGAAAAGAATAGAGAATAATAGTACTTGACTAGTGAGTAATGAAGCATACTCCCTCACGATTAAGAAATACTGAAAAGAATAGAGAATAATAGTACTTGAGTGACTAGTGAGTAATGAAGCTTATGAAGGCATATTTTGGAAGTAGTGATACAATAATATCAAAACACAAATTCTCATTGTAGACGGAGGGTATCCATCATAGGGAGAAATGCGACTGTCATTGTAGAGGAAGTTGGGCATAACGGAAGAAAGGGAAAGCAACCTCAGCAGGGGTGAGTCCAGGAGAAATACGACTGCCATTGTAGAGGAAGTTGGGCATAACACTCAAGTTGCTACCCTTACGGTATGTTCCAAATGCCACACTAAATCTTGAGTTCTTCTTCACTCTTAGATGCAACGCTTTGTCTTCCTGGAGTTTGTATAGATCATCAAATGAAACCGTCTCATACAAAATTCAATTAACAGAAAATCGTTTATTACAGCCTCTTGAAAAATCATTGTTTTTAAAATCACTGTATTATCCTAATTACTTAAACAGAAAATTGTTAAAAGTTTTAATTTTCAAAAGGCTATAATCAACGGTTTTCTTTTCACGTAATTATGATAAACCGTATAAAAGTCTTAAAAAAAGAGAGAAAACCTCATTAACAAACTTGATGATAACATATCTGGACTCATCTTGAGTTGTACTTCCTTGACAACTTCCACGACTACTCACTACTGTTGTTCCTGTTGTTGCCATTATTTTTACCCTCAAGATTAATTATTTTCTCTCGAGATAAATTATTAACTCTTATTCACCAACTCTCTCACTCTCTCACGATTAGGAAATACTGAAAAGAATAGAGAATAATAGTACTTGACTAGTGAGTAATGAAGCATACTCCCTCACGATTAAGAAATACTGAAAAGAATAGAGAATAATAGTACTTGAGTGACTAGTGAGTAATGAAGCTTATGAAGGCATATTTTGGAAGTAGTGATACAATAATATCAAAACACAAATTCTCATTGTAGACGGAGGGTATCCGTCATAGGGAGAAATGCGACTGCCATTGTAGAGGAAGTTGGGCATAACGGAAGAAAGGGAAAGCAACCTCAGCAGGGGTGAGTCCAGGAGAAATACGACTGCCATTGTAGAGGAAGTTGGGCATAACACTCAAGTTGCTACCCTTACGGTATGTTCCAAATGCCACACTAAATCTTGAGTTCTTCTTCACTCTTAGATGCAACGCTTTGTCTTCCTGGAGTTTGTATAGATCATCAAATGAAACCGTCTCATACAAAATTCAATTAACAGAAAATCGTTTATTACAGCCTCTTGAAAAATCATTGTTTTTAAAATCACTGTATTATCCTAATTACTTAAACAGAAAATTGTTAAAAGTTTTAATTTTCAAAAGGCTATAATCAACGGTTTTCTTTTCACGTAATTATGATAAACCGTATAAAAGTCTTAAAAAAAGAGAGAAAACCTCATTAACAAACTTGATGATAACATATCTGGACTCATCTTGAGTTGTACTTCCTTGACAACTTCCACGACTACTCACTACTGTTGTTCCTGTTGTTGCCATTATTTTTACCCTCAAGATTAATTATTTTATCTCAAGATAAATTATTAACTCTTATTCACCAACTCTCTCACTCTCTCACGATTAGGAAATACTGAAAAGAATAGAGAATAATAGTACTTGACTAGTGAGTAATGAAGCATACTCCCTCACGATTAAGAAATACTGAAAAGAATAGAGAATAATAGTACTTGAGTGACTAGTGAGTAATGAAGCTTATGAAGGCATATTTTGGAAGTAGTGATACAATAATATCAAAACACAAATTCTCATTGTAGACGGAGGGTATCCGTCATAGGGAGAAATGCGACTGTCATTGTAGAGGAAGTTGGGCATAACGGAAGAAAGGGAAAGCAACCTCAGCAGGGGTGAGTCCAGGAGAAATACGACTGCCATTGTAGAGGAAGTTGGGCATAACACTCAAGTTGCTACCCTTACGGTATGTTCCAAATGCCACACTAAATCTTGAGTTCTTCTTCACTCTTAGATGCAACGCTTTGTCTTCCTGGAGTTTGTATAGATCATCAAATGAAACCGTCTCATACAAAATTCAATTAACAGAAAATCGTTTATTACAGCCTCTTGAAAAATCATTGTTTTTAAAATCACTGTATTATCCTAATTACTTAAACAGAAAATTGTTAAAAGTTTTAATTTTCAAAAGGCTATAATCAACGGTTTTCTTTTCACGTAATTATGATAAACCGTATAAAAGTCTTAAAAAAAGAGAGAAAACCTCATTAACAAACTTGATGATAACATATCTGGACTCATCTTGAGTTGTACTTCCTTGACAACTTCCACGACTACTCACTACTGTTGTTCCTGTTGTTGCCATTATTTTTACCCTCAAGATTAATTATTTTCTCTCGAGATAAATTATTAACTCTTATTCACCAACTCTCTCACTCTCTCACGATTAGGAAATACTGAAAAGAATAGAGAATAATAGTACTTGACTAGTGAGTAATGAAGCATACTCCCTCACGATTAAGAAATACTGAAAAGAATAGAGAATAATAGTACTTGAGTGACTAGTGAGTAATGAAGCTTATGAAGGCATATTTTGGAAGTAGTGATACAATAATATCAAAACACAAATTCTCATTGTAGACGGAGGGTATCCGTCATAGGGAGAAATGCGACTGTCATTGTAGAGGAAGTTGGGCATAACGGAAGAAAGGGAAAGCAACCTCAGCAGGGGTGAGTCCAGGAGAAATACGACTGCCATTGTAGAGGAAGTTGGGCATAACACTCAAGTTGCTACCCTTACGGTATGTTCCAAATGCCACACTAAATCTTGAGTTCTTCTTCACTCTTAGATGCAACGCTTTGTCTTCCTGGAGTTTGTATAGATCATCAAATGAAACCGTCTCATACAAAATTCAATTAACAGAAAATCGTTTATTACAGCCTCTTGAAAAATCATTGTTTTTAAAATCACTGTATTATCCTAATTACTTAAACAGAAAATTGTTAAAAGTTTTAATTTTCAAAAGGCTATAATCAACGGTTTTCTTTTCACGTAATTATGATAAACCGTATAAAAGTCTTAAAAAAAGAGAGAAAACCTCATTAACAAACTTGATGATAACATATCTGGACTCATCTTGAGTTGTACTTCCTTGACAACTTCCACGACTACTCACTACTGTTGTTCCTGTTGTTGCCATTATTTTTACCCTCAAGATTAATTATTTTATCTCAAGATAAATTATTAACTCTTATTCACCAACTCTCTCACTCTCTCACGATTAGGAAATACTGAAAAGAATAGAGAATAATAGTACTTGACTAGTGAGTAATGAAGCATACTCCCTCACGATTAAGAAATACTGAAAAGAATAGAGAATAATAGTACTTGAGTGACTAGTGAGTAATGAAGCTTATGAAGGCATATTTTGGAAGTAGTGATACAATAATATCAAAACACAAATTCTCATTGTAGACGGAGGGTATCCGTCATAGGGAGAAATGCGACTGTCATTGTAGAGGAAGTTGGGCATAACGGAAGAAAGGGAAAGCAACCTCAGCAGGGGTGAGTCCAGGAGAAATACGACTGCCATTGTAGAGGAAGTTGGGCATAACACTCAAGTTGCTACCCTTACGGTATGTTCCAAATGCCACACTAAATCTTGAGTTCTTCTTCACTCTTAGATGCAACGCTTTGTCTTCCTGGAGTTTGTATAGATCATCAAATGAAACCGTCTCATACAAAATTCAATTAACAGAAAATCGTTTATTACAGCCTCTTGAAAAATCATTGTTTTTAAAATCACTGTATTATCCTAATTACTTAAACAGAAAATTGTTAAAAGTTTTAATTTTCAAAAGGCTATAATCAACGGTTTTCTTTTCACGTAATTATGATAAACCGTATAAAAGTCTTAAAAAAAGAGAGAAAACCTCATTAACAAACTTGATGATAACATATCTGGACTCATCTTGAGTTGTACTTCCTTGACAACTTCCACGACTACTCACTACTGTTGTTCCTGTTGTTGCCATTATTTTTACCCTCAAGATTAATTATTTTCTCTCGAGATAAATTATTAACTCTTATTCACCAACTCTCTCACTCTCTCACGATTAGGAAATACTGAAAAGAATAGAGAATAATAGTACTTGACTAGTGAGTAATGAAGCATACTCCCTCACGATTAAGAAATACTGAAAAGAATAGAGAATAATAGTACTTGAGTGACTAGTGAGTAATGAAGCTTATGAAGGCATATTTTGGAAGTAGTGATACAATAATATCAAAACACAAATTCTCATTGTAGACGGAGGGTATCCGTCATAGGGAGAAATGCGACTGTCATTGTAGAGGAAGTTGGGCATAACGGAAGAAAGGGAAAGCAACCTCAGCAGGGGTGAGTCCAGGAGAAATACGACTGCCATTGTAGAGGAAGTTGGGCATAACACTCAAGTTGCTACCCTTACGGTATGTTCCAAATGCCACACTAAATCTTGAGTTCTTCTTCACTCTTAGATGCAACGCTTTGTCTTCCTGGAGTTTGTATAGATCATCAAATGAAACCGTCTCATACAAAATTCAATTAACAGAAAATCGTTTATTACAGCCTCTTGAAAAATCATTGTTTTTAAAATCACTGTATTATCCTAATTACTTAAACAGAAAATTGTTAAAAGTTTTAATTTTCAAAAGGCTATAATCAACGGTTTTCTTTTCACGTAATTATGATAAACCGTATAAAAGTCTTAAAAAAAGAGAGAAAACCTCATTAACAAACTTGATGATAACATATCTGGACTCATCTTGAGTTGTACTTCCTTGACAACTTCCACGACTACTCACTACTGTTGTTCCTGTTGTTGCCATTATTTTTACCCTCAAGATTAATTATTTTCTCTCGAGATAAATTATTAACTCTTATTCACCAACTCTCTCACTCTCTCACGATTAGGAAATACTGAAAAGAATAGAGAATAATAGTACTTGACTAGTGAGTAATGAAGCATACTCCCTCACGATTAAGAAATACTGAAAAGAATAGAGAATAATAGTACTTGAGTGACTAGTGAGTAATGAAGCTTATGAAGGCATATTTTGGAAGTAGTGATACAATAATATCAAAACACAAATTCTCATTGTAGACGGAGGGTATCCGTCATAGGGAGAAATGCGACTGTCATTGTAGAGGAAGTTGGGCATAACGGAAGAAAGGGAAAGCAACCTCAGCAGGGGTGAGTCCAGGAGAAATACGACTGCCATTGTAGAGGAAGTTGGGCATAACACTCAAGTTGCTACCCTTACGGTATGTTCCAAATGCCACACTAAATCTTGAGTTCTTCTTCACTCTTAGATGCAACGCTTTGTCTTCCTGGAGTTTGTATAGATCATCAAATGAAACCGTCTCATACAAAATTCAATTAACAGAAAATCGTTTATTACAGCCTCTTGAAAAATCATTGTTTTTAAAATCACTGTATTATCCTAATTACTTAAACAGAAAATTGTTAAAAGTTTTAATTTTCAAAAGGCTATAATCAACGGTTTTCTTTTCACGTAATTATGATAAACCGTATAAAAGTCTTAAAAAAAGAGAGAAAACCTCATTAACAAACTTGATGATAACATATCTGGACTCATCTTGAGTTGTACTTCCTTGACAACTTCCACGACTACTCACTACTGTTGTTCCTGTTGTTGCCATTATTTTTACCCTCAAGATTAATTATTTTATCTCAAGATAAATTATTAACTCTTATTCACCAACTCTCTCACTCTCTCACGATTAGGAAATACTGAAAAGAATAGAGAATAATAGTACTTGACTAGTGAGTAATGAAGCATACTCCCTCACGATTAAGAAATACTGAAAAGAATAGAGAATAATAGTACTTGAGTGACTAGTGAGTAATGAAGCTTATGAAGGCATATTTTGGAAGTAGTGATACAATAATATCAAAACACAAATTCTCATTGTAGACGGAGGGTATCCGTCATAGGGAGAAATGCGACTGTCATTGTAGAGGAAGTTGGGCATAACGGAAGAAAGGGAAAGCAACCTCAGCAGGGGTGAGTCCAGGAGAAATACGACTGCCATTGTAGAGGAAGTTGGGCATAACACTCAAGTTGCTACCCTTACGGTATGTTCCAAATGCCACACTAAATCTTGAGTTCTTCTTCACTCTTAGATGCAACGCTTTGTCTTCCTGGAGTTTGTATAGATCATCAAATGAAACCGTCTCATACAAAATTCAATTAACAGAAAATCGTTTATTACAGCCTCTTGAAAAATCATTGTTTTTAAAATCACTGTATTATCCTAATTACTTAAACAGAAAATTGTTAAAAGTTTTAATTTTCAAAAGGCTATAATCAACGGTTTTCTTTTCACGTAATTATGATAAACCGTATAAAAGTCTTAAAAAAAGAGAGAAAACCTCATTAACAAACTTGATGATAACATATCTGGACTCATCTTGAGTTGTACTTCCTTGACAACTTCCACGACTACTCACTACTGTTGTTCCTGTTGTTGCCATTATTTTTACCCTCAAGATTAATTATTTTCTCTCGAGATAAATTATTAACTCTTATTCACCAACTCTCTCACTCTCTCACGATTAGGAAATACTGAAAAGAATAGAGAATAATAGTACTTGACTAGTGAGTAATGAAGCATACTCCCTCACGATTAAGAAATACTGAAAAGAATAGAGAATAATAGTACTTGAGTGACTAGTGAGTAATGAAGCTTATGAAGGCATATTTTGGAAGTAGTGATACAATAATATCAAAACACAAATTCTCATTGTAGACGGAGGGTATCCGTCATAGGGAGAAATGCGACTGTCATTGTAGAGGAAGTTGGGCATAACGGAAGAAAGGGAAAGCAACCTCAGCAGGGGTGAGTCCAGGAGAAATACGACTGCCATTGTAGAGGAAGTTGGGCATAACACTCAAGTTGCTACCCTTACGGTATGTTCCAAATGCCACACTAAATCTTGAGTTCTTCTTCACTCTTAGATGCAACGCTTTGTCTTCCTGGAGTTTGTATAGATCATCAAATGAAACCGTCTCATACAAAATTCAATTAACAGAAAATCGTTTATTACAGCCTCTTGAAAAATCATTGTTTTTAAAATCACTGTATTATCCTAATTACTTAAACAGAAAATTGTTAAAAGTTTTAATTTTCAAAAGGCTATAATCAACGGTTTTCTTTTCACGTAATTATGATAAACCGTATAAAAGTCTTAAAAAAAGAGAGAAAACCTCATTAACAAACTTGATGATAACATATCTGGACTCATCTTGAGTTGTACTTCCTTGACAACTTCCACGACTACTCACTACTGTTGTTCCTGTTGTTGCCATTATTTTTACCCTCAAGATTAATTATTTTCTCTCGAGATAAATTATTAACTCTTATTCACCAACTCTCTCACTCTCTCACGATTAGGAAATACTGAAAAGAATAGAGAATAATAGTACTTGACTAGTGAGTAATGAAGCATACTCCCTCACGATTAAGAAATACTGAAAAGAATAGAGAATAATAGTACTTGAGTGACTAGTGAGTAATGAAGCTTATGAAGGCATATTTTGGAAGTAGTGATACAATAATATCAAAACACAAATTCTCATTGTAGACGGAGGGTATCCGTCATAGGGAGAAATGCGACTGTCATTGTAGAGGAAGTTGGGCATAACGGAAGAAAGGGAAAGCAACCTCAGCAGGGGTGAGTCCAGGAGAAATACGACTGCCATTGTAGAGGAAGTTGGGCATAACACTCAAGTTGCTACCCTTACGGTATGTTCCAAATGCCACACTAAATCTTGAGTTCTTCTTCACTCTTAGATGCAACGCTTTGTCTTCCTGGAGTTTGTATAGATCATCAAATGAAACCGTCTCATACAAAATTCAATTAACAGAAAATCGTTTATTACAGCCTCTTGAAAAATCATTGTTTTTAAAATCACTGTATTATCCTAATTACTTAAACAGAAAATTGTTAAAAGTTTTAATTTTCAAAAGGCTATAATCAACGGTTTTCTTTTCACGTAATTATGATAAACCGTATAAAAGTCTTAAAAAAAGAGAGAAAACCTCATTAACAAACTTGATGATAACATATCTGGACTCATCTTGAGTTGTACTTCCTTGACAACTTCCACGACTACTCACTACTGTTGTTCCTGTTGTTGCCATTATTTTTACCCTCAAGATTAATTATTTTCTCTCGAGATAAATTATTAAATCTTATTCACCAACTCTCTCACTCTCTCACGATTAGGAAATACTGAAAAGAATAGAGAATAATAGTACTTGACTAGTGAGTAATGAAGCATACTCCCTCACGATTAAGAAATACTGAAAAGAATAGAGAATAATAGTACTTGAGTGACTAGTGAGTAATGAAGCTTATGAAGGCATATTTTGGAAGTAGTGATACAATAATATCAAAACACAAATTCTCATTGTAGACGGAGGGTATCCGTCATAGGGAGAAATGCGACTGTCATTGTAGAGGAAGTTGGGCATAACGGAAGAAAGGGAAAGCAACCTCAGCAGGGGTGAGTCCAGGAGAAATACGACTGCCATTGTAGAGGAAGTTGGGCATAACACTCAAGTTGCTACCCTTACGGTATGTTCCAAATGCCACACTAAATCTTGAGTTCTTCTTCACTCTTAGATGCAACGCTTTGTCTTCCTGGAGTTTGTATAGATCATCAAATGAAACCGTCTCATACAAAATTCAATTAACAGAAAATCGTTTATTACAGCCTCTTGAAAAATCATTGTTTTTAAAATCACTGTATTATCCTAATTACTTAAACAGAAAATTGTTAAAAGTTTTAATTTTCAAAAGGCTATAATCAACGGTTTTCTTTTCACGTAATTATGATAAACCGTATAAAAGTCTTAAAAAAAGAGAGAAAACCTCATTAACAAACTTGATGATAACATATCTGGACTCATCTTGAGTTGTACTTCCTTGACAACTTCCACGACTACTCACTACTGTTGTTCCTGTTGTTGCCATTATTTTTACCCTCAAGATTAATTATTTTCTCTCGAGATAAATTATTAACTCTTATTCACCAACTCTCTCACTCTCTCACGATTAGGAAATACTGAAAAGAATAGAGAATAATAGTACTTGACTAGTGAGTAATGAAGCATACTCCCTCACGATTAAGAAATACTGAAAAGAATAGAGAATAATAGTACTTGAGTGACTAGTGAGTAATGAAGCTTATGAAGGCATATTTTGGAAGTAGTGATACAATAATATCAAAACACAAATTCTCATTGTAGACGGAGGGTATCCGTCATAGGGAGAAATGCGACTGTCATTGTAGAGGAAGTTGGGCATAACGGAAGAAAGGGAAAGCAACCTCAGCAGGGGTGAGTCCAGGAGAAATACGACTGCCATTGTAGAGGAAGTTGGGCATAACACTCAAGTTGCTACCCTTACGGTATGTTCCAAATGCCACACTAAATCTTGAGTTCTTCTTCACTCTTAGATGCAACGCTTTGTCTTCCTGGAGTTTGTATAGATCATCAAATGAAACCGTCTCATACAAAATTCAATTAACAGAAAATCGTTTATTACAGCCTCTTGAAAAATCATTGTTTTTAAAATCACTGTATTATCCTAATTACTTAAACAGAAAATTGTTAAAAGTTTTAATTTTCAAAAGGCTATAATCAACGGTTTTCTTTTCACGTAATTATGATAAACCGTATAAAAGTCTTAAAAAAAGAGAGAAAACCTCATTAACAAACTTGATGATAACATATCTGGACTCATCTTGAGTTGTACTTCCTTGACAACTTCCACGACTACTCACTACTGTTGTTCCTGTTGTTGCCATTATTTTTACCCTCAAGATTAATTATTTTATCTCAAGATAAATTATTAACTCTTATTCACCAACTCTCTCACTCTCTCACGATTAGGAAATACTGAAAAGAATAGAGAATAATAGTACTTGACTAGTGAGTAATGAAGCATACTCCCTCACGATTAAGAAATACTGAAAAGAATAGAGAATAATAGTACTTGAGTGACTAGTGAGTAATGAAGCTTATGAAGGCATATTTTGGAAGTAGTGATACAATAATATCAAAACACAAATTCTCATTGTAGACGGAGGGTATCCGTCATAGGGAGAAATGCGACTGTCATTGTAGAGGAAGTTGGGCATAACGGAAGAAAGGGAAAGCAACCTCAGCAGGGGTGAGTCCAGGAGAAATACGACTGCCATTGTAGAGGAAGTTGGGCATAACACTCAAGTTGCTACCCTTACGGTATGTTCCAAATGCCACACTAAATCTTGAGTTCTTCTTAACTCTTAGATGCAACGCTTTGTCTTCCTGGAGTTTGTATAGATCATCAAATGAAACCGTCTCATACAAAATTCAATTAACAGAAAATCGTTTATTACAGCCTCTTGAAAAATCATTGTTTTTAAAATCACTATATTATCCTAATTACTTAAACAGAAAATTGTTAAAAGTTTTAATTTTCAAAAGGCTATAATCAACGGTTTTCTTTTCACGTAATTATGATAAACCGTATAAAAGTCTTAAAAAAAGAGAGAAAACCTCATTAACAAACTTGATGATAACATATCTGGACTCATCTTGAGTTGTACTTCCTTGACAACTTCCACGACTACTCACTACTGTTGTTCCTGTTGTTGCCATTATTTTTACCCTCAAGATTAATTATTTTATCTCAAGATAAATTATTAACTCTTATTCACCAACTCTCTCACTCTCTCACGATTAGGAAATACTGAAAAGAATAGAGAATAATAGTACTTGACTAGTGAGTAATGAAGCATACTCCCTCACGATTAAGAAATACTGAAAAGAATAGAGAATAATAGTACTTGAGTGACTAGTGAGTAATGAAGCTTATGAAGGCATATTTTGGAAGTAGTGATACAATAATATCAAAACACAAATTCTCATTGTAGACGGAGGGTATCCGTCATAGGGAGAAATGCGACTGTCATTGTAGAGGAAGTTGGGCATAACGGAAGACGAAAGGGAAAACAACCTCAGCAGGGGTGAGTCCAGGAGAAATGCGACTGCCATTGTAGAGGAAGTTGGGCATACCACTCAAGTTGCTACCCTTACGGTATGTTTCAAATGCCACACTAAATATTGAGTTCTTCTTCACTCTTAGATGCAACGCTTTGTCTTCCTGGAATTTATATAGATCATCAAATGAAACCGTCTCATACAGAATTCAACTAACAGAAAATCGTTTATTACAGCCTTTTGAAAAATCACTGTTTTTAAAATCACTGTATTATCCTAATTACTTAAACAGAAAATTGTTAAAAGTTTTAATTTTCAAAAGGCTATAATCAACGGTTTCCTTTTCACGTAATTATGATAAACCGTATAAAAGTCTTAAAAAAAGAGAGAAAACCTCATTAACAAACTTGATGATAACATATATGGACTCATCTTGAGTTGTACTTCCTTGACAACTTCCACGACTACTCACTACTGTTGTTCCTGTTGTTGCCATTATTTTTACCCTCAAGATTAATTATTTTCTCTCGAGATAAATTATTAACTTTTCTTCACCAACTCTCTCACTCTCTCACGATTAAGAAATACTGAAAAGAATAGAGAATAATAGTACTTGACTAGTGAGTAATGAAGCCTACTCTCTCACGATTAAGAAATACTGAAAAGAATAGAGAATAATAGTACTTGAGTGACTAGTGAGTAATGAAGCTTATGAAGGCATCTTTTAGAAGTAGTGATACAATAATATCAAAACACAAATTCTCATTGTAGACGGAGGGTATCCGTCATAGGGAGAAATGCGACTGTCATTGTAGAGGAAGTTGGGCATAACGGAAGAAAGGGAAAGCAACCTCAGCAGGGGTGAGTCCAGGAGAAATACGACTGCCATTGTAGAGGAAGTTGGGCATAACACTCAAGTTGCTACCCTTACGGTATGTTCCAAATGCCACACTAAATCTTGAGTTCTTCTTCACTCTTAGATGCAACGCTTTGTCTTCCTGGAGTTTGTATAGATCATCAAATGAAACCGTCTCATACAAAATTCAATTAACAGAAAATCGTTTATTACAGCCTCTTGAAAAATCATTGTTTTTAAAATCACTGTATTATCCTAATTACTTAAACAGAAAATTGTTAAAAGTTTTAATTTTCAAAAGGCTATAATCAACGGTTTTCTTTTCACGTAATTATGATAAACCGTATAAAAGTCTTAAAAAAAGAGAGAAAACCTCATTAACAAACTTGATGATAACATATCTGGACTCATCTTGAGTTGTACTTCCTTGACAACTTCCACGACTACTCACTACTGTTGTTCCTGTTGTTGCCATTATTTTTACCCTCAAGATTAATTATTTTCTCTCGAGATAAATTATTAACTCTTATTCACCAACTCTCTCACTCTCTCACGATTAGGAAATACTGAAAAGAATAAAGAATAATAGTACTTGACTAGTGAGTAATGAAGCATACTCCCTCACGATTAAGAAATACTGAAAAGAATAGAGAATAATAGTACTTGAGTGACTAGTGAGTAATGAAGCTTATGAAGGCATATTTTGGAAGTAGTGATACAATAATATCAAAACACAAATTCTCATTGTAGACGGAGGGTATCCGTCATAGGGAGAAATGCGACTGTCATTGTAGAGGAAGTTGGGCATAACGGAAGAAAGGGAAAGCAACCTCAGCAGGGGTGAGTCCAGGAGAAATACGACTGCCATTGTAGAGGAAGTTGGGCATAACACTCAAGTTGCTACCCTTACGGTATGTTCCAAATGCCACACTAAATCTTGAGTTCTTCTTCACTCTTAGATGCAACGCTTTGTCTTCCTGGAGTTTGTATAGATCATCAAATGAAACCGTCTCATACAAAATTCAATTAACAGAAAATCGTTTATTACAGCCTCGTGAAAAATCATTGTTTTTAAAATCACTGTATTATCCTAATTACTTAAACAGAAAATTGTTAAAAGTTTTAATTTTCAAAAGGCTATAATCAACGGTTTTCTTTTCACGTAATTATGATAAACCGTATAAAAGTCTTAAAAAAAGAGAGAAAACCTCATTAACAAACTTGATGATAACATATCTGGACTCATCTTGAGTTGTACTTCCTTGACAACTTCCACGACTACTCACTACTGCTGTTCCTGTTGTTGCCATTATTTTTACCCTCAAGATTAATTATTTTATCTCAAGATAAATTATTAACTCTTATTCACCAACTCTCTCACTCTCTCACGATTAGGAAATACTGAAAAGAATAGAGAATAATAGTACTTGACTAGTGAGTAATGAAGCATACTCCCTCACGATTAAGAAATACTGAAAAGAATAGAGAATAATAGTACTTGAGTGACTAGTGAGTAATGAAGCTTATGAAGGCATATTTTGGAAGTAGTGATACAATAATATCAAAACACAAATTCTCATTGTAGACGGAGGGTATCCGTCATAGGGAGAAATGCGACTGTCATTGTAGAGGAAGTTGGGCATAACGGAAGACGAAAGGGAAAACAACCTCAGCAGGGGTGAGTCCAGGAGAAATGCGACTGCCATTGTAGAGGAAGTTGGGCATACCACTCAAGTTGCTACCCTTACGGTATGTTTCAAATGCCACACTAAATATTGAGTTCTTCTTCACTCTTAGATGCAACGCTTTGTCTTCCTGGAATTTATATAGATCATCAAATGAAACCGTCTCATACAGAATTCAACTAACAGAAAATCGTTTATTACAGCCTTTTGAAAAATCACTGTTTTTAAAATCACTGTATTATCCTAATTACTTAAACAGAAAATTGTTAAAAGTTTTAATTTTCAAAAGGCTATAATCAACGGTTTCCTTTTCACGTAATTATGATAAACCGTATAAAAGTCTTAAAAAAAGAGAGAAAACCTCATTAACAAACTTGATGATAACATATATGGACTCATCTTGAGTTGTACTTCCTTGACAACTTCCACGACTACTCACTACTGTTGTTCCTGTTGTTGCCATTATTTTTACCCTCAAGATTAATTATTTTCTCTCGAGATAAATTATTAACTTTTCTTCACCAACTCTCTCACTCTCTCACGATTAAGAAATACTGAAAAGAATAGAGAATAATAGTACTTGACTAGTGAGTAATGAAGCCTACTCTCTCACGATTAAGAAATACTGAAAAGAATAGAGAATAATAGTACTTGAGTGACTAGTGAGTAATGAAGCTTATGAAGGCATCTTTTAGAAGTAGTGATACAATAATATCAAAACACAAATTCTCATTGTAGACGGAGGGTATCCGTCATAGGGAGAAATGCGACTGTCATTGTAGAGGAAGTTGGGCATAACGGAAGAAAGGGAAAGCAACCTCAGCAGGGGTGAGTCCAGGAGAAATACGACTGCCATTGTAGAGGAAGTTGGGCATAACACTCAAGTTGCTACCCTTACGGTATGTTCCAAATGCCACACTAAATCTTGAGTTCTTCTTCACTCTTAGATGCAACGCTTTGTCTTCCTGGAGTTTGTATAGATCATCAAATGAAACCGTCTCATACAAAATTCAATTAACAGAAAATCGTTTATTACAGCCTCTTGAAAAATCATTGTTTTTAAAATCACTGTATTATCCTAATTACTTAAACAGAAAATTGTTAAAAGTTTTAATTTTCAAAAGGCTATAATCAACGGTTTTCTTTTCACGTAATTATGATAAACCGTATAAAAGTCTTAAAAAAAGAGAGAAAACCTCATTAACAAACTTGATGATAACATATCTGGACTCATCTTGAGTTGTACTTCCTTGACAACTTCCACGACTACTCACTACTGCTGTTCCTGTTGTTGCCATTATTTTTACCCTCAAGATTAATTATTTTATCTCAAGATAAATTATTAACTCTTATTCACCAACTCTCTCACTCTCTCACGATTAGGAAATACTGAAAAGAATAGAGAATAATAGTACTTGACTAGTGAGTAATGAAGCATACTCCCTCACGATTAAGAAATACTGAAAAGAATAGAGAATAATAGTACTTGAGTGACTAGTGAGTAATGAAGCTTATGAAGGCATATTTTGGAAGTAGTGATACAATAATATCAAAACACAAATTCTCATTGTAGACGGAGGGTATCCGTCATAGGGAGAAATGCGACTGTCATTGTAGAGGAAGTTGGGCATAACGGAAGACGAAAGGGAAAACAACCTCAGCAGGGGTGAGTCTAGGAGAAATGCGACTGCCATTGTAGAGGAAGTTGGGCATACCACTCAAGTTGCTACCCTTACGGTATGTTTCAAATGCCACACTAAATATTGAGTTCTTCTTCACTCTTAGATGCAACGCTTTGTCTTCCTGGAATTTATATAGATCATCAAATGAAACCGTCTCATACACAATTCAACTAACAGAAAATCGTTTATTACAGCCTTTTGAAAAATCACTGTTTTTAAAATCACTGTATTATCCTAATTACTTAAACAGAAAATTGTTAAAAGTTTTAATTTTCAAAAGGCTATAATCAACGGTTTCCTTTTCACGTAATTATGATAAACCGTATAAAAGTCTTAAAAAAAGAGAGAAAACCTCATTAACAAACTTGATGATAACATATATGGACTCATCTTGAGTTGTACTTCCTTGACAACTTCCACGACTACTCACTACTGTTGTTCCTGTTGTTGCCATTATTTTTACCCTCAAGATTAATTATTTTCTCTCGAGATAAATTATTAACTTTTCTTCACCAACTCTCTCACTCTCTCACGATTAAGAAATACTGAAAAGAATAGAGAATAATAGTACTTGACTAGTGAGTAATGAAGCCTACTCTCTCACGATTAAGAAATACTGAAAAGAATAGAGAATAATAGTACTTGAGTGACTAGTGAGTAATGAAGCTTATGAAGGCATCTTTTAGAAGTAGTGATACAATAATATCAAAACACAAATTCTCATTGTCAATGGCGTCGTCATAGGGATGCAGTGGATGCACCCGCACCCCCTGAAATTTAGAAATATAAACATTTTAGTTCACTTAGTTATCATGTTTCTATATTGGTCGAGTGGTTAACTGTGCAATGGCACCTTCTCTGACATCCAGGGTGTAAAAGTAAAATTGTCTTTTAGAAGACTAATTGTTACGGTTTCATGCCCAATTTTTGGTTTTATTTTTAGTTTTTTCCAATTTTTGGTGTAAAAGTAAAATTGTCTTTTACAAGACTAATTGTTACGGTTTCATGCCAAAATTATGGTTTTATTTTTAGTTTATTTTACGATTTCATGATAGCAAAGATTTTTTTTTATTGTAAGTAAACTCTAGCATTGACGTCCTCTAAATCTCGCTAATAATTGATTTATTCTAGCTAATTATTAAAATTATATCGAAGATCATATGACAATATCGTACAATTGGTATCAGAGTAAATGAGGTTTTTTGGGAAGGAGTCCAAGAGTAAATCTGTAAGAGTTTAGCCCAAAGCCGACAATATCGTACAATTGGTATCAGAGCGGTTTAACTTGGACACATGGACATGTTGATATAGGAGCATGTGGTGTTGATATATAGGAGCATGTGGGGGGATCTCACTTGACCAGGCGGTGACATGTGCAATGCGTCATAGGTTTTGTGGGACAAAGACCATGCGGACGGGCACATGGACATGATATAGGAGCCCAAGAGTTAATCCGTAAGGGCTTGGCCCAAAGCGGACAATATAGACTGGAAGTTGTACACTATAAGGCATGAAACTCCTAGCTCGGGGTGAGTCCTTGTCTCCTTGAGCAAGCCCCGTCCAGGCCTAAATGGATGAAAGACGTCATAGCTCTTGTGGGACAAAGACCATTGAAATGGCGGACGGGCACATGGACATGTTGGATGCAGAGGAGGTTCGATATGCATGTGTAGCAAATCCCCAAGAAGGGCACATGGACATGTTGATATAGGAGCATGTGGTGTTGATATATAGGAGCATGTGGGGGGCACTCACTTGACCAGACGGTGACATGTGCAAGACATGACTGTGTCAAGGTCCGAGTTAAGATGATGGTCTTTGGTTTGAGGGGATGATTGTTAGGGTGCAAACCCATATCCCACATCGGTAGTTTAAAGGTGAAATATCATTTTTATAAGTGTCCTGAAAATGTAATAGTACGAGACTTTTTGGGAAGGAAACACAAGAGTAAATCCGTGAGAGCTTGGCCCAAAGCGGACAATATCGTACTATTATGGATAGTGGACACCGGCGCAGCAGAGGCCTAACACGAGATATTTCACGCTTCCGCACAACAGTCATATATGAGTATATGGCAGGGGAAGTGAGGAAAGGATATGGCCATTAAGGGTAGGTGTGAATTACCTTCCAATGATATTGAGACGTAACGAGATGTAATAGTATATAAAAGTAGTTGCGAATTACACATTGTAGCGATTACATATAAAACTATTACGTCTGAAGTTTAGGGAAAACTCATTAAAACATAATCCGTACTTGTTTACAATTATACTTTTGTTTACAATTATACTTAACAAGCCATTATTATTCAGTTGTAGCATTTATTCTGGCCACTTGACCGTTAAAACATACTGTACTTGCATATAATTATAAATAACAATCCGTTATTATTAAGTTGTAGCAATTATTCTGGGTCGGTTACTCGTGGCAGGGCAGACACTGCCTGAGCGATTGGAATAAACTCCTTAAAACCTACACGCTTCATTGTGTACGTTACTCTGGTGAAAGAGGGCTTCTCTCTGAAATATTGTAGGTCCTGCTTAGTAGCGACCCATAAAAATGTCCTTTCTCCAGCACTATACCATACTTCACGGCTGTGAAGAGCCTCCTCAAACTAGTCTTGCAATTTAAAAGTTTTAATACCAGAGGTCTCATCTGACCCAAACTAAACCAGCACCGTGCTTGTAAAATAACCACCGTAGTCGGTAGAATACACAGTGATGATGATCTTACAACTATAACCCAAATCAATTAGTGCATGTGACAACTTCGTAAGGTCACGACCCATGTATTTGTTAAGATCTTTGTTATAAAACTCGGGAATGTTTGTACTGATACATGTGTAAGGGTATACTACATCTCTTTGCGACATATTGTAGGGCAGTAATGTTTGAGGATGTGTTTGATCTGTTTTACAGGGGTAGGTATTTATATCAATTTTGTTTAGATTGTATTCAGCGTATATTTGCAAATTTTTATTCAGAGGATATAGTTTAAGATGAAACGTTGTATTAATTATTTGCAAATTTCTATTCGTTACGTCCGAATATCATTAGAATATATTATTACATATGTGGATATAGTTAATGGGGTTGGGTAAACTTAGAAGAGTAAAAGAGTACAAGACAATCGAAATCAGAAGGCGTATGAATATGTGTTATTAAATGGGTAGGATATGGCCATTAAGGGTGGGCCATTATGGGTAGTTGGTTCATGGGCTTTGGGCGAAGGTCGGAGATACTAAAGGAAGGAATAAATGAGGAATAGAGACTCAGAAGAGTAAAACAGTAGAAGATAGGCGGGACCCAGAAGGCATGTCCATATGTGTTAGAGCATCTCCAATGGTTCTCAATAGGGACTTGTTTGCAAATAAAGAAAATTTCAAGCTACTAGCTTGACCATTGGAGCACTTCTCATGAAGTAGCTCAAAATGAGCAACTGGCTCCATGGAGCTACTAGCTCAAATGGTCCCACACAAAAAATACCAACTACAATTATACATGTGGAAATAAAAATGAGCAACTAGCCCCATTTAAGCCACAACACTACTAGCTTACCATCGTAGGACTTTCTAGCTTAGAAGTGTTGTAGCTTAAAAATCCTAGTTGGCATCTAGTTGGCAAAGATAAGCTAGTACCAACTAGCTTATCATTGGAGATGCTCTTATTAAACAGACGGAACTCAGAATGCGTGTGCATAAGTGTTGTTATTAAATGGGTAGGATATAGACATTAATAGAAGGTAAGTAATATATATTCTAACTAGTTTAGGACCCGTGCAAAAATGCACGGGAATGTATAAATAACATGTATAATTAAACTTTTAAAAATAAATATTGTATGCGATTATGTTAGTTTGAATTTACAATTTAAATAAACAATCAATATTTTCACAAAAAAATTAACCCAAGTAAAATGTCAAATATGAGGTACAATTAACAACTATAAGTCCTTGATATACATTCGTCTAGAGCACATAATTTACTCTATTCATTTCGAATGATTAATATTAATATCTTTATATTTTCCTCACGCTTCTAAACTTTCTTCTCGCTTGAAAAGTACAAGAAAATTATTAAAATACAAAGGGAGTAGTTAAGTGAATATACTATGTTTTTACTCTTTTGAAGTTGGTACCGATAATCGTGAACGCATACTCCATTACTTAAATTATTAATATATGTCCTATATATTACCAATGCCATCAATTTTAATTGTTAGACTTTTGTCGTCCAATTATAATGCTCTCCAGGTAATTAAATAATAAAATTATTTTCGATTTTGGTCGTTACATATTCTAGTGACAAAAAAATCACAAAGTATTATGTACTCTATGGTGTCTTGCAATCATATTGGTGTTTGCTTCCTTTCAAGACTAATATTTACAAAATTATCTTCCTCAATTAGTAATAACCATTACGAAAAATCTCTAAAAACATACAAATTGTATACTGATTTGATAAATTATTGAAAGAGTACCTAAAAATGCAGATAATGATTAAATTTGAAAAGTATAAAGAATAATGAGGGTGTTAAAAAAACATAAATTTCTCTTTATATAATTGTCAAAATGTGCGTTCTCAACTATTTATACACAACTGAATAATTCATAAGCCTTTTCTCAACTATTTATACACAACTGAATAATTCATAAGTCTCAGTGGGCCGCAATTGTTAGTCTACATAAAAAGGTGCGCATAGTTTCTTAGCGGACATCCGACCGTTAATAAAAAAAAAGTGAAGACGGTTTACTATGATATACAAGACACTCCCTTTGATTTTATATACTCCTTCCATCCCTGTCATTTGTTTATTTATTCTATTTTTTGGTGTCTCAATCAATTGTTTAAATTCCTATTTTGACAATCTTTTAACGAACAATTTAATCCGCACACTTAATTTGATTAATTTAGCATCAAATAAATATCTCTCTCCTCTTCCCTTGGTTTTTTTGCCAAAATCAAAGGTAAAAAAAATGTTCGGAACCGATGAAGTATATCATTATTAATTTTTATATTTAAGGACAATTACATATTTCTTTTTATTATTTCAAAATATAAACATTATAATATGTCTACTCTTATTAAAAAAATTGTTATGAATTTCTAATTGTTTAATAATGTTTCAAAAATATTTTAGCAAAACTTAAAGTCAAAAATTCAATTTAAGAATAAAAAACGTCACATAAAAACACAAAGTTAGTATAGTGCTACTATTATTTTTTTTAAAATGACTTTTATATGGTAATTTTGCCGCAAAATAAAATGACAACAAATTACATGGTGCATACTCAGAATAATAATATTGCTATTTGTGAATTAAATAAGTGGAAAGTTGGGAATAAAAATAATAAATGCTAAAATAAAATTGACCTATGAGATATGATTTATTTTTGTAAAGATAATGCAATATTTATGCCATTAATATTGTGTACAATTCTTTGTATAATTGTTTTTAGTGGGTTTTCCTTATTGATTTGATTCGCTTAATAATTAAAATAATAGAGTATATTAGACACTCCTTAAATAACTGTATGTATTTAGTATTAGGAAAAATGTTGGCGGGAAAACATTAAACGTGGGATTGCCACGTGGACAGTGGTTCTTCTTTTATACTATTATATAGATGATATTCGGACGTAACGAAATGTAATAATATATAAAAGGTAGTTGTGAATTACTCATTGTAGCGATTATATTTAAAACTATTACGTCTGAAGTTTAGGGAAAACTCATTAAAACATACTCCGTACTTGTTTACAATCTATAAAATCTAATTAAAAGGCTAGCAAAAATAATGTGACATGACAAGTTTTAATGTGACATGACATATTAATGTGACATAGATTAACAATTTATTATATGACATTTGTTTAATTCACTTACCAATAAATATATAAATAAAATAAAAGCTAACCAAAAGTATATTATTTCACCACTAGAATACTAACAAATCACATCAATATTTCTTATTTAAAAAGGAAAAAAAACGTTAAACTTTAACCTTTTAAATTTCTAGATAACTTAGACAACAATTAAAAATTAAAATCAAAATTCATACTAAATTTTAAATTTCGACGTTTATTTTTAGAATATTTTAAGCAACAAGTAAATATATACAACTTATAAAATAATAGTATATAATTTTAAAATGTTAAGGAGAAATAAAAACATACTACATTAAACATTGCCCTTTTAATTTCTAAAATTAGAAAAGGTTAAACGACAAATAAAAATTTACACAACTCTAATTTTAAGTATTGACCTTTTAATTTTTAAAATTAGAAAACGTCAAACGACAAATAAAAATTTACACAACTCTAATTTTAAATATTGACCTTTTAATATTATCATTATTCTTAAATTAGATTTGTATATTAAATATATTATTTTCCCAAATTTATGTAACCCTTCAAATTTTCATAATTTATAATTAATATTGACATTTTAATTGGAAATTTTGTAATAAAAATTTCATAATTTATAATTAAAATTAAAGTTTTAATTAAAGTTGTTTAATAAAACATGTTAATAATTAATTAAAACTTTTCATATTACCTAACACCCACCATTTTTATTAACATTTCTTTATATTTAATTCATTTTCTTAATTAAGCATGATAATAAATTGATTGAAAGTATTCATAGTGCTTAACCCCAACCAAATTAATTAAAATTTAAAGCAAACATTTTACATTTAATTTATTTTTACTCTATTCTTATGTCAATATTGAATTTGCTAATAATGAAAAGAATGCTCAAAAGTCATAAAATCGTGCTACATATTTATTTATATATTAAATTTGCTTATAATGATAAAAAAGAATGTCCAAAAGTCGTAAATTGCATCCTCAATCGGTTATAAATATTTGATGGAAGATAACATTTGTGAGCTAAAATTTAAGCCAATCTCTTTTTTTTATGCCTCCATCACTAAGAAAATTGTGTGTGTTAATAATGCTTCTTGCCATTGTCTCAACATTAAGGTAAGCTAAGTATATTAAGGTCTTATTTATTTATTTATTTATAACTATGGATGACTCATCTAACTTCACATATATGTAATATGTTGTTTTGTTTTCATCGAAGACTATCAAAATTTGTGGGTTGTGATATTCAAAGGTAAATTACTTACCTCTTTATGATTCAATGTCTTACTTCTTTTATTATACTCCCTCCGATTTCTTGTGTTGTTCCCTTTTGATTTTAACAAAGCAAATAATGAAATCAATTTGAACCACACAATACACATGACCCCACATGAAATTGATTTTTGGACAACACAAAGTTGTCCAAAAGAGGAAAGAGGGAACATCAATTTTATTAGACTAAAACGGAAAAGGGAACATCATAGAAAATCGGAGGTAGTATAAAAGAAAGTTTAAACTAATAACGATAAGGTTAACATTATATAAATCATATTCCACCATTTTGTTTGTTATTAATCATTTAGTGAATTTTTTTTTTTGTAGAAATGATTCATTGGAGAAAGATGACTATATGAAAGAAAATATTAGAATTGCTTAAGAAAATAGTCCATCCATTCCACTTAATATTATATTATAAACTAATTACAAGATGGATAACATAAATGTGAAGGACTAGTTAATTGGTTTTAGTTTAAAAAAAAAAGTATTTTATAAACTTTCAAATATATGCTTTATTTTGGTGTGTGTTGTTGTTTTATTCATCATTTTATTCAATGTATATGTCTTATAACACATAATGAAATTGGAGTTGTGAGTATCTCAATGTTATTAACAAGTTAGACAAAATTAATCTTATTGACATAGATAATGGCTGAATATACATTATTATATAGTAGTATTTATGCGTACATATAATATTATTCAATGTATATGTCTTATAAAATATAATCAGATTGCAATGAGATTGTAGTAAACTACTGTTTAACTCAATTTATCATTTTTGTAAAAATTTAAAATTTAGATTTTTGACAAATTTATATAAATGATATATTAAGACTAACGTTTATTAAACTTCACAACTATATGCTACTTACAAAATAAATAATTTACGAGAACTAAAATATTAGGAAGATAAAAAAAACTCTAAAATTGTATAAATTTTAATCTTCTTATTATATTGGGGATTTATCTTTCCCAAAAAAAAAAAAAAAAAAAGAGATATAATCCAACATTATGCATTAATTTGGCCTTTCGTCTTCGCTTACTAACTTCATTTGTCTATATAACAAATGGACGTACAAGTTTTTCCATAGAAGATTTAGTACACAATTTATTTATAAAAATGACAATCTAATTAAAAGGGAACCTTAAACATTTAATTTTTTGGCACATGACAACAACACTTTCAAATAAAATAAAATTTAAATACTTATTAATAATTAAGTTTATTCATGTTGATGGACCCACATTACTGAGCGTTTTGAAGGCGAACGATTTATAAGTATAGAATCAATAATGAAAATTTAATTTCGATTTATTTATTATTTATGTTTCATTGTTGATAAGTTCCCGTTCATTACAAGTTAAAACAATTTTAAATCTCGCATGTGTTTCAATAAAAATAACTTATAAGAGAAAACCAAAACAATTTCAAGATTAAATGTGACGGCCCGGTACGGTATATGTAGTTTAAGCAATTTTTAGTAACCTACACATCATTTGAACAAAGTTTATCTTTTTACAATTTACAATGCATATTTGTTTAGGGCATGTTGCTCAGATGTTGATCAGTTGGTTGGGTTACTTATAAATTGGTTGAATGTTTTCACATGGGTGTCATTAATTACTTGACTCACTAAAAATATTTTTTTAAAAGTCACATGCTATTAGTATATTAATCAAAATAACAACTAAAATATAACATATAGTTTTTAAAATAAATCAAAGTTTTTAAAAAATAAAGTATTAGCTAACTAACTTTTATGTATTTTAAGACTACATCTTTTTAAATGGATCAGCTAATTGTTGGGACAAATGTTAAGAATACGATAAAATAATAAAACTAAAACAGATAAACCCGTGAATTCCACGGGTCACAAACCTAGTTAATTTTCCATTCATAAGTTTTGTAAAACCAATTATTTCACATTTTTAACTCAAACCTATTTCATTGAAAACAATAATTTTCCATTTCTTATATATAAATGTTAACCTCTTTCAAGTTAAATGTCAAATGTTTAGTGTGTTGGGTGATTTTAAAAATAAACACGTGTTGTTGTGTCATATTACCGTTTTTTTTACTTTCGAACAATAATTCAAATTTCTATTACTACTTCCCACTTAATGGCCGACATTTTTTAAGAAACAAGTTTCTAAATCTCATATACATCGAATACGTTATTAGATTATCTAACAAATTTACTTGATCATTTTCTTTAAAAATCGGAAATAAACAACCCCGTGAATTTTAACGGGTGTTATGCTAGTTACAATTAACAATCCATTATTATTAAGTTTTATAGCAATTATTCTGGCCACTTGACCGTTAAAACATACTGTACTTGTTTATAATTATAAATAACAATCCATTATTATTAAGTTGTAGCAATTATTTTGGGCCGGTTACTTGCGGTAGGGCAGACACTGCCCTTGCGGTAGGGCAGACACTGCCTTAGCGATTGGAATAAACTCCCTTAATGACTCATTGTACTACATTTACTTGTCTGCACGCTTCATTGTGTACGTTACTCTAGTGAAAGAGGGCTTCTCTCTGAAATATTATACGTCCCGCTTAGTAACGACCCATAAAAATGGCCCTTTTACAGCACTATACCATTCTTCATTGCTGTGAAGAACCTCCTCGAACTTGACTTACAATTTGAAAGCTTTAATACCAGAGGCCTTATCTGACCCAAACTAAACCAGCACAATGCCTGTTAAATAACCACCATAGTCGGTAGAATACACAGGGATGATGCTCTTAAAACTATACCATAAATCAATTAGTGCATGTGACAAGTTTGTAAGGTCACGTCACATGTATTTGTTAGGATATTTGTTATAAAACCCGAGAATGTTTGTAATGATACATGTGCAAGGGTATACTACATCTCTTTGCGACATATTGTATGACAGTAATGTTTGAGGATGTGTTTAATTTGTTTTCCAGGGGTAGATATTTATATCAATTTTGTTTAGGTTGTATTTAGCGTATATTTGCAAATTCCTATTAAGAGGATATGATTTAAGATGAAACGTTGTATTAATTATTTGCAAATTCCTATTCGTTACGTCCGAATATCATTAGAATATTATTACATATGTGAATATAGTTTATTGGGTTGGGGTAAACTCAAAAGAGTAAAATAGTAGAAGACAGGCGGAACTCAGAAGGCGTGTGAATAAATGTTATTAAATGGGTAAGATATGATCATTAAGGGTGGTCCATTAGGGGTCTATGGCGGATATGGGGAGGGAAAGGGCGGACAAGTGCCATCACGCGACTCGAAATTTTCAATTGTATGTATAAATTAGTATCCTTCTTTTACAATGTAATGATACTGGTGTAGTGGTAACTGTTAGTTTGTAGACACAAGTTCAAACCCCAAAAGTTATGTTAATATATAGTCAAAATTTATTTCCTACAATTTACTAAACATTTGTAACGGAGTATTAGTATTTTGCCACGAATATTGTTACGTTTATTAGTGTTTTGTCACAATTATTGTTATTATTATTGTTTTAAATTATTTTTTTATGTAATTAATTCAACCTAAAAGAACTTTGTTAAAATAAAAGTTTCTAACCATTTATTTGTAAATTATATATAATTCAAGAGATATTGAGTGACTGTTAACATTTTTTTTGAAAAATTATGATAAAAATTACAATTTAATATTAGATATATTGGTTTACCTACATTATCATCATCAAAACTTTTATATATTTAAGATTTTTATCTTTCAAAATTGAATATTTTTGGAAGTAAAAATTTTATCCAAATAAATTTGAACATTAATTTCCAAATTTTTGTTGAAGTAAAATAAAATTCAACAAAAAAAATTTCTAGTCATGGTTTTGTGCATAAAACAGTTTTTTATTATCATACGAAATATTATTTGCACCATATGTATATAAACGCAAAACAATATCGAAATTATGGTTTGAATGATTTGTGCCCTACCGAACCCAAATTTCTGCATCCGCCCCTGTTAGGTGTAGTTGGTTCTTGGGCTTTGGGCGAATGTAAGAGATATTAAATGAAGGAAAAAGTGAGGAACAGAAACTCAGAGGAGTAAAATAGTAGAAGATAGTATAGATGGAACTCAAAATGCGTGTGCATATGTGTTATTAGAGACAAACGGAACTCAGAAGGCATATGAATATGTGTTGTTATTAAATGGGTAGGATATGACCATTAAGGCTAGATGTGAATTGGGATGGGCCATTAGGGGTAGGTGGTAGTTGGTTCACGGGCTTTGGACGAAGGTTAGGAGATATTAAATGATGGAAGAAGTGAGGAACAAAAACTCATAAGAATTGAAGAGTAGAAGAGAGACGGAATTCAGAAGGCTTGTGAATATGTGTGATTAAATGGGTAGGATAGAGCCATTAGGGTAGAGGGAATTGGGTTATTTTAATTGTTTTTGTTTTTAGTGCCTAATAATCATTAGAAAGAAATCAGTGAATCATAATATCTTTATAGCTTATAGGTGCATGATTTGTTAGCGAGAGGTGAGTTAGTTTTTCCACTACACAAATTCTAGAATAAAACGGTTTTACATGTGAGACAATTCATTAACTCCCCCTATTTTATTTGTTACGCCCTAAATTTTTCAATTTATTTCAAATCTGCCCTTGAACCCCTAAAAAAAAATTATTTAATAATATAGATTTAAAAGGCAAAAAAATTAAAATAAATGCAAATCAATACTTAAAATCTCAAATACTACTCTAGGTAGTATTTCGTTCCAGGTTAGCTTATTTGGTTAAATAAACTACTTATCAAACGCTTACGAAAAAAATAAGGTACCTGAAATTTTGATCAAATAAGCTACTGAAATTTTGTTTGTCACTTGCTTACACTAGTTACTTAGCCCATTATTTGCCCCAAAAGAAAATAAATAACAAAATATACATCTCAAAATGGAAATCGATTACAATTCATTGACGAAGGGAGTAACACGGATGAAAACTGCATGCAAACAAGTTATGGTATATTTGGTAAAATAAGCTAATTGCCAAACGTTTATGGTGTATTTTTTTTATCAAGTTATGTAAGAATGGTGATGAGGATTCGACCATTTGATTAGATGGATTCAAGTCAACTCAAGTTGTAACATGCAAGGTATATCTTTTTTGGTGCAAGTCGAGTACAAATAATTATATCATTTAAATCATGTCAGTTCTATCAAGTCTAGTGAATAGCATAATAACAACCAAACCAAACCAAATGATTCAAAACATGCTTTAATGATTTTTTTTAATCTATATAGGTACTTTAATATCCAAACCAACATTTAATCACCTCTATACAATCTTATATATTAAAGCTAGGGATATAGTATAAACATATTGGTCCAAAATAGGCTAACCTATGGTTCCATCAACAAAACCACACATTTGTCCACGTGTTCTGTACACTCACATTCACCCTTTCCCACCACTAAAACCACCTTTAAACTCTTCAACTCCAAACCCAAACACCACCACCGCAACAACTTCCACCCCACCGAATCTCAAAACCCATGAAACAATGCCACTTCAAATCCTCTAACAACCTTAACTAACATCTTATAACCCAAAACCCTCCCACCTCAACATCGTTAAACCATCTTAAATGAACCAAGGTACAAAGAAAAAAAAACATTAGAACTTTTGGTCTAGTAGGCCTTAGTACAGGTTGTCGGCATCCTTAAGAGTTCATCTTTTTAATCCGGATGGCGGAAGGTCTAAAGGTGAATATTTACTTCGGGTGTAGTCTATGTTCGGTAGCCATGGAAGAGGGTTGACGACGGGTGGGACAATGAGAGGCGATGTTCCTAGACAAGTAGGGATGGACTATGGATTGGTAGTGAGAGGTGGATCGGCGGCTGGCAAGGAAAAATGCACTAACCAATTGCTAGTGTAAACCTATCATCAACAATCAAATTTTGGAGACCCCTTTTATTTACTCCGTACTATATTGACACAATATCATCTTTGAGTTGTTGCCTAATACCTTAAGACACTAGATAGCATTGGCCATCGGGTGGTTGTCAAATTATAGCGTTGACATAATGAAAATATAGTTAAGGAAAACTACTCGAGTTGCTCGTGTCGCTCATTGTAATTTTCGACACATGTTGTGCAGAAATTTCAAAAAAATAGCCGATATGCACGTGTATCAATTGTATGTGACACTCGTCCTTGAGTTTGGTTAGTTTAGGAAGATTGACGGTTCTTTTCTTATTTTCTATAGAATTAATTAGCTTGAATCTACCAATCTAAGTTTGTTGGTATGTTGTTTGTGACCCATTAATTTTGGGAAAAATCGGGTTAGAAAGGGAGTTTAAAAGTTTCGTATCTCTATAAGTCATTAAAATTCTCAATCAACGAAGATGTTGGGGGTGTTTTCATAAGTCTCGAGCAATGAAGATTCTACATTCATTCTTAAAATTGAAGCCAATACAATAGAATAGAAAGCGGAAGATAGCAGCGGAAAAGAGAATTGTTTCTCTCCCACATCGATTAGGTACTTTCGTGATAGGATTTGTCAGGTTATATAAACTAAAATGGGCTGCTGTTGAAAGCATACCTTTCTCGGCCTTTTGGCTAAGATCAAGTGTAGTATCTGTTCTTATCAGTTTAATATCTGATATGTGGGCCATTGGCTCACACGATATTAAATTTATTTTTTAAGAGGGGAGGTCCATCAAGGTAGCTTGCTACCTGGGCCTTCGCGTGTCGCCCTTGCGTTGCACTATTGCTTGGGCCGGCGCACCTCTCCAATTAAGTTCAATGTTTAGTAATGTGTTGCAATATTCCTTGGCCCTGGCGCACCTCTCTAATTCAGTTCGAAGTTTATTTTATGAAGTCCCTTGATAATTATTTGTTATGAAGTCACTTATTACATTTTTTTATGATATATATGTACTCATGATTCATTATGAGCTACTGTCATTGGATTATGTTTGTTCCTGCAAATTAGCACAGCATCTCACATTCTCACTTTGTGGTTTAAGATTTACTCCGAATGGCGGCATGAAATTTGTAGAGATATTGGAAGCAAAAAGTATAGGGAATACGAAAGCCTTGTCAGCAACTTCATATTATCACCAATAGTCCGTTTCTTGGAAGTTGATCAACGCATACTCTCCGCTCCTCAGAAGTCGAGAACGGCTTGGCTCTGAGAGGTCGATAGCTCTCAAGTTGTGGCTTGATGTCTAAACTCCAACACTGTCACTAAACAGTACACTTTGGTTCTAAGTGACGTTTAAAGTGAGTTTGTTTTACAGAAACAAATGATTTCTAACATCTGTTTTGTAGTAATTACCACAAAAAAGAAAAATTTGAGTAATCGTGTTCATATGATAACATTCCAGCCATCTCATTAAGTATATTTTGTGGATTGTTTTTTTTCTATTAGCAGAATGAGATGCAATCCAAGCCGCGCTTCTAGAGTGCACAGAGCAGAGAACCGTTCCAATGTGTTCATAGCGGGAAAACACATTAGATGGCCCTAAAGGTAAAAAAAAAGGAGCTCCCCTTTACATTAATAATCTTACTAATCCCATTTACAGTTGTGGTGAGCAAACGGCTTGAGCATGCTAACAAAAGCTTTAAATGTATTTTTGGATGTGAATGTTTGATACTTTGGTTCGTACTTCGTAGTCATTCAGGAGGATTAGATCCGGTACCATTACAGAAGTAAATATCTGTAGTTCAACAATTTGTTTACTTTCTTAATGTCATCGATTTACTTCGACTGTGTGGGGCATTTAGACATGAATTTCTTTAAAAATGATGCTACAATTGGTTTAGAGCATATTATTATTGCTAAATAAAATTGTTGTATATGGCAGGGTCAGGCGCAGGGTTCTGCCTTTATATATTGTAATTTTTGTTCCGCCTACAAGGACCAAGGTTATGAATAATCCATAATCTTACTTGTGATTCATGTGGGGTGACCTAAATATCTTAAGGCTTTCATTATTCTAGCTTAGTAGTTAGTACTCCCTCCAATTCTTAAAAAAATGCTCCATTTACTTCACGCACTAATCAAGTAGGAGAATTTTATTAACAAAACCATGCTCTCAATGGAAACGGAGCAATTCTGACGAGTATGCCGAAAATGAAATACGGGGCATTTCTAAGAACTCGAGGGAGTAGTCTTAATTGGAATAGGTTGTAAAACAAGTATTTTGTGTAATTGTGTAAAACATCGTAGTAAGTATTTGCTTTATTAAACCATGAACAAGCTTGTTATGTGATGACCAACTAATTAGCGTTGACAACATGTCGGAATGAGATGTAATTGAAATTCAGATTATTAAGGTTAAGATGGGATAATCAACAATATGGAGCTAAATGTACATAATTTTTTCACCACATTTTACGATGAAAGCACATAAGTTCCCCTAATTAGTACTATATTCTTACAAACTTTACGCACACTATTTCAAATATCCTAGTAATTCCCAATTCCGGACCTTACATTGCTAGTTCTCGAGTAAAATATATTACTACATTACAGGGTTAGGTTTAAGATATTTGACCTCGCTAATAGTAAATTCATTGCTTAATTGCATGCATATGCGAGGAGGTGAACAACACTCGAATTATGTATCCCACATCGATAAGGTGTGAATAATATTGCATGTTTATTATATCCAACCTCACAACAACATCCGCCGAGCTAAGTAACGAGAGCTTGTGACCCAAGTGGGGGCATCCTAAAGTGGTGGAATATGGACTTAGCTTGTTGAGTCGGGTCTTGGGCTGGCGATTAGCTGGCTCGCCCTATCCAAGTAGGGAGTTGGTTCATGGGCTTTGGGCGAAGGCCTGGAGATCATGGATCCTAAAGCGGAGGGGAACGCGTGAGGCTGGTTTCACAGAGCAACGACGAACCTCCCTCTCTTGTCAGTGGAAGGATAACGGGCTTGTGCCACCCGGATCCGTCAAACACTTGATGGGCTTCTCTTCAATAAACCACCACTTTTTTTGATAGCCGGTTTTTGTCGTCAATTCCGGCACCAAAAACAATTTGTAAATCCCAAATTAAGTAGTATAATTTAGGGTCGAACCCAAAGGATGGTGGGGTTAGGCTATAAGTCTTGGTCTAGTTTTAGTTTAGTCGGTCAACAAGAATGTGAGATATATAACTAAAGTCTAAAGCTAAAAAAAAAAAGAGTAAACGATAAATTAAGGGAGTTAGGGGTATGGGGTGTCATGTAGTCAAGTATGGGGTGTCATGTAGTCAAGTATGGGTCTAGCAATAGGGAAACATGACATAAATTAGCATTCTTTCAAATCACTAATTCACGCAATAAGCAAGGTGATTATCGTCAATTAGGGTCTCAAACTAGCATTCTCTCGAACAACTAATTAAATTCCCGATCAATACATTAACTCACTTTCGTGACGTCAACTTAACAATCATAGTTAAGTAACTAAACTAATTAAACCTCGGATTTCTCGTTGGCATAATTAAGCACACTAATCGTCATTAGTATCACAAGACTAATAATGAACAATAATCCAACCAAACATTATTTAAACAATTACCCACATACAAGACTCAAACTTTTCTACACTAATCACATCCCCTAACTATTAAACTACTCTAACATGATTAAATTAACATGAACTAAACTACCCACTAACCTTAAACATGAAATAAACATAGTTAAACTAATAAAGATTACAACTTTAATAATAAAATTAAACATTAACCCTATGAAAACAATAAAAGATAAAATAAGAACAAGTAATGAAATAGGGAAGAAATTTATACCATGTGGAGGAAATGTTTGGAATTGTATAGATCTAGAAGACGGATTACAAAAACTTGAAACTTGTATACTAATTAAATAAGTAATTGAAGTAATAAAAGGAAGAAAAATATGATAAAACTACCCTACTGTAAACTACTGTTTCTATTTCTCCCAAAAAAATTGCTGCCTGTCTCTCTCTCTGTGTTCGTTTTTATACAAGTTCTAAAGAGAAGTAAAACTACTAAACTGCCCCTCACTTAAACAAGACAAGAGTGAATAAAGGCAAGGACTACTTAGTCATTTCCCCTCTTCAGTTCTAATATTCAAAACCGTCTTCTTCAAAACCCGATAAACACAACCTTCTTTCTTTTTCACTTCGACTTCCTGTTCTTCTCTTCTTCAGAATTCTTTTTCTATTCTTCTTCTCGAAATTTGATAAACCCATCTCCTCTTCTTCTTCACTTCAAATTAAAAAAAAAACAATTAAGTGATATTACAACTACAACCATGGTGAATATCGGCAGAATGGTGGTCGAATTGTTGTGGTTTGAGGAGCAGGTGGTGAATTGAGCTCGGAGATCGTGCCGCGATGGAGCTCAGATGAAAATGGGGCTGCTCGATGCTCGGGTTTGGCCTGAGTTCATCGGGAAATCAATGACGATTGATGAAGGAGCAAATCTCGGTGGTGTAGTGTGAACCTGGCGGTTCGAATGGTGGTTGTAAATGGTGGTATGGTGGTTGTATTGGGCAGTGTCACGGTTTTTGCGAATGGCGGTGCTCGGATTGATTGAGGACAGAGTTGAACAAAGATAGGCTGATCAAAATCAGTTCCGATTCCGATTTTCATTGTGGTGAAGTGGGGATTGAACGGAGAAGGGAACAGTGTGGAGGATTGAGTGGTGGTTCGAGCAGGTGGAGGTCGAATTGTTGGTGGTCTGAAGTTGAGGCGAGCGGATGATGGGTGATGGAGTTCGGTGGTGAATGAAAATGGTGATGAAGGGTGCGAAAATGGCGATGGTGTGAAACTGTGAATGGTGGATGGAGTAATGGTGAAAACGTGTTAATGGTGAATTGATGATGAATGGTGATCCGATGGAAAATGAGGGAGATGAACGTTTGTGAGGTCTGTAAACACAAGGGACTACCAAAATAATGGCCAATGGGGTTTGATTTCATAGGTCAATGGTTGACCTTGATTGTATTCAATGCTTCCTTCTCGTTCACCCGGTCTTATTTCCGTCTTGACCCGATTTGCTTCTCATTTTTCATCTTCGTTCACAAAAGAGGTCCTAAACAAGATTAAAACTACCAAAATATACCAAATTCCACAAATGTAACAATTATTCATAAAAAATAAAATAAAACTAATAATTACTAATTAAATAATAAAAAGAGCTATTTATTCAATTAAACACGCAAAATCGAGTCGGAATAAGGTATAAATAAGGGGTAAAATGGTACCAAAATAGTACTCATCAAATATCCCCACACTTAAACCTTACTCGTCCTCGAGTAAGCTCAAAAATTAAACTAAGACACTTTAATATAAAAAGACTAGCTACACTAATGAAATCCGATGGTAGACAATTAACGGGCCTCCTCCGTCCCTTCAACTCACACCGAAATGCAATGAGGTATGCATCCCTTGCAAGGCAAGTGAGGGCTTGCGAGAAAATTTTGACACACCAAACAATTAAGCACAAGTCAACACATTAGATGCATCACAAAAGAGAAAAGTCGCTTTCCTCATCTAAGCGACGAAAATCAACTAAAAGAGAACAAATTCAAAATCGTAAACTCCCTCACAAATACTAATTCTACAAGTCACTAAGACAAAAAGGATGACAACAAAACACCACCAAATAATGCTAAACTAGGCTACTTTCACAACCATTATCCAAATACTTTCGTCAAGGGCGATCGAATGGAATGGAATGGTAATCCCCGCGATGCTAGAGGCAAAAGATACAACAAGTCTAGATTCTTCACATAGTAAAGGTCATGGGTCATCCCAAGATCGACAAGACGGCATGGCAAAATTTGTTTTTTTTGGATTGAAATGCTCAAATCAATGCAAAATGGTGGATTTCATTCAAAACTTGACCTCATTCGATTTTTCATTTCTTTTTCATTTCATGAGTTAAGATGGGGTTTGTCCCTCACGTGCTAATGTCCTTTGCTTTCGCCAATCGCTTACTAGGCAACCGGTTAACCTCTAGACAATAGCTTATCGGGGTGACAATCACTCTGTCTTTGGGCGGTCGAATTCACAACCAAGTGGGAAGCCAATTCAATGGCTACCCTCCAAAGCACATCGAAGTGGTACACCTCCATCAAAACAACATGCTTTTATTCTTTTTCAACAACCTTTTTTTTTCGAGGTTTCTTTTTCATTCAAAACATTTCCACATCTTAAAATCAATGAAAAGAGCATTCCGAATTTATTCATGAAAATTATTTTTGGGTTGCCAAACCGCCAAGTCTAACAAGGTCACCAAGACAAGCTAATCAAAACCATTTCGCATCTCGGGGTTGGACAAGGTGACTCACATGCAAACCCTTGACTCGGCATTGGATCATGGTTTGAAAGATACTAGCAAAGCATAACCTGGGGTGTTTCAAAACCATTCTAAAAGGCAAAGTCACAAGTAGAAGAATTAGAAGAATTATTTGCAATGGCCTAAATGATTTTGTCAATGTTCCCAATTAGGCATTTTCAAAACATTTTTCCTAATGCAACTATATGCCATGAATGCAACTAATATAAACATGTTATAATGCAAATGAGTCTACCAACTACATGCCAAACAAAACTAATGTATCTCCTAACAGCACAAAAACACACAAACCACACACAATCTCCACAATATGCTCCACATCCTCCATATACAAGCCCATCCTCCTCAATTGTAGCAAAAGAATGAAAATGAGAGTGAAATAGGGGTTGGAGCGATCATACCGCGGCATCTTCACAATCCAAAGCGGTGCTCAAGTAACTGTTGCCTATGCGAAAGGAGAGAAAACAAGCAAAAGTATATACAATTCTACACTAATAAAATAAAGACATGTTTTTGAATTTTTTGAAATTTTTTGAATTTTTATGGTTTTTGTTTTTTTTTAAAAAGAAACGAATATGAAATAAATCCCCTCCCCACACTTAAAATGTACATTGTCCTCAATGGACCAAATGTAGGGAGGAGATAAGAAAGCAAAGCATATTTTTTGAATTTTCAAGATTTTTTCTTTCAAAATTCCCTCCCCACACTTGAGACGGGCATTGCCCTCAAAAATCAAGTGTAAGAAGGGAGAATGGGGACAAAAATGCTAGATGTGAGTGAATCATGTAAAAAGGCATTCAATGAACGCATTAGTTTATCGAACAAAGTGGACCAATCCTCTCCGAAGTGGTCATAGGCCATCATGGGCAACAAGTGAGACCAATAGTACCTATGGGGAACAAGACAAGTCATAAGCAACAAATAAGCATATATGAGCATATCGAAAGCAACAAACTCACCCCAAGTCTTGCCATCTCGTTCCAAAGGCGTAGGAGGAAGGCCAAGACCCTTCACATCACACATTTTGTCAACACATTCATTCATGTCCCCTTCAAGAATGTTGATTTTGTCCCCATTTTCACAAATTTCCAACAAGCAATCATCTTGAGGGGAACTTCACAATCGTATTCATCGATCAATAAAGCAAGAAGAGGAGTAAGAGAAATAAGGTCTTCATGATCGGTGGATGATAGATGTGACTCATCCTCAATACAAAAGCAAACCTCAAATCTCTCAAGAAGAGGGTCATCAATGATCTCAAATTCCTCATAAAGACTCTCAATCTTTTCATTCTCCAAAGGGCTTTCTACCCTTTCTTCTTCCTCACAAACCTCACCATCATTATCCTTCTCCAACTCGAGAATCATCCTCTCATCACACTCTCTTCCCAACAACTCATCATCACCCTCAAACAAGGACACACACTCAAACTCACTTAAGTGCAATGGCTCCACAACTTCCTCTCCATGTATCTCATTTAATGCATCATCACACTCAAACCTCATAACCTCCATCTCACACTCATCACTCATCAAATAATCGTCCAAGGGTTCTTGAGGAGCATAGGAAGAACAAAAGTCAAGGTCATCCCCACAATCACCACATGACATATAATTAGATGAGGAAACATGCATGACATCATTTGAGTAAAAAGGAGTATGGTATGATTGAACATTGTGCATATTATCATCATAATTCATCATATTATTATACATGGGAGGTGGGGATGCATATAAAGAACAAGCATTAGAATCATGTCCCAAATAACCACATGTATCACAAGAAAATGAAAATGCATGCACATCACTCTTAATTAGGGAGGGAGAAACAACATAATTGTGTTGAACATTGTGAACATAAGAGGGAGAATCAACCTCAACTTGTGGTTCAACCAATCTTGTCACTCTCCCAAACCCACAATTAGCATCGGTCATAGCCACTTTCTCAAGCAAAGATCTTGCCTCATCATCACCCAAATCATAAAAGGCACCTCCGGCCGAAGCATTTATCAATTCTTTAACGGATTTATGTAAATTGTTAAAGAAAGTTTGCATAATTAACCAAATTGGGATCCCATGATGAGGACAAGCTACCAAAAGTTCATTTAACCTTTCCCAAGCCTCACTCAAATTCTCAAACTCGCCTTGATGAAAAGAAACGATCTCATTTCTTAGTTTAGCGGTTTTCGATGGTGGAAAATATTTGGCAAGAAAGGCTTGGGCAAGGTCATCCCAAGTAGAAAATGTGCTAGGAGGGTGAGAATATAACCATTTCTCGGCTCCATCCCCAAGAGTAAGAGGAAAAAGCATAAGTTTCACAACATGAATTGGCACACCATTCTTTCTCACCAAAAGACACTTTCTATTAAGAAAATGGACAATGGGACAGTTATTGAGAATAGAAGGGAGTAACTTTTTATATTTCTTTCAATATAATTAATGAAAATGATTAACTTTTTATATTTCTTTCAATATAATTAATGAAAATGATTAAATTGTTAGAATAAGAATTATGCATTAAAGTGTTACTTGACTTTTTATATTTCTTTCAACGTAATTAATGTAAATGATTAAATTGTCAAATATTATCTTATTTATTTCATAACAAAAAATTATTCTCCGTCGGAGATAAGCAGGTGCCGAAAACGTGCAGTTATTTTAGCTACTTCATAATTCATATAGCGACTTTACTATCGTACCTGACAATTGTACGGAAGCATTGAAAACCAACCTCAATAAAAACTATAAAAGGGTCTTAAGACCATATAAATATACCAAAATCACCATATTGTTAATTATATTTTGTTAATTTTAGAATATATTTTTAGAATCTATAATAAACACGACGAATAAATTAATTATGATTTTCTACGTTACTAATTTTTTGTCGTAAAGATGGTTTATTAGTAATAATTACTTTTTTTTAATGAAAACAAAAAAAAACGACGAATAAATTAATTTATGATTTTATACATCACTATTACTTTTTTTTGTCGTCAAGACGGTTATTAGTAATCATTAATTACTTTTTACGAAAACAAAACAAAACGGAAACCTTTTAAAAAAAGGAAAAAGGGTCCGTAGATTCTTTTTCTATTCGAAAGTAGGTGGGAGACGAACTTTTTTTCCGTCTAGAACGGAGACGAAATGAAAAACATTTTTATCCCGTGCCCATTTCGGACGAAAATTTTGTTCGTCCAGCCCGCGTTCCAGATGAAAAATATTTTCATCCAGCACCCATTCTAGACGGAAATGATATTCGTCCAGCTTCGTTCGCCTAATTCCGTCACAAATAAGGAATCTATCATAAATCTGTCTCCAATCTACCAAACTAAGAACAAAACTTATTAAAATTAAAGAAGTAAAGAATACAATCCTTATTGAATGTTTGGATTTGATGACGGAAATAATGTTGTTAAAGACGGGTTTTTCGTTGTTTATTAAGACGGTTTTTTTTGTTTTTGAAATTTTTAATGTGAAATGGTGATTTTTTTATTTAAATATGAATATGAGGGTGAGGGTGAGGGAGAGGTAGTTAAGAATTCATTTATAATTGTCGACGATATTTAGTAATATGTCAACGATGTTTAGCAGATTGGTATTTAACTAGGTTGTAACCCGTGAAATTCACGGGTCTGTTTTTTAAACTTTAGATGAATATAGTTAATAATATTGGAGATAAGCAAATTAATTAATTACTGTGGCCTGTTTTTAACTTTAGATGAATACCGTAATTAATAATATCAAAGAAAGCTGATTAATTATATACATATAAATAAATTTTGAATTATTTATGACACATGTCGATATGACGGTATACGTGAGCTATCATATAGTTGTTCATTAAGATGATCAAGACTTAAAATAGAATTTGTATACTTTTAATTACTCATTGCACCATTTTTAAAATATGTAACTCATATATAAAATAAAGTTTTATATTACATATCGTACAATAAAAGCAAAACGTAAATAATCTGATGAGACGTGAGTAGTAAATGTATAGTTGGGTTAAAAAACGTATTTTTAATTATATTTATTAAAGATGTTCATATAATAAATAGGGTACAGTTATTGCGCGCGACATCTTACATGAAGACATTCCAAAATTATTAAATGACCACTCATTTACTATTTACTATATTAAATAAATACTCCGTAGTTGTTAAAATGTTTCGGATTTACGTGAATAGTCAGATGTCTTACAATAAATCGAAAATGTAGTCTAATAAATCACGACCGCTCACATAAGTGTATATACCGATGAAGAATAATTATTCCGACCCATATTTAATAACGATTAAACCATAAAAAAATGTAGTCTAAAAAATTCTTGTAGGTATTCCGGCCCGTAATTATTCCGACCCATATGTAAATCGAAAATGTAGTCAAAAAAATACTTGTAGGTATTTTTTTGTTCGGTGATTATGGATTGGTAACTCTAGGATTTAGGCCGTGCTACGGAATTAATCTCCAGCCAAAACTGTCATTATTTATTGTTTCAATATATGGAATGAAATCTTGTGAATCCATAGATTTAGTCCGTGAAATCTTTGAATAGTTATTATACCATTATACCATATCTTGAATGTTATTGGACAATAGCTCTAGGATGAATCTAATTGGACAATAGCTCTAGGATGCTTTACAACGCGACACGTAGGACAAAACTTTTTTCTAGTGATGCCACGTCAGCAGCTTGGCTTCTACATTAGATAAATATATGATTGCCTCTCAACTATCTAAAGTTGAGAATTATAAAGATGTTGGACCAAAATGGTTAAATGGGTTAACCTATGATCCAATTAACAAAAAGTGACAATGTCCACATGTTTCCTATACCCACCCCATCCACCATTTCTCACCACTAAAATTACCCTTAAACCCTTCAATTCCAAACCCAAACACCACCATCACAACCACCACCACCACCGCCACCGCCGCAACTTCCACCCTATTAACTCTCTCAAAACCCCATCAAACACCACCTCTACAAACCCTCTAACAACCTTAACCAACATCCTATGGCCCAAAACCCTCCCACCTCAACTCTTAATCTCCACCGTCCGTTCCATCTGGACCTCCACGTGGCTACTCATGATGTCCCAGTTGGCACCCTCTAACCCCACCACTGGCTCTTACTCCAGACCCACTTCCCAATTTCGTGCCAATCCTAACCAACTTTCCCGCCAAAACCCCAAACCAACTCTCCACCTCTATGTGGGCCTGCCTTGCCCTTGGGCCCACAGGACACTCATTGTTAGGGCTCTTAAGGGTCTGGAGGAATCGGTTCCCGTCTCGGTTGCGTCTCCCGGGGTCGATGGTTTGTGGGTTTTTGGGGCACAAGGGAGGGACAATGCTAATGGGTGTAGGACTTTGAAAGAGGTTTATAAGCTTAGGAATGGTGGGTATGATGGGAGGTCAACTGTGCCTATGTTGTGGGATGTTGACAGAAAAGAGGTTGTGTGTAATGAGAGTTATGATATCATTCAGTTGTTGAATTGTGGGTTGAATGATTTGGCTCGGAATCCGGGTTTGGATCTCGAACCACCGTCTTTGAAGGCGAGGATTGAGGAGTGGAATCGGGTTATTTATCCTAATGTCAATAATGGGGTTTATAGGTTGTTATCTTTAATCCATTTGTTCAATTTTAGTATGTTAGAGTTGGATTCAATTGTTTGCTATGTTGTAATTTAGTGTGAATAATATAGGATATATGTTTTTTTATGATTGTGCCATTCTTGAAGTCGTGATTGGAGTTGAATGTGTTTGATGATTATACTTGTTATGTTGACAATTAATTTGATATTGCAACAGTGCCCGTCATTTGTTTACTTTTGATTAATTTACCCCTTGTAAAGAGTGAAAAAGGCAAACAAATGACAGAGGAAAGGGAGTACTTGCTAGAGTAGTAGAGTAGATTAAGTTCTTCGCCTGAATAGTCGGTCTTGTGTAATAATGTTGAAGGATAGTTAGGATACAACATACGGAGTAGTTGTAGTTGTTGTTGTTATCACTAAATGAGATGTTCATAACATTGCCATGACTTGAGCTATTTTTCGCCTACAATGGTCTTATTTAAGTTTTGTTGTAACCTTGATATCTGGCATGTAGGTGATTGGGTGTAGTTCTTGAGCTCGTAAGCTAGGTAGCACGGACGCTTGTCCTAATTAGTCGTCCCGTGTCCGACACCGTATCCGACACTCGGACACCCGACACTCGTTGGACACCTGGCTAAACATATTATAGTTTAGGCGAGCAATAAAAATTTAAAAAAGATCGATTAGAAGATGAGTTTGGGTGGGAAAATGAGAATTGGTTATAGTAAAGGTCGAATTGTACCTTACTTGTTTAGATTTAGCTTCAAATATAATATAAAAATGAAATTATACGTTATTTATAACCATAAATTATATATTTTATTATATTTAAATGCCGTGTCCCGTGTCCTAAATTTCATGAGGTGCCGTGTCACGTGTCCGTGTCCGTTTTGGTGCTACCTAGCTCGTAAGTGGAGCTGAATATACTTTTTTCTTGTTGTAATACTTGTTGCTTCCCTCAAGAAGGAACACTTTTTTTTTTTATTTTGCCAAATGTGGGTGTTGCATCTATTTGGGGATTTCAGACTGAATAATCGTATATTCGTAGATCTGTATATGAGGTGATATACTAGTTGTTAGTTTGTAATGGTCATTTGATCATAAGATTGGTTATGATTATCAAATACTTCGGGAGTAAAGATCGTTAGTATTTGATTGCTTATTATGTTAATTGTTGACTAATGTTTGTTTTATAAACACGTATAATTTAAGCGTTAGTATGAATTAATGGTGCTGTAGGAGTATAAACTTGCTGATGATGATTTTAATGGGCTAGGTGTGGGTTTGCACAAACTCAAGAAGCCTACGACGCAGCAGTCAGCGACCTGTTCAATACATTGGACATGTTGGAGGCTCATTTAGAGGGATCCAGATACTTGTGTGGAGATTCATTGACCCTTGCTGATATCTGTTGTTTCACTACCCTGATCAGATTTGATCTTGTATATAATGTGATGTTCAAATGCACGAAGAAGAAGGTGGTGGAGTATCCTAATCTTCATGGATATATGCGAGACATCTATCAGGTATTCCTTTGGCACTTTGCTATAAAATCATCAAGTACTAGTGCTGTTGAGTTTTGATACTGTGGCCATGGGATATAAAGGGGTATTTGTAGTACTCAACTACTTCATTTATTGTTTGATCGCTCGATGCACTGTAAACTCGGTACTAGGTAGAGAGCATCTACTGTAGGATGGTCAGATGTTCCAGCAGAGAGAAATCTATACAAAATTGTTAGAAGGATCTTTTGGTTGTTGATATACCAGTTTGTTGCTATGTTATGTGTATGATTATTTTCTGCGACATGTACGATCCCCTGATTGAATCGTTTTGGACTGATTTGGTAATATATTTCGTGGAGTAACAATAAAAAATTCGGGCATAGCACAGCTATTCTGATCAGTTGTCTAGAGTGAAAGTGGAACTATTTGTTTTGCTATTCAGTTGCATCGGTGATAGAGTGCCCTAAATGCAGTCTTTCGACAATATTGCTTACATGTACTTAACGCAGTCGAGAGATATGAGAGATAGGAAACAGGTGTTTGGGTGTATTAATTTGTTCAGAAATGAGTGGTGGAGTTAGTCAGAGGACAAAGTTCTCCATGGCTGAAGGATTAGACTATCTTCTTCTAGATGAGAGTTCACTCATGACGGTTCCAAAGGATGATTCATGTCAGCCGACCCCAAAACATTTTGGGACTAAGGCTCTGATGTTGTTGTTGTTGTAAGACAAGCTATTATCGATTGCTGGCTTGCCACAATATTAGACGAGTGAGAAATTGTATTTTTCTCGGGCACGATCTGGGTGTCTGGCAGGTCATTATACGTCTTCTTCCCTGTGTAGACTGTAGCATGCTAGGTTGATCCGTTCCAAAACAGACGCAAGTAACCTGATTGCCAGCTCTATCCCGTAAACGAGTGTCAATGACTGCCTGATTCATGTATGTTCTGAATCATGTTGAATATTCTTGCTACTTGCGAGCTTTTATGTTCTCCATTTTTCTTTGTTTGCATTCTTAATATATGCTGCGATATGCCTGTATATCGGGTTATCTTTGTGTTGGGTCTATGCCTTGAATCTGTTAGTTGCCGCTTCAAACGACTATGCGGGGGTCTCGCTAATCTGTATTGTATTAGGTTAAGAGTACTAGATAAACTCTTAACCTCTACCCTAACATTCATCATATCATATCGTTCTGAATCTGTAATCTGAAAAACTCCTCACATTAATAAAACTCTCTCACTTCTCCTGTGGACGTAGCTAACACACCGTTAGTAAACCACGTAAATCTGTGCGTATTGTTCTTTATTGTTTGTTTTTATCTTTCCCTGTGCTTCCGTTACAACACTTTGACATACTTGTGGACTGTGTTATTTCATGGGCAGATACCAAAGGTTGCAGAAACATGCAATATGGAAGCAATGATGGAGGGATACTACAAGTATCTGTTTCCTCTGAATCCTGGCAATATCCAGCCGGTAATGCCGTCTGGGTGTGCCCATGAAGCTCTCCTCAAGCCTCATAATAGGGAGTCAATGTCATCTACACATAGAAGCATGGAGACTGCTCTATCTTGATTCGTTTCAGCCAACACTCTCATCTTCAAGAACCTCAACCCCGAAGTATTAGTCTAAGAAAGACGCCGAATAATTTCTCGTTGAAATGCCAGAATGAATGTGTAAAGGAATTTGGATTTGTTTTTATTTTTACTTTCGTGATTGAAAGGCCATGTCAACAAACCATCAATGATAATCGAGAAGTAAATATTTATGCAGAAAGCAAAGAAAAAGACGACAAACACCATTATTGGGTTTCCTTTGTAAGCCCTGTGTCTTTTAGATCAAAGACTTTTTGAGTCGGATTATATAGGAAATCAGGGTAGACTCCAATCTGTAAGCCAGCGCAATTCTACGGTCATATAGAGCAAGTTTCTTCGAGTATCCTTCGAATTGTATGATACATAAAAAATTACGCCGCATTTTAACTGCAGGTGAATTAAATTATGACAGTTTTGAAACGAGTAACTACATTAACTTGACAGGAAAACAACGTAACAAACCAGCAAAAAAAGCAGAATAAAGTTAGACATTAGACAGTTGAAACTGTGTGCAATGGTAATTTTTGCCTTGAAAATATTTGCATTTGCACTAGTTTGATTCACCAAATTCCTGTCTGCACAAAAGAAGGGCAAACAAAGCTACTTATAGTCAAGTTAACAGATCTTCAGTCATTGTTCCCTGGAATCATCTAGAGCTCCATTAGCAGTCTTACCGAGCTCCACGACACAATCACAGAACTGTTTCATAACCTCTGACACTGAAAAACCAGGCTCAGTAATGTTGTATGCCCTAACACAATTTTCAGTCACCTTATTCAAAACAGCTTCTAAATCAGGCATATGCATCTCTTGGCCATTCGATCCCGGGTTGCAGGTCATGTATATCTTTACTTCTCCTAGTGTTGAGGTTGCTATGTCAACTTTTGCAAGAGCTCTGTTGGTCACATTGACTTCTTGCGACTCTTTCTCTTTCTCTTTCTCTTTCTCTTTCTCTTGTGCAGATGCCATTGATCCCGTGTCTTTATCAACTTCATCAATAGTTTCGGGTCTTTCACCATTCTCACTGATACCTTGACCATTCTCACTGATACCTTGACTTGCAGGGTTCAAAGGAGCTTCTTTGTTTAAGCACTCTGCAAATTCACAAACATTTGAAAATCGAAAAACAAAATAGAGATATAAGGCCCAAACCTTCCACAAATATTGCTACTAGTAGCAGAAATCAGATGGTGATATACAGTTGCAAGGCACTGATATGCGGAGACGACTGATCCTAATATCATGATGCCTATTTTAGTGAGCTTCTATCTGGAACAAACTTATACTTCTATAAGACGCTCTCTCATGTGAGACCAATCCAACTACCCCGGTAATTAAATGAGAAATACTCAAGGAATTGGGTTTCCTCAGAATGCCATCTACTACAGGACCCACAAGGGTTTGCTCCTATAATTTGTGGTCGCACTGCCTACTTGTAAAACATACTAACATATTCTTCCTTAATTTATTAATCCATGGGAAATGGTTGAACAAAGGCATTTTAGGAAATTTGATTATTCAAAATCACGGTGTTCCACAAAACATAAATGCAAAAACAAAGCAAAAATACAGTGTATCACTAGATTGCATGCCTTCAGCAGGTCTGTGAAAGGCAAGGTGAGACCGTTAGAGAGAAAGATTCAGAAAGAACAAACATTCACACAGGCACAATCAGAAAAGATTCAAAGATTATCTAAGGAGAGGTAAAATTCTCTAGTCAGCAAATAATGATTGGCCTAATTTCAGCACCATGACCAACAACATTACCCTAGTGCCTCGATGGCTCCCATACAGCACCATGGTCAATTCTGAGTAAAAATATATGCCAAATGAAACAAAAATAACATTGAAAAGGAGATGTAGTGGATTAATTCGTCTATCTCAAAAAGAAATTGTGGTGAGCCTAAATAAATATAGGGATTAGTTAGTTGCATGGGTATAGAAGATCAGGTGCAAAACTATGAAGCTAGAAAACCAGAAATGTACCAGGATGGATAACGGCAAGAGGTTCAACAGAAACCACATCATCAGTAAATGGTTCATCTTTGGGCTTTAGCAATACATTTTTTTGAGGCTGCCTTTGCTTTCCAGAAGGGGCAGTGCCTGGTTCAAGCTTTGGCTCTTTAAGCTGCAATGCTTGTGACGGTCGATCAGAAACAGCTCTTTTCTCTCTCTCCCTGCTACCCCCGGCGTTATGAGACGAAACAGGTTGCTTTCCCTTGTTTCTCACAAGAGGTTGCGGTGAGCCGGGCTCAGATTCGGCTGTAATGTTTCCAGGCCGAGGATAACTGATCATGGGTTCACCTGGCTCTGGTTTAGGTATCTTCAAACCACCAATACCAGGTCCAGGGCTGGATTGGCCATTGGATGATTGGCCTTGGCCTTGGTGCTTTAGACGTAACCTTTTCAGGGGTCTCTCTGGTTCCTCCGGCATTAACTCATCAGCCATAGGCCCATCCAAGCCTGCCACCACTTCAGAAGCTTCCCCTCGCTAGTCAAAGGAAGTAAGAGGGCAAAAGAATTAAGAATATTCATGAAATTATTCTGAAACAACATAAATTCCAGCATAAAGGAAACCGTTTGCATACTTCAGCATTTTCTGACTTCTTCTCTTTTTCAGCAGTCTATCCACAAATTAATAAAAACACATCAGCTAATATAAAAATTAGTGCGACGACAAATGCAAAGTTAGGAAGTAGATGAGATTTGTAGAAAAAGGTGACAAAAACACACCTCAGTTTCCTCATACTCAAATATAGCATCAGCAAGGACTCGGTAGTTCTCTTCTTCTATCAAAGACCAGTTCTTATTAAACACTTTAAGAAGCTTTTTTAAGGCAGGTTTTGTTTTATCTTCAGCAATTCCAATGCTCTTCATTGCTTTGAAGGCCTTTTTAACTCTCTCACTCATTCCCATGTCTAATCACCAAATCTTCAACCCAACTACAGTATAAAGAAGCCAAAATTTATGCAACCACCTTGTACTTGGAACGTAAATCAACCACTTTTTGTATAGTTCTCACACACTGACTGTACTCCGTAAATAGAACTGGCTCATAAAAAAGGATTTACCAAATCATTTACATTAAAATACTCATTAGCAAGTTCAGCAAGTAGGGGCTATTAGAATAGATAAACGTTTTGGAACATAGAATACACGATGCAACACATGAGAATGCAAAACCAACACATAAGGTTCGATGCAACAAGAAGCTGCTCAAATTCGTTTCTATCAAATATGGTCGAACCACCTGAATTGATTCTCCCTCATCTCTGTCATACTTTACCTCCACAATATAATGTACCTCCCAAATTACAAGTTACTTATCATAACAAAATATGTCTTAGGCCCTGTTCTTTTCGGCTGAAACGAGCTGAATTGAATTAATTGGAGTAGAGCTTAACTGAACTAAATTGAGTGGAATTGAGGTGAAGTGAATTTAGTTGAATTAAAAGCTAATTTTGCGAATAGATTAACTGAACATAATTGATTAACTAAGAAAAACTGAAAGGAGCTGAAATAAAGCCAGAAAGAAGAGGGCCTAAGACTAGTGGTTACAATGAAGTTACTTGGACATTACGTCGTAGGTTCAAACTCCCTTCCCCCTGTATTACACCGCCTCGTGGGCCTGTGGCTCTTTTGACACCAGAAAAAAAAAGTTGAGTTTGAAGAATCAATGGTGAAAGACAGAAAAATATTTTCTCCGGCTGAATCATTTGTCTACCTCACAAAGAAGAGAAAGCAAACAAATGACCGGGACAGACGGAATACACATATGATACCGTCATACAAGAAAACTACTGAAATCAATGCAACAAAATGTACTTCTACTTGTAAACAATAAACATCAACATTTACAAAAATCAGCCTGCAACAAGACAAAACCTAAATTGATTGCACAGAAAACTAAAAAATGGCGACAATTTCCCAAACAGGTTTCAGCATTTTGTCAGATACAGAAAAAACACAAACATGCAGACATTTCAGGATAAAATAGAAGTGGGAAAATAGTAGTAACAGTTAAAAATCATCCAACATGAAGAAAAGTAAAGATAAATTAGAGGGGAAAAGGGGAAAAAGAAAAAGAAAGATGAATACTTACCCAGAATTAGGGGTTTAGTGAAGAAGGAAGAAAGAGGGTTTAGAGGAGAGTGATGAATGAGGAGAGTGAGGAATGAGAGGGAAATTGAAACTAAATTGGGGGACCTCTTTGATTCTCACTTTTCCCAATTTCACAATCTACTATTTCACCATCCACAAGTTCGAATCTCTTTTTCCACCCCTTTCATTTCATTTTATTTTCTCCAATGGTTCCGATTTTGTTTCGGAACGATTTAGTGATAAATTGTTTGTTGAGCGTAAAAACTTTAGAAATACGGTTTTTTATTAGCATTATTGAGAAACATTTTGTTTTGAGCAATAGCAATAAAAGAACTTTATAAAATTCTTTTAATGACATGTCACTTTTTAATTCCAATATTTAAGAACTTTTGTCTATAATAGATGACTTTTAAATAAAGTTCTCAAGTGGACCCACTCTCACTATCCTACTTTTTCATTAAATAAGCGTAATTAATGAATTATTATTTTTTAGTTGAAAATAGAGATTATTTAAATTTAGTTGGCCATGAATATTTTTCAAGGATTTATTAATTACGCTCCAAGTTTCAATAGGTACAAATTGAGTTCTTATTTTAAAACTCGATTCTTAGAATTAAGAACAAACTTTTACTTGTAGTAGAAGAATTTTTTTTAAAAGTTTTAAGTGACAATCATGAGACCTATTATTTCACGAGAGTTGAGATTGAAAAAAATGAGCTAATATTGTCATATTAGAAGAACTTGAATGAATAAAACTAAATTAAACAAGGAGTATTCATACGAATCAGTATTGACACTTTTTCCCCCAATTTTGGTTGGTAGGTGAGTATCGAGTAGTAAAAATTTCCGTCTTTTTAATTGGGGCATTTGGTCGAGGGTTTTCAAAAAAAGGATAAAAATAAAATGAATTAATTCTCTTTATTAGTGTTTGTTTTACTATTTCAATAATTCTCTTTTAACCTTTTCATTACCCCAACTCCCTCTAGCTCTTTACCCCTCAGCCTCTAAGGAATGAAATTTGATTACCCCTCTAACCCACCCGCTCTAACACCCGTTTTTACCAAAAAGTCTTATCAAAACCTTATTTAGAATGAAACAGTCGGAATTGAGTTTATGTACTCCCTAAATATTCAAATAAAATTCCGCTTAAAACACAATTTTCAACCGGGTACTCGGTCGAGTGTCAAAAGATACTCAACCGGGTACCGCACGTACTCGTCTGAGTACCACACAAACTTGGACACCCAACAGACAACAACCATACTTGGTCGAGTATAGCCTACTCAACCGAATACACTAAGAGCAAAAAAGGAGGAGTATCACAGTATTTCCTCCTTAAAAACGAATTTCGGTCCTCGAAGTTCACACTCAAACCTGTCCAAACACGACTCGTACAACCATACTAACCAAAAACACTCACAACTCTCCAATTTTTACCAAAACATACCCTAACAAATAACCAAAAAAACTCATAACATCTACGAAACCGACGCAAAAGATAACGTAAAACACATACAATCATCTCCCACACCCCTAAGAAGAAGGTTACGCCCTCGTAACCAAACATACATGCTCCAAAAGATGAGGATAACACTATCTCATAGTTGCCTCCGGTTCTCACATGGCTCCTCCACGTTAGGATTAGACCGTATGATCTTACGTAACGTTGTTTCGCCATTTTTCGTCCTACGCACTTTGTTGTCCAAAATCTCTTTATGGACTTTTACGTAAAGTAAGAGTTTCATCTAACTCAATTATCTCTACCTCCACTACATAAGATAAGTCACTAACATACTTCATGAGTTGTGAAACAAAGAACACACCGTGAACGCGGTCCAAAGCTGGTGACAATGCTAAACGGTAGGCTACCTCACCAATCTTGTCCAAAATCTCGTATGACCCAATGTACTTTTGGCTCAACTTGCGCTTTTTCCCAAATCTCATAACGCCTTTCATAGGTGATACCTGTAAAAGCACCTCGTCCTCTACTTGAAACTCGATGTCCGGACAACGTAAATCCGCATAACTATTTTGCCGATCTTACAAATCAAATAATAAAAAAATCCCTTTACTATAAAAGGGATAGCTTTTAGAGCATTTTCATTGGCTAGATGATTTAGGGTAATTGGTCCCACAATCATCTTCTTCTACTATTTAATTAGTCTCTCTCCTCCAATTTTATTTGCTTTTCATTTTACACACTTTCAATTTCAAAATATTCATTTTCATATGTTAAATTTATGATATAATTTTTTTATGCAAAACAAAAAGATACAAAAAATAAAAAATGAAAATTTTAAAAAGTACAAAAACTCATACTATGTTCCAACGATTAGAATTAATAATTTTCAAACTAATAAATTAAAGCAAATTCATATAATTATACCCTAAATTTAACCTGGATATCCAAATTATAATATCGGGATGAAAAAAACAAAAAAATTCAAATAAAATTAATTATCGGAATAAAAATCATGAATAATCATTTTGTATGTAGAAAAAATCAACCTCATATAATCCTATATGGTCAGAGTTATTTTTTGGTAGTTAGAGTGACGGAGTTTATATTATATGGTTGTTTATCCTACATATATATTTGAGTAGTCTTAAATAAGAATTTGTTTATTTTTATATTGTTGAATTAACGTTTAATTTTTACCTACATTTAAATTAAGCGTATAAATTATTTATACATTTTAGATTGGTATAATTATAATACTATAATTATGCCTTTATTTTAAATATATTCATCTTCTTATTGATGTTTTCAATTTAATAAAATTAAACTCGTGCATTTTTTGCACGTTTTCAATTTAATAAAATTAAACTCGTGCATTTTTTGCACGAGAGTAAAACTAGTAATATATTAAAACAAGATTTAGTAGGAAATCTCTTAAAAAAAAAGAAAAAAAGAAGAATTTGATTTTGTTTAAATAAGAAATCCCGAATTCCTTCTCCCCCCAATCTCTAAATCTTGGAGATTTTGGGTCATATATATTTCCAAGTTCCAACTCTTGACTCTTCTATAAACCCCAAAACCATACCACCATTTCCAGAATTTTGAAGATATTTATGCAAATCAAATCCAAAACCCTCAAAGAGTTTTTATTGTTGATAATTTCTGGGTCTTCATTAGTTTAGGGTTTTGCTTAAGCTTTCTTCAATGTCTGCGTCTAATATTCCTGCTTTTGAGGTAACCTTTTGTTTTAAAATCAATCTTTTATTTACTGTAAATTAGTATGCATTCGATAGCAGAACCAGGATTCGTCGTTAGGGGTTCGAAAATTATCTGGGGACGAGTTATCTATGTATCAAGGTAAACTCGAAAAAGTTCGGACTTTTGACTAAATGGTAGTTTACTTAGAGGCGAGCGCCTCTGCTAGCCCCTTAGTTCCGCCGCTGTCTGCATTGCTCTGTTTAATTTATTCTATTTAATTTTCGGAGGATGATTTATTGACGGTGGGTGTAAAATTATGTAGGTGGGTTCATATTTTATCAATCAGTATTATCAAGTGCTAAGTGAGACGCCGGAGTATTCTCATCGATATTACAATGATTCAAGCACCATGACCCGAGTTGATGGGGATGTTGCTCAAACTGTTTCCACCCTGCTGGTGAATTTTAATTTTTTGCTTTGCTGTAATTTTTATGAAGTTATTTGATTGGTTTTGTGTTTGATTGACTTTATCATAATTTATGGCTTTAGTTTACTGGATGATGATAAAGATTGGATCTTTGTGTTTGATGAAGAAGAATATATACTGTTATCTTTATGAATTGTTACTAAGTCGTAGTACTGTCGTTCTCACTCTGTCCCAATCATCTGTTTACCTCAGTAGTTCTCCTGTACGACGGTCTTATCCCGTGTTTTTTTCAAAATGTGACCATTTTGTGTAGAAAGTGACCACTTTTGAAAAATAGGTCATTTTTTAAACAAAAGGAGTGATCATTATTTAATCTAATGTGGGCACTACTAATCAAAATGTGATCACTTTTCTACTGGTCGCATGTGCGACCGTCGTAATGTAGAGTTTGTGTTTTGTAATTCTTTTGAAGAGGTATTTTATGAAATTAATGTGATGTTTTTGTTCAGTGAAAGATTGGAACTGCATCAGCTTATGTTTAGTTTATTGGGTGAAAGAAAAAGTTTGGATCTTTGTGTTTAATGAAGAAGAAGATATACTGTTATGTGAGTGAGTGGTTTGATTCAAGTGTAGGTATATGTCTTGTTTTACTAAAATTAAGTTTTGAGTGATGGAGTGAGTGGTAACGAGTTTTTCTGGAAATAATCCAGAATACGAGTGTTGAGTAATTGGCTAATGAGGATCTATAGCAATAAAGCTTCACATTTTCTCATTTATGGAGGCATGATCATTCTTTGGCTTGTTAGCGAGATATCGGTTTAGGGAAAGAGCTTTGTATACGGGGTTGTTGATTCCAGCTGTGGGTTTAAAAATCTTCGTATTATCTGACTGCACTAGTGAAACTTATTTTGGAAAGGTGCCTTGTGTCATTGTGGTTAGGTGCAAGGCTGCCTCGTAAAGAAGGTGCAGTCTGCAAGGTCACTTCTATGCACTTTCCAGATATATTCTCGGAAGTTTTTTCCCTCCCGTATCCTTCTTCTTTGCCCCACGATATCTGGCATTTACTTTTGTAATCCTTTTTGAATTTCAAGAAGAGTTACAGTAAATGGATAGGAAAAGGGATGTTCAAAGTTAAAATACTTGTCCAATATTGCCACTTCCACTCAAAACATATATGCTTATTCTTATTCCTTAGTATGAATTGTTTATTTACGTGCATTTATCAATGGATTCATGTTTATTTTTCTCTTGTCCAGCAAGTTAAATGTTACTCCGTACAAAGTTAGCTTTGGGAAATATTGGATGATAATTTTTTTCCCTGTATGAAACTTTTGGTCTGACTAATGACCTTTTTATTGTATTGAAGGATATTCATTCCCTACTCACTTCTCTGAATATCACGAAAGTTGAAGTCACGCAACTGAATGCCCAAAATTCATGGAATGGTGGCATTCTGCTTATTGTGTCGGGCATCGTGAGGTCCAGGAACTACTATGGAAAAAGGAAATTCACACAGGCCTTCTTCTTAGCTCCCCAAGATAAAGGTTTCTTTGTGATGAATGATGTTCTTCAATTTCAAGATGAGGACGTTGTTATCCAGCATCCAGAGCCTGAATTACCTGACATCCCAGTTGAATCAGAAGTACATGCATATAATTCTCATCTAGAGCAGACAGGTATTTAATCATTGTTTGGCATGACAAGCGTAATCAAATCATATGTTTAGTATATAGAAATATAGAATTGTTTATGGCTTGCCTGTTCGTTCATATTCGGCAATGAACCAATGAAAGCTCATTATACATCACGTCTCTCTGTCTTTCCGCTATAATATACTTGTATGTGCTGCCTTTGAGTTTAAAGTAGCTTAAGCATTTAGAGTTTCAGCTAGCTATTATGTAATCCATGAATAGATACTACGAGGGAAATCATTTGACATCAGCGTAACTCATCTAGTCTTCTTGTTCAGGATTAACTGCGATTTTTTACAACTTTATTAACTAATGTTTTAATCTGAGCACTAACATCTTCTGGGCCGTGTGCTGATTCTATTTTACTTCACAGTTCCAAATTACGAGTTGGAGGAGGAGACTAGGGAATACGTGAACTCACTCCATATCGAAGATGATAGTCCCATTGACAAATATAGCCTTCCGGATGAACAACAAGATTATCATGAAGAAGCTGCTGTACATGAGTTTTCTCCCCTTGAGACTGCTCATAATTATGAAGAGGAGCCTATACATGCGTCTGCACCTGCAGCGGCTGAAGAGCCTATTATCGAACCTGCTGGAGAACGCGCAAAATTATCATATGCATCCATTGTAAGCTTTTCTCTTAAATTTTTTGATGTTTAACTGTTGCACCCAGTAAATGTCGGTTAGCTTAGGTGTAAATTCATCTGAGTTGTGGTACTCAACTACTCATGACCAAGAAACCTGTTTTGCATCAAATTTGCCTTGTGGCTCTATTCAATTAAGTAAGCAGTCTTACATAGTTCTTGACGAGCTTGACTGTTTGTATATTGAGATGTGTCGTATCTTGTTGCGGCAAGATTATGGATATGCTTTCTTTGCAGAAAATCTGGGGAGTTCATAAATTTATTCCTTTTGAGTGTTTTTTAATGATCCAATGACCTACTTTTATACCTATCGTATTTGAGAAAACAGTGTACTCGTGGCAAATGGCTTAGTACCATAGTTTGATTTTTATTTTTAAATTGTCCAGTTGCAAGCATCAAAGGGACAATCTTCCCAACCACTGGTTTCTCGCCAACACGCTGCAAGACAAAGCGCGCCTCCTCCAACCTCCCTGGAGCAGAGGACACAACCAAGTGCTCAGCAACTAAACGCTTCAGCATCATCATTTGTACCTGAGCCGTCTGTCACTGGAGCGGATGACGGATTTGTCCAAAAGGAAGGTATGAGTGTGAAATTTTTATCTAGATTACAACTCCTGCTTCACATTTGATTATACCTTCATCTTTAATGGAGCGATGTTTCCACATTCGCTATCTAGGAAGATTGTTTTGTTCATCAGTTGGTAATTAGGATATCTCATTCCTTGAAGGAGTTTCTGTTGAAACTAATCGTTCACCTTGTTTACTGTAATGGGCTTGCAGTCTAGTTCTGTGTACCTGCCGTTGTCTCACTCCTCGTAAAAAATGATGTAGTACAAAAAACACTTATATGATGATCTTTACTTCTGTATTTAGTTAGCACTGTGTTTACTGCCCTCCATTTCATTCACATCTTCCATAAAAGAAGGCACAATATGTGTTTAAGAAACCTACCAAAACAACTGTAGGTCGCATTAGTACCCTCTTAACTCTCTTCTCTATGACATACCTCTTTTCTCTACCACAAATTCATCTCAAGCAATACCCTTTTCAGCCCCCACCATGCTGCTCCCTCATCCAACATCAACACCAAATTCCCTAACTTCTGCCAAGTGCCAACTAACCCTTCGCCCCCAAAAACTCAAATAATTGTCAGTTGTCCATCCAAACCGATTCCACCGTTTGCTTCACTCTATCACTTGTGTGGACTATCATGGTTGGTTGAAAAACTAATTGCTCAGATCTGTTGGTGAGTGATGCAATACGGGAAAGGGCGAGACTGAGGCTAATTCTGACCTAATGGTTGAGGATGGTTATGGCGAGGAAATGTGGCTGGTAGTATAAGATTTCGAATATGTACGACTGTATTGAGTGAAATAATTGGGTTACAGACTTACAGTGCTATGCTATGTATACACAAGCCATATGACAATTGCTAGGAGACTAGAATCCCGGACAAAGACTAAATTACAGCCAGGAAATTCTATCAGTAATTAATTAATTATAATCTATACACTAGGTAGACTTGTAGTTGTAGTATTCCTAATACGCCCCCGCAAGTTGGATGACGCAAAGGCAAGACCAAGCTTGGAAATGAGGAGTTGAAAACGAGCTCGAAGCAACGGTTCGGTGCCTGCACCTGTTCTTGAACAAAATGAAAACACAAAGCCAAATGCTTCTTATGGGAATCAAACGTTTTATCGGGTTGGCGGAATAGTGTGTGGCGGCCAAGTTGTAACAATAAATGACCGGGGTGGTAGATACGGGGACGCCAATTTCCAGTAATAAGGAAGACAGCCAGTTGAGCTTGGCAGTAACCTCAGCAACGGCAAGCAACGCAACGACAGGAAACCTAGCCTCGGTGGAAGAGCGGGCACGAGCACGTTTCTGCGAAGTCCAGGAATTGGATTGCGGCCAAGATATGTAATATAACCGATGGAGAGATAAGACTCCTTGTCATCAGCCCAATCGGCATCACATTAAGCATGTAGACGGGGCGGTGTGTGATGGAATAGTTGGAGACCAACATGGAGGGTACCACCAAGATAACAAAGCAGCCTCTTAGTAGCAAGCAGTGAAGGTCAGTGGGGGCTTGCATAAATTGAGCAAGCCTGTTGATGGAAAAAGGAATATCCGGATGGGTTAGAGACAAATATTGGAGACTTCCAACAAGAGTGAAGGCTCCGTGGGAGTTGGAGTAGGTTTGACGTCAATCATGTGAAACCGAGTCAAAAGATCAAAAACGTATTTCGTCTGGTTGAGATGTAAACCATGAGTTCGGTCTAACTTCAACACCGAGAAAATAGGACAAGGGTTCAAGGTCTTTTAAAGCAAATTTAGAAGCAAGGGTTTGGATAAAACGACCTGAAGGTTCGGGGTCGGTGATAATTATATCATCGACGTGTAGATTTAGTCAGAAGAAATAAAGCGGAGTCGGACAAAGACTCGTGAAAACCAGTAGACAATAAATAGCTTTGTTGAAAACCAGTAGACAATAAATAGCTTTGGAAAGTTTGCAAAGATAAGTGGGGTGATCACGGATCAGTGAAACGAGGGGGTTGTTTCATATAAGTAGTCTCGGACCTTGAAAAGAGGCACTGTTTATGTCGAGCTGGCGAAGAGGCCAACCACGACATAAAGCAAGAGATAAATCTCGGACATTAGTGGTTTTAACAACCGAACTGAATGTATCATTATAGTCAAGACCGGGACATTGATGGAGTCCTTTCACAACTAAGCGAGCTTTGTATTTCTCAATAGTGGTATAAGATTGTATTTTGCTCGATAAATCCAACACTAACAACACAAACAACACTGAGGGTGGGGTTAGGAGGTACAAGGGACCAAGTTTGATTGCGGGTTAAGGCTTGGTATTCGTCTAACATAGCCTAACACCAAAGAGGATGGAGTAAGGCCTGTTTGGTCGTGGTTGGGAGGTCGGTGGTTTAGAGAGAGAAGCCGTCTTGGCATTTTTTTGGGTTCGGTTTCCATATGTCGTTTTAAAGACGGGTAACAACTTGGCGTTGGGGTGGGGCTTTCTTAAATTTGGAGCATTGAGAGATGACATGGCGGACAAAGTGACAATATTGACACTTCCCTTTAAAGGGGTTGGGATATGGTGTAGAGGTGGTGGTTGGGGCCTTAGCGACAGGTGGGCATAGCGGAGGCAGGGAAGGGTGCGGGTGTGGTGGTCTGCTTTTGGGTTAATTCAAAGTTGATTAGTTTTTCGTGTAAAGCCTAAAAAAATGGGTTCGTCACGTGCCATAATAACATCAACGATAGGTTTGAAGGTCTCGTAATCAAGGCCTTTCAAGGTTTTAGCAATAATGTCCTCCGGGTCCATAGGTTTACCCATAATAGCTGCATGTATTAGGAAATAGGCTGGGTTGTTTTGGTGAGGTAGTTAAGGCGATCTTTGAGTTGTAGAATGTGCCAGCGGGAAGGGTTGGCATAAATGGTGGATAGGATTTGCCATGCCTCCTAAGAAGTTTGGGCACGGATAACAAGAGGGGACTCGGTCGGGGGTTGGGGGTATGGTGCCGAGAAGAGCACCATAAACAAGGCGGTCCTAGCGAAGAGTGTGGTGAGTGCAAGTGAACTGGTGAAGGGTCAGTGGCGGTGGCAGCGGGAGTTGTGGTGATTGTGGGTGAGACTGATCATGGGTGAGGGAGTGGTGGTTGGGCTTGTGTGGGTAGAAAGATAAAAAAAAGTCTGATTGAAGGGTAGATGTCATTTTACAATACTAATCTTAGCAAAAGGGAAAGTGGAAGACATCTAAATGGGAATTGGGAAGATATCAAGGAAATGGAGGGATGGAGAATCTGAATTCTTGATCAGTGTATCGTAAAGGGTTCAGATAACTATGTGGACGTTAAAATGAGCTCTTTATTATATTTTTCATTGTTCCTGTAAAGGTCTTAAAGTGGTTGTGTTAAATTCATAAAAAAGTTTGATGACTGGACTTGGTTTTGATGTCAATTCCTCCCTTGCTTGATAGCGTAGGAGGCTAGAACCAAAGCAATAAAAGTGACCTAATTTGGCTTTTCCGATGTGATATTGGGTGAAAGGAGTGCTGCATTGTAAACCATCGTGTTGGTCTTGATACTGTTGTCTGTTGATATGCTAGCATATGTTTGCATTTTTTTGTAAACATGCAACATTTATTGGCGTGATGTTTAGTCTCCTATTTGGTTGGAATTGAAAACCAAATTTGAGGAGGGTGACTGAAAACTATATTGGTTTGGGTTTGAAGAAAATGTGGCTATAGGGATGGTTGAATTGAATCACACAGAGGATAGAGTTCGATTTTGTGTGTCTTGGTATTTATTCATTTATTATTTATAATTTTTAACATTATTTGTTCCTGGAATATGTTCTGTCCTGTCTTTCCTAATGTTCTTGTACATTATTATTTATTGCTTTTTCCTTGAATGCCCTCATAATACCTTCTCTTGCCTATCACATTATCTTTTCTTGCCTTGCTTAGACTTTTTTCGTGTTTTTCCCCGTCTTTATTTTTTCACGTCGTTAGGCCCTGTTCTTTCTGGCTTAATTTCAGCTCCTTTCAATTTTGCTTGGTTGTATTCCGTTAAGTTTTGTTTACGTTCAATCAATTATGTTTAGTTAATCTTTTCACAAACTTAACTTTTAATTCAACTAAATTCATTTCACCTCAATTCCACTCAATGTAGTTCAATTTAACTCTACTCCAATTAATTCAATTCAGCTCATTTCAGCCGAAAAGAAAAGAACAGAACGGGGCCTTAATCTCTCACACTGACCATTCAATTTGAAAAGATTCATATTAGGCTTAGCGGATTGCAATAATTTAGGGCTTGGGTTTTTTGTTGTCGTGGGCCTTGCGGCCCTTACTAGATGTTTCCCCTCACTTTCTGTCCTGATAGGAGTCTTTTAGGTACCTGTCCCCATCCTGCACGGCCTAATGAAATCAAGAGTTTTCTTATGTTTTTTCCGTTCTCTTCATGCAATTTCCTCTACTTAATTCTCATGGATATATCATACTCCGTATGTTTGCAAGTTCTTTTAGAGCCTTAATATAAAATTTATTTTCTCATTTTCCTTCTCTACCTTTACAATTCAGTGGAGCTGACTTCTGTTTACGTGAGGAGCTTGCCCTTAAATGTGACGAATGCTGATCTCGAGAAGGAATTCAAGAATTTTGGTAAAATCAAACCCAATGGAGTATTCATCAGGAATAAACAGGTAAGTTCGAAGTCACTAACCGTGTTCAGCCCGTTACTCAAAACTTTTTTTGTAAACTGCGTAGTGCTTACCATATGCTGGATCTAATTTTCAGGATGTTGGTGTTTGCTTCGCGTTTGTTGAGTTTGAAGATATGTCTGGTGTTCATAACGCGATTAATGTAAGCAACTTATCTTTGTTTGCTTAATGTGTTTTCGACAAATCTTGTCTTTGTGTTTAATCTTCATGGCTTATCTTCTAATTAACTGAACTTATGCATATGAAACTTTTAATCATGGCATATGAGTGTAAGTGTATTTCATCTAATATCGTCAATGTGAATTAAAACAGAAGTTAACTTTAGATAAAGTAATTAGTAATTCATTCTATCAAAAAAAAAGTAATTAGTAATTCATTTCAACTACTCTTTTCACTCACTTGGATTCACTATTGTCTAATCCAATTTACCCTATTTCCACATTTTGGGAAACTTTTGACTGTTAATAATACTAAAGTACCCTCTCAAGACAGTACTAGCCCTACTAGGGATGTCAATGGGGCGGGTCTTTGCGGGTCTCGCTCCACGTGGGGCGGGTGTGGGTAATGATTTGATGGGTCGTGGGGCGGGGATGGGTTTCAGAAGTATCATTCGTCGCGGGTCGTGTGGCGGGTGCGGGTATCACATGAGACTCGCCCCACACCCTCCCCGCCCGCCCCTCCCCGCATGTACCCGCCCCGCTTATACCCGCCTTAAACATCTCCAATCGACCTATATAAGTAGTAAATAATAATATCTAGTACTATATAATATATATAAAAAGAATGTAACTTATGAGATAAAAAAACGAACAAACTTTAGTATTTTACCCATTTACCCACACAAGTTAGACAACCAGTAGTCTAATAGTCACTACTCATTACCCACCCAAATTCCCCAAATCCCCATTTCCACAAACACTATCCAACCACAAAAGAAACTCGAAAAAAAACCTGCGACGTGTTTCATTCTATATTTGTATGAAAAAATATTTTGTGTCAACGAAGCTCTAATTAATTGGATGTTAGGCGGATGATTTGGCGGGTCAACGGGTCACGGGGACGGTTCGGTTTTGAAAAGTTCAACCCGCCACGGGTCGTGGGGCGGGTGCGGGTGCGGGTGCGGGTTACCCCTCCTCCGCACGCACCCCGCCCCATTGACATCCCTACTCAAGAGTATGTGAGCTCCATTGTTCGTCCATTCACTCCATCCATTCGACATGTATACCATTATCAGTTGTTCCTTTCTTAAAACTTGTGGAGTGAAAATGTAAGTAATCTAATGAAGGTTTTGGTTGTAATGAGAGTAATGCTCCGACGGGTAGGTGATGGAGTAAAAATCTACATAGCGAAGGTATGAATGATTGAACAGTGGTGTAGGGTAGACCGTATCTTGAAGTTGAAATGTTTTATTCCCTCACTTCTCATTTGTTTGACGACTCCCTTGAACCATTTTTAATCTTGAATTTTTCCTTTTTGGGTTTTCAATTCGAGATCTTTCCTCTTCTGCCTGCTTTTTATGACCATTGTGATGTCTGGCTCCATGATTTCCATGTATTTTCCATTGCATTATTGCTCGATTTTTTTGGCCAATGAAGTTGGAACTAAAAACAAATGATTGGTAACATGAAAAATATGTGCGACGGCTTCCAATTTTGTAAAGCCATGTTTGTAGATTGTCGTTTATTTATTTCCTATTCATAGTTCAATGTAAGTATTATCTGTATAAACCACTGCAAAACAGGGTTGCGCTTGCTGCAATAATTCCCTTAATCATCTTGATTCTTCAATTGAACTATTGCAGGCGTCCCCAATAGAACTGTTGGGGAGGCACGTCTACATCGAGGAGAGGAGAGCAAACAGTAATAACACTACCCGAGGTGGAGGTATGCGTTTTTTTTTATGCTTTTCCTTAAAAGAGTCGTGATGAATTCAGCTGTGGTCGAAATTTATAAGGTATTCAGTTTTCAACTAACATTGTAATTATCTTGCCTGATGTGTTTGTCAGCTGTTGCAAGAGGCAGAGGCCGGGGACGTGGTGGTATTAGAAACTCCGATCGCGGAAACGACTACAATAGTGCGAGAGGTAATGGCTTCCAGCAGCGTAGCTACCAATAAAGCTGGACATGAAGCTATCATGTCGAAAGGGGGCAACACCTCAATCGTTGTCCCCTTCTCTCTCGGTGCTTGCCAGTGTCGAACAATTAGGTTTGTTAAATTAGTCGCTCAGAGTTGCGAGTCAAGAGGCGTAATTTAGATCAAATTCTCCTTCACCCCATAATTTTTTTCATTTTACAAGTGATTTTCTACAAGATTTTGGTGTTTTGGCTTCCCGATCTCGGATGTGGTATCCAAATTTTGTTTACCTCCCAATGAAGGACTTGGTAACAAGTACCAGTAATTGCTGAAAAATAGTCACATTGACATTATCATGATATAGGAGTTGAGTGATAAGGGACTATAGGAGTAAAAAGTTGCTGAAATGAAATTAACATGGATGTAACTTACAAATCCATTCGATTTATTTATCGGAATTTTCATATTTTTGATGATTCGGAAATTTCGAGACTGATACAAGAGGGAGCGAGAGATCCACAAATAAGATTATACATCCAGATGTATATGAGTATCGTACTTTTAATATAAATCTAATTGAGCTTATATGCAATTTTTTTGAGCTTTTAACAATTTTTCTTGCACTATAATTTTTTAGTGTTAAAATTAAAATATTTGGGTTATATATATATATATATATATATATATATATATATATATATATACTCCCTCCTATTCCATATTTTCTTCCCTATTTCCTAAAACGGATTATTCAGGTTTTCTTCCCCTTTCCTATTTTGGAAGCTTTTATTCTTATTTTATTCATTTCTCTCTCCTATTATCAAACCCCACTCAACTTTTTTACTCCTATTTTATTCCTTTTTAATGCTTTTGGCCCCACAATTTCTTATTTAATTCTTAATTATTCATCCCTCTCCCTATCACCAAACTCCACCCAATTTTTTACACTTATTTTATTCTCCACCTTAATATTTGTGTCAAACACAAAGGGGAAGAAAATATGGAATAGGAGGGAGTATATATTTAGGATCGGGTGAGAACGATTATACGGTGCATACGGTGAGAACGAGTCACGTCCGTTGGATTAAAACACAATCAATGGTTAAGAAATACCCACATTCTAGATAGATTTTTTGACGGAGTAGATAATTTTTTTTTTTTTTTACCTTTTTACCTAAAATTCGATATATTTTTTTACGGTAGTAAATACTTTTTTTTTACCTTTTTACGTAAACCTATATACATTTTTTTGACGGAGTAGATACATTTTTTTTACTTTTTTACGTAAACCTATATACATTTTTTGACGGAGTAGATACATTTTTTTTTACTTTTTTTACATAAACCTAGTTACATTTTTTGAAGGAGTAGATACATTTTTTTTTACCTTTTTTTACATAAACCTAGATACATTTTTTGAAGTAGTAGATACATTTTCTTTTACTTTTTTACGTAAACCTAGATATATTTTTTGACGAAGTAGATACATTTTTTTTACTTTTTTACATAAACCTAGATACATTTTTTGAATGAGTAGATACATTTTTTTTTTTACTTTTTTTACATAAACCTAGATACATTTTTTCAAGGAGTAGATACATTTTTTTTAACCTTTTTACGTAAACCTAGATACATTTTTTGACAGAATAGATACATTTTTTTTAACTTTTTTTACATAAACCTAGATACATTTTTTTTGCTTTTTTACATAAACCTAGATACATTTTTTGACGGAGTAGATACATTTTTTTTACTTTTTTACATAAACCTAGATACATTTTTTGAAGGAGTAGATACATTTTTTTTTACTTTTTACATAAACCTAGATACATTTGTTGACGCAGTAAATACATTTTTTTTTACTTTTTTACGTAAACCTAAATACATTTTTTGACGGAGTTGATACTTTTTTTGACGGATTATTTACATTTTTTGACGGGTTAGATACATTTTTTTACGGAATAAATACATTTTTACGGAATAAATCAGATATAAAAGAAAATATTCAATTTAGAGACATTCTTCACTGCTGAAAATCGTCACAATTTTCTTAGGGTAGTCCTCTTAAGAAAACATCTAGTTGAAATTGAAAGCACTGTGGCAACCGACATATGATATGTTTGACATTGATTGGAGGAATGATCCTTGCTATGTTGCATTTTTACAAAAGTGACAAGAGCAGTGATGACGGATGAGTCCACTGTACTCCGTATTAAGTTTTCTACAGTCGGGATTTCTGCAAAATTATGGTAGCGCGTTCATTCAACCACTGACAATGCTTCCTCGACAGAAGCGGAAACTTCACTTAGTCATACAGTAAGGAGAAAGGAGTACATTGTGAAAAATTTAATCTCAGCCTTTTAATTAACTCTCATCTAATGGAGGAGAGTCGTTCTCACCGTATGCACCGAATGATCGTTCTCACCGGATCTTGCCTATATATATATATATATATATATATATATATATATATATAGACTTGAGATCCGGTGAGAACCACCTTACGATGAGAACCTTGTGAGAACTCTACCTTACAGACTTTTTAAAAAAAAATTAATAACATAATTGGATTCGGCATGACATTTTATAGCTAGAGAACATATTTCTTGGTCTAGAAAATAAATACTAGTGACGGAAATCAAGGTGAGATACGTTTTATTTATTTGCATGCACCTACTATCTATGTTTTCGTATCTATCATTTTTCCGCAACTAGTATTTATTTTCTAGGCCAAGAAATATGTTCTCTGGCCATAAAATTCCATGCCGAATCCAATTATGTCATTAATTTTTTTAAAAAAACTCTGTAAGGAAGAGTTCTCACCGGTTTTCATTGTACGCTGGTTCTCACCGGATCTCAACCCTATATACATATATATATATATATATATATATATATATATATATATATATATATATATATATATATATATATATATATATATATATATATATATATAGAATTGGGATCCTATGAGAACCACCAATATAATGAGAACCGTGAGAACTCTACCTTACGGACTTTTTTAAAAAAAATTAATGACATATTTGGATTCGGCATGGAATTTTAAGGCTAGAGAACATATTTCTTGGTCTAGAAAATATATACTAGTGACGGAAATCAAGGTGAGATACGTTTTATTAATTTTCATGCACCTACTACCGATTTTTACGCATCTATCATTTTTCATGCACCTAGAACTCATTTTAATGCACGTACAGCCTCTTATTTCATGCACCTAGTAATCATTTTCATGCATGTAAAAAATTTCATGCACGTAGTGGTTGTTTTCGTGTATTTATAGCCGTTTTGGTACGCCTAATTGTATTTTCGTACACTAAGTATATATTTTGTTAATTAAATCAAAATTTTTTGTTTATTGATACTAAAGTGTGTATTTGAATAAGTTAAAATAATGGTAAATGATCCATCGAAACTTTCGAATCGAGATATGGTGGAGATTTAGTGAGGGTTCTCATGGTTCTCATTATAAGGGTGGTTCTCACCGGATCCCGACCCTATATATATATATATATATATATATATATATATATATATATATATATATATATATATATATATATATATATATATATATATATATATATATATATATATATATATATATATATATATATATATATATATATATATATATATATATATATATATTATTTTTGAGTTTCAATATAATGTTTTGATTTATAATTTTTGAGCTCATGTGCAATTTTTTTTAAAGGTTTTAACTATTTTTTTTGTACCATAATTTTTTTGTGTTAAAATTAAAATATTTGGGTTATATATATATATATATATATATATATATATATATATATATATATATATATATTATTTTTGAGTTTCAATATAATGTTTTGATTTATAATTTTTGAGCTTATATGCAAATTTTTTTGAGCTTTTAACTATTTTTCTTGCACCATAATTTTTTAGTGTTAAAATTAAAATATTTGGGTTATATATATATAAATTATTTTTGAGTTTCATTGTAATGTTTTGATTTACAATTTTTTTTTATAAAGACGTTCAAATTTTTTCAATAAAGATCGTAAAATATATGTATAAGTTCAAATTCTGTCATAATGCTTGAAATCTATATGTATATATCTGGTTGTATAATCCTTTAATTGCGAGAGATTTAGTGTGTAATAATTTCTGTACTCCTTCATCTGGTACATACATACCAGCAACATCAAACCAATTGAGCATGGCACAGAATAACAGAAGGAATAAACAAATTAAATGCTAAATACAAACTATGAATATTAGGGTAAATGTAAATCTCATCTATGTTTCAGAAAGGGTTATTTAAAGACCATTTACAGGAGATGTGCTAAAAACAGGTCTATCTTTGTCTATACTAGATATGATTACTCCACTGCTACTGCTCTTTCTCCTTGGCTTTGCTTCTCCTAGCATTGTGATGACATCTCTCATGGAGGGTCTGTCTTTTGGCTGCTTCGCCGTGCAAAGTAGCGCGATACTAAGCACTAGTAACATCTCTTCTTGAACATGCTTACAGTTTCCTGCTAAGCTTGGATCAAGCACTTCTTCTAAGGGTCTGTGGTTTCTTGCTCTGGTTCTTATCCATTCTACGACGTCTGTCGACTCTCCATATTCTTTGTCTATCGGCCTTTTCCCTGTTAGAAGCTCTAGAAGAACCACCCCGAAACTATAGATATCACTCTTCTCGTCGACCTTTAGTGTGTATCCATATTCTGAAAGGCCATGCAGAACTAAAATGTCACTTTGGCTAGTATTGTTTTTTTTTTTTTGGATTAATTGATAAAGAATACTCTGAACTATGGGTGTCCTACTTAAAATACTCCAAATTCTATTTTAACTATCAATATAACCAACTAATGCTCTCATTAGTGTTCTACTTAAAATACTCCAAATTCTATTTTAACTACCAATATAACCAACTAATGCTCTCATTCGCTTTTATTATAATATAGGACCTGTTGCATGCTAATAAGTGAAGAAATTTATAAACCTTCTTTAATCCGTCTTTCTTTTTTTACTTCTCTGTTACTCTATTCACCTAATCACACAATTAAAACATGTTACAATAAATTAACAAAACAACAAATTCTATTCAAAGCAAATGCGGGTATTAATTGGTTATGTTGGTAGTTAAAATAAAGTTTAGAGTATTTTGAGCAGTTCACTCATAATTCGGAATATTTCTTTCAATTATTCTTTTTTTTTGTGAAAACAAAGTCGAAAAGACAGCCTCTATCCCAGTCCAAGGCAAGATCATATTGCATTACCACAAACTTGTTTCAGGATTCACATTAGAATTTACAGACTGTCCCTAACGAGGCGTAAATTTCAGCTGGCCGAGGATCGAACCGATGACATTTTAGTAATCAGCAGATACGTTGTCAAGTAAAGGAGTGTGCAGAAAGTGAAAAACAAGAAAAGTTATGATTGTGCAAGGGATTTACCAGGAGCTATGTAGCCATATGAACCGGCGACCATGGAGACCGTCTCATTCTTCTTGATCATCATTTTAGCCAAACCAAAATCTGCAATTCTTGCATCAAGATTGACATCAAGCAATATGTTGTTCGATTTGACATCTCGGTGAATTACCGGAGGGTGACAGTCATGATGAAGGTAAGCTAGCCCTTGAGCCACCCCGACTGCAATATTGTACCTCGACACCCAATCTACCAACAATTTTACTGCTTGTTTTCCATGTAAAGCTTCTCCAAGATTACCATTATGCATATACTCATATACGATCATCGCTTCCTTGTCATTGTACAGGAATCCCAATAACCTCACAATGTTCCTGTGCCTTAGTTTTCCGAGAAGGTTGACCTCTCCTGCTAGATCGCCACCTTCGTTTCCTACCTCAATATCATGGTTCGACTTCCATAGCTTCTTCACTGCAACAGTTGTGTTTACCCGACTCAACTCCGCCTTGTAGACTATCCCTGTGGACCCCATTCCTATAACGTTACACTCCTTGATGCAACTCAAAATTTCGTTGCTTGTGAATCCGAGCCTTTGGAATGCCATTAGCCTCCATGGCCACTCCCCGCTCCCAACATCACGTCTCTCAAAACACGAGCCATTTGAATACCATCTCTTGTATAAGATGTGTGTCCCTAGGATTATGATTCCAATAGCCAATACAACTGAAACACCGATGGCCCATCCAGTTAAGACGCGTTTGGCAGGGTGATTTCCCGTCCCTGACCCGAACAGGGATGATCTAGAACAAGGAAGGAGGACCCCACCACACAAGCCATCATTTCCTGTTAGATCATCTGGGTTTATAGTCTTGAGCACGCCATTTGAAGGGACGAGGCCAGAGAGATGGTTGTAAGACACATTAAACGCCTCTAAAGCCGGTGAACTACCGATTTTTTCAGGGATTTTGCCGGTTAGGTTGTTGCTAGACAGATCAAGAATGGACAATGTTGGCATCATTGCGATAGAATCTGGGATTTCTCCAGTTAGATGGTTGTTTTTAAGATTTAGAGTCACCAATTTTTCACAGGAAGCAATACTTGCAGGAATAACACCAGTGAAGTGGTTTGATGACAGATCAAGAACAGAAAGTGAAGGGCAGTCCTGAAACTGATCTGGGATTTCTCCAATTAAGTTATTATTTGATGCTATAAAACCTTGAAGATTAGGAAGAGAAAATATGGTGGATGGTAGAGAGGATTTCAGGATGTTCCGTGATAAATCAATAAACGAAAGAGACGTTGAAGAAGCAAGATCATCGGGAATTGTGCCAGTTAGACTGTTATTAGCCAAATCCAATCTTTGAAGCTTACCTAGTTTACCAAGACCTAAAGGTATACTTCCTGAAAGATTATTATTTTGTAGTCGGACACGAACTAAGGAGAGACATTTCGACAAACTAGCTGGTATTGACCCGGAAAAGGCATTGTTGAAAAGAATGAGCTTAGTGAGATTACCTCTGTAGCAAACCCCGTCAGGAATTTTCCCTGAAAATGAATTCGATGAAATATCTAACCATTCCAAGGGAGAATTTTTACCGAGATCACTAGGTAAAGGGCCAGAAAGCGAGTTATTCCAGAGCTCGAGAATTTGCAATTGAGGCAAGTTTCCGATTCCAGTTGGGACAGTACCAGTTAACTGGTTGCACATCAGATTTACCAGCTGCAAGTTCTTCAGTGAACCTGTTTCAGCAGGTATCTTCCCAGAAAGAAGATTATCCGAGGCATCAAGGAAGATCAAGGAAGAAAGGTTACCAATTGTTGAAGGGATGTGACCTTCCAAGCTGTTCTTATACAAGTAAAGGGTCTCAAGCTTAGCTAACCCACCTAACTCAACCGGAATTTCGCCACCAAGATTGGCAATTGCCAAATCCAAGTACTTGAGATTTGTAAGATTACCCAATTCTCTTGGAATACCGCGCTCAAAAGTATTGTAACCGATGATCAAAGTCTCTAATGATGAGAGCTGCCCAATTTGAGCTGGAATTATACCTGTCAAATTGTTCCCGGACAATCCTAAGAATTTCAAATTCTGCAAATTCTTATAAGACACAGGAATTGACCCTGCAAAAAAACTTCCTCTAAGATCAAGCGTCTCGAGCAGTGTTAAGTTGCTCAAATCACCAGGAAGATTACCCTCAAAGTTGTTTCCAGAACCATTCAAATATGTCAAAGAATCAACTTTTCCAAACCCAATTGGGAAATTCCCAGAAAAGAAATTTTGACTCACATCTAAGAACTTCAGTGATGTGAGATTTGTAAGTGAATTCGGCAACGAGGATGAAAACCCATTGCCACATAAGTTGAGAAAAGACAGAGAGCGCAGGCGTCGGAAATCACCTGAGAGTTTACCAGTTAGATTCATGTGGGAAAGATCAAGCTTTTCGATCTCTCCCACATCTGTGCAGGAAACTCCAGTCCAGTTGCATTGAGCTGAACTGTTGGTAATTGGTAGCTTCCAGTCATGGAGTTTATTCAGTGGATCAACAAGAATGGATTTTATTGATAAAAGGACAGAAGCTTCATCAATGGAAGTTGCTCCACTGATAGTATAACCACCAATGTAACAGTGAAACAAGAACAAGAAGATGATCATTATTACTGTATTATGAGACATAATTCTATGTATTCTAGTAGTAATAATTCAGTAAGATCAGTGTAACCACTTTTTCATGATATGCATATTAAAATCGATATCGAAATCGAGATCAAGAAGAAGATGAATTCAGAGAAGTATAAAAAAGACACGAATGAATGAATTTTTTACTGTATTAAATAAGAGAAAAAAGAGAGAAAAAGGAATAACTTTTGGAAGTATTAAGAGTTTTTTCCGACAGTAAACATGGAGAGAATGTGTTTCTTTTAGATCAGTTTCTTATTTCTTACTCACTTCCTTTGCTTCTAATACTGGTACTACTATAAGTTTAGTCAACTTTATTAGTGCAAAAGTGATGATTATTTTTAAATGTTCTAATTTATTATTCAGAATGTAAGATGTGGGTTTCTGGATCTAGATTAGTTTACTGAAGCATAATGCAGCACATCTCTCTGCCACAGCCTGTAACTAGGAATTAATTTAACATTTGTGTTCAAGAACATCGTATACCCGCTTCTTTTGAGCTAAACTTGTCCGAACTGAACTAAATCGAACTGAAATAAGCCGAAATTAAGTGAACCGGGTTTTACAGCATTCATTAGGGAATTTCAGGAAGCATTTCATGTGCAAACACCAAGACATCACATTATAACTTATAAAACCACTCATGTGTTCTAACCAACAATCAAAATGGCTCCCAATTAACACCCTAACTCTAAATTAACGGAAATTCTTATTTGTGACGGCACTATTCTGTCAAAACTCACAAGCGGTAATCAACAAAATAAACCCTTCACATGGCAATCAAAACAAAACACAAAATCCCACTTCTTTCGAGCTGAAATTGTCGTAATTGAGCTGTATTGAATTAAACTATATTGAAAAATAACAAAAGAATGAACTGAATTGAATTAAATTAAACCGAAATTAAGTCATAGAAACTAGGGTTTTACAACATTCATTTGGGGATTTCATCGAACATCTGGTGTGCAAATACCAACCCATCACATAACAACCAAACAAAACACAAAATTAACAGATACCCATGTTTCTAATCACTAAAATACTAATACCCAAATCACCAGCATCCTTGAAACCCTAACCCAAATAATATCAATAGAATAGAATCCGTCAATCAAAGCGCTTAACAAGAGCAAGATCATTCAACATCTTATCAATAGCATCATCATCAAGACCTCTACCCTTATCCTTAAGAGAAGGCACCATAGCAATTGCTTCCTCAACAGTCTCAGGACACAGATTACCAAGAACGGCTAACTCAAACTCCGCCAACTGATGTCGGCTAAGAATCTCCCGCACCTGTCGAACCGCGTCAGGATTCTTGTACCGGCTAAACTTCTGAACATACTGCAGTGATTTCTCGAACACCTGGGGAATAGTATTCATGGCGTCGTCAGAAAGCTGCTGCATCTGCTCCAGACGGCGTTCCAGGATCATAGCCACTTCGCCGTTCATCAAACACTTTTCTTTGATAAAATCTTCGCCGAGTTTTAGCTCAGATGCATTCTCTTCCTCTTCTCCTGACATTCTTGCTTTTTTTTTTGGTTTGGGTCTGTTTTGGCTTTTGCGTTGGGTTTAATTTTGATGATTGGTGTTATGAACGAGTGACCGACGGTTAATACTCACAAAATAATTATTCTGAGGTAAGTTAATTTATATTTGCTCAACTTAATTTATATTTTCTCCTATTTTGGATTTTTTTTAAGGGCACAGGCTTCAGGAATAATTTATTTTAACTAAAACAGCGTTGGAAGGGGTTTGGAATGGAAGGGATGAATAATTAGGGTTAAATAATAAATTGTGGGCCACAACATTAAAGAAATGAATAAATAATGAATAAAACATAATTAAAAGTTATCAAAATAGGAAAGGGGAAGAAAACTTAAATAATTCGTTTAGGAAAATAGCGTAGAAAACAGTGAATAAGTTAGTATTTGCTTAACTTTCATGTACTTAACTTTTCTTAACTTAACTTATATGAATCCAACTTTATACAAGACATTTGGGGGCTGACGAGGAACGGGGATTATTCCGTTAAGACGGGGTACTGGCTAGGGAGGAGTGCTGCGGGGATGGCGCGGGGAGCGGAGGTACAAGGAGTAGGGGAGGAGGTCTGGCAAATTATTTGGAAGCTCAAAGTTCCACCAAAACTCATACATTTTCTTTGGAGAGCTTGTACCGGTATGCTTGCGGTCAAGGAAAATCTGTTCCGTAGACACTGCTGTAATGATGCGATGTGCCCGTTCTGTGAAGCTCAGGTCGAGACTGTTTATCACGCGCTTTACAGTTGTGCGTGGACTCGCCCTTACTGGGTCGATTGTGGGTTGGATAATGAGCTGGGGGTGGTGCCTGCCACGTCTTTTGCGAGTTGGCTGATTGAGGCTCTTCGTGGAACAAGGAAGGGGGCTAGAAGTCGTTTCCTCGCTACTCTATGGGCTCTTTGGACGGTGAGGAATGATAGGTTGTTTGAAGAGGAGGCTAAGAACCCGGATGTTATCGTTATGGGTATGGTTCGTTTGGTCGAGGAGTATCAAGAATATGCGGAGAAGGGGACGTGTATTTCACAGAGGGAGTCAAACTGGATGATGGGCGCGCGAATGTGGACAGCACCTGCGGAGGGGTGATAAAAATTAACTCGGATGCAGCGGTTTTTACGGAGGATGAAGTGGGACTCGGTGTCGTGGCTCGCAATGCAGGGGGAGGTCGTTTTTGTGGCTGGGAAGCGATGTCGGGCTAGATGGGCGGTTGAAATCGCAGAGGCAAAGGCGGTAGCATATGGTTTAGAGGTGGCAGGAAGACTAGGCATCTCGTGTTTGGCTTCGGAGACGGACTCGATCACTGTGGTAAGAGCGGTTGAAAGGCGCGAAGAATCCCGTAGTTTACTTGGTTTATGCATTAGTGAGATATGTAAGTTGTTGTTTCTTTACAATTTTAAAGGCATTAGTCATGTAAGGCGGGGGGGAAACACGGTTGCTCACTTGATTGCTAGATCGTGTACGGCAATAGGGGAGGAACGTATCATTGTATCCGATTTTCCGGACTCCGTCACTAGTTTGGCGGAGCTCGACTTAATATAATTTGAAACCTCGTTTTCCTTCAAAAAAAAAAAGAGTCGGACGTAATCAAAGTTCACACATTCTCACTTGTGACTGTCGATATCCGTCATAAGTTTATGACAGATCAAGTAAAATCTATTTTCTCCATTCATATTCACTATGCAGGTTTGCTTTTTCACGTTTGTCAACGCACGTTTTACGTGGTAATATCTTTAGCTCCGTATTTGCAAAAATTATAAAAATTAAATATTTTCAATGTACCCGTGAAGACAAATCAAGCAAAATCCCACATAAATATATTTTCTCCCGCACTCACTAACCTGCTTATACGTGGGCCAAAATTTAAAAGTTAGCTCGACTCATGTGTGGCTCAAACTCGTATTTGACCACTTCTAGTTGTTTACATTTTTTAAAAATTTTATTACAACATATGTAAATTCTTTTAAAATTTATTCTCTACTCCCCCTATTCAGCCTATTCTTCTCCTTTTTTTTTATTCCAAAATTAAGGAAATAAATTTGGAACACACGTGATTATCGTCGATAAAGAAAGAGGGAAGAAAATAAACTGAATAAGAGGGAATAATAAATTTGACTGGACCGGGCTAAAATTTGGGCCGAAAGCATAGCCTAAAGCCGACCGAAAATTAGAGTTGGGCTTTTTAGGGTGTCCATGGCCCTGTTGTGGGCCGAACTAAAAGGCCCAAAGCCGAGATAAAAGTGAACTGAGCTGGTCCAAACCAGTTGACTTAAGCCATTTAATCAGCTGTATATTGATTGAGAGCAAAGAGTGGTGCGCGCGCAGCAATGCCAATGAAGGTAAGGTGTGTCCGAGAAAAGTAAGGACACGACATCCTATTTAGACCTTACGCCTATGCTACTAATGACACTTGGCACCTCCCCGCCATCCCCAGGCCACTGCTTGTTAGTATTAAGTATTATTATTAGTATAATGTTTCACTTTTGTTTTATTGAATAAAAATGGCAACAACAAAAACAGCAACAATTTTAAGCTGAAATTAATTGGAGTGAATCCTACCAATCCCATTCTGAAAACCTAAGTTATGAAAGTTCCTGTGGGATTCTTTGCAAAGTTATGGAGTTTCATTACATTTTTGCCATTATTTTTGTTACTTTTGCTCTTGGGTATCCTCAAAGGTCAATCTTCTTCATCCTTCTTAATTACCAGTACTTCATTTGCTTTTATTCTACCTTATTTACTTTATCAATGTTTCTAAAGTAAACGTCATATTTCTGTTGTTTCATTTCAGTCATTTAGTACTCCTAGCTTTGTGTCGCTGTAACATGGACACTTCTCCTAATTAACAGTTCCGTGTCGGGTGCACTCGACACTCGTTAGACACCTCTCTAAACTCATAGTTTAGAGTTTGGACGAGGAATAAAATTTTAAAAAAGATCGATCAGAAGTCAGTGTCGTATCTAAGATTTAGATGATGGGGTGCGGAAGTTTATTAGCTAGAATACATCAAATTATTAGCGAGATTTAAATGAGCTATCATCAAATATTCAAATCATAACATAAACTAAAAATAAAACCATAATTTTGGCATGAACCGTAATAATTAGTCTTGTGAAAGACAATTTAAATTAGGCAAAATTGTAGGCCGTGGGATTTGAACCCTGGATGTAGGTGTAAGAGTAGGTGGCATCACAATTAAATGATACTAAAATATTTATATTTCTAAATATTAGGGGTGCGGACTGCACCTCTATAACAACGCCACTGTCAGAGTTGAGTATGATTGGAAAAATAAGATTTAGTTATAGTAGAGGTCGAACGATAACCTTGATAAAAATGATAAAAATAAAATTATACGTTATTTATAACCATAAAATATATTTTATATTTAAACGACGTGTCCCGCATCCTAAATTTTAAGGATACCGTGTCACGTGTTTGTGTCGTTTTAGTGCTACCTAGCTATCTCAAACGACTTTTTTTGCACTAGCCAGTTGAAAGCTGTTTAAGTATCATGGTAGTAGTCACTCTTATTGTATGACTCGTTTGTTTAACCCTTTGATTTTGATACACTCGATATTACCTCTTTGATGAGGAGAAAATTTGTAGGAGGAATTATTATTATTACATATGTGACTACCAAATCATTCATTAAAAATTTATAAGCATGAACAATTAGACAAATAAACAAATGATCGAGATATTCTAAAGCGTAATAGATAAATAAATGTATAGCCCAGTCATTTTCCCGATTCCCGTGGCAAACTTCTCGTCATTATCCGACTCTTGCTTAGTTAAACTGTGACGACAATTATAGGCAGCCAATTTGAACAACACAAATTCTCATTGGAGACATGCACTATCCGTCACAAGACTGAAAACGTATAATGCCTCTTTCCCATAATGCAAGTTCCAATATCCATTGAATGCTCCATTTTCTTCACTTGCATGTCCACTTGTATTTTATTTCTGCGAGAGTGTCCGTCTTCAGCTCGTGCAAAACTCTTTGTTTGAACAAAACAAACTAACTTAGCCTGGTCCAATATTCCAGGCTTGATAATTGCTCCAGTTACAGCCGCCATTATAGGTTTAGGAAATTCTTCTGTCATTATTGGACTATGGCCTGCTCACTTTATCTGGTCTTGTTACTGTCTTCTCAGGTGCTTCTCTTCCTTCTACATAATTTCCCGTATTGAAAATCTTACATATTAAATTATTAATCTTCAATTTTCTTTATTTGTTTTCTTTTGAATACAGAACCAAGAAACTGGGAATAGTTGTGAAAATTCTGTCACTGTTGTGCTTGCCGGTGCCTCTGCTACTATGGCCCATTGTTGGTGTCACCGGGAGCTTTCTAGGTGGCGCTGCATTTGGATATTTTGCGCCGCTGCTAGCCACATTTGAAGCTTCTGGAGAGAATGCCACCGACAGATTTCACCACACTGTCTTTGTAAGATTCATGTTTTTATGAATTCTACTTGCTCCCGAGATTTGTCTTGGCCGTTTCCATGTTTTAGAGTTCAAAACTCTGTAACTTAGATTCATGTTTTTATGAATTCTACTCGCTCCCGAGATTTGTCTTGGTTGTGCAGCCGTGCAGGAATCGTCTTTGGATTAGTTTGTTGTTTGTTCTTACTTAACACCGTTTTTGCAATTATTTATGGCATTGATCTTTACGGGTCTCCCTTTGTTGTGATTGAGTTGTTGGTGGTCTTCAACCAATATGAAAAATAAGTGAAGCACGTAAAGATGTGAGCTTCGGAAAGGTGAAGAAAAGTTCACCGGCTATTTTGTACATGGTGTAGTGTCATTCTTTTTCCACCCCTATATTCAAAATAGTAAAGATTGAGGTACATAACGATGAAAACATGAACCAAGTGGTGTTAGTCGAGCTGGGTTAAACCTTGACGCTTGCAGAGTTGCAGCGGGAGTGGGCGATAATCACTTGGCCCCGCCCCTGGGGTGGCTTGCATGGTCCATGTGGTGGTGCGGGAATGCATGAGCCCGGAGATTTAACCTCCTCGTCATAAAAAAAGATGAAAACATGAGATGGACCAAGAAAAATCGTCCTCTCATATGTCGGAAATGTAAGAACGTCTCTAATGTAAGGTGGTCAAACAGTGAATATGTCACTATAATCTGAAACTTATTGAGAACAGCTTTTGAAACTACTATGCTTGCAGTATTTATCATTCTATTCAACTATTCTTCTTTGTATGTGTATTTACCAGGATGGCTGTTGGTCAACACTTCAAGAAGCATGCACAGCCGTGCGGGACTTCACTGATTTCTGCTACCATTCCTACTTTTCCTACATGGATGAGCTCCGCGTGAAATTAGCCGATGATGAAGAGCCTATGGATATAAAGTAACCTCAGATTTTCTATTGTTTGTACAAAAACAACTTTCCTTTATGTTTGTAGATTTTATTTACCTACTTTATATTTTAATCACATTGTACTACCACTGGTGGAGCGGGGAAGGCTGTCTCCCCCGTTGGCGTTTGAAAATTTTGGAACTTTTAGTTGAAACTTCGATTTTTTTTGAGGTCTTCTTACAATATTACCCTTTCGCCCCCGCTAACTTAAGATCCTGGCTCCGCCACTATGTACTACCTATTAGAAATATTAAAAATAGTTGGGCCTCAACCATGCCTTAAGGTTTTGGTTGAGATTGTTCATTTATCAGACTATCATGGTATCAGAGCCATCGTGACCGAAGGTCACGGGTTCGAATCCTGGCAACTTCGTGCAAACTAACGCCCAACGGGCATTCGAGTGAGGGTGCGTATTAGAAATATTAAAAATAGTTGGGCCTCAACCATCGCCTTAAGGTTTTGGTGTTACCTAATTTCATCTTATTACAGAATAAAATAGCTATGTAGTATGTACCCCTAATGTTGAGATACGTTGTGTGTTCTTAGGCTATCACGGCTCCCAGGTTGTTTGTTGGTTGCACTTCTAGGCGTACTGGTAGACGTACCTTCAATAACCATCCTTGCTCTTTGGAAGAGCCCATACATGCTTTTCACTGGCTGGAAAAGGTTATTAGAAGATCTTGTTGGAAGAGAAGGACCTTTTCTCGAGACTGTATGTGTCCCCTTTGCGGGTCTTGCTATTATGCTTTGGCCACTTGCTGTCATTGCGTCAGTTATCGCTTCATTCTTTTCTAGCTTTTTTCTTGGGCTCTATGCTGGAGTCATCGTTCACCAGGTGTGTTCTGTTATGATTGTGAACGGTTTGCCTTCTATTTTTTGCCGGTTTTGTTTGAAGGTTTTGACTTCTTAGATGGTTTTCAGGAAGATTCGGTCAGAATGGGGCTTGCTTTCATTGTTGCTGTTGTTTCCCTCTTTGACGAGTTTGCAAATGACTTGCTTTACTTGGAGGAGGGATCACGCATTCCCAGGTACATAATCGTATACATACATGGATAAATGCTCCTTTTGCCACTGAACAATTATTTATACGATACATTTTCACTAGGAAGATGGTTTGATTGTCCACATAGACCCTGTTCTTTTCAGCTCAGCTGAATTGAATTAATTAGAGTAAACTTAATTGAACTCCATTGAGTGGAACTGAGGTGAACTAAATTTAGTTGAATTAAAAGTTAATTTTTTGAAGAGATTAACTGAACATAATTGATTGAATGTAAATAGAACTCAACGGAATACAACCAAGCAAAATTGAAAGGAGCTGAAATTAAGTCAGAAAAAACAGAAAGCCATAGTTAGATAAAAATAACATCAAATACTACTCGTAATAATTAATTGAGGCCATCAAATACCCGAGAAGGTCTCATTGTGTTCTATAGGGAATTGTTTTCATCCCATACTCTTTATATTACCATTTAGTTTTACGGTTTTGGGGAACTCTTGGGACAGCCAGGCCAAGATATCGCAAGAAATCCCCTTCTTCCAGGGACAGCATCCAGAGGACGACCTCTTATGATCGTAGAGAGATTCCCGATGAGGACAGGAATGAACAGCCAAGTACTGATTCGAAGTTGATATCTGAACGCTCAAGAACATTAAAAGGCGCAATCCATCATTATAAGCCTATTAAAGTAAGCGACATACTAATCTTTCATCGATAGACACAGTCGACACTTACCAGTGTACTTACCCTAGTATAAACTGCATTATTAGATACTAGACTGGCTGTTCAAATCATGTGAGGTGAATGGAATGAGGCTCCTTCAAGAGGGTCTTATTAACGCAAAGGACATTGAAGATTGCATCGTAAAAGGGGATTGCAAAAAGTTAGGCATCGCGCTCCCAACGTGGTGCATTATGAAATGTCTACTCGTCTCTGCGAAGTCCGACGCTCCTGGTTTAGCTGTTTGTACGTTTCTTTCTTAAAGCATCGTGTTTTTAAGGTTATGTGGGGGTGTTAATTAAGATATATTGCTTTACAAATTGACAGCGGATGAGGCTGAAATTATGGTAAGTAGTTGGCCGAGGGATAAAATGTTCAATTGGTTTATTGGACCGTTGTTGGTAATGAAAGAGCAGATCAAAAAATTGGAGCCAGATGAGAACGAAGAAGCGTGTTTGAGAGTGGCTATTATGCAGTCGGAAAACGAGAGGCCAGAAGATTGGGATGAGATTGGATTTCCATCTAAAGATCATGTTAGAAGAGCACAACTTCAGTCGATGATTCGAAGGTATGTGTACATGGAACATCTAATGGCGATCTAGATGGATATTCATTTTGGGACTTAGACTGAGACGGGTTATTACTTATTAGCTATGTTACTCCAACTCTTCTAATTTCCTCGCGTACCCGTGTTCGACACCAGGCACTCGGACATGGGTATGATACATGAACACCTCATTTTAGACCAAATGCATATTTTTCAATAAAATAGCCGAGTCCGACAGTTGGACACGTACCCGTGTCAGGTACTTCTAAACGAGTTTGAGTAACATAGCTTATTGGTGGCTTATGTTCCAGTGGGATTCTTAAGCTTCAACTAAACTCACTCTTAAATCCTTACAAAAATGTTTTACCTCAGTTTGATTACATATTCTGTTGCATCATGATTTCAGCGATTCTTATAGATATGATCCCGGTTACATCTTATTTTATGATTTCTTGTTGCTAAATAAAATCTGAATTACATTTTCATTCTGTTTAGGTTACGAGGTATAGTGGGATCCTTGGCAAGAATGCCAACCTTTCGACGTAGATTCCAGAATTTAGTTAAAGTCGTGTACATGGAAGCTGCGAAAACTGGCGCCCTAGCTAACTATGTCTTTGGCCGGTCTGATGATAAATCTGGATCTCGAATACAAAACCCAGACGAGCCGTCTGAAGAGAATGAGGCAGGGGAAGTAAAGCATAACCCTGTAGCAAATATTGTATAGGTTCCTTATCTGGAATACCCGTGATGGTGCCCCAAAGTAGCAGGAGTCATGGCGGTGATGGTGCCTCAAAGTAGCAGGAGTCATGGCGGTGTGAGCCGACTATTATTCTGGACTCGTTGCCCATGTTTTGCTGTGAGCAGACTATTATTCCGGCCTGGTTGCCCATGTTTTGCCCTTATTGCGGTTGCGCTAATTGACTAGTATTTTCACTTTCCATGTTGGAGCCAATTGTTGGTATAGAACAGCGACTAATTACAAATTACAAAGGAAATGGACAATAACAAAATATGGATACTGTATTACAAACGTTCAAACGTTTTTTTCCCAAGACGAGAATATCGATCCTATATCGGCTATATGTATTACGGGTTACACCCTTTTTGGGGCCTTACGGGTTACACCCTTTGTTGGGGCCTTGTGCGAAATTTTAAAAATAGGACTTTATACAACCATATATTTATTATTATATGCTTTCAAGGTTTTTTTTATTGCTTTTTTTGACAGGATTATATGCTTTTAAGGTTTTTTTTATTGTTTTCTTTGACGTGAAAAGAGGGGACGAACCCCCAAAAGACATGTCTTTTTGTTTTTTTTACATAGACTTGTTGTAAAGAGAATAATACAAATTCATATATTATTAACACAAATTCTCATTTGCGATGGGTATATCCGTCGCAAGTTTGCGACGGTACTATTTTATCTCACAAAATATCTACTTTTTCTCTCTCCCATGTGGTCCCCTCTCCACTAACTTATTTTCTTTCCCTTTTATCCCACAAAATATTCGTCAATGGTGATCCGTCGCAAGTAAGACTTACTAATTATTTAAACAATCTTTACTTAATTCTTATTCTTTAATTACTTTAATTAAATTGTAAGAGTCGTTTGGTTGCATGTAGAAATTAGTATTGTCTAGGAAGTCGTAAAACACATTATTTTAGAATTCATGTAAATGTGCAATTCATGTAGGTATTCCCACTCACCTTTCCCGTTGTTGCGGAATTTGTAAATTCATGGAAAGTACAAATTCATGTGAATTGGTGTAACCAAATCAGAGGTCAATTTAGCAATTCACGTGAATTTAAATTTCTACGTTTTTTTAGTGGGCAATCAAACGACTCCTTAATCTTTAATTATTATTTAAACAATCTTAGATCTAGTTGGGTAATTGAAGAATTCATGGGTTTGTTTTGCATAATTGACACCTCTTCATCATAATTAAAGCTTTCTTCGATCTAATGTTCTTCCATTTCCTTTGCTCATCTCAAGTTGGTATAATTCATTTACTCTTTACTTAGTCCTTTAATTTAATCCTTTGATATTTGTCTTACTCAATCATGTTTATGTTTGTTATGTCTGACACCATGATGATGTGTGAGTAGTCATCTAGCTAGGATTAGTGGGGATTAGGGGATTAATCATGGGTTAAATTTATGCTTAATGAACCCATGTGAATGATTGTCTGTTGTGTTTTCAACTTATGCACATAATATACTCGATGAAATGATTGATTGACAACCTAGCATGACTGGTCTGAAACTTCAGACCAACCAAAATGTTGGTCTGAAATAAGAATTTGCCATGATTTTTTATGTTTTCAACAAGAATTGTATGACATAAATCAACTCAAAGATTGTTCACAAATTCTCATTGAAAACGGCCAAGCTGCTGAAAACGGATAGTGCCCACACAATCCGCCACAAGGTGAAGACGAATAGTGCCCCTCTCACACAATACAAGGCACGACCCATGAAATGATCCATTTTATCCCACTTGTCTTCGACTTGCCTTGTTGTGAGAGGATTAATATCCGTCTTCAGCTTACGAGCGATAATATCCGTCAGAAGCTATTACACAGGGTGCTCCATACCAGTGTTGTAATTTTTCTTAAACAAGTATATATACAATGCAAAACAAACTTCTAAACATGCTTTCATTTCATCTACAATACTAAAATACCAACAGTAAAATGACCGCAAAAATTATTCAGAACAGCAAACACAGCAACATGTTGCGTAACTCTTCATATATAATAACACAGGCCACCTCTACGGCTTTACCACTTTACCTATCACCCTCGGTTGTTGCTCTATCTTGCTTTCAAGGGAGACGATGAAAACTCATTTCCTGAAATATCGTAAAAGAGGTCATCACTTTTGCACAAAGTATACACGACATCAACCATACTAGGCCGTTTTGATGGATCTTTGTTCACACACGCGACAGCAACAGCCATCATGTTTGTCAAACTCTCAACTGAGCACGACTCCTTGAAAACAAACTTATCAATCAAATCCATCATTTTTGCGACCCTTTCTTCCTCGCTTCCTTCCCAAACGGCATGAGCAATCGACCAAAGAACTTTCCCGTCTTCATCTATGGCTTCCCTGCCAGTAAGCAACTCCAGCAACACGACTCCAAATGCAAACACATCCATTTTTGGGGAGACGACCCCATCGGTCAAATACTCAGGTGCTATGTACCCTTGAGTCCCAACAATGTGCATTGTGATAGCATTGCAACCTGATTTTGCTAACCCGAAATTGGCAATCTTGGCTCTCATGTTTGTGTCGAGCAAAATATTGCTGCTTTTTATATCTTTGTGAACCACTTGTGGCCTAGTATGCTCATGGATGTACTGAAGACCGTTTGCAACATCGACTGCAATTCTTAGCCTTGCTCTCCAATTTAGTTTTCCTCGGTTGTTCTCATGAAGCCAAGAGTGAAGACATCCATTCTCGATGTACTCGTATACTAGGTAGCAACTAGCATCTTCAGGGTCAATGCAAAATCCTTCTAGTCTCACCAAATTCCCGTGATTTACCTGCAAAAGATGGCGCATGAGTTTTCAGAGGGCGAATATTTCATCTTAAACCCTACTCTGTATGAAGTTCCCTTAAGTTTGAGAGGGTGAGACCAAGTGACCAACCCATTCGCCGTCTAACCAAATGAGAAGCATATTGTTGGGTTGGTATGCACGCATACAAAAGGCAGGAGTGTGAAGACGGCAAAAAGTGCACAAGAGAATGCATTCTTCGTCCATTTCATTAGTATATCAAAAGCTCGAGCAGAACAGTGAAAGAATAGAGTTCAAACACTCAACTTCGAAACAATTGCTACTGTACTACACCTACTGAATATGAAAATTGCATAAGATTAGTCCGAGAAATCCAATATCTTCAGTGTCTTACAGTGGCGGACCCAGGACTTTGTGCAAGGGGGCACAAAAAGTTTTTTGACGCGTTATCTACGCGTGTAAGGAAATATTTTTATATTTTTGATTTTTTTTTTATATTAATAATTTTAAGAAAAAATGGGAAAAAATTAGGAAATAACGTTTTCTCTAAAATACTACGAAGTATATATAAAAATAATGATTTAATACAAGTAGCTCAATGACTTAGAACTTATTACATAGTCTAAAGCTACCAAGGGTTGATCCTCCATCTCCTCCATCTCATGGATGGAAATTGACATCCTTACCAACTACATACCATAATAACTATATCTATATATTGAACACTTATACAAATTTATGTCGAAAAATTCATGGTGGGCACCTGTCTATCCGGGCCCACCCCTAAATACGGCCCTGGTGTCTTAACTTTAATCATGGTGGAAGTCTTAATGGCACAGAGCTTAATCCACTAATACGAACTGCTAATGGTTCAACTTTACTATGATTAAGAAAGAAACAACTAAAAAATATTATATGAAAGCACTAATGACCTTACAACGTCAAATGAAACACAAGTCAATGAGTCAATAATTATCACTTTACTTTACATAATACAGACGGTCTCTAAATTAGTGAAAGACGGTCTCTCACGAGACCTACTGTACATAATGATCTAAATATAAATTACGTCTAGAAAGAATCATCTCAGGTAACGATGCAATAACTGATGACTGATAACGATTCTCTGGAGTCTAATTAGTACAGCTTCATTAAAAGTTTCAAGTCTCAACTAATTATATTGGACTTTTGAATATTCTTGTGTTCCGATTACACTAACGCACACATTTCTCTTTTGTTCTAAGAAAAACTGGGTCATCATTCCAACCAACTACACAAGAAATTCAATTTGAAACGGTACAAATACGATATCAGTGGTGATGCCAGCGGTCTCAGTACCCAAAATAATTTACGATAAGTTGGTAGAAATTAATAATCCAGAGATCTTCGTAACCAGAATGAAGTTTTCACTGAGATATTCTAAGAGCTAAAGCCATAAGATTTCACAAAAAAAACTAAATGAAGTGATGAATGACAAACGGACCAACGAGCTTAAACACGCGTTTAAGCTGATCTTTTCTTCGGTACATGTTTACATTTTACATAAAAACTTATATTAAACGGTCTTACACTCTAACCAACCATTAGCCACATCATTAATGAGGAATACATAAAATTTTGGGTAAGTCTCACGCGAGATCAAGTGGTGTTAGTCCAGTGGTTATGGTTAAACCTTGAAACCTGTCAAAAGCAGGAGTTCAGAGGTATGATCACTTAGCCACTGCGCCCCCGAAGGGAGTGGGGCTTACCTAGTACATCTGGTGCCGCGGGAATGCATGGATCCGGGGATTCAACCCCTCGTGACCAAAAAAATACACTCCTCTAGGACTCCTACTTTCAGCCATTATCGCTTTAATCAAAAGTAAACAAATGATTGAGACGGAGGGAATAACAAACAATAGAATGAGATGTAATATACCTTCTGCAAGATCTTCAATTCCTCATAGGCATTCCACTTCATCTTCTTAATAGCATAAACCTTACCATCAACAGAACCCTTATAAACAGAACCCTGAATCAAATACTTTTCATCAAAATTACCAGTAGCTTTCCTCAACTCCTCAATCTCATACACTTTATACTTATCCAAAGTATCAGAAACATCAGCCAATATCAAATTCTGCTCTAACCCTTTCAAATAATTCCGCCCGGCCGCCGCTCCACCACCTGCCTCCTGCCCTCTTCTCCTCTCCATATCCTCATTTTTCAACCTCTCTGTATACCAACTCTCTCTATACGCCAACACCCCACATGTCAAACACAGCAACAACACACAAACTCCTAACACAATTCCTAAACCAACAACAAGACCCTTATTAACAGTATTATGATTATTATGATTATTATTATTATTATTATTGCTAATTGCAGTATTATTATTAGTCTGACTAACATTCTGCGGCGGAACACCAGGAGGTTGATTAAGCTTAGGAAGCTTACTAATTGGCACAAAAGCAGTATCCATTTGAGCTAAATTCTTACCATTAACATCAATAATTGACTGTTTCGACACACCGAATAATGCAGCAACAGAATCATAAGTATCATCAGGCTGAAAAACATAAGAAACTAAGTAATTAACATTATTCCTGAACTGGGTTTTACTGGGACACTTACAAAAAACAGGAAAAATTGCATCAGAACCAATTTCAAGATCTTCAGCAACAAGTGTTGGATTAACAACTTCAACAGATTCCCAAGTAGTTAAATTACCATAATAATGTGTTGAAACATAGTAAAAAGTGTCATCTTTATTAAAAGTATAAGTCATTGGTGAAAAAGAAAGAGATTTTAAAGTTTGGTTTTTTACTGTTGTACACCCACATGAAATTGGAATTAAAAGAGGTTGATTAAGGTGAAGACTGTAATTAGGATTCGAAATATTACTGGGTTTTGATACAGTTAATCTACTGACATTAAAAAGATCAGAAATTGCAGCAAGTTGTAGTAAATCAGGTGTTTTAGGTCTGTATAATACATAAGTTTGACATGGGTATGTGTTTGTAGTGGTGTTTTGTGTGCAAGTGTAGCCATAGATTTCTGGTTGTGCTTGTAATTGGTGGATTATGTTGAGGAAATTAATAATTAGTGGGATTATTATATGATTGATGTTCATTTTGTTGGTTTTTTTAGGGGATTTTGTTTTGTTGTATGTTTGAAATGGAGGAGTTGTACATTTATGAATATGGATTTGTGGGAAGTAGATGATGGAAAGTTGGAAACAATGACTTGCTTTGCGACTTCCGTCTCATTTATGACATTGACTCAGTCAAGTGTTAGTGTGTTACTCATTTGTGTCCTAATTAGTTGTTTTTGTGTCCGATACCGTGTCTGATACTCGAAAACTTGACACTTGTCGGACACACGTCTTAACATGTTATAGTTTAGACGAGAAATAAAATGTCAAAAGAGATCGATTAAAAGATCGGTTTGGGTGAGAAATGATAATATTTATAGTTATATACTTATATGGTCAAATTTGACCTTCATTTATTTAAATTTAATATCAAATACATTACAAAATTAAAGTTTTACATTATTAATAATCATAAAATATACTATATTTTATTCAATTCAAAAGGCATGTCCCGTGTCCAAAATTTTATGGGATGCCGTGTCGCATGTCCGTGTCGTATCCGAGTTCGAGTCCATTTTGGTGCCACCTAGTTTGTGTCTATGTGGAAAGACAGAATCTCATTAAAGACGGACATTATCCGTCACAACTTGAATACGGATAACGTCTCTCTCACAATAGACAAGTGACACTATTTATACAGTGTTTCATTTTCCCACTTGCCCTCCCACTTGTTTTATTGTGAGAGAACCCCTATTCATCTTCAGCTTGTGACAGATAATCCGATGGTATTAGGATTGGGTCGAATTGAGTTTAGGTCAAGTTATTCGGGATAATTGATTTTACAAGACGATTGAGTTTGGGTCAAATCTTTATCGGGTCTAGTAACTTTATCGCATTATTTCGATAATTTCACCAATGACTCGGTCAATTTAATATTTCATCGTAATTTGATTTAGATAATTAGTTAATTAGTTACATAGTTATTAATTCAAAATTTAAATTGTTTTATTTAGATCAATATTAAGTTTAACAATTGTCGAGTTATCAATTTTATCGGATCGGTATCAAGTCAGTTCGGGTTCGTGTTAGTGATCATCAGGTTGCATCAAATCAGATTAGTTTCCGGTTTCTAGGGTTTGCCATGTCATATTCTGGCAGGTTAGATCGAGTTTGTCAACTCTAGTTATTGTGATAAATTATTTACGTTTTTATTGTGCTATGAATAAATTCAATCTAAATGTAAAAAATCCTAAAAAATAAGATAAAGTATAATCTTTGACACCAAAAGGACATAACATTACTATTTACTAGTTAAGCATAACAAATAAATGATTTATTTTAAATTTACACTAAATTTATTTTTAACCGATATAAATTGAAGAAAGATTTTATGAATTCTCTACTCTATGCCTCTACATATGGATAGTTCCAAACATGCCCTTGGAAATTTGCTCCGATTTTTTTTGGGGGATAGATTCATAAATAAATGACGTAATATGGGGTAATTAAATACGAAATTATAGAGGTTAATTGGACAATTTTATTTATAAACCAATTTAAATGAGAATTTATATTTTGAGTTGTTGACTTTGTAAAACTTATCAAGAGTTAAAGCATGGCCTCATGGGAGTCACATTCATAGGGGCCCATAGATTGATGAAAGTTTGGATAGTATTCATGGTCACATTCTTCTATCTTGTAGTCAACTTAGCGTCACAGAAATACATTTTTAAAAAGTTGCGGGCTGCTTCTATTTCACATATTCAAACCGTCACTATCCATCTTAAATTACTTCACTTGTCACTTAAAAAATAATTATTTTTTTGTTTTTATTACCCATTTAATAGTATTTTACCCGTCTTAAGCTTATGACAAATAATACACATCTTAAGCAAAACTTATTGAATCTAATATTGGCTTTTTCATATATTGAAGTATTGAAGCCTTGGACCACCTACAAGCAAGATAATGAGGGCGGTCATGACTCATGACCTTGTTTGGTCATGGTTAGTGAGTTAATTTACATAATTAATTTGTGACCATTTTGCTAATTGGTGCCCATATGCTCAACCAAGGTCAATTTGTGACCTTTGTTGATCATGTTTGTCAATATTTGTGACCACTTAGGTGTACAAATATTATTGGTGGATGAATAAAAAAAGAATAAATGTGTGTAGAAGGTAGGGTGATTAAGGTGGGAAATGATTGTGTTAATAACCTAGGTCGTGATCTTCTGCTTGGGAGGGTGAAAGTAGATCAACATAAATAAAGTAAGATTAAGGGTAAAATCGAATCGCGACCTAATTATCGCGATCACTGCTTTGGAATGGTCTTAAGAGTATCTTCTTTTGAATCCAAAAATATCATCAACCCAATTGAATTTTATGAATCTAGTCTCTAGTAGTAGGAGTATACGACAAATTTAGGGCTTGTTTGGTTACCCATTAAAATCATGGGATGTTGAACTTCCTGGGAAGTGTAAAATCATGTTGTTGTTTGGTTGTCAATATCATGGGAAATAGAACTTCCCACATGAATTTACTTCCTCCATTATGTGGGAAGTTACTCACCAAGTCCCCCCTTGGTCAATAGAACTTCCCGCATGAATTAACTTCCCATATGCGAACCAAACACTTTTTGCGAATTCACATGAATTAGAAATTCATGTGATCTTGAAGTTCCCGGGAACTTTAATTCCCTTATGTCAACCAAACAAGCCCTTAGAAGGGTGATATCAAGTTGGCTTGGCGTATACGGAGTTGATGTCATCCGACTTCCTTGCTACATTTATTCATCCGTTCATTATTTATAACTACTCTTTCATGCGATTCACATATTCGTTATAGATTTACGATGGGTTAAAAATACTATTTAGATAAGTAGATAAACAAAATAAAATGCTATTTACTTGACACTTTAATTTTGTCATATCTTATCATGTGGGTAGTGTTTACTAATTGTCTTATTATTGATAATTGTTCGTATCTCAATACAATCAATAAGTATCGATTATCCAAATGTAAATCACATGATCTCCTATTAACAAAAACACTATATCATATAATATCAATATTATTCTCTACGATCTCTCACAAAACCATATTTCCTAATTATGAATATATCGACATCTCGATATATCCTAATATCTCGTAAGTCGTAACACCCCTCAAACTCATGGTAATTTGTTACAATTACATGAGTTTACCAAATAAGGAAAGAAGAAAATTCCGATTTTTCAACCATGGACCTTTAATTTTCGTTCTTGAAGCTTCAAATCTTCTACAAGAACGTCAATCTTTCGAACGAGAACATCGTAGCTTTTTGAACCCGATAAAATTCAGACGAAACGAGAAATCAATTTTTTCGAACTCGTTGAAATTTCGTAATTAGGAATGTCACAAATTTTCTAACATGATAACTTTGTCAAACGAAAAACATATCCGCAATTTTAATTGTCGGTAATCATTCTTTTTTATGAAAACAGTATTACGACTACAGCGAAAAATCGGTAAAGAAATATATCATCATAATAAAATCCCGCCAGAGGATTCCGTAATTCATTAGCCCCTCCGACAGGACAGCGAAAATTCGTTTTTAGGCCTCAAGAGCGTGAGACTCTTATACCATTCGATCCATAATAAAATTCCGATCCTAACAACATTGCCCTGAATAGTAAGCAACAAACACTACCTTATGTGGGTGGTTCCACATCAAGCTACCTAGTTTCAACTTTGAAGGTTGCAAATTGGTAGGTAACTTACATAACCAGAATTGAGATGGTGGTTCATATTCGATAGAATTCTATTAACAAAGTTGGTTTTTCAAGAATTAATTCTATATTTTTTATGGTGGGTACTGGGTTCCTATAGTTATTTAAAAATAAAAAATAAAAGAAAATAGAGATTATAAAGTGCACGAAACATTTTGGTATTAATATAGATAAGATCCTGAAACTTTCACTGTTTTGGAGGAGGAGGATGAGGAGCCAAATCTACAACCTTATTAAACTTCTTATCCTTGAAATTATACAAGTAAATTCCATCATCAGCAGCCTTCCAATTACAATGACGTGCACCACAATGGTCATCAACAAAAGGTATAGTATCTCTAAAAGCAGTAATTGGAACTGTTACGTCTTCAACATTAGTCCATCTTAGTACACATTTCACGATAGTAAATTCAAGCAGACTAGTTTTAAACGTAGTACTATAACTACTACCAACTGGTACAGATTCTGGGGATAATTCCACACCGTTTTTATTACATGAAACGAACATATTGCTAGTGCTTAATCCATTCTCTATGTTTACCCAATATCGTGCCCCAAATGGTGCCCAACCTTGCACACTACTTATTTGAGTATTGCTTATTATTATTAATTGTAGGGTTAAGATTGTGAGTAATGAAATCCTCAACATTTTTTAGATGTATTTGAATGTTATTAGCCTATTTTTTCAATTTATATACTGTCTAGATGTTACAGAAGATGAGTTTATTAAGCAGAAAATCGATGAAATCACATACGGTGTAAGATAACTCCATTTTTGTAACTAATTGATTATTTTCCTTTTATAAGTGATTTCATTTTATTAAGAAAGAAATGCTCTAATAAAGTAGTTTAGAAATTCTCTAATTATTTACCTAATAAGCACAGGCATGTATAGATGCAGTTTTGGAAAAACTACATATACACACTGTGTATGGAAATGGAAAACTCCATACACGACCAATCACGTCGCGCCACGTAGATAACCCGACTTAAACTATATTAGTTAGTTTTAGGATAGTTTAGTAGTTTTACAAGTGTAGTTAACATGGAGTTAGCATTAATTTAGAAAATTTTGTAATTTTGTTTAAATTTTATTTTCTTAACAAAATTGAATGATTTTATTTGTAAAATAAACAATGTGTGGATTATACAACCACGTGTATAGAACTAATGGTACATATTTTGAGTTTTTAGTAAAAAATCCGAACTTAAGTGGAAAGATTATGAGCTACAGTATAATATAAACTAGTTTTCAACCCGTGCAAAATTGCACGGGAATATTTTTAGAAAAAAAATGTGGTGGATAATTAATATTACCAAATAGTGTCAATAATACGTGAATATTTTGCATTCAATTTCTATTATATGGATAATACGTTAAAATGCATGTTTTAATTAAGTTTTAGAACATTAAATTGAGTATAAAAAATGTAAATATTACTCTAAAATCAAAATAGTTGTGCAAATGAATAACGATTACATTATCCCTCAAGAAAACATAAATATAAAATTAATGTTTCTGAAACTAATTTGATTCTAAAAACTGAAAATTTCGTGATAAATTACATTATTTTATATGGTCGGTTTTCTATATATCGCTGTAAATTGTTAATTATTATAATGGTTATTCTAATTATTTAAATTGTTGTCTAATCGTTTTAGACGGGACATATATATTCGATTATATAATATTTAATTTTATATTATACAAATTGACCGTTTTTTTGTAGAAATTCATGTTTACGAATTTATATAAAAATGTTACGTAATATTTCTGAAACTACGATATCAGGCATTTATTTAGAATATCGGACGGTTATGACTCAGGAAATTCATCAAACACATTGCGGGACCCACCTGAGAGAATTAAAAAAAAAAACATGCGTTGATGACGTGGCTCAACCAAGGCTTCCGAAATGTTTATGTAATTATATAGATAAGATTTTATGATCTGCTTTACAAATATATTAGCCTTAGAAATTTTTTATACATTTAAAAACAACACGTATAAGCTCAACTATATTTTTATTTTAATGTTAAAAAATTAAAATATAACTTAAAATAGTTTAAAAGCTCAAAAAATATATACATAAGAACAATTAAATGCACTAGGGGTGTCGATGCTCATATACACCTTGTTGTATAAATTTTTTTGTGTAAAATAAATATTTCTGTAATATGTAAATCAATTAATATTTTTGGAATATTTTTTTAAATTTTTGTTTTAGTTAGTAATTAATCAATAATAATAATTTTTTAAGCAATAATATTATTTTATTTTCGATTTTTTTTTAAAAAAAATTGGTTTAGTTATTAATAAAAATTAATATTCCAGAAATTATTATTTTGGAAATTAACATTTTTTTAAAAAAAAATTGTTTTAGTTAGTAAAAAATATTCTACGTGTTTTTCGAATAAATTACCATTTTGAAAATTACCTTTCTTTATATGAAAAATGTACAATAAATCGCTCGATTAGAAATACTAACGCCTGTCTGAGTTGCTCGAGGATTCACCCACTCACTCTTCTTTGTTTTCTTAGTCTTCTCAAACACCTTGTAGGGTGTAACCGACTCACCCTTAAAGAAGAAGAAAAACATAAGTTAGTTATATCCGACAATAAAAATATTAATATTAACCAATTTTCATCAAAAAAAAAAAAGAAATATAAAATGGTTACAATTTCCTTGAATACATCGGAGCAACTCTTGTGGCCTAGAGTGTGGGTGCCCAATGCTACCCCGTCCTTACCACCCGCCCTTCTGTTTACCTTGTTTACTTTTGATTTTTTTGGTGAAAATTGGCTGTTGCGTGACAAACCTATAAATCTGTGCTGACGGCTGACTGCTGGCTGCTGCACTGGCTGTGCTGCTTCCTGCTACTGTGTTGTTGCTGTGTTGTGCTGCTTTACATATTTTTTTTATCACCATTTGTTGTTCTCTATTGTATATTACTTCCTCCATTTCAATCTAAACGAGCACTTTGGTTTTTGTACACTATTCACAAATCAACCTTCAATCTCAATTTTCTCTCAATATATAAGAAAAAATATATTCATATGGGGTCTTGTTTAATTCGTCTTTACGGGTACATTGAAAATATATAACTTTTATAATTTTTACAAATACATAGCTAAAGATATGAAGAACGTAAAACGTGCGTTGACAAACGTGAAAAAGATAAAGTGCCCATTTGGATTAAAATGGAGGAAGTAATATTTATTCATTCATTTAGACCATCCACAAGCAAGTGTCACCCAAAGTAGGCCAATACATATTTTTACTCTTAATTACACTTTATTTATATTGACCCAGTTTTATCCTCCAAAGCAGAATATCACCACATAGGTCATCATTCATCAATCCAATTATTTTTCACTTTTCAACATTTTTTATTCTTTCCCACATCTTTTAACCCACTAAAAACCCCATCTCTCTTACTCTATTCATTACTATTTACTACATTCACATTTATAAGTCAATGACAATCAAACAACTACTAGGTCAATAAGTGAGCCAATAACAAGGAAATAGGTCATCAATTGACCCTATTTTGTAATGGGTCATGTTAATTAACTTAATAATGCTTAATTAACTTGACTCATTACTTATTGACCCCTCATCCACCTTGCTTGAGGATGGTCTTATGTTTATACTAATTGTGTTTTTAAATCTGATAATGGCAGGTATGGGAGACTTGACGTTGGGGCAACCCGAGATCGTTGTTGATGATTGTTGAAGTGCGTGCGGAAATTTATTGCCCGATGCGGTTGTTGGACTTAGTTTAAATCTAACTTTAGTTTATGTGGATTTTAGACGTTTTAAATTTTGTAATAAAGACTTATAATTTAATAAGTTCTGCGATCGGAACTTATAATTTATTTGAACGAGAATGGTAATTTGATCAAGACTGGTAATTTATGGCTTTATGTCATCGAAGACCCTTCGAAATGGGGTATGGACTGATATGGTAATATTGCGGTTAGTCTTAGTTTGCAAAAGCCCAATGGCCAATAGCCCAATATCCTTGCAAAATGCAAATAATCAAATCCGGATAAAATCCGGTTTACGAAATCCGTATATCCGAATTTTCAGATGTGCGAAATATTCGGATTGGATGTGAATCATGAAAATTGAAATTTTAAAATTTGGATATCCGATCCGGATTCCAAAACCAGATCGGATATCCGGTTTGCTCAGCCCTAGTAATACCCATGTGGGTTGCATAAAACAAAATCAAAATGCCTAGGGAGAAGCAAACGGTTTCATCTTATTCTCCCACATTGGTAATACTTGCCCCGTCGCAAGCTTGTGACGGAGATATCTGTCACAAAGAAGACTTGTTGATTCAAAGGATTTTCTCCGTTTAAAATTTAGAGAGAGACCCTCATGAAAAAAGTTGATAGATAGAGTTCATAAATTACAAACACCCTCACAAAATTTCTTATTTCTATGATTTTCTCTTTTGTCTTATGATTATCTCTAGTTTTGCAAGCTAGTTGAGTTAATACATAGTGGTCGTTTGGTTGCCCCATGAGAGCACAAGAATTTCGAAATCTCATGATTTGAGATTCGAGGCTCTTCTTTGATAACCCATTTTCTTGAAAAATGAAGGAATTTAAGGGGCGTTTGGTTAGAGAAAGGGAAAGGGAAAGGAAATGAGAAAGGGTAAGAGGGGGAAAGGAAAGGGATTACCTAAAACTTAATTAGTTGTTTGGTTACTCTAAGAAAGAGAACTAATGTTTAACTCACACTCACTCCTAGCGGTAACACACACCACCACAAGCAATCACTTATCTATTGGCGGCAGTGATGGTGGTGGAGGTGTCATGGCGGCAGTGGTGGTAGTGGTGACATGGCGGTGGTGGCGGCAGTGGCGACGACGGTGGTCATGACGGTGATGGTGGTGGGGTGTCATGGCAATGATGGTGGTATAATGGTGTTACGACGACGGTGGTGGTGGGGTGTTATGACGGTGGTGGAGGCGGTAGTGGTGGCGGTGGCGGTGGCGGTGGTGTCATAGTGGTGGTCACGACGGTGATGGTGGGGTGTCACGACGGTGATGGTGGTGGGGGTGTCACGACGATGGTAGTGGTGAGGGTTTTATGGCGGTGATGCGGTGGTAGTGGTAGGGGTGGGGGGTGGCGGTGGTAGTGGTGGTGGCGGGGGTGGCGGTGGTGGTGGCTATTGTGGTGGTAGTTGTAAGTGTGGTTGAAGGTGAAGAAAGTGGTTGAAGGGTAACAAGGTAATCAAATCTCATTCCCTTTGGGGTGGGGGTAAGGAAATAGATGGATTGAGGGGTAAGGGAGGGAGTTCTATTCCCTTTGTTTGTGTCAAACAAACACCAACAAAGGGAATGAGTAACTTTGTTTCCCTTTCCCTTTCTTATAGACCCCCAACCAAACGCCCCCTTAGTGTTTTATAGGAACTTGAATTCCTACATCTTGTGGGAAGTGGCTTACCAACCCTCTCATAGTCATTCCGAGTTTCTGTGTTTTTATAATTGATATTTACTATTCTACCCTTATTAAAAACACACCTTTTTTTTTCTACTCCCCTACCGTCAGCTCTACACAACTTTTTTTCTTCTTCAATTTTCATCTTCACTTTCTCAGGTACTCTCTCCCTTTCCCTCTTCCTATTGTTATCTAGTTAATTTATTTTTACCTATATCTGAATTGGAGTAATAATCGGGCTTGTGTGATAAACTTGGTTGAGCATACCCATATCAAATGATCGGCCTAATGCCAATATAGAATAAAACATCGTGAATTCTCGTTATCGTGATAAACTTGTGTACCGTGTACCATTTTATCTGACCTTGTATGTTGTATATAAGGCTAAAATAGTATTACAACAAAAAAACACAGGAATTGAGTTATCTAACCAAACAACACGTAGAAATTTATTTCATTGGAAGAATTAGATCCTATATAACAACCTAACAATTTTTTTGTATTTTCCATGAATTACATATGAGAATTTAATTCATGTGATTTTTTTGCGGGACTTGTTCTAATTTTTTTGGGGGAGGAGTTAAGTCTACAACTTTATTAAACCTCTGATCCTTGAAATTATACAAGTAAACTCCATCCTCAAGAACCTTCCAATTACAATGACGTGCACCACAATTGTTATTAACAAAATGAATAGTATCTCTAAAAGCAGTAATTGGAACCGTAACATCCTCACCCTCAGACCATTTTAGTACACATTTTACCATAGTGAACTTGAAAATGCTAGTTTTGAACGTAAGACTGAAACTATCACCAATTAATACAGATTGTGCTGATTCAACGACGTCGTTTAATTCACATGATACCATCAAAGTGCTACTGCCTAATCCATTCTCTATGTTTACCCAATATCGTGCCCCAAATGGTGCCCACCCTTGCACACTTAGTATTAATTGTAGGATTAATATTGTGATTACTGAAATCTTCAACATTTTTTAGATGTGTGATAATATTATTATTAAGCTATTATTTCAATTTATATAATGTCTAGATGTTATAGAACATAAGTTTATTTAGGATTAATTATATCAAATCACGCATTACCTAATGTAGCTCTTTATTAATTTTAGAATTAAATTAGATAATTTGTTTCCTGTTTTCCGAGAATTTATTCCTTTTATGGGAGATTTTAAATTATCTATTTTTTTTGTGGAATTACTTTTTCACATTTTACATACTTTTTCTTAAAATTTCCGCATTATACCCTTCTTCCTAAATTTGTTGGAGTAGGAGGTTGCTCCAAACTTCAAGTAAGAACTTTGTCCCACATTGGTAGAATAGTGGGGGTTCTTACTTTATATATGGAAGCATGATATCTAGTGTTAACTAGATAATAGTGGAGAGGCTCAAGTCTCCCCACGCGCGCCGCCGCCGTCCGTTCGGTTCGTGACACGTGCGCGGTGAGGTGGGGCTATATTTTTGCTCCGAGTCCAACTTAAGTCCTCGGATTCTAGCTGTTAGAATTCTAGTCGTTGGGATTTATTCATCATAAAATCACTACTTAATTTTCTGTTTTAATGCAATTTATTCTCTGTTTTAATGGTCATAAATCCCTCAGATTTTATGACTGGTCTTTCCAAAGCTTTTACACATCAGAAAAACTACAACATAAAACTTCTCCTTCATCTCTATACACATATTCCGGTTATTTGAGAGCAGTTCCCACTTCCGTCTGTGGAGTGCACCATTGTGCGGAAGGAGACGTTAACCCTGGAATCGGTGACCACGGAACCCAAGGAGCACCTGTGGGGGTCTTACTGATTTAGGGCAGTGTCCTACACGGCGTCTCGATTAAGGTTATTCTGATCAGTTCGTTCTTATTTCTTTCAAAATTTAATCAAATTAAGTCTAATCTATATTTTTTTTCTCTAAAATCAAATCTAATTGATTCATAAATTCGAACAATAAGTTATACTTCTTCGATTAGTGAAATATAATATAATTTTATTTTTTTTAGAAACTATTAACATACGTTCGTGAAATTATTAGGAGTTTTAATTAGTAAAATTAATATATACTTCTTATTTATCAATTAATCTTTAATTCTCCTTACCAAAAAAAATCTTTAATTCTTTACCTTTCTTGTGTACTATGTGATTATTAAATTATTTCCACGACACTAAGGAGTCGTTTGGTTTACCATGCGAAGATGAAATTCCCTTGAAGTTTAAATTCATGTGAACTTGAAAATAACGTGAATTATGTAAATGTTGTTTGGTTGAATATTAGACCTTCAATTCATGTGAGAACTTTCACTTACCTAAAGGGGCCATTTATGGACTTTCCATAAATTTTCAATTTCCATAATTTTAAATGGCAACTAAATAACCCCTATGTTTGGAGTTTATCAATTCGAGACGCGCATCGTAAGTATATCATGAGTACCATTATGAATATGGTAAAACGGGTGTACAATTTGATATATGAAATTCTACTATTTCATACGGAGTATTATTTATGTGTATATTATTGTTTGTGGGGAACTTTTTTTAATAGGGGTCTATATAGTTAGCATATAATTAGTCGATTATTTATTTGAGTGTTTCAACATTATAACTATGTTCTACTAAGGGGGTTGGCAAAAAAGTTTATATTAATATAGTGTAAAAAGGTGTACAAAAAATCTATATACCCTAACCAAAAATATGTGTGGTAACGAGTTTTAGCTTTTAACTATTTAAAGTTTTATTAGGTGAAACATGAGAATTTATAATAACGGATAAGATTAACAATTGTTAAACAAGATTTACTATCAAATTAGATTAACAGAATTAGAAAAAAAATAATTAACAGATTATATAATTTTTTTATTATTTTCATATTTTTAAAATTATAAAAACTATTCTCTCATATGGCCCGTTTCTACCATGTTTTTTTTAAAAAAAATTAACTTCATACAATTCATATCATACTATATCATTAAAAATTACACGGAGTTTGTTGTGTAGTGTTAAAAACATAAGGAAACAATGATCCGTAAACATCATATATATATATATATATATATATATATATATATATATATATATATATATATATATAGAGAGAGAGAGAGAGAGAGGCCGGATCACGTGAGGCCGCCTCTTAGGATGAGGCCGCCGGACCTCACGCATCCCCAAACTTCTAGTTTCACAGTTTCACAATATTTGCTTCCAGTTTCACAAGTTAAGCTTCTAGTTTCACAAGTTAAGCATCTAGTTTCACAGTTTCACAGTTTCACAATATTTGCTTACAGTTTCATATCTTAAGCATCTAGTTTCACAAGTTAAGCTTCTAGTTTCACAGAATAAGCTTCTAGTTTCACAAGTTAAGCATCTAGTTTCACAGTTTCACAGTTTCACAATATTTGCTTCCAGTTTCACAAGTTAAGCTTCTAGTTTCACAAGGTAAGCATCTAGTTTCACAGTTTCACAATATTTGCTTACAGTTTCACATCTTAAGCATCTAGTTTCACAAGTTAAGCTTCTAGTTTCACAGAATAAGCTTCTAGTTTCACAAGCTAAGCATCTAGTTTCACAGTTTCACAGTTTCACAATATTTGCTTCCAGTTTCACAAGTTAAAGCATCTAGTTTCACAAATTAAGCTTCTAGTTTCACAGTTTCACAGTTTCACAATATTTGCTTACAGTTTCACATCTTAAGCATCTAGTTTCACAAGTTAAGCTTCTAGTTTCACAGAATAAGCTTCTAGTTTCACAAGTTAAGCATCTAGTTTCACAGTTTCACAGTTTCACAATATTTGCTTCCAGTTTCACAAGTTAAGCATCTAGTTTCACAAATTAAGCTTCTAGTTTCACAGTTTCACAGTATTTGCTTACAGTTTCACATCGTAAGCATCTAGTTTCACAAGTTAAGCTTCTAGTTTCACAGAATAAGCTTCTAGTTTCACAAGTTAAGCATCTAGTTTCACAGTTTCACAGTTTCACAATATTTGCTTCCAGTTTCACAAGTTAAGCATCTAGTTTCACAAATTAAGCTTCTAGTTTCACAGTTTCACAGTATTTGCTTACAGTTTCACATCGTAAGCATCTAGTTTCACAAGTTAAGCTTCTAGTTTCACAGAATAAGCTTCTAGTTTCACAAGTTAAGCATCTAGTTTCACAGTTTCACTGTTTCACAATATGTGCTTCCAGTTTCACATATTAAGCATCTAGTTTCACAAGTTAAGCTTCTAGTTTCACGGGAGTTGTGGAGCAATCAAATTAGAGCATTTATTAGAGTCAAATTAGTTTTAGCAAGATTTGCCAAAAAAAGGAGCTTGAATAAAAGTAGCAATCACTGAGCTCAACTTCAACGATCAACTTACTCTCTCCGCCATGGCTGCCGTTAGTCAATCTGTTAAATTCGCAGGAATTCCCGCCGTCAGCCGTCTAAATCAGCCGTATCTCCGGCGTTACGCCTTAGTAAACGAGCTTTCACTGGCGGATGTAACAACTCACAAAGAGAAATTAAAAAAGAGAAATTAAAAAAGACCTCAAATTCGTGACGACGACCAGCACCAGGAACATCAAGAGCTTCAACATCAAAAGAATCAACCCTAGGACCTGTACGAATCAATCGTTGTTCGACATTTTCATCATCTTCGGAATTTTCGGCGATTCTCGACGGCGATCCTTCATCATCATCATCGAAATCGAAAACGTCGTCGTCTTGGTAAACCCAGCGTGATTCCATAGAATCGGTCTTTACTAAGCTTCCCCTCTCTTCGCCGTCCTCCGACGCCATCGCCGCCGAAGGCTGATCGGAGAAGAGTGTTGTGAGATTGAAACCCTAGGAATTGGGGATCGGAAAGAGGATGGAGGTAAAGGTCGATCGATTGATTGATTGATTAAATTAGACAGGGGGAGGAAGCCATGGATGGAGTCACGGAAGTCGAGGTATGAACAGTTAGTTAGTGACCAAAAGGGGAAGTTGTTGTCGACGGTGAGGACGAGATAAATGAAGTGAGGAATGTCAGTTTTTTTTTTAATGTTATATAGGACACGTGGCACAATCTCGTGCGTCCGTCATACTTAAATCTAACGGTTTAGAAGGGTCCGACAGCCTCACCCTAAGAGGGCGGCCTCACGTGATTCAATTTCTATATATATATATATATATATATATATAGACTTATACCTCTTATGCAATACAATACTTATTTTAAACGTGTACATTGTAATTATAATTATTTGGATCATGTATATTGTGATTATTACTAAAAAAAATAAAGTTGTTAGTTGTACAGGTACAACCCCGATGGGACGAGTATGCGTAGAGAATTTGCAAAGGGTACGAGTACACATATTTCACCCGTGAATCTGTGATGGGTAATGGGACGGGGCTATACCCACCTACGCATCAAATATGTTTGCATTTTTCATGATTTAAGAGTTAATGATATTTTTTAACTAATGATTATAAAGCTTATGGGACGAGTGTAATTCGTTTACTCTCAAAGTTATCGTCAATATGAGTATAAGCACATGGGTTTATGAATGCTTGGGTGAAGATATCACACTTGCATACAAAATTTTGATCGATTATTATACCAATTATATATGAATTTTATCTAAATGTTAGGAGAATTATACATGTTAAATCTCAATTCAATATTGTACTTTAATTTGAAAGTGCAAAATGGTTTACATTCATACTATAATATTGAATGAAATTATAGCTATAAATTTCAAATGACTATGAGTATATATTTTTTATGCAAGTCTGTGCAATTTTGCACGGGTTATAAGCTAGTTTATTATATGATGCTTTGAGGCCCTAGCTGGCTAGCCAATATGTATACAGTATAATACGCAGCTAGGCTTTTTTTCGTTAATCATATTATCATATTATTATATTAAAACAAATACCAACAGGTTTTTAAATCGACATGTGTTAACAACTATTCATATACGCCACGTGTCAACAATTATTCATAGACCACGTGTAATTTGTTGGACTTTTAAAACCTAAATTAAAAAATAAAAATAGAGGTAACCATGTAGAATATTTTTAGGTTAATTTTAAAATATCTTTCTTAATACATCATCTTAGAAAAATATTTTTACAATAATTTTAAAAAGGCAAATCTCTAATGGCCATCAAATAAGGCAACTGCAACTTGAATTGAATCAGATATCAATATTTCATTTCGATGAACGAAGATAAATTATTTTCATATATTTTTTTATGGTTAAGGAAAATGACTACATTATTGATTTGTTTCAAATGTCAATCCATGAGTATTTTTACCTTTCACAACTAAATAAATGACATCCAATTTATCGCCACTAAAAAATAAATCAAATGAAGTTAAACCTTATCGAGTATCGACAAGCAATATCTTTAAATATGTCAGGTAAATGGTCACTGGATTGGTTATAAATTGTGTTGAGTTTTTAGTAGGGAGATTATTCAAATAATGATACCTATTTTTCCCTATTAAAATTTTCCGTGATATTGGAATAACATTGACCACTATAGTTGTGACCACGACCGAGACATTCACTGTTGCATCGATGATCAAAAGTATGCTGCGTATCCAGATAAAAGCAAATGCAGTTCGGATTAAAATTTTAAAAGTGGTTTACATGGTCCATGCACCTAGACGGATTCAACCCCGTCATTAAAAAAATAAGAATAACATTTATTAAATTAATAAAAATATTATATATGTCTCCGGTTAAGGATTACAACAACAATAAACATAAAGGTGGCCGATACCGGTCAAGCATTGACCACCACGTTTGTAACCACGGCTGTGACATTCATTGCTGCATCCCTGATCAGAACTATGCCGCGTGTCTAGACAAAAGTTAATGCAGTCCGTATCGAAATCGCCAGGACTATCGTTAATTTTGCTTCCTTCAACTATATCATATACGGAGTACGTATCAAGGATTAAACGTCATTACCTGATTAACACTAACTATATTATGTAAAAATGTACAATTAATCTTTTTTTCAAATGAGTCATTTTGATTTGAAGCAATAAACGGAATTTGTAGAAACAATTGAAAAACAAATTATGACAAATACTAAATGAAGTTTTCGACTTAAACAAAAATTTGCATATTATGGAAACCTTTTTTTTAAAGGCATTCAACTATATACAAGTGTAACACGCACCGGTGAAATTTACGGAGTTGTTAATTTCAATTTTGTAAAGTATGTGATCAATTACCATCGTTAGATAGTCTAATAACATATTTTATGTATATGTAAATGTATTAATATAAGTGGATAAAAAACTATATAAACAATGATATATTAAAGTACATTTAGAAAATTTCTTAAAAATAAGTTATAAGAAAAAGTTTTAAGAACGGTACATATGATATTATGCGTTATTAAGAAAGTAGGTTGTATAAAAATGTTGTCAGTGTGAAGTAGTCATAGAACTTTGAGTTTTTTTAACAGAAGTAAAAAATACGGTAATATGACAAAGCAACACGTGATTTATTTTGAAATATCATTAAATATTAGACGCTTGACATATCGCTTGAGAAAGCGTAATCTATACATGAAAAATGGAAAATTATTAATTTTCAGTAAAATACGTATCAGTTAAAATTTGGAAAAAATTGTTTCAAATAAGTTATAATCTGAAATTTAATTAAATTATTTAACTTAAATAACGAAATACGGTATTTCGAAATCAAATATAATTAGTAAACTGGATCATAGACAAACTCAAATACTATATATATACGTCATATACGAGAATACGATAATAACTAAAAGAAAGAGAATATTACCGTGAATTAACACTACAGAAGCACAAATCATGAACATAACGAAAGCTCTCAACACATTGTTTTTTGCCATTTTATTATTTGATAAATTTCGTTAATGATCCAAAATAAATGGTTAGAGTATGTTATTTCTAAACCCTTCGCAAGACCATTTATACAATTATACAGTAGCGTCAAATAATAATAATAACTACGTTATCTGCTTATCTATGGAAACGTTTATTTACTACTGTATATATGTATATATTTAAGGAATAAGGAATAAATTTAGAAAGGGTAACGGTAATATTCCGTGTTTATAAACGACTAATAAATAAACAGATTTTCTTACTCATAAGATTCTCAGATTATCTCATGAGATATTATGGATTATTTATTACCATTTTTATGATATAATTGTGAGAATATTTTCATATTTTGAATATTGACATGTTCTTTTAGACTTATTTTTGCTTAGTTTAAGTTAAGTTCAGCAAAAATAAGTTAAATTCAGAAAAGTTCAGCAAAAATAAGTTAAGTTCAGAAAAAAATAAGTTAAGTTAAGTTCAACAAAAATAAGTTAAAAAAGTTCAGCAAAAATAAATTAAGTTCAGAAAAAATAAGTTAAGTTAAGTTCAGCAAAAATAAGTTTAGAAAAGTTAAGCAAAAATAAGTTTAGAAAAGTTAAGCAAATATACATACCCGCTTATAGTATTGACGAGTTTTGAAAAATTTAAGTTTTCACAAATTCTCTCGTACAAACGTCTTATTGCGACCATTTTTTTTAATTTATCCAAAAATGTCACTATTTACAAAAGAATAGTCAGATTTTCCAAAAAAAAATACACGCGTTAATTACACACAATAATTCTCGTACGATAATGAATATACTATTTTTATATAGAAATAAATTATTAAAAAAATTGTGATAAAATAGAAATAGATTATTAAAAAAATTGTGATATGCGATTTACTTTTTAATTATGTATTGAAGTAAGATAATGAACATACTATATTTATATATATAAAAAGAAACTATAATTATTATTATTATTATTATTATTATTTTTTTTTGCAGAAAAGCAAAGGATCTTTTATATCATAAAATTGGATTGAGAAATACAAAGACCCCAAAACTAAATCTACAGGGAGACCAGAGTAGCCCCCTCATAAAAAAAAACCTTATACAAAGGAAAAAAAAGTCCAGAAAAGCACTACAAGAATGCTGCAATGCTAAAAAACTGGATCAATTGCAAGATGATTCTTGTCAGAGTAACAACAATCAATACAAGCAACTAGACACCCTTATGCATTCTAACTTGAACAGTGTAAGCAATCTGGGCCAAGAGGAACTGGGTTGATCTTTGAGCACCTCTGAATATACGAAAATTACGTTCTTGCCAAATCTGATAGAGCGTGGCGAGAAGAGCACACCTTCTTCTCTTTTTGATCCAACTTCGGCCTCGATTATGAGTCTGAAACCACAGAAGCACCAATTCCAAGTCATTAGTATAGGTGTTGAAAGAGAATCTCTCTTGAACAGCCTCCCAAAGGACCTGAGAATAAGAACAAACAAAGAAAAGATGAGCATGGCTCTCTATATCATGCTCACAAAGCGAGCATCTGTTAACCCAAATCTGACCCCTCCTCATCATATTATCAACAGTGGGCAATCGCCATTGAATGGCGAGGGAGGCTATAAAGCTGTGTTTGGGTACAACAGTAGCATCAAAGACTGTTTTAAACCAGAAAACAGTAGGGGACACAGCCCTGAAAGAGTTGTAAACCGCATCTAAATCATAAGGCCTTCTCAAAAGCTGATTTTGGGCAGCAGCCCTACCCTGGATAGCAACCAACTCATCCCTAATGAACAAAATATTGTTCCAGTACCAAGATGTTGCAGTAGTCCTTAGAGCATCCCATATAGATACACCCCTTAGGACATAAGCATTAACCCAGCGAGCCCATATAGAGTCAATGGTATTATTATTATTATTATTATTATTATTATTACTATTATTTTTATTATTATTATTATTTATATTACTTAAGTTAATATTTATTTAGTTCGAAAAATTTAGACTCATATAAGTTAAGTTCAGAAAAGATAAGTAGATATAAGTTAACTTCAGCAAATATAAGTTAAGTTAAGTTCAGTAAAAATAAGTTCAGAAAAGTTCAGCAAAAATAAGTTAAGTTCAACAAAAATAAGTTAAGTTAAGTTTAGCAAAAATAAGTTCAGAAATGTTCAGCAAAAATAAGTTAAGTTCAGCAAATATAAGTTAAGTTCAGAAAAATTCAGAAAAAAATAAGTTAAATTAAGTTAAGTTAAGCAAAAATAAGTCAAAAAGAACAGGGTAATCACTTAAGTTTTAGCTCGTCTAAGTTTTAGCTCATGCGGTTGTACACCAAAACTTGAGAGAGACGGTCTTTTAATAAATTATTGAGAAATCATTCTTTCGTACCCATTTATTTGTATTTCGTGATCCTTTTGTTATTCATCGTACATAGTAATTTCGTATTTATTTACATAATAAATGTACTTATTTATCTTTAATAATGATTTGTACCTATTATGCTCAAATTCTTATTTGCAACGGCACTATCCGTCGCAAGCTTGTGACAGATACCGTTTTCTCTCACAAAATACCCACTTTTCCTCTCTCTCCAACACTATTCCTGTGGTCCTCTTTCTCCACTAACTCATTTTGTATCCATTTTATCTCACAAAATATCCGTCACAAATGGTGACCCGTTACAAGCAAGACTTACTACCTATTATATTAACTTTAGTACCACTTATTTGTAAATTTGTACAATAATCTGTCAAGAAACTTATTAAACGGCGGTCTCTCAGGAGACTTACTGGCATTTGAAAGTCCGAGAAAAAAATGCTAATTATATAACTATCTCTGTGAGTAATAACAAACTATTGTTGATCGCGTGCTAATGCAACTATTTTAGATTATGATGAATACTTTTTTTAAGTAATTAAAGAAACATCACCTAATGTGTGAGATGGTCTTACATTGTGAGTCGATTTCAATGCGTAAAAGACAATTTGCTTATTACATTAATTAATATTTTTTTAATAAAAATGGTGCATCTCGCAGTATGAAACTGTACTAAGCCCCGTCCTTTTGGATTTAATTATAGTTTTTACAAACTCAATTCAATTTAGTTCAGCTCCAATAATTAAGTTCAATTCATTTCAGTTTGGTAACACCTTCATACTCATCAAAGCCTATAGGAAGAAACCTTAAACTATGAAAGTGTCACCATCTCGATTTCTCGAGGTATAACATCAAAGAAATGACATGATAACTTATTATAAAGAAATTCAAAAGGCCAAAATTTAATGTTTGTTATACCATTACATTTAATGTTTTAGAACTCTTTTCTTTTTGTTTGAATAAGAAATAATAATGTGGCTTTATGTCATATGTAAATAGTGATATGACTTTTTGTGAATGTTAGGAGGATTGTATTACCCTTTTAATAATATTGTATTAGATATTATTATATTAATAGTCGCAACTTGCAAACTTAAGAAAATTAGGACCCGAAACTTAACTAAATTAAAATAAGCTTGCTACAAGTCTACAACCCGCAAGATAGCACATGCCAAATATAGTTGTTAACCGAAACGGACCTAATAAAAATCGAAATTATATTCAACCCAAATTAATTCGAACTAATTTAACCCGATTCAAAATTGGAGCGAAGGATCCGTTTGTGGGTATAGTTATGCAATAGCCCATGATCCAACAATCAGACCACCGACCTATAATAATCAATATATAAACAAACACAAACGCAGAAAACATAACTCAATTATTCCCTCTTCATCTAAAATTCACATCTCTCTCTCTCAACAATTCTTTAAAAATCATTAAGATGTCAGGAGAAGAGGAAGAGAATGCATCGGAACTAAAACTCGGCGAAGATTTCATCAAAGAAAAGTGTTTGATGAATGGCGAAGTCGCTATGATCCTGGAACGCCGTCTGGAGCAGATGCAGCAGCTTTCTGACGACGCCATGAATACTATTCCCCAGGTATTCGAGAAATCGCTGCAGTATGTTCAGAAGTTTAGCCGGTACAAGAATCCTGACGCGGTTCGACAGGTGCGGGAGATTCTTAGCCGACATCAATTGGCGGAGTTTGAGTTAGCTGTTCTTGGTAATCTGTGTCCTGAGACTGTTGAGGAAGCAATTGCTATGGTGCCTTCTCTTAAGGATAAGGGTAGAGGTCTTGACGATGATGCTATTGATAGGATGTTGAATGATCTTGCTCTTGTTAAGCGATTTGATTGACGAATTCTATTGATTTAGGGTTAGGGTTAGGGTTTGAAGGATGCGATTAATTTAGCAGACGAATCGTATTTAGAAGAACATGTTGTATGTCACCAAGTACTAGTGTTCTGTGATCTAATTATATAACGTTGTGTTAAAACTGTTAATAGTTGTTGTTCCAAGTTTTTTTTAGTATGAACTCGGATGAAATTTGACGTTTTTGCCATGTTTTTCAAGTATACTCAATTGATACTTTTACTTTGTATCGCCAATCTTTAGGATGCGTTTGGATTGAGGTATTGGGCGGGGAAGTAAGGTTTGGATTGAGGTATTGGGCGGGGAAGGAAGGGGAGAGAATTAGAAGAATGTGAAATACATTGGTCGGAAGGAAGCTATTTTCCTCTTCCAAGACAATTTATTTTCCTCCAACATAGGCAAGATTTGGAGGAAAAATCATGTCCTCCATCCTCTCTCCCTTACTTCTCCCTTCCCTTTCCCTCCTTCATCTTCTCCCTTCCCTTTCCCTCCTTCATCCTTTCGAAGATGATAAACATAGCGATTAAAATAGAATTACAGTAAATAATACTCCGTATTAGCAAACATGAGCAAGCAACATATCCCAATCATCCCTACCATTGTTCATCACAGGAGGAACATTCACTGATGAATTATATCCTCAAACATATTACTTCATATTGTTGGGAGTTGAGCTAGCCAAAACAATGGCTAGGGAGTAGGGAGTGGTGGAGAATTTGTTATCACATAACAATGGCTAGGGAGTAGGGAGTGGTGGAGAATTTGTTATCCATGTGAGCAGTAAACTAGGTAACTATACGATTGGGCAATGAGCAATGAGCAAGTGAGGATAAAGCCTGATGCGGGAATAATAGGGTACAATGAAAATGAAGCTAAAACGTGTCCCAAATATTTTGAAGGATTCAAAATAAGCTCGATTCAAGTGAAAATGGAAATATGGTGATTAGTATAACATGGAATGACCATGGGCAAGTCGATCAATCACTTAATTTTCTTATTTTAGTTTCCTTACTTTAGTTTCCGTATTCTAGTTTAATTAGTTTAAGGTATTTTTTGTTTATTTCCTTATTATTTTCTTTCCTAATTCTAGTAAGTCAAAATAAGGCAATTGTGCCATACTTACAAATAATTTCTCAAAAACTCAAATATCCTCTTTTTCCTCATAAAAATATTAGTAACAATTTGGTGTTTCTGATTTTTGAAAACTACTCTTAAAAAAAATAAGCTGTAAAAATAGAGGTCATCGTATTCAGTTTTATTAGTTTAGGATACATTTAAGGCAGTCTATTTAGTATAAATAGAGCTCATCGTATTCAGTTTTATTAAATTCAAGTTTGTGAAAATAATACAAGTTTCTTATTGAGTGCTTATTACTTGCGAGTTCTAAGTTCCGTTATTTCTTCCTTGCGAGATTGAGATAGTTTAGTGTGATTCTATCCTTGCGAGGTGCGGATTTGTATTATCAAGTTTCTTGTGAGGAATGGGATCTTATTCACGTCATATCCTTATAATTTTCGTTCTATTCATTCAAAATACATAAACATGGTTCTTGTTAATTATCTTATTTCCGTTGTAATTTTACTCATCATATCTAAAGCTTAATTCTTATTAAGTTTTACATCACAGCCCCAACATGCTTGTGGTCTGTCAACAATGAAAAGCAAAATTAATAATCAATATTGTCTAAATGAGAACTTGAGAAGGTTACATAAACATCAAATATTACCGTTCTCTACATTTCTACCCTCCTGTCTTGTTTTCTTTCCCTTATGTCAGTACTCAGTACAAGGCCTTTGTAAAGCTGTAACAAGTCAACTAAGTTCGGTAACAGTGCAAAAACAGAGAAATAAAAGCCATAAAAATGCAAGCTATGTGAATTTCTTAAAATTCGCTGCTTTCGCCATTATACAGTACATGCCCAAATTTGAGTGAAGCATATAATCAAATGAATAGGCATTAACTTGAGATGCCAAGTTTGGTAACAAAGCTGAAGCAGAAAAAACAAAACCATAAAGCTGCACGCAGCACGTCCACTGATCTAATCTCTGAATCCCATAGTTCTTGGCATAGGCTGTTCTGTAATGTTATACACTATAAAAATTGATAGTTATACATAATAATTTGAAAAGCGCAACTGCGCAAGGGATGAATTTGAAAATGTTATTCTACAATTTCTTGAATATATTCGTATGTTTGCTGAAAACTAATACTCCCTCCAAGTCATCACTAAACTCGCATTAAAAGGGAAACATGAACCAACCTTTCGACTCGGAGGGAGTACCTTTCATCCTCCTTAGGAGTTGGCACTTGTCTTAATAGGCCTACAACAAAGAAATCCAGATAAGTAAGTAACCATCAAACTCGAACACTTCCAATCATACATCAAGCAATGCAACAAATGGGATGAAATAGAAAAGAGATACATCAAACAGAATATAACTAATTTTACAGCCGGCACAGCGTTTGCTTTCAAAAACACAATTCAGTATCATGTTGCTACTTCCTCACTAAATAATAAATAAAACCAACATCACTAACTTTCCTGTATTAGAATCGTAGAGAGGATAATTGCATATAGGTAATTATAATATTATTGACTGTTCAAATTTTCACATTTACTATTAGAAATATTAATAATAGTTGGGCATCAACCATCACCTTAAGGTTTTGGTTGAGATGGTTTATCTATCATGGTATCAGAGCCAGCCAGTGTGATCGAAGGTCACGGGTTCAAATCCTGGCAACCTCAAAACCCCTCGAAAACTCACGAAGTGGAAACCCAGCACGCGGCATGGGGGGCCTGTGCAAACTAACCACTCTTCAAGCCCAATGGGCATTCGAGTGAGGGAGCGTATCAGACTTCATCTCGATCTCCTCTCTTCCGCTACAACCCCTATCTTCTCCCTCCTGCAATCATGATAAACGACACAGACACCTCAAACAAATCCACCTTCCACCCCGCCTACTCCGTCTCAAATATCAAAAACTATGCAAATTGTTCTAGAGACCGAAAATGTGCACTATGCGTCTTGGGCCGAACTATTTCTCAATACGGCTCGTGCGTTTGATGTGATTAATCACATCGACCCTCCTGCTCTGATACCATGATAGATAAATCATCTCAACCAAAACCTTAAGGTGATGGTTGAGGCCCAACTATTATTAATATTCCTAATATTTACAATAAAAGAGGATTCATTCTACATAAACTAAGGGGTGTCTGGTTAGAGGTCTATAAGAAAGGTAAAAAGAAACAAAGTTACTAATTTCTTTTGTTGGTGTTTGTTTCACACGAACAAAAGGGAATCTAACTCACTTCCTTATCCCTCAATCCATCTAATCCCTTGCCTCATCCTCAAGCTATGAGATTTCATTATCCTTGTTATCCTTCAATCACTACCTTATTCACCCATCACCGCTGTGACTATCACCACACTAGCCAGTAGCCACCACCATGACACCCCCACCACAACCACCCCACCTAAACCACCCGCACACCAAAAAAATCACAACCCACCAATCTTCTCACAAAATACCTCTAACTATCAACAGACCACTGTTTACCCCACCGTCCCGGCGTCCCCGCGGAATTTCGAGGGTAGGAGATAGTTTTTTTTAGGTGAAGAGTGACGATTGTGGTTTTGGAGTAGGTTGAGACGGCGACGACAAGTGGATGACAGTGTTCGGTGGGGCAATGCGGTGGGGTCTCAACAGTGGTATAGGGAGACGGCCGTTGCAACCATTTTTAGTAGATAAGTGGTTATTTGCGGTGGTGTGTGTTAGTGGTAGAAGTAAGTGTAAATAGATTATTAGTTCCCTTTCGTCATGTAACCAAACAACCCCCCGCTTATAGACCTATTTCTGATAATATTTCTAATTAAGCCCATCAATTTAACAACCAACCCCCTGCTTCCTTTGTTTTTATGATAACACTATTTTTAATTGAATAATGATATAGCGACACCGGGTGTTACTCAAATTGAGCAACACCCGGGATATTATTATAATAATAGGGTTACCGTCGTTATGACGTTATCAACAAAAATTGATGTACTTGTAACATACTGTAAGTCACGGAAACCTTTCAATGCATACTGCAAGTCGCGAAATTTTAATTAATTTACGTACGTGCTTGTTTTCTAAAACTGATGTGTAATGGATCCTAGGTTCGAACCCTACAAGAAAATTTTAATTAATTTACGTACGTACTTGCAAGTTGCAAACATTAGTTTATGTGTAATTGATCTCAGGTTCGAACCCTACTAGCAACATTTTAAAAAATTTAAAATTAGCAACTCATCTTCAATTAAATTAGAATAATCAAAAAATTGATTTCTAAAATATTAATAAAATACAAAAAAACAAAAAAAAATGAGTCCATTAATTAAAATACAAAAAAAATTAATTTCCAGAATATTAATTTACAAAAATAATTTCCAAAAGAATATTAATAAAATACAAAAATAAAAAACGTCTAAATTAATTACATACAAAAAAATAATAATTTGCAGAATATTAATTTAAAAAATAATCTGCAAAATTAACTTCCAAAATAATTTCCAACAAAATATTAATAAAAGACAAAAAAACCCGTGTAAATTAATTAAATTTAAAAAAAATTATTTTCTAGAATATTATAATTTACAAAAAAAATTCCAACAATATTACTAATTAATATTTCCGAAAATTTAACTAAATACAAAAAATAACAAAATATTTTTTAAAAATATTAGCTTAGTAAAATATAATAAAATCTTATTAAAATGACAAATATTCATAAATTATGTTAACTACATGTGGTTAAAAACTTAACTACATTTGTATAATTACTAATGTACGTAACACTAACTCATACAAATTAACTATGATTATACACGTGGCGCAAAGTAATTAGTCGTGTATAAATTTTTTCATATCCAATGTATATCTCGAGCACCTTCCAAAATGAAGAGTTGGTGTAACACACACTACAATGGTATAACCGCTTGTAATTGGACTTTACGAGAAAAATGAACAAACATCGGATGTAGTACTTCCAATTTTGTATTTTTTGAGGATATATGCCTTTTTTTTTAGCTTATTACTCAAACTTTATTTCTTTTGAGCAAATGTGTATTTTTTGAATATATTAAAGTTTATAAGTTAGATTTTAGTTTTTTTCCGTCATAACACTACTTGAACTAAACTTATATGTAATATTTTTAAGTTTTATTGTGATATTTTAAAGTTTAATGTTTAAATAAATAAATTCAGAAACTTTATAGGAAAACTCATAATTTCTAAAGCAAAATTCAAAAACTTTACCATAGTGCTAAAAAACTATAAAATTGGGGGTAATACATTTAATGTATCATCCACCTACTGAGACGTTACCTATCAACGAAAAAAGATAATCTATTTATGCTCGAATATAATATCTTAATCTGAGGATTATGTTCATGCTTTGCTCCTAAGCCTGTTATCTGTTTTTCCTTTTCTATTTTTTTAAAAAATCTTAATTTTATTATCATTATTCCATAATCAGAAACTGAGTTACACATGATATGATTACGATACATTCTGTACGAATATGTAATCATATAATTGAACATTCATGCAATCATTAACCAAAAATAGGTATGATGATAGCCTGATCCTACATTCTATGATTCAAGAAAGAAAATATTGGATTATGATTCTACCGAATCAGCAGATTTTAGTCTCAATTCAAAAGATTCAGACAACAAAAGCACACTCAAACCAACAACAATTTCATATAAATACAACATCTGCATGTAAGTTTGTAGATAACTAACTCACCATGGATTTATTCAACACAAGTCTACATAACATACTATTTCTCTTCCTTCTCATTTCTACTTCTTACTCTCAAACACTTGTTCAAATTGTTCATACTTCACCTGATGACACACACAACTACTCAGGAATAGTCCCTACTGGTCCAAATCCCGAGACGTCTCCTCCAAGTCCTCCCCCACATACCCGAAAAGATTACGATATAAAAAGGGTAGTCCCTGTTGGACCAAATCCTGAAACTTCCCCTCCAAGTCCTCCCCCACACACCAGAAAAACATACAAAATAAAAAGGCTAGTCCCTACTGGACCGGATCCCGAGACTTCTCCTCCAAGTCCACCTCCTCACACAAAAAAAGTTTACGAAATAAAAAGACTAGTCCCTACTGGACCCAATCCTGAAACTTCCCCTCCAAGTCCTCCCCCACATACCAGAAAAGCTTATGAAATAAAGCGGCTAGTCCCTACTGGACCAAATCCCGAGACCTCCCCTCCAAGTCCTCCCCCACATACAAAAAAAGTTTACGAAATAAAAAGGCTAGTCCCTACTGGACCAAATCCTGAAACCTCCCCTCCAAGTCCTCCCCCACATACAAAAAAAGTTTACGAAATAAAAAGGCTAGTCCCTACTGGACCAAAACCCGAAACCTCCCCTCCGAGTCCTCCCCCACATACCAGAAAAGCTTACGAAATAAAAAGGCTAGTCCCTACTGGACCAGATCCCGAGACTTCCCCTCCAAGTCCTCCCCCACATACCAGACAACATTACGAAATAAAACGGCTAGTCCCTACTGGACCAAATCCCGAGACTTCTCCCCCAAGTCCTCCCCCTCACACCAGAAAAACATACGAAATAGAAAGGCTAGTTCCTACTGGACCGAATCCTGCTACTTCACCTCCAAGTCCTCCCCCTCACACCAAAAAGCTTTACGAAATAAAAAGGCTAGTTCCTACTGGACCAAATCCTGAGACTTCTCCTCCAAGTCCTCCCCCTCACGCCAGAAAAACATACGAAATAAAAAGGCTAGTCCCTACTGGCCCGAATCCTGCGACATCTCCTCCAAGCCCTCCCCCTCATATGAAAAAAGTTTACGAAATAAAAAGGTTAGTCCCTACTGGACCAAATCCCGAGACTTCCCCTCCAAGTCCTCCCCCACATACCACAAAAACTTACGAAATAAAACGGCTAGTCCCTACCGGTCCAAATCCCGAGACATCTCCTCCAAGTCCTCCCCCACATACCAGAAAAGATTACGAAATAAAACGGCTAGTTCCTACCGGACCAAATCCTGAATCTTCCCCTTCAAGTCCTCCTCCTCACCCCAGAACATCTTTCAATATAAAGAGGCTTGTCCCTACTAGTCCGAATCCGGAGACATCCCCTTCAAGTCCTCCACCGCACAAGAAACTCTTTTGAAAAGAAGAGTAAGTTCAGGGAAAAGCATGGGTTTTAACATGATGGCCGATTATAGAAATAAATATTAAGATAGTCTAATTGCAATCCATATGCATAAATAAACTTTGTCAGCATTACTTGTTTTCGGCTATTTAACTTTATTAATGACGATGTAGTTGTTATTAGTTGAATTATCTCGAAGAGTTAATCTAATACTCTTTAAATCTTTAATGCAGTCGGAAGAAAAGAAATACACAACTAGCTAATACGCTAAGTCAAGTTTAAAAAAATATATATTCCATATAAAATTACTCCGCATATTATTATAAATATGTTAGAGCATTTAGTTATACATACTTAAAAAGATATAGATAAATAGGCAATGACACCAAGAAATAACAGGGTGTCTGGGTGTAGTAACTCACATACTACCAAGATCGTTATTGTTGTGCGGAAGCGATACGGAGTAGATGCAAAAAATAAAAGACACACAAGATTTACGTAGTTCACTATCAATACGATAGCTACATCCAGGACGAAGCTCGGCAAAAAATTGTACATGGGCCGATTTTTATTTTATGGATATATATACTCATTATTTACTAGGGAGATCTTAAACCAATATGTCAATGTCTATGATAAATTAAAATTGGAATAAAATCGTATAATACTACTTTGACGAAATAACTATTGTTGACCAAAAAAAGATAATGACAATCTAAACAAATGAAAAAAATTGTTAAAATCTCAAAAATTAAAAATAAATCACAATGATAGCTTTCAATCTTCGAACCCATGACCTCTTGCAACTAGACTAACTTAGTATGTTAGTTGTTACCACTATGCTAGTATGATTTACTAATTATTGTACTATTCATTTAATACTTGTTCTTAAAATACTACCCTGGGCCGTGGCCCGGCCGGCCCAGTCGTAGCTTCGTCATTGGCTACATCCACCAGGGCGAGGGAAAATATTTCACTATGTCGGGAGAATTACAAATTACAAAAGATGAGCACAGAGTTTTTCTAGATCTGCCTCTTAATACTCTCAAAGTGTTTGTCTCACAAATCTCTCCTTAAAGAATAGCTAAGACGGAGCTACCCTGCCAAAGACTAATACAATTAGGAAACATATTCCTAAACAAACTTATCTTAAACAAACTAGGAAAATCAAGAAGTTACGTACGTATATAATACATAACTAAATAATAAATAAAATAGGAAACCACTGCCAACCAAATCCCATACGTGAAACACTTCACATATTTGATGATGATGACATCATCATGACATCATCAATCACTTGCTATGAACAACGTGAATTCCGAGCTTTAATTTATCGCTTCTTACTTTCTTAGTTTATTGCTCACCGTAATAAAATTCCGACATATTAATGCGACAAACGAGTCACATTCTAACAGTTATTTTTTTTTTTGGTGACGAGAGAACCCGCAGCAGCTACCTTTGGTGCGCACTGAGTAAACCCGCGGGTATATATGATAGCCTGCAAACCACACACCAGGTAAACCACCTGAGGGTGACAAGCTCGAAGTCTATTTAGGCATGGACTCGGGCTAAAAATATTCCACAAGATTTTGCTCTTGGGGAGGCTTGAACCCGGGCCTCCTGGAAATTTCACCCAAGTTTTAACCACTAGACTCCACCCTTACAGGCCAAGATCGTTATCTATAAAACCTTATTAAAAGGTTAAGTTAAAACGCTAAGTAAAAGCCACGTCAGCAATAAATAAAAGCCACATAGGATTACCAAAAGCCACCTTGCACCCTCCAAAATCCACGTCAACAATCATCCATGTCAACAATCGACAATTAGAATACAAATTCTTATAATTAGATTTTACCAGATTGTCTTCTTTCCCTCCCCAAACTCCACGTGAAGAACTACACCCCAAATTCATTTCTCTTTTCTCACCATCAATTTATAAAATCTTATTAAAAGGTACTTAAAATAATGTGACATGACTAATTTTAAATGTAACGTGACATATTTAAATGTGAAATTGACATATTTTTAATGTGACGTGACGAATTGATGTGGCATGGATTATCAATTTATTATTAAATGACCTTAATTTAAATTATTTATCTATAAATTAATTTAATTAACTTAATTTAACTCACTCATTTATAATATTAAAGGATATTATATTATTACTAAAGCATTTAATTTAATTCCACATGTCTTAACCTTTAATTTTATTCCATATTTCATACCCATTAATTTTAATTTATTTTAATTGATTATTTAATTTAATTATTTATACTATTCAAATAAAAGGTTAGTTTATCCATTTTATTCCATATGGCAATTTCACGCTTCATTAAATTATATTCATTTTTCTTGATTATTTAACTAAATTGAAAATAAAACATAAATGTAAATAATTGACTCTGTAACTATATAATTAAATAAAATTTAAAAAACAAGTTAAAATATTTACCATCATTCACATATCATATTTTTTATTTCATAAGACAACTTCTTAAAGTTTAAACCACTCTCATGCAAAGTATATATTTTGAAAAAGAAATAAAATAATAGTAATAATAATTAAGAAAACTTTTTACATTTTATTTCTTCTTGCTGCATATTTATGTCTATTAAATTTCATAATAATGAGAAAAATCTATAAATATAAATTTATCTATAAATCTAATTAAAATGCACGCCAAACTTTTTGTTATCATCCACATGACACCCACATGTCATATTTTAATTTCACGAGATAAAATATTAAATTAATCTCATGTAAAGTGGATTTTGCAGAAAGAATTAAAAAAATAACAAAAATCTTATCTATAATCTATAAATCTAATTAAAAGGCAAGTCAAACTCTATATTATTATCCACAAGTCATATTTTAATTTCATAACATAATATCTGAAACCACTCTCATATAAAGTCGATTTTGTAAAAATAAAAATAATAATAACAGTAAGTAAACAAACCTTATACATTCCATTTTTCATTGGCTCATATTCATGTCTATATTAAATTTCATAATAATAATAAAATAATGCTCAAAAGTTATCAATGTTGATTGATATTTATGTCTATATTAAATTTGATAATATTTAAAAAGAGGATGCTCAAAAGTCATAAAAACACATCCTCAACTATTTATATATTTTTGTTGGAAGGCAAAATTTGTACGCCAAATTTCTGTGTTATTTTTTTCGTTACTAAAATTATATGTCTCACTAATCTTTCTTATCTTTCTATTCACATCAAGTTAATTGGATTAAGTTATTAAATTTTTAACTAATTTGTTTATTTTTTATGTAATTTACATTGAGTTAATTTGTTCATCACATTTCAACTTGATCGTATGTATTTGTTATGTTCTCATTTAGTGGGTATATCAAGATTTGTATGTTACTCTTTAAAGGTAAATAAACTTACATTTTTATGACTTGATTCTCATTCCCTATTTCTATCACTATTTACAAGGAAGTTACGTTAATAACGATGATATTGCATAAAAATAAATTTCACTATTCTTGGTTATTTTGCACTAATTATTGAATTCTTTGTGTTTATACATATAGAGAGACGATTCATTGGAGAAACAAAACTATACGGAAAAGTGAAATATTAGAATTGCTTAAACAATTATAAATTACAGACTAACTACAAGACGTACGACATCAAAATGAATGATTAATAGTTTATTTTTTCATTTGTATGTTTTGTTTTGGTATTTGTTGTTTTTCCCATCATTTCGTCTTTGAAAAGATAACATTTTTCACCTACCAACTAATTTGATTATTCCGACTTTGGTCTTTATATTATTAACATGTCGATATTCATAATTTCAATACAAGTTCTATCATAAATTATTCACGAGGTGATCAAATGTGTGTTTGATATTTTATATATCCAATTACTAGAAACACTAAAAATATTACACTAGAAACAAAACATCATGTGAATTTCACAATTCACAAAAATAGTGTTTATATTAAACTTCATAATAATGAACAACAGATGCTCAAAAGTCCTGAATCCTGATCCGTATTTTTGCCTATATTAAATTTGATAATAATAATGAAAGAATATTTAATAGCCATAAAATGCATCCTCAATTGTTTATATATTTTTTTTTATAGAAAACGAAACTTGTAAGCAAAAAAATTTCTCATCTTTATTGTTAATAAAATGGTAGTGTCACTGATCTTTCCTATCATTTTATTCACATTTTTGTATAAGATTACAGATTAAATAAAGTTGTTGCTTTAAAATTCTTAATTCCGCAATTTATTGTTGTATTAGCTTCAATTTTAGGGGTAGTACGTATAAAATGTTAGTTTTGTCATAATATTTCTAATCGTGTGTTCTATGTTATATTTTCAGAATTGTTAATGAAATTTTAATATCAAATTTGTGAGGGTGCTCTATCTTTGAGATCTTTGTTTGCTAATCTAATTTTATATAATTTGATTATATGAATACCTATATTATTAATTTACTTTAGTCTTCGTTGAGTTACTTTAATTTTGCAGGGTATTTTAGTATCAATTGTGTTTGACTTTAATTTCTAATAAATTGTTGTACAAAAGACTAATTGACTTTATACAACTCTTAAAACATGAAAATAATAAGTTGAGTTGATTTTAGTATATTATTATATTAAATCAATAAGAGCAAGTTGATTCATGTCGATGAATATAAAATCACCTAGATACGAAAGTGTTGATTCGTATGACCTTAATTAACATACCAAAAGTTAAAACAAAACCTTATTTCGATATAAGTTCTCAAGGAGAACTAGTGGATCGGATCTAGGTGAACTACGGTATGAATTCTAATACAATGTGACTGTGTTCGTGAGAACAACATGTCACGAGTTATAAGATAACAGTGGGAGCTTCCTTCAGGTAAGGAGACTCGAGTCTAGTATGAGGACTAGAAATGTACTTGAATAAGATTATATTATATGAGATAATATGAGTCAGAAGGAAACCGAAATTTGTGGGTTTGGATGATGTGAATAAATGGTGTATTCACATATCAAACCATTAATACAAATTGATGGATGAACATCAAAGATTGTTAATGTGGAGCAGTAATATCGTATTGAATGTTCGTACATAACAATCACTTTTATCGTTTGAGTTATCATTAACTCACGGTTTATCCTTTGTCAAATCCAAATGGGTTGTAATAGACAATTTTTGAACCCCATAAGTGAACTGGATTAACTTAGTATAGCCCATAGTCGCTTGTATGAGGTGACGTCTAGAAGCGACTAGAGTCTGAGGCGATTGATGGCAAGTTCAAATGTCATAGAGTTATATGGGATGACTAGTCGATCACATAGGCAGACTGCAGGAGACACTCTGTCGGGCAATAAGTAACCGCTTACAGAGTTCTGGAAATTTTATATTAGCCTGGTCGTGGCGAGAGCTACTATATTATTCTCATGAGTCGATTCTTAGAATAAAGACTGTTCGCCCAAGGTGGCACAGTTCCAGAGTGACTTTGATTTTTGCTCTACGATCATCCGTTAAAGGGGGGTCAAATGGGCATCTTTTGGGTCATGATGGACTGTGTTAGTCGAAGGGAACAGTAGGATAGAAATTGTCCAGGCCCTCGCCAGGGTTATCTTAAATCTCAGGGCCACTCGAGGAGAAGATTAAATGAAACGCGTGGCCACGCTCGGAAGGTATCTATGGTAGATAATTCCGGTCAAAGCAGTTAAATCTCCAGATCGAGAAAAAACCGCTCAAGATATGATCAAATGCAAGTACGACCTGCAAGACACCTTGCATTGAGTGGGAGATGATGTAATAGGACAAGATAATTGGTGACGCACATTTGTCGAGGACAAGTGGGAGATTGTTGGGAAATGTGTCCTCAACAATAGTGCGATCACGTCAAGATAACTATCATTGCCAAATCTCATAAAGAGAATTTGCAAGGGATGATCCGATATTATATATAGTCAACTGACTAACATTAATCGGTAATGATTGGCTGACTAGAGTTTGACATTACTGTCGTATGACGGTGGTGGTCAATTGATACCTTTAGGTCACACCTATAGGACAATCCCCTTAATTGATATGTTGATCAATTGTATACGATACGAGTTGATCAAATTCCTTAAAATCGAATATCGAGAAATCGGAGGTTGAATCTTAATGTAAGATTTATATTTGAAATTGAAATGTGTCGATTGACAAATATTAATCGATATTTTTGAAATATCGAAATTAGAATGTGAAAGGTTCGTGGTTATAACAAACGTTGTATATCGTATCGACGATTATTATAATAACCATATATTGGGACGGTAATTACGAATTACTAAAATAATTTGTTAAATATGATTTAATTAATTTAGAAATAGTATTTATATGATAAATGTATTCTAAATTAATACAATTGAATTATGTCACATAAGATGTTACATATTACACAATTGTACAAATTACATTTGTAAAATGAAGGTCCATTTTACATAATGTTAACCGTGTAAGTGTATGATGTAAGATAATATTATGTAATAATTTATCTTATAAACATAATCATTTTGTTAGGGTTTTGATGTGATCTAACCCTAAGCATATGGGTAAGACAAAAGGGAATAAAACCCTTCCCCATGCATGCCTTGTACACGGCACACCCCCACTCCCTCTATATATGTGAGTTGCTCACATAACCTAACATTGTAACCCTATTGCTAACTTTGCTAGTATAAGAAAATTATACAAAACCTCTCTAAAATATTATTACATAATATATATACTATAATAGTTATAGTATTTGTGTGTTCTAATTAGATTAGAATTCATTTTAAGGAGAACCGATTTCCGTCACCTAGTTCGTGTACGTCTTCGGTAATTAAGGGCGAGCCTTTGGTGCTTCGTAAAGGAGGAAATCTACTTTGGTTGCTCCGAGGAGGATCGTCCTTAGCATTATTTGGACCGAATGTAAGGGTCCTAATCTCTCATTTCCGCAATATTTTATTAGCATGCATAAGATCAAATTTATATTTAAATGGTAAATTGATAAATTAATTAGTATGACTAATTTAGTAGTTAGGTTGGTGTTTAGCCCAAATTTGCGTTTTCAGCACCGGGCCCAAAAAAGAGGTCGAGCACCAGAAGCCCACCTCCAGAGCAGATCATATGAAACAAAAAGAGAACGTTGGAACGCAAGAACAAGTCAAAAACCTAAAGGAATATCTCCCTATATTCACTCCTACATTCCAGGGCCAGAGCAGAATTGGTTGAGCTAAAATCCGCGGCTATAAAAGAGAAGCTAGGGCACTTTTTTCATTCATTCATTCCGCACGTTGTAATCTTTACTATTTACACAAGTACTTGTACTCATACAAAACAGTGAAATCACTCGATCATAGTAAAAATATTGGTGGGATTCCGTTCCCCCCGCGGTTGTTTCCCTCATTGGGTTTTTCCGCGTCACCAAAAATTCTTGTGTCGTTATTTTATTTTTCCAACTTTTACATTTGTTTTCCACGTTATTCTTATATTGGTTGACACTTTGACCCGCATCACAAAAACTTGACCCGGTAGAAATTTTACCAAAACAATTTGGCGCCCACCGTGGGGCATAGTGCGCATTCCAATATATAAAACCGTTATTTCGACACAAAAAACATGTCTGGGACCAGAGCTAACCCTTCCAGTTCTCAGAGCATGCCAGCCTAGTCCAGTGGAACCAACCCTACTGTGTCCGTTGGTCTTACAGGACCACCCTTGATCGTGAGTCAGACCACAGCCTCCAAGGTTGTGGCCCCATCTAGCAAACCTCCTCAGGTTCCCAGATAATCCCCTGTGCCTGCTTCCCAGAGGCAGAGCAGAGAAAGCAGTCCCAGCAGAAGTGGAGAAGCCCAGATACCTGGAATGGGTCCACAGCCGCAGATCCCCAGTCCAGATCCAATGCAGATGGTGGTCCAGGGAATGAGTGCTCTGCGTGAAGCCATAGAGGGCCTGAAGAAGGACAATCTGAGCCTGAGAGAGCAGATCGCCACAGTCGCACGACCAGAACAGTCGTTCAGAATGTTGCACCCAGGGCCTGGCCTGACCTTCAGCCCCTTCGGGAGAGCAGGGTTGAACCGGCCAATTCCCAGGAGATCGTCACCAGGCTGGATCTAGGTGTTACCACCCCGAGTAGTGGCCCAGAGATACTGGATCTGGACTCGTCTGTGTTTGGAACACCACAGTCTAGACCAGTTCAGCCTGCATGTAATCCTACACCTTCTTTTCCCCCTGGGACTGATCCTTTAATTTTTTCAGGTACCCCTCCGCAGCCTACCATCGGACGAACGCCAGAGATCTCAGTAGGAGCAGCACCCGTGAACCAGTCCAGCACTGGAGGGTGGCAAGGAGGAGCACCAGCGCAGTCAGCAGTTGGTTGGCATCTAGGACCAGGTTTCAATTCGTCCGTAGCAGCCAATCAACCAGCCGCAGGCCCTTGAGGAGGATCCCCTCCAGGCTTCTTCCCTCCGCCAGTCAACCCGACCTCAGGTCCTTGGGGAGGAGCCCCTGCAGGCTTCTTCCCTCCGCCAGTCAATCCATTCCCTGGAGCAGGCAGTCTCTCAGACCAGCGCTACCAGGAGTTGAAAGATATGATCACCAAGATACCTGGCATGCCAAGGCCCATGGAGAAAGCCTCCCAGGACAGCTATGCAGATTCACCATTCATTGACAATATCGCCCTGATCAATGTGCCCAAGGGGTTTGTGCCACCAACCATGACACTATATGATGGTACGGCCGACCCTCTGGACCACATAAATCAGTATAAGTAGAAAATGATGGTGGTGACCGCAACCGGAGCACTTAAGGAGGCCTGCATGTGCAAAGGATTTGGGTCAACCCTATCCGGAGCAGCCCTGCACTGGTTTGTGGGATTGCCCAATCGCAGCATTTCCTCCTTTGCAGATCTGGTTAATGCCTTTAATCAGCAGTTTGCTAGCAGCGTGAAACCAGAGAAGCAGACCAGTGATCTGTACCGAATTGTTCAAGGATTCGAGGAAACAACTCGAGATTATCTCACCAGATTCAACAAAGAGAAAGTTGTCATTCCACATTGTGATATACCCACTGCCATCAAAGCTTTCCGCAGGGGCTTACATCACGATTCAAACCTGTATAAGCAGCTAACCATGCACCCGTGCACTGCCTTCGCTGATATACAGGCCCAGGCAGTCGCAGCCATGAGGCTGGAAGAAGACGCTGCCTCCAGAAGAAGCACCTATGACACAGAACCTGTGTCTAGGAAAGCACTAGTAGAGAAAAGGGGCGAAAGACCAAAGCCCTATAGCAAGCCAGTAAGCAAAGTGTCCGAGAGCACTGGTGGTAAAAGCGATGCAGATCCACCTCCGAAGGTCAGTGAGTATGGCTTTACCACCGGGATGGCTGGCCTGCTAAAGGCCCTGAAAGATCTGAAGGGAGTCAGGTGGCCAAAGAAGAAAGAGGAGCGACCCAATGACCGCCGTGATGCTAGCAAAAGATGCGAATTTCATGATGACATAGGTCATACCACCGATGAATGTTACACTCTCAGGAAGGAAGTTCGATTCCAGTATGACCGAGGCAACCTAGACCATCTGCTCCCAGATAAGTCCACTAGAGTCAATGCAGCCAGTCAGGCGCAGCCTTCACCGGCCCCTCCTTGCAACAGAATTGTAAATGTCATCACTGGAGGATCAGAGCTGTGTGGGCTCACCTACTCAGCAGCCAAAAGACGTGTAACTACAACTAAGGGAGACAAGCCAGAATCATCATGCAGAATAGCAAGGCAGGACCTCCCAGCAGTGACCTTTGACGAGACAGACGCACAGGCAGTACCAGAGCAGCATCATGATGCCCTGATTATCACATTGAACATTGGTAATTGTGAGGTCAGGAAAGTCATGGTAGACACAGGCAGCTCCGTCAACCTGCTGATGCTGGATGCACTAAAGAGTATGGGATTTGACGAGAAGGACCTGACAACGAAAGCTATTCCCCTGGTCGGATTCAGCGGAGAAACAGCGCATACCCTAGGGGAAATCACCATCCCCACCTACGCCGGAGGGCTGAACAAACAGGTAAGGTACTTAGTTATTGATGGTCCATCTACTTACAATGTTATTCTTGGCAGGCCCTGGATCCACGAAATGCGAGCAATCCCGTCAACGTATCACCAGTGCCTGAAATTTTCCACACCGTGGGGAGTCCAAGAGATACGGGGAGACCAGGAGGAGGCCAAGGATTGTTACAAAGTAGCTCTCAAAAGGACCACCAGACCACCAGCTGCCAGAGCATAGCAACTGCAGTAACTACACATCCAGGAAGAGTACATCGAGCCCCAGCAGGCAGAAATCGATGAGGTCCACCTGGATGAGTAGTACCCAGAAAGGACCGTGTTCGTAGGCTCAGAGTGCTCTGGAGATCTACGCCAGCAACTCCTCTAGCTGCTCGGAAAGAATGTGGACTTTTTCGCCTGGTCCCACAAAGACATGATTGGCATAGACCCAGAGATCATAACACACAAGCTCAGCATAGATCCAGGATTCCGACCAGTGCAGCAGAGACGCAGGAAATTCGCAGCAGAAAGACACCAGATCATAAACCAGGAGGTGGACAACCTTCTGGAAGTAGGGAAGATCAGGGAAGTCAGTATCCGGAATGGCTATCCAATGTAGTAGTGGTACCAAAAAAGAACGGCAAGTGGAGGGTCTGCGTGGATTTCACGGACCTAAACAAGGCCTGCCCCAAGGACCCGTTTCCCTTGCCGCATATAGATGCTATGGTAGACGCCACTGCAGGCCATGAAATGTTGACTTTCCTAGATGCATGGAGCGGGTATAACCAGATCAAAATGGACCCACCAGACCAGGAGAAGACAGCATTCAGGTCCGAAAGAGGCATTTACTTTTACAATGTAATGCCCTTCGGTCTTAAGAATGCTGGCTCTACATATCAGCGGCTCGTCAATATGATGTTTAAAGACCAGATAGGACAAAACATGGAAGTCTATATAGACGATATGGTGGTCAAATCCAACCAATCGGCAGACCACACACAACACTTGGAGGAAACATTCAATACCCTTCGGAAGTACAAGATGAAGTTAAATCCAGCTAAGTGTACCTTTGGAGTTTCCAGTGGGAAATTCATGGGGTATATGGTAACACAGAGGGGGATAGAAGCCAGCACAGAACAGATCAAAGCAGTTCTGCAGCTGGAATCGCCCCAAAAGCCCAAAGATGTGCAGCGTCTGACGGGAAGAGTAGCAGCCCTGAGCAGGTTTATCTCCAGATCCTCAGACCGGTGCAGACTATTCTATGATATTCTTAGAAAAAGTCAGAAGTTCGATTGGACACCAGAGCACGAAAAGGCATTCCAGGAACTAAAGCAGTACCTGAGCAGCCCACCCCTGCTATCCAAACCAGAATAGGGGGAGGTCCTGCTCTTGTACCTCTCAGTCACCGAAGCAGCAGTAAGCGCAGTTCTGGTCCGACAGCACGAGGGGGCTCAGCATCCGGTGTACTACGTCAGCAAGTCATTACTACCAGCGGAAGCAAGGTACACCTCACTTGAGAAACTAGTGTTGGCATTAGTCACGGCATCTTATAAACTGCGCCCGTACTTTGAGTCTCATACCATCTCGGTGGTTACTAATCACCCACTGAAGACGGTAATGAGAAAGCCAGAACTCTCGGGACGAATGGCTAAGTGGTTCGTGCACCTCAGTGGATATGATCTCCAGTTTGAACCGCGCACAGCCATAAAATCACAAGCCCTTGCAGACTTTGTCTCCAATTTCAGCCCAGCACTCCAGACCCAAGCAGAGCAGGAAATCCTTCACCTACACCAGGGTGTCAAGCCAGGCGCCTTGGAGTTACGCGTAGATGGAGCTTCAAACGCCAGAGGGTCCGGAGTTGGGTTGATCCTCCGGTCACCAGAAGGAGATTTAATCACTCAAGCAGTCCGGTGTGAGTTCAAGACCAAAAACAATGTGGCTGAGTATGAAGCCCTAGTCCTGGGACTGCAACTAGCCCTGGACATGGGAATCAACCATGTTAATGTATATAGTGATTCACAACTAATTGTGAACCATGTCAATGGAGCATACGAAGCAAGGGACCCCACAATGGCGGCCTACTTGTGTGTAGCAAAGGAATTAATCAGCAGATTCATGGAATTCTGCATCCAGCAAGTACCCAGAGAATAGAATGCAGAAGCAGATGCACTGGCAACTTTGGGTTCAACCTTCAGACCAGCCTACGTAGCCAGTATTCCAATCACCCATATCCTCAAACCAGCCATTCCTGGACCGGATTCAGACCAGGAAGAACTACATATCTGCAGCAGCAACCCAGACCAGGAGTCAGAGCAAGATTGGCGAAAGCCGTACCTGGACTGGTTGAAGTATGATATCCAACCCAGCAGTAAGAAAGAGGCACGCAGTTTCCGGATGAAAGCTTCCAGATTCCTGCTAATTAATGGCATCCTATTCCGGAAATCACTAGCAGGACCATACCTGCGTTGCCTGGACCAGACCGAAGCACAGACAGTCTTGCATGACCTCCACAGCGGAGACTGTGGAAATCATGCAGGGGGAAGAAGCCTGTCCAACAGAGCTCTCAGAATGGGGTACTTCTGGCCCACAATGCGCAAGGATGCAAAGGAGTACGCAAGGAAATGTGACGCATGTCAGAGGCATGCACCCGTCAGTAACCAACCAGCAAAACCCCTGCACCCGGTCATATCCCCATGGCCTTTTATAAAGTGGCGGATGGATATTGTGGGACCTCTCCCCAGAGCACCAGGAAACAAGCTGTACATGCTGGCCATGACTGACTACTTCTCTAAATGGATCGAAGCAGAGTCATTCACCCAGACCACCGAGGCACATGTCATCTCTTTTATTAAGCGTAATATATTCACCAGATTTGGCATACCTTCAGAAATAATATGTGATAATGGTTCTCAATTCATTGGAAAGAAAACTGAGGCTTTCTGCGCCGGGTGGAACGTATCACTCCAGAAATCTACCCCCAGAAATCCTCAGTCTAATGGTCAAGCTGAGTCCAGTAATAAGATTATCATTGAGAATATGAAAAAGAAACTGCAAGAAATGGGAGGGAAATGGGCAGAGGAGCTTCCTCTGGTCCTGTGGGCTGACAGAACTACTCCAAAAGTAGCAACAGGTCAGACCCCCTTCAGCCTCGTCTTCGGAGCAGAAGCTGTAATTCCTTCTGAAGTTAAAATCCCAACCCACAGATACGGAAGTATAACTGAGGACCGGAACCAAGTAGAAATGACAAGTAGCCTGGACACTGTTGATGAACTCAGGACCAGTGCCTACGTCAAAATGGCCTCATACAAACAGATGGTGGCTCGGAGCTACAACAAAAATGTCAGGATCAGAACCCTGCAAGTAGGAGATCTGGTCCTGAGAAAGGTGTTCCAGAACACCAAAAATCGACAAGCTGGAAAGTTTGCTTACAACTGGGAGGGCCCATACCAAGTGGAGAGCATAGTTGGTAATGGGGCCTACAGGCTAATGACAATGGAAGGGGAAATGATACCCAGATCATGAAATATACTTCACTTAAAAAAGTATATCATCTAGAGGTGCCTCCACCAGATCAGAGCAGCTCCCTTAGAACTCGGGTTCTACTCTGTATAAAGTTTACTCTGGTTCAGCTTAAAATTTTGTCTTGCCTTTATATTTTCTATAAGCTTAAGTTTAGAATGTTATCTTGCCTTTATATTTTTTAAAAAACCTAAGTTTAGTAATCTAGTCTTATAATTTCAAACCTTGATGCGTTTTCAACTTTCAAGTCTTTTAAAGGGAAAAATTTCATCACTTATTTTCTGGACCAGAATTTACTTGTCCTAGTGGACTGACCTAAAGAGGAAATCTGCACTGATCGCAGGAGAACCTAAGTCAAGCCTGGCACCCCAGTATAGGGATGGGTATATAAAACACCAGGCCAGCACACCAAAACAGCGATGGCCAAAACACAAACGAAACATGCATGTACAAAAGAAAAACGCCAGAAAAAACGGCAGAAAAGCAATAGATAAAACAAAGCCCCATACAACGGGGAATCATATGATTAAAGGAAAGACTGCCCAAGGTAGCCCCAAAGTAGAATTGTTTTTACTGGTCCACCCGGACCAGTAGCAAAAGGTTACAACAAGTTAAAACCCACGCAGGGGCACCAAAAGTTCACAAGACAAAAAATATTAACGCCCATATCAGGGCCCAGAAACACAGGTTTAAAAAAGGAACCTACTCATCAGGAGTAGGTGCAGCAGCAGCATCGACGCCAGTGGGGCCAGAGGTCACCTCCTCTCCGGCATCTTGGGACCCCACTACGCCCTCTTCTTCATCATCATAAGAGATCAGGTCCATATTCAGCCCCTCGGGAAAGTCAGCGACGAAGGTCTCTTCCAGAGCAGCTAAGTTCCAGGTGGTATGACTACCTTCCTGGAACTCCTTCACACATTTAATACGGGTCTCAGCAGCAGTGTAAGCAACAGCTTCAATCAACGCTCTCTACAGACCAGCCTTCTTCTGTTCCAGAGCCTCCACCTTTTGCACCAGGTCATCCTCTAAAATCAAGGCCCTCTCCAGCTTAGAGTGAGCCGCGGCTAACTGGTTCTGGAAGGTCTCCTCCTGAGCCTTGAGCATCTCCTGGCCCACAGCCACGTCCCGACGAGAACGCTCCACAGCCTGCCGTAAATTTTCCCTCAGGGCCTTTTCCAAGCTCAATTTCTCTGATATCTCCTTCTCCTTCTTTGACAAAGCCTCCTGCATCCTCTCCACCTCCTGCCTCCTCCTCAGGGCCTCAGACTGAGCCGCCTTCATGCAATGAAGTTCAGCCAACAGAGCCTCGCTCTGACGTTTGGCGAGAAATGACAACTCCAGGGCCTGGAAATCCAGACCAGGTCAGGACCAGCAAAAAATAAAAAAAAATAAAAAATAAAAATAAATAAAAGAGAAAAACTACCTCAAAAGAAACTTCAGCCGAATGCCTAATCAAATCTTTAAAAGGACGGGGCTTCATGATAGAAGCAGAGGCAGGAAAGAGCAGTGAATCCAGGGCAGGCCAGAGACCAGTCTTAGATCCCCCAAAACCTTCTAGGAACTCCAAGCGCAGAGCAGGAGAAGACGAGCCCTCCCCAGGGGACGGCCGAGACAGACACTCAGGTATAACCTTAAAACCTGGGGTGGGAATGTCCACAGGAATATGCAAGGGAGAGGGATCGACAAAGGAAGTCTCAGGAACAGGCTCCTGGACTGAATCACCAGCATCTACTTCAATAGGAGCAGCCTTGGACCCGACTCCAGCAAGGCCCTCCTCAGCAGAATCCACCTTCTTCTTTTTTGAGGACCCTGTGTCCCAAGGAGTGAACCTCTTCCTCCGCAATTGCATCACTCTGTTCACATCAACTCTGGGTTTGCCTGAAAATAGCAGCAAAGGTCAGAACAGGCAAACTAGTCATAAAAACCATCCAAACAAAGAAAACCAAGCCAGAAACACTGTACCCTCCTTCTTCACCACCAGAATAGCAGAATCCCGGACCAGCTTGGAGAACGTCCTTTCCTCGGCAGGAAGGTCGAGGAGCTTGGCCTTCGAAGCAGGGGGATCCTTGGAATCAGGGAACTTAGCCAGGCTATTCCCTGAAGAGACAAACAAACTATTAGCAAAAGACAACAGCAAAACAAAATAGAGCTAGAAAGCCAAACGCCAAAACAGAGGCCATACCTTCCACAGGCTGCCATTCTGAGAAAATGTAGTCTGGAGAATAAGGGAGGGTGTCAATCTTGACAAAGATAAAACGGGTAAACCACTTACTATCGTCTAGAGTGGTGGAAAAGATAATAGCAGAGGGCATATTGTCATGGCTACGGATGGTACACTGAGAGTGACCCAGAGAACGAGGAGTGAACCACTGCCCCAAATCAGCCAAACTAATGTTCAGCCCCCGTTCACGGTTCAAAGCGCAGATGCTGAGTAAGATCCTCCATGCATGTGGAGCAATCTGGCACATAGCAAGCTTGGTTAACTTCAAGAAGTCGATAATCAAATCAGGGAAAGGGAATCTCAGGCCCATACGGAAAGGATACTCGTAGAAACAAGTCCATCCTTCCCTCTCAAAATCGGCCTTCTCGCCAGCAAGAGGGAAGTGATAGGCAACCCCGTCCGGAAACCCAAACCGGACCTTGATAAGAGAAGCATGAGACTCGTTGAAAGCGGAGTCACACAGGTGTTTGGCAGCAAGCAACCCCCGCGAAGGGAAAAGACCAGAGTACTCCCCCGAAGCAGGAGTGGATCCAGAAGACCCAGCAGGAGCAGGTGCAACAGAGGGAGTAGCGGAGGAAGATCCAGGAGCAGACATGGTGAATTGTTAAAAAAAAAAGTGGTGAAAAAGTTTTTACTGCGGAAGAAAGAAAGTAAGAAAGACAAGAAGATGGTAAAGAAAGTAAGGAAAGTAAAAATGAACGGTTAAAAAGGGGTATTTATAGAGAAAGCAAGTGGGTAAAAATTTGAAAGGCAAATTCAAATTTGAAAGGTGAAAGGTTAAAGTAAAAGAATGGTAAGTATTGAGGGGACAAGCAGTTAATGCAAGAGTGGACAAGTGGGACAAGTGGGGCAGAAAAGACGGTTGAGAGCAGTTGTGTCAACTCCTCAACTACCCACGTAAATTCCAGAATACTCAGAGGCAGAAAGAAATTCCAGCCCAATTAAAGCCAAGGTTATGCTGAAATTTGGGGGAAATTGTTTAGCCCAAATTTGCGTTTTCAGCACCGGGCCCAAAAAAGAGGTCGAGCACCAGAAGCCCACCTCCAGAGCAGATCATATGAAACAAAAAGAGAACGTTGGAACGCAAGAACAAGTCAAAACCCTAAAGGAATATCTCCCTATATTCACTCCTACATTCCAGGGCCAGAGCAGAATTGGTTGAGCTAAAATCCGCGGCTATAAAAGAGAAGCTAGGGCACTTTTTTCATTGATTCATTTTGCACGTTGTAATCTTTACTATTTACACAAGTACTTGTACTCATACAAAACAGTGAAATCACTCGATCATAGTAAACATATTGGTGGGATTCCGTTACCCACGCGGTTGTTTCCCTCATTGGGTTTTTCCGCGTCACCAAAAATTCCTGTGTCGTTATTTTATTTTTCCAAATTTTACATTTGTTTTCCACGTTATTCTTATATTGGTTGACACTTTGACCCGCATCACAAAAACTTGACCCGGTAGAAATTTTACCAAAATAGTTGGTATGACCGTGTAACCTACAGTTCGTTGTGTTTAAATAATGACCATTTCAAAAAGTTCGTGATGGGTTTCCTTTTTCCAATGTAAGTCGGGTTTATGCAATTTTTGCTCGGTTTTGTCAAAACCAAAGTAGACGTCACTTAATTGTTGCAATAAGGTGTTGGATCGAATTTGCCAATCATTCTTGGTCCTTGAGCCTCAATGCTATAACGGTGCTTGCACCAAATCATTTTCACCCAACTCAAGCCTCATTGCATCCTTGTTGTTCTCTTTTTGTGCATTTTACATTTTCTCATGGATAATTGGATGGAGTACCATATTAGATTGCGGGCATGCTTCATGAGTGATTTTGGTTACTACTTGTCACAAAAATCACCCCTTTCTTTCCTTGTGTAACGAGTGAAACCCGTGAGAGTCGGTACTTAGGCTTTTCTTATCGGTCAAAGGCTTAGCATGGAGTTGAATCTTGTGTGTGTCGTGTCAATCTCAGAAGTATAGCTTAGTGCTTCCATTTTTTGGCGTTGAATTCGTTTCTTGCCATTTCGTGATGTCAATATAGGTTGCTTGAGCTTGATTTAGGAATTTGACACCTTGGTTAGACTTTGAGTCGGCATCCTCCGCTATAGACCTCATTTGTTTAGTTTTCAAAACCCCGCTTAGATGAGGCAAGCTGTTGGATTTTCTCGATGCATGTTGTTTGTTTATCTGTGTTTTGTTCTTCTTGTTTGCATCAAAAAAATTGTAGCAAGACCAAACGTGCCTTGCAATAGGGCGTTCTACCTCATGAATGTCAAATTGTGAGTTGAAAGGGTTACGGGTGTAGCTAAACCCGATTCGGCTTTTAGTTAAGTTCTTGTTTTCGAATAAGGGTGTTAGTTCTTGATTACTTACTTGAGGATGAGTAAGTTTTAAGTGTGGGGAATTCTGATGAGTCCCAATTTAGTCATTATTTTCCTTGTTTTTCCTTTCATTTTAATCCCATTTCGTCTCCGTTTTGCGTGTCATTGCTTGATTTTATGCCCATTTCCACTATTCTGCACATTTGGTTTCCATTTTGTAGGACTTGAGGCGGAAATGAAGAAACGGGAACAAACGAGGCGGTTTTGATGCAAAAAGAGGAGAGAAAGTGAAGAATCGACAAGCAGGGGTCCTCAGCCGGTCTGCCGGCTGGGAGCCCCGTGACCATTAACTCAACCAAGAAGAAGGAGAAAAGAGGAAAAAGGGTCCTCAACCGGTTGGTCGGCAGCCGGTCCACCGACTGGGAACCCCATCCCAACACTCAGCCATATTTCTCACGAGTTGCAAAATCAAAAGCTGAGCAGATTGTGAAGATATGGTCCTCAATCACTACCCAACCGGTTGACCGGCTGAGATGGAAGCTAAATCAAGAAGAAGTTCAGAAACCAGGCTCAGGGTTCTCAGCCGGTCCTTGACCGACTGAGGGCCCTTTCTCAGTTTTTCGCGCACTATATAAACCCGCACTTAGAATATATTTTTATCGCACACTTTTACGCACTAATTTCTAGACAAATTTTCGGCACTCTTTTCTAGGGTTTCATAATTACTCACTTAATTTTTCCATAATTTTCCTAATCTTTTAGTTAATCTATTAGTTAATCTTACTTAGTCTCTCATAGTTTCTTCTTAGTTGTTCAATAGTTTACTCTTTGGAATTTGGGTGTAATTTGAAGACATTTGAGAGAATTCTTCTCATGTATCCAAGTTCTTTACTTTAATACAAGTATTGGTATAATCTTTCCTTCATTTGCTTTGTTCTTTCAATTGTTTACATTTTATTTAAGTTCTTGTGTTTATTTGTTTACATTTACATTGTTTACCATGTTAAGCAATTTTTCTTCAATAGTTTACATGTTTTCTTCAATTATGAGTGAGTAGTCTGAAGGGTTTAACTAGTTGCTCATAAACTAATTTAGTCATACTAACAAAACCTCTAATTAACTTTTAATTAATTTCTAATAAACTCTTTTATTTAGATCTTATGCATGCTATGACAAGCGGAAATGGGAGAGTTTACGAGTCCTTACACTCGGTCCAATATGCAAGCAAGGATGATCCTCCTAGTGCTCAAAGTAGAACACCTCCTTTAAAGATGCACCAAGACAAACCCTCAATGAACCGAAACTTTGTATGCTAGACTAGGAATCGGTTTCTTCCTTAAACTAATTCTAATCACTCTTATTAGAATTATATTTGAATACTAATTTTAGTATAAATTTTATTATCTTATAATAAGTATTAGAGGTTGAACAATCTCTCCTTACTTGTGTATTATTTCGGCTAGGGCAAGAAGGAGAAGAAGATTGAATGATTATCATATATCCATATATATAATGAGCATGCCTCTTAATTAAGATAATAAAATAACTTAAGCATGCTCACTTGGGAAGGGAGGAGCCGGCTATAGGGAAGAGCAACAAGGGACATTTCCTTTCTCAAGGCTCTAGGGTGGTTACTAGGTAAGTGTTCTCAAGGCATATGTCTAACATATGATAATAGAGTATTTAACACACTAATTAACCATGCCACCCTCTCCTCTTAGCCGTGCCATGTAGTCCATAAAATGGACTTTATTTTACAAATTGTCAAATGTATAACTTGTATAAAATGTGACATCTAAAATGTCACAAGGTAACCAATTTTAATTATACAAAACATATAAATATTTATCGTATAAATATTATGTCAAATAAATCATATTTATCAATTTACAAGTGATTCGAAATCACCATTGTAAAATAATATTTTATCGTCAATACGATTTCCAACCCAATTCATTCTAATCACGATATTATAAAATATCGTTTAATGTTTAACAATTGACACGTTTCAATTTTAAACATAAATCTTACATTAAGATTTAACCTCTAATTTCTCGATATACGAGTTTAAGGAATATGATCAAATCGTATCAATATACATTTGATCACTTTGTCGATTAAGGGAATTGTCCTAAAGGTGTGACCTAAAGGGATCAACTGACCACCACCGTCATACGACAGTAATGTCAAACTCTAGCTAGCCAATCATTACCGATTAATGTTGGTCAGTTGACTAATAATTCGTATCCTCCCTTGTGCATTCTTGTTATGAGATTTAATTACGTGATCGCACTATTGTTGAGGACACATTTCCCAACAATCTCCCACTTGTCCTCGACAAGTGTGCGTCACCAATTCTCTTGTCCTATTACAATCTCCCACTCAATGCAAGATGTCTCTCTCTGGTCGTACTTGTATTTGATCATATCATGAGTGGTTTCCTCGATCTGGAGAATAACTGTCTGACCGGAATTATCTACCATAGATACCTTCCGAGCGTGGCCACGCATTTCCAGTTAACTTCTCCTCGAGTGGCCTTGAGATTTGAACAACCCTGACAAGGGGTGGACAATTTCTATCGCACTACTTCCTTTGACCAGTCACAGTCAGTCACAACCCAAAACAATCCCATTTGACTCCAGTTACGAAAAGTCGTAGAGAATGAATCAAGGTCATGCCTAAACTGTACCATCTTGGGAGAGTAATCTTTAGTCTAAGAATTGACTCACAAGAATACTATAGCAGCTCTCGCCACGACCCGACTATTGAATTTCCAGAACTCTATAAGCGGTCACTATGCCCGACAGAGTGTCTCTAGCAGTCTGCCTATGTGATCGACTAGTCATCACATATGACTCTATGGCACTTGAACTTGCCATCAATCGCCTCACACTCTAGTCGCTTTGAGACGTCACCTCATGTAAGCGGCTAGGGGCTATACTAAGTCAATCCAGTTCACTTATGGGGTTCAACATTGTCTTTTACAACCCATTTGGATTCTGACAAAGTATCTTTTACTTTGAGCTAATCATAACTCAAATGATGTTGTCATGCAATAATAGTCAATACTATTACTTTGCATTTGATGCACAATCATCTATTTGTATTAGTGTTTTGCGAATAACCTTTTATTCATGACTGCAAAACTTACAATTTTTGGTCTCCTTCATTCTCATATTATCCCGTATAATATGATTCTATTTGAGTACATATCTAGAACTCTTTCTAGATTTTGAGTTTCCTTTCCGGAGGAAAGCTCCCACTGTTATCTTATAACTTGTGACGTATCGATATACTGGAGGGATTAGGGCATCACTCCTTTCGTCACTTATGTACTGAAATCTACATTGTAGTTTATTTATGATTTCATCATTCTTAATAATTTTCATTCATCTTGGCTATATATAGCATATCAAGTCAATTTGATTTCTAATGGGCGACCTTTTATTATCCATATAATAAACCTTCCCGTTAAAACTCTATCATCACATGATATAAATCAATTGTTCATTTAAATTTAGAACCTCTTATTCTTTACTCTTAAAGAATCACCCATTCTCTCTAAATGGTAGGTTTAAATTCTTATCGAACATCGCTCCCACTAAAAACAATATCTCTGAATTTAGAACCTCTTATTCTTTACTCTTAAAGAATCACCCATTCTCTCAAAATGGTAGGTCTAAATTCTTTTTGAATATCGCTCCCACTAAAAACAATATCTCTCGATGTCTTAAATGAACCTTTCATTTCATGCATGTTAAACTATTACTCGAATCATTATCACTATCTCTATAGTGATCCATCCTATCATATCATATCTTTAGACACACTTGATTGAGATGATTTCTCCTTTATTATCTTATAATCATAGAAAATCGTTATTTTAAGGAATCGGTCTTTGCCTCCGAATAGATAGATGATTTCTCCTTTATTATCTTATAATCTTTGAAAAATCACTATCTCATGGAGCCGATCTTCCTTCCGAATTCATACGGGGTTTCTCACTGAAACTATGAACATAAAGAACCTTTCTTCTTCGAGTGTCCTCCCGTAGTTTCTTTAGTGTCTTTATAGGTTTCTTCTTGAGAACCCTTTCATGAATCTTCCCTAAGATCCTCTAATTATATCATTGGTTTGTAGGTCGAAATATTTTCTCCCACTCTATCCTTTGTAATAACCCTTATTTGCACAAGGATAGCTTCTTTCGATCGGACCAATGTATATAATTTTATGATATGATTAATTCATTCTCATTTTCACTCAAAATGATCATCGTATAATGAATTAACATTTTCTCAAAATGATTAAAAGTACCTCATGTGGTGTAGTTCTCCGTTTTAATCAACTCTTTGATTATTTTATACTTGATCGTATCAATGTTTATCGCGTGATAAAATCACTATTATTCATGTTTTAACAAGGTATGCAATTTATTTGATAAATCAAAACATTGATTAAGAACAAAAGTAGTGACTTGGGTTGAAAACCAAGTCACTAATATCCAAAATTACAACCATTGTTTTAGGATTTTAATCCTTGTCTTACAAGAAAATTAAATTGTTCCATAATAAAATGCAAAATATGAAAGAAGACAATATGAAAATTAGAGCCTAGCTCTTCAAGTCTTCGATCATTTGGATGCTACCGGAGCCATCCAAGTAAGGAACCTCAAGCTTCATTCTCCTTGCCCTTATCATTATTAGGGGGTGGCCCTTTAAAACAATTAAAAAGGGTAAACATCAACACATTTGTATCACCATACATAAGTTGATAAATGACATGAATCATAAACGAGAATTATTACCTACGGCGGTGGCCTTGCCATTTTTGAGGTCACTTAAGTATTTGGGGCAATTACGCTTCCAATGACCGATTCTCGTGCAATAATGGCACTTGTCTTGCTCTTTTGAAGACGAGGTGGAAGCGCCTTTCGAAAAGGTCTTTTCTTTTGTCGCTTTGGGCTTGAACGTTTTCTTGCCCTTGCCTTTATAGGCATTTTTCTTGAAGCTCGGTTTTCCTTTCTTTTCGATGTTCAAAACATCTTTGGTGGAACTTTCATGAAGTCCCATGTCCCTTTCGGCTTGGACGAGCATCTTATGCAACTCATCCAACGAGGTCTCTTGGTTTCGCATATTGAAATTCACCCGGAATTGAGCATATGCCTTAACCTTATTGAGCGAGTGAAGAACTCGGTCAATAATAAGAGAATCGGGCACATCAACATCTTGAGCCTTTAGGGTCTCCGCGAGCTCAACGAGTTTGAGCACATGAGGGCTTATCTTTTGCCCTTCCTTGAATGTTATATCAAAGAAGGCGGAAGCCGCCTCATATTGAATCACCCTAGGAGTTTGCGAAAACATGGTCGCAAGCTTGGTGTATATCTCATATGATGTGGTCAACTTAATCATACTCCTTTGGAGATCCGGCTCCATGGAGAAGATGAGCACATTCTTAAGAGCGGAAGACTCTTTCATGTAAGCTTCATAAGCCTCACGATTTTGGACGGACGAACGACCGTTCGGTGCGGGAGGAGCGGCTTCAGATAGGTAACGACTCTTATCGTCACCTTGAGCGGCCAATTGTAATTGCGCATCCCAATCCTTAAAATTGGAACCATGCTTATCGAGTTTGCAACGATCCATAAAGGATCGAAGCCATGACACGTTAGTGAGAGGTGGAGCGTTGGTTGCCATTGATGTTTGTTGAAAATTAAAACTACAATAATAAAAGGAAAACAACATCATTTTAAAATTCACAATTTTAATTTAAGAAACTTAAACATGTTAAGTATATTTACTTAATGATCTCTTACCCAATTAAGTAAACAATCCCGAGACCCAAACCCATACTAATCCGGGCACGGTGTAGCCGATTCAACCCGTATTGGTATAATTTGGTGGATTAACTCTTTAATCGGTTCTACTCTTTAGAACTCTCGGTCGACAATTTTCCTAAAATCGTCTTTAGCCCGAACTTATTGCAACTACGGTTACGAATACTTTCGTTGAGATCAACCAAATTTCAAGGTGTAATCTTATTACCCCACTTACCCAACGTGACAATTTTAGTACCCCGGTGTAGCCGAGCCTACGTTCTTGTGAAGAAGGGATTCATGGGTCCGTACTATTTGGTAAGGCTAAGTCTCAATATTAATATGTAAGAGATCTAGTCAATTATTTATCTATCTCCGTTTAAGTGAACTAAGTCGGTGAATTATCGATAAAATAAAAGACTAGGTCGATTAAATCGAAAAATGCATGATACGATGTATGACGATTTGGCTATGCATGCAAACATATAAAAGCAAATAAAAGCATAAAAATAAACCCTAGTATGGCCTTTCCTAGAAAAGAAATAACAAAAGTACAAATTCGGAAACCAACTCCTTTGGTCCCTTGAACTTCACGCGGCACACACTTCGAGGTAAATACCGTCTTGATCGGAACTCCTTTCCGAATGGCACCGTCTTCAAGGAACTCCGGATTTTACAAATATTACAACTTTTCTAGTCTACTTTATACATTATAAAATAGAAATAAATTACAATTGGGTGATACGAGATCACGAAATTACAACCGAATCGGTAACCCCTTACATTACGGGAAATACCGATTAAAAACTAAGGCCATACTAAGTAAATTACATAATTCCCAAAATTACGTAAAAAATAAATCATGACATTCATAATAAAATATGCAATGCTTATGAAAATATGAATTAACATGCAAACCCTAAGCCAAATCGTCCTATTTAAAACGCTTATTTAAATAGTTATCGTAAACCTCGGTTTTTATGGAATCGCGTGTTTTAACGTTTAACAACACTATGCATTATATGAAACGGTTTTCATTCTTAAGTTAATCATCCTAACTCTTATAGGTTTCAAAATTTAGTCTTACTCAAACTTTGAACATGACTTAACTTAATATATTTTTAATATTGATCGGTATTACTCGGTTTTACGGGAAAAATAATATAAAATTCAAATGAGTCATTAAAAAAATTTCGAAAATTCAAAATTCAAATTTTGAAAATTCCAGAATGTTCTCAAAATTTTCAGAATCTTAAAATATTACTCCCTCCGTCCCGGTCATTTGTTATCTATTGTGTTCTACACAAAGACCAAGGAAAGGTTGAAAAGTACACAAAAGAAACATTAAATAAAGAACAAGATACTCACTTGCACAATAATTAAATAAAGAACACTTGACCCACTTGCCCCAACTTACCCTATTTAGAAATAGATAACAATTCATTGATACACCCTTTTAAAGAAATAGATAACAAATGACCGGGACGGAGGGAGTAGTATTTATACGGTTTTAATATTATTTCGTAAATAAGACGTAAAACGAGCATTTTTAAGTCGGAAAATTCAATAATTAACTTCATAAATGCAAATTAAATACTAATAATATTTTTATATATTCCAAAACATTTTAAGAACACAAAATGGACAGAAAATTAAATGGCACATTGCCCCATAGCCGAAATTTTAATAAAATGACTCTAAATATTCAATTTTAAATGTTACCTTTAACAAATTAAAATTAAATCAAATCTGAAACTTTTGGCTCCCAAGATTATTTTCATGATGAACATATCATGTATGACTAATATGGGTTAAATTTTTCGGCCATTTTAACAACTTTTGCAAATTTTAACGATTTACGTCATATATCGAACGATTTTAACATTTAAAATTATTTCTCAAGCATAAAATAAGATAAAATTCTCGAAAATTTTATACATGCTGGAAATAATATATATGACATCGTGTTAAAATTTTATGGCCAAATTCCAACTTAAACTATTAAAGTCGAAATTATGTCACTAATTACCCGATTTTTACCTTAAAAATCAATAATATTGCAATATTTGAGATAAATTTCTGGAAAATTCAACATTAATTTTAAATATTGCATGTGACATCCTCATAAATTTTTATAGTCAAATTCATAATATAACTATTTTAACCCATTTTTATTCATCTTATTGCATTTTAACCCTTAAAATTTATATCACACGATTTATAGGTCCATAATTTACGAAAATTCATATTCATATTATAGAAAATACATGTGATATCATACTGAAAAATCTCGGCCAGAAACTTATTTTAACCATTTTTCCCGAAATTAATCATTTTTAACCATTAAAACGTATTAAAAACCGAAATTAAAAATACCAATGATCAATATTTATGCAAAATATATTCCAAATCTTCTAAAACATTTTAGAATCAGTAGGTATTCATGCTTAAAATATTTCGTCCATATCTTATATCATACGAAAATTCAAGTTTTATTTTTGTTATCATAATAACTCCGTAAAAACGAAACGGAAAGCATGCAAACAACCATTTTGCTCTGATACCAATTGAAGGGTTTAACTAGTTGCTCATAAACTAATTTAGTCATACTAACAAAACCTCTAATTAACTTTTAATTAATTTCTAATAAACTCTTTTATTTAGATCTTATGCATGCTATGACAAGCGGAAATGGGAGAGTTTACGAGTCCTTACACTCGGTCCAATATGCAAGCAAGGATGATCCTCCTAGTGCTCAAAGTAGAACACCTCCTTTAAAGATGCACCAAGACAAACCCTCAATGAACCGAAACTTTGTATGCTAGACTAGGAATCGGTTTCTTCCTTAAACTAATTCTAATCACTCTTATTAGAATTATATTTGAATACTAATTTTAGTATAAATTTTATTATCTTATAATAAGTATTAGAGGTTGAACAATCTCTCCTTACTTGTGTATTATTTCGGCTAGGGCAAGAAGGAGAAGAAGATTGAATGATTATCATATATCCATATATATAATGAGCATGCCTCTTAATTAAGATAATAAAATAACTTAAGCATGCTCACTTGGGAAGGGAGGAGCCGGCTATAGGGAAGAGCAACAAGGGACATTTCCTTTCTCAAGGCTCTAGGGTGGTTACTAGGTAAGTGTTCTCAAGGCATATGTCTAACATATGATAATAGAGTATTTAACACACTAATTAACCATGCCACCCTCTCCTCTTAGCCGTGCCATGTAGTCCATAAAATGGACTTTATTTTACAAATTGTCAAATGTATAACTTGTATAAAATGTGACATCTAAAATGTCACAAGGTAACCAATTTTAATTATACAAAACATATAAATATTTATCGTATAAATATTATGTCAAATAAATCATATTTATCAATTTACAAGTGATTCGAAATCACCATTGTAAAATAATATTTTATCGTCAATACGATTTCCAACCCAATTCATTCTAATCACGATATTATAAAATATCGTTTAATGTTTAACAATTGACACGTTTCAATTTTAAACATAAATCTTACATTAAGATTTAACCTCTAATTTCTCGATATACGAGTTTAAGGAATATGATCAAATCGTATCAATATACATTTGATCACTTTGTCGATTAAGGGAATTGTCCTAAAGGTGTGACCTAAAGGGATCAACTGACCACCACCGTCATACGACAGTAATGTCAAACTCTAGCTAGCCAATCATTACCGATTAATGTTGGTCAGTTGACTAATAATTCGTATCATCCCTTGTGCATTCTTGTTATGAGATTTAATTACGTGATCGCACTATTGTTGAGGACACATTTCCCAACATAGTCTTCTTGCTAGGGTTGGGGGTGATCTATGGTGGGTAATTGGTGATGGTATTTGCTTAGGGTTAGACTTGGGCACTCTTTGTGATGGTTATTTATAGTATATATGCATGATAGGTGTTCGATGAAATGCCTCAACGAAGGTTGGGCATGATTCTTCGCTTTGTTTGTCTTTAACGATGGTTTGAGACTCTCATTTGCATGTATGTATGTTAGTTGACCGTGTTCATATCGATAGCTAGGATAGAGTTTGATCTAAGACGACTTGAATCGAAAGACTAGACGAGCCGAGACCGACCATAAGAGTGACCTTGACCTCTCTTTGCATGTTTCATTACCGACCCTCCGTAGTAACCCCGACACCCTAGTTTCTCTTACGTTTTTGCTTTTAGTTCATCTTAGTTAGCTATTCAATCAACTCTCCTATTACCCCGACTAAACTTAGCTAGAACGTAACTATACAAAGATTCCCACCATCTTCGTGTTCGACACCCGACTTAAGTACTACTTTTGTTTGATTTATAAATTGTTTTTGCATGCTGGAAGTGATGGCAAAACCCCGCATCAGCTAGAGATAACAAAGGGGCCAGTTAGGTTAAGGACTTGGATCCAACATGCCAATTTGGATCGAGACAATGCGTCGGATTTTCGGGGTAATTTGGTTCATTTGGGGTTTTAGGTCTGTTTGAGTATTGGTCGGGTCTGGTCATTTTCAGATTAATGATTAAGAGAAAAAGAAGTACTTTCAGTTTATTACCATATTTTTATTTGAATTTGATTGTTAGTTCTTTATTTAACGTAAATTTATATAGACTGTGCATTTAAACTAACCACTTTAAGTTTTTTTTGTTCAATTAGAGTTATATTTTGGTGGTTCATATTCGTGTCGGGTCAACAAAGCTTGGGTCATGTTTAAGTCGTGTCAAATCAATTCAGGTCACATTCAGGGTTTCAAGTTTGGGTCTCAAGTCGGGTCATTGGATTATTTTGACTTTACAAGGTCAAGCATCAGCCATGTTTAATTTGTAATTGATAGGTCTAAATTTTTTCTTTTAGGGTCATGATGATATAAAGATTATTTCTGACTCTAACCTGACCTAAAACTTGTATAAACCCAATTCATACAAATCCAAAATAAACTCGACTTGTAACTCGCTCGCATGGTTCATTTAATAGTTGTAGATGGAAGTAGTTTTTTAAGGGTCGTTTGGTCAAAGTACTGTAATGGATTGAAATGGATTGTAATACCATAGAGGAATGAAGTTTGGACCCCATACTTGCTCACGAGTGTTTGGTTCGATCATGGAATGGATTGAGCATAATAATAGGTTGGAATGGATTTAGAAATTTTGGTGTATACATGGGAATGAGATTCCAAGGGATTGAAATGGAGTTAGAATTTATTGGATATCTAACTCCATTCCAAAACCCTCTAACCAAAAACTAGAATGGATTCAATCCATTCCAATCCATTTCAAAACATCAACCAAACACCCCAAACTCAATTTACATATTTTTGTTGTTCCTCGACTATCTTAAGAAAATATGCGTATAAATAAAAAAGGCGTTTTTAAGAGGGTCAATCCAACAAATTTAAAAAATGTAGTGTGGTAAATGTTAGAGAGGGGAATAGTACAAGACTATTTTGCAATGCGAAGGTGAGATTGGTTAGCTATGAAACGGAAATAGTACACATAGGAGAGCTGATCAAATGACCCAGGTTCCAAAGTTCGACCCGCCCCGATCCTCTTTTTCCCGGGTTTGGGCTAACCCAAAAAAGGCCAAAGCCGGTTCCAGGCAGCCCATTGGAAAAATTAGGCTGGATTTAGGCTCAACTCTCGGCCCCAAAAAGCCCAAAGCTCGACCCCAATTTTAATAGTTTGTGTAATGTTTAGTTGTGTACTCTGTATAAGTAAGCAAAAAGTCACAACCCGTTGATTATTAATATGTTACTGCCTACAAACAAGTTCTATATTCATGTTATCAATATCAAGATTCGGTTCATTGGACTTGGAATTGTGGATTAGAATTTCCTAAAATCTTGTTTCAAACCTTTTTTAGTTGTATTTTTTTCATGTGCGCTTTTTGCCTCGTTCACATTTTGAAAGTGTCACGAGTTGTAAGGGTAAAAAAAGCCCGATCTGTGGCCTGAGGGCTCATTTGAGCCCGTAGGGATTGAATTTGGGCCAAAGAAAAAGGTCTATTGACTTGGCCCGACACGGCCCGACCCTAATAATTGGATTGTTTTAAACATGTCAGCCCGGCCCAAGCCTTATCAAGCCCGGCCTATAATCAACTCTAAGACATAGATACTTAAACCCCGCATTTATATTTTATAATTAAGGTCCTTTAAATTATTCTTTCTTATAGTTGAAGTCCTTATTGTGTTGTTTACCCGACAATAACGATATACTCTTTTGACAAATTCAACTAAACTGTACTAGCCACTAGGTTTGACATTCATTCATTTTTAGTCGATTGACATGTTACAAGTTTCCGATGTGGCGTTCCGTACTTAACTTTGTTTCTTTAATTTCTGAGAAACTTGGATTTAATCTCAATGTAATGTATGGTAACGGTCCTGAATTGATTATCCTCGTAATTACCATGTTTTATCGACTTAGAGGTTGTTTGTTTGATACTTTGAAAACACGTTAATTGTAAAATCCCATGAATTGCAAAAATAAGGGTTGTTTGGTTGCCATAATTTTTATAAAATGGAGGAATTAGAAGTTCCTAGGAACTTCCAATGCCTAAATAATGTAGGAACTTGCTTACCTACTCCCCTGGGTCATTCGAAGTTCCTGTGGAATTTAATTCCTACATGCGCAACCAAACACTTTTTTCAAATTCACCCAAATTGGATGTGGGAACTTATTTCCCATGAATTGTAAGTTCCTAGAAAAATTAAGTTCCCTAATCAACCAAACGACTCCTTAAGAGTCATACCGCAAACCCAAAAACCCGAAAGTGACAAATGTAGATGCTACAAAATATAATGTTAAGACTAGGGTGTTGACCAGACGAGCCAAGCCCGTGTTTGGCCTTGCTCAGCTTGTGCTCGATTACCAAAACTCGAGTTCGAACTGATCTCGAGCTTACCCGAACTCGAAAAAAATGTGTTCGTTACAAAGCTTGTGAGTTTTAACACGAGCTCGAGCCAAACTCAAGTCCAATCGAGCCTATATAAAATTGTTTATTTTTTTTATTGTTTTCTTCCAACATTTTTAATAACAAGTTTCGAAGGTTTTATGTAAAAAAATATTTAGCAAATCAACAAGATATTTAATATGTATGATACAAAGATATAATAATGATAAAAAAAAAAATTATAGAATATGAGCATATTTTTAAAAAATATGAATAATATCTTATGTAATCTCAAATGTTAGAGCCGCTCGCGAACTTTTCGAGTCGAGTCAGCCTTTGTTCGGCTTGACTCATTAAGCTCTCCAGCCGAACTTACACGAGCCAAGCGTTGACCGAGCTGATCTCGAGTTGCGCGTAGTTAGTTCATAAGGAAGGGTCTACTGATTGCGTCACCTTGCTTGAAAACTATCCAAATCCCTGGCTTTGACTCCAGTTTCCTTGCGCCTTACTTATCCATATTCCATAGACAGATTCACCAAATCTAATGCTCCTCCTCTATACCTATGATTATACGCTATAAATGCATGACTTTTTGACACAAACAAAACTCAAAACCAACAACAATGGGGAAAACATTGGCTACACTCTTTGGAAGGACATCAAAGTTGACAGCTTTATTACGCGATTCCATCACGCGAACAATCTTCCTAAGGAACCGACACGATTCTCTTCTCTTCTTTTCTACTTCTGATGTGGTCGAGCTGCTCAAACTTGGTCAAAACAAACAAGCTCTTCTGCGTGTAATCATTCATTCTTAAGTTGCTAATTATATTTTCAGCTAATCCTCTGCTTTTTCAATTTGGGTTTGCTAATTAACAAGGATAAAATGAACAGGTTGAGCATGTGATAAAGAGCAGGAACATGGTAGAGACGCTTTCTATGGTACAATTTTACTGTCATCTCCTTGTGAAAGGAGCTTCACAGATAGAAAGAAGCAAGTAAGTTTATCTTCATTCATGCTTTTTTTATCCACAAAAAATTTCATCGACCCAACTAGTTCGCAGTCCAAAAAAACAGCAATAAGAACAGCTCATTGCTGTCATTCATGTACGACACAAGTTTGGGTAGGGACTAGGGGTTTATGTCAGAACAAGGTGAGCTTAAAAAGTTTCAACTCGAAATCTCATTATATAGCGTTGGAAGATTTTCTCATGTCTTTTATGCAAAACTTGTTTCAGGGATTGTCCAGAAGAATTCAAGGAAGCTATATCAAGCTTGATATATGCATCTTCCAGGATCGGAGAATTCCCAGAACTTGTACACACTCGAGACTATTTCGCCTCCAGATTTGGAAAGGATTTTGTGTCACACATCACGGAATTTCCTCTGTATTCTGATGTGAATGCCAAAGTAATTTCAAAATCTTTCTTGTATTTCTCGGTGATTTTATAGCAAGGTTAATTTGAAGTTCTGAGTTTCTTTCAGATTGTGCAGAACCTCTCCACACGTAAACCGAGCTTGGAAACACGAGTGAGCTATCTAAGGGAGATAGCATCAGAAAATGGGATAACTCTACACCTCGATATAGATTTGCGACAAGGTAACAAATTTAAACCACCAAATACGTAGTCATATAGGATGATAATTTTGTTTATTAGCTCATTTTTCTCTGCTGTGGTTTAGAAACAGAAAAGGGAAAGCCAACTAAGCTTAGCCGAAACACATTGACGATAAATCAAGTCCTTACAAGCGGTGGTTAGCACGAAGATGACAAGAGTTATGATGTTTTGGGTTATTCATTCGTTCATTCATTCAATTTTTCATTTATTCATTTTATTCAATTGTTCGTTCATTCATTATGTAATTACATGTATGTAAGTACCGCATTTGAGAGGTTCACGGTTTGATATGAATTTTGAATCAAACTAGTTAAAGTGTTGAACAAAGAAACTGAGCATTGTTTTATATGTTGATCAGAAAGGGAAAAAAGTTATAGACAGCTTTGTTGCAACAGGGTTTACTATGAAAACGAAACCATGAAAGAGCATGAGAGCCATGAAACGCCATTAACAATTCATTTCCAAGCAATTTGGAGCTTGATCATAAATTCTGAAGTAACATTACACAAATAAAACAGGTGGTAGCAGTAAAAAGGAACAAACCTTGTATGAAGACAATAGAATACAACAGACGTTTACGTGGAGAAAAAGGGTTTGCTCAAGAAGCAAGATTACCGCCACTTTGTTGCCACAAATTGATGATATCAGTGGCTTGATTAAGAAGAATAATCATTTGTTTCTGAGAGATCCAGGGTTTGCTCTCGAGCAAGACCTTGAGCTCTTCCCAAGCATCTTTCCTAGGCCAAAAGTAGTATGGTTCCATGTCCAGGGACACTTTGGTCGAGGGCAAGACCAATGTTCTTATCCATCCAGATGAATTTGAGTACTAACCTCGGCTTATCCGTTGGCTTTACAACCACTTTCAGCTTCTGCATTGATAATACAATGACCAAATCAATCACAACTCACAACTCACAACATACCATATCATCAACTATTGGGTTCTGCTAGATTTGTGGAGTTCATGCATGGATTAAGTCATACACACTGGAGATTGGGTCATGTTTGAGCTGCGGTTTGTTTGATATGGTCATATTGAGGATGCAAAAAAACAAAATTCAGAGTTAACTTATCCAACAAAATTATCAGCCGTAGGTTTGTGAAGAAATCAAGGATTAAAACGTAGGGAGTATTTTGTTAGGTATACATAATCACAACTTGCATAGATTAACAAACAATATCCTTTATAAAATTCAAATGTAATGGGAGTCATAAGGTCATTGACAGGTTGCCAAAGAAAACAGCTTTCATTGAGTACAACATTAGCTCAGTGCCTCAATAGCTCGTGCAAATTGCAGGGTGTACGCAACCTTATCGGCTTATCTGTGTTAGTCAGCACTCCAAATAAACAAATTTGTTAAGTAAATTATGTAAAACTGCAGACCCTAAAAGGCTAAAACAAATGTATCAATATGCTAATACTTTGAATGAATCCATCTATTAACCTCACAAAACATAAAACACAAATCACAAATCAAACAAAAATAACGTCGAGTAGAGATGGTAACACACCCAGGTTTTCGTCTTCTGATAATTTAAATTAAAATGAAATATAACAAAAAAGAAAAAAAGAGTTGAAATGAAAAAGAGAGGGCAGAAGATGACCTCTTTATTGGCAGGAACATCAAAATCATAGTCAGAAATGGGTTGAGAAGATGAGACATTGGTAGAAAATGTTGGATTTTTGTTGATAATGTGGGAGAATGATGGTGTGAAGAAAAGGGTTTTGGGTTAGTTGGAAAGGTGGTAACTTTGAAGGGTGGTTTAAGAGAGAATTTGGGAGATGGGAATGCTGAGGTGTTGACAATGGCGTTAATATTGGGTTGGACCGCCATTGATAGCATTTTTCAAGCTTCAATTCAAGGAAGGGAGTGAGGAATTTCTAGTGAGATATATGGAGACTTGTTCCAAGATAAGGGAGATTCTCTTCACCCCGTCTGTCCAGTTGTGTTATCTCTTTTATTATCATTCCTGAATTTTTTTGGTAGAAGGGTGATATATACGAAAGTAATTGGATAATTGGGATCAGTTTGAAAATATTTGGAGTTATAGTGTACATGTGAACATTTTTCGCTTTTTTCTAGATTTTAAGTAAAGCCGCGAGGTTATCCGCGGCTTTGCCCAGTGTGATTATTCTTTTTAATATGCAAACTTCCCAGGAGGTTTGAAGTTGGGAAGAAATACGGAAGAGGGAAGCCGTTGAGGATCTAAGCGACTTCGCCCAAAAAAAATTTTAAAAAAAAAATACGGAAGCACGAAGCCGCTGGCACCCTGCGGCTTCACTGCTAAATTAAAAAAAAAAAAACCGACATTTACACATCCACACTCTCATTCACTCACCAAAAAAACATCCCCAAATTAAAAACACCAAACCCTAATTTTTCGACCCTCCCATTTTCTCCTCAAATTCTTCCATTTTTGGTTCTATTAATTGTTCTTCATCATCCTAATTTCATCTTAAGGTATTAATTCATGCTTTTTCATGTATTAATTCATTCTAATTCAGTATTTTGGTTTGATTTAGTATCATACCCAATTTGCTAGTTACTTTATTTTTTTGATTATTAGTTTAGTTTATTAGTTTTATTGTTCAAATTAGTTGTTATATTTAGTTTATTATTTACAATGGAGGTAAATAATTACCCATTGACATGTTGGTGGAATGGTGAAGTAGCTGTTAATGGTGAAGATGTTAGTTATAAGGGTGGTTGTGAATGCTTTATACTTATTTGTTAGTAGTAATATTAGTTTTAATGAGCTTAAGGATGAAATTTATGAGTCATTAGAGGCAGATAGAACAAAATATGAGCTTAGTATCAAAATGAAATACTCAAGTGTAAGAGGTTACAAAGTAGTATCCTTGAGTAATGATCGTAGTTTGAAAGCATTGTGGCTAATTGTGTGTCAATCAAAAGCTTTATCCATGGATTTGTTTATCGAGTTAAAGCCTTTTGAAGAAGAACTTCAAAATACTCAAAAATATCTAGAATCTTTTCCTATGTCATTCACAAATATGTTTAGTCAAGTTGAGGAACATAATTGGCAAGTGTCTTTGTCAACTAATATTGATGGGGATGAGATTGGGAATGGGATTGAGGAGGAGGATGCAATGTTTGAGTTGAGTGAGGATGAGGATGATATGATGGACTTTGTTTCTCAAGCATGTACCAACACCTAATCCATTGAACTTGGAGCTTTAGATGTGGGTGTTGAAAATAATTGGTATAAATCAAGTGTGCCTCCATTTAAGAATAGGGATGAATTTATGGTTGGACATAATTTTGGAAGCAAGGAGATTTTGCGACAAGTTGTGACATCTTACCACGTTGCTAGAAATCAAGTTTACAAAATTGCTGAATCAAGACCTCATACCGTGACTTATAAGTGTAATAGGCAACCCTTAGCTTGTAAATGGTATTTGAGAGCGAGTCAAAAAAATGTACATTCTAAAATGTTCACAATTGTGTCATACAAAGCCCCCCATGAAACTTCTTGTGTGGTTCGAAAACCTTCTCTTGATCATCCAAATTTGAAGGGGGATTTCGTAAGCAATGCTATTAAGCATCTTGTGAAAGAAGATTGGGGGGCTAAGGTTAGTTTGTTAAGGATATCCATAACTAAGGAATTCAACTCAAGATTTCTTATTGGAAGACTTGGATGGCAAAACAAAGAGTCTTGGCGGATCATTATGGAGATTGGGAGGAGTCATATGCTTTTCTTCCCCGTTATTTAGATGCTTTAAAAGAGGTAAATCCGGGAACCGCCGTCCATTTTGTCAATAAGCCCACTAATGATCCCAATATCCAACAATTTGATAAAGTGTTTTGGTCATTTGGTCCATCCATCAAAGGTTTTCGTCATTGTAGGCCCATTATTACCACAGATGGCACTCATCTTTATGGCAAATATCGTGGGGTTATGTTTATTGCAATGGGAGTTGATGCAAATGACCAAATCTTTCCATTAGCGTTTGCCATTGTTGAGAAGGAGGACTATGAGAATTGGAGTTTCTTTTTGGCTTGCATAAGACATTATGTGACACAACGTGTTGGTCTTTGTGTCTTATCTGACCGACATAAGGGTATTTTAAAGTCAATGAGTACAGTGGGGAGTGGGTGGGAAGAGCCGTACGCTTTTCATAGATATTGTATTCGTCATCATGCATTCAACATTAACAAGATGTTCAAAGATACAAATTTGAAATCCACTTTCTCCGAGAGCGCTATGCAACACCAAATTTCAAAATTTGACTTAGGCATGATCCAAATTGGTGAGATCAATGCGCATGCTAAAGCTTTGTTAGAGAGCATCCCTTCAAGTAAGTGGTCTCTTGCGCACGATGGTGGTAAGAGATATGGGTTGAAAACAACAAATATGAGTGAATGTTTCAATGGTGTCCTCAAGGGGGTAAGATTTATCCCAATTCAAGCCCTAGTAAAAGCCACTTATACCCGAGTGAATAAGTATTTTGTTGAGAGAAGAAAAATAACAAAAGAAAGGGTATCAAGTGGTTTGAAATGGTCGGCTAAATTAAGTAAGACGCTTGATGAAATTGAAGAAATTGTCGCCCACCATGAAGTAAGTCAACGTGATTCTGAGCAAGGCTTTATCAAGTGACTACATGTCAAAGTCGTAGGCTTGCAAATAGTGGTGGAAGGAGTCACACGGTTCGATTGATTGAAAATACATGTACTTGTAACAAGTGGCAAAACTTTCATTACCCTTGTTCACATGTAATGGCGGTATGTCGTGCATTTTCTATAGACTACGATCAATATGTTGACCCATTATACTCTTCTGGGGAATATCATGGTTGTTATCGTGCAATCTTTCAACCAATTCCGGATGTGAGTTATTGGAAACCATGGACAGGACCGGTTTTGATTCCAAACGGAGAAATGGTTAGAGGAAAGGGAAGACCGAAATCTAAAAGAATTCGTAATGAAATGGATGAGAGTTCCAAATCGACTATCACTTGTAGCCCGCTTAGTGCCGAACAACAATCAAGAGACCTATACGAGTTGCGTCACAACTTCTATCCGAATGCGGCGGATAACATGATGCTTGTAAGTCTTTTAAGTACCTTTCTCTAATTTTAGTACCTATATTTAATTTTAACAACATTTTTGTAATATGTTATTTGTTCAATTTTGTATAGCGAGGGTCATGTATTCAACTACAACCATGCTACAACTTTGCTTGGTAACATGCCGGATGATGTACCACTAGTTCATGTCGACTTGGTGCGTGAGATGCAACAAATGTCGCTCCAATGCTTGCAACAAACGGGACATGGGTACCGTGTTCAACCCTTTGAGGCCGACCACCCTAGCCTTGAACTCCTAGATATGATTTTCGACACTTGGACCATAGACTTAGCCCTGTCCAAGAGGAAGATACACCTAGCGGTTCAACTTCAAGACCGAGGGGAAAGAAGACTCGCACGAGATTGGGCTAGTGTGAAATCATGTAGGCAATAAGTGTTTTGTGTTTTCATGTAGGGAATAAGTGTTTTGTGTTTATTGTCTGGCTAGGCTGTAATGTTTGCAGACCAAAGTTGTATTTGTTTGGTTTTTGTAGATGTTATTTGTCTAATCATCATTACTTTTCAAGTACTATGCTATTGGAAAAAATGATTTTCTTCTGGTTCTTTAAAAAAATTGCAAATATCTTATGTATTCTTCAAGCTCGTAGTTTGTGGTTGTGCTTTATCATGCTCACTTTCATTGGATAAGGAGGATGAATTCCACGTAAAATGATAGTCTATTAGTGAATTCAGATAAACTAAATGCTGTAAGAAGTGTGAAATGTAGAAAATTTGATGACACCTTTGGAAGCATCACACTGGGCAAAGCCGCTGAGGATCTAAGCGGCTTCCCCTCCTCCCTCTTTTCTTCCCAGCCTTCAAACCTCCTGGAATTTTTTTAAAAAATCACACTGGGCAAAGCCGCTGAGGATCTAAGCAGCTTCCCCTCTTCCTCTTTTCTTCCCAGCCTTCAAACCTCCTGGAAAGTTTCCATATAAGAAAAAAAATCACACTGGGTGAAGCCGCTGATAACCTCAGCGGCTTTGCTTAAAATCTAGAAAAAAGCGAAAAGTGTCCACGTGGACACTATAACCCCAAATACTTTCAAACCAACCCCAATTACTTCCGTAAATAACACCATTTAACCAAAAAAATCATCATTCCTCCTCCGTACTCTTTTATTTGTGTTTCGTGAATCGTGATCTTTTTAACGTTAATCGTGATCTTTTTAACGTTAATCATGACACAGTGATTTGGTACCTATTTCCAACATAAAGGTACCAATTTTATCTCTAATCCTTATTGATATGTACCTATTTTATTAGGTTTGATACCAAATTTTCTTAAATTTGTTCAATAAGCTTATTGAGATGTCATCTCTCAAAAGACCTACTGCACACATTGTGAAGATCGAGGGGATTATACATTGTTACTGACAGTGGACAACTCAATTTACCCAACAAAAAAACTTATCAAGCACTAGTTTATTGTCACATAGGCAGAGGGTCGAACCCATTTGGCCGAAAGTCGGTTTCATAAAAATAAAGAATAGTCATTGAAATTTGTTAGGAAAGCAATGTACCGAGAAATAGGAACATACATCGGAGGTACTACCTCACATTTTTCCTAGTTTTTGAGCATATGCATATCTTTTTGAGTATATGAATATTTATTTGAGCTAGTGAATATTTTTTTGAGCATATGCATATTTTCTTGAGCATATGAATATTTTTTTGAGCATATGAATTTTTTTTTTCAGCATATGAATTTTTTTTTAAGCTTATGAATTTTTTTTTGAGCATATGAATTTTTTTTTGAGCTTATGAATAATTTTTTGAGCTTATTACCTTAAACTTTATATGTTTTTGAGCATGAGTTTTTTTTTAGCTTATTACGTCAAACTTTATTTGTTTTTGAGCATATGAGCATTTTTTCTGAGCTTATAGAAATTTATAAGTTAAATTTTAATTTTTTTTTTCTTAAAAGTAAAATATAACCAGTTTATATGTAATATTTTTGAGCTTAATGTTTTAATAACTTAACTCAAAAACTTTATACCGATACTCATAATTTTTAAAACAAAGTTCAAAAACATTAATATAAATGCTCAAAAAGTATAATATTGGCGGTAGTACCTCGGATGTATGATCCTCCTACTGCAACGTACCCGTTTCACGTAGGAACAAGGTAGTAGGTTTTGAGAATAAGTTAAAGAAAAGAAAATGTAAATCTTGAAAAGCTTTCAGTATATGAAGGAACCTTAGGAAGTGGGAAGAAAAATAGTTATAGGGGAATTGAGGTAAATAGGAGTATACAGCATTTATTTTTGATGCTCTTTGAAATGTCACAAATCTTGTTCTCGTAAAAATTGTCCGCACATCATTTCTAAAAGATTTGCCTGTAACATGTCGAATTGGTACTCCGTAATTTGACGACCAACAAACAGTTTTACATCTATATTTTGCATTGGACACTTGTAAGTTGTAACCAAAAACAATAACAAAATATCCATTTATTCATCAAATAAACTTATCACAAAACCGTTTATACAACAAAGGTTACATGTATTGTCTTAGGACCACGCTTCGACATGGTACCTACCAGCCTTCTCCAATGCTAAGAGCCACCTTGCAGCGTCTTGCTTGGAAGCTCCACTCTCCATGCTGATGATTTCTTCGAAAGCCATCATAACATCACAAGGCATTTTACTCGAAGAACCGGCGATATAAATATGAGCTCCTTCACATAAAAGATTCCAGATTTTCTTGCTAGCCTCCCTCATCTTATGTTGTACATACACTTTCTTTGGCTGGTCTCTGGAGAAAGCTGCATAAAACCCGCCACCATTTTCTTCTGAAAGAACCTTCCCATTCTCCGAATGCAGCTGCCAAAAATCTTGGTACAAAAAATCGTCTTCTCTCTTCCGACAGCCAAAAAAGAACAAAATCGGTGCAGTGGGGCCGGTTTTACTCTCAATGGCTCTCTGTGCCACAAATCCGCGAAAAGGAGCACATCCAGTCCCCGGTCCTACTAGAATAAGGGGGAGTGATGGTGACGGGGCTGGAAGTAAGCCTTTCTGAAACCATACTGGAACTAAAACCCCTGTTTATGCAGAAGAGATACTTTAACACAGTTTTTGTGGAGGGATAATAGGGCTTCTCACATACAAGTCGTATAAGAAATTGTAGGGGTGAGCAAATTTAGGTCCGGACCGGAAAAATGGACCGGACCGGACCATTTGGTGTGGACCAAACCCGGAGCGAACTATTTTGGTCCGGTTCTCGGTCCTCATTTTTTCAAGTTTTGGTCTTCGGTCCGGACCGGTCCGGTCCAAGACCGGTTAATTTAGGTCCGGACCAAATGGACCAAAGTTCATGTTTTTTAAGACTAATCATTAAAATATTTGAATTAAATTAACATTTTATCTTCAAAAGACATTATAAATTAGTATTGTCAATGATTTTCATAAAAAGTGTCATCTAACTATTTAAATGCATTTTATTTAGCGGAATTAAAATGTAATTATCGTATACGAAATAGTGAAAAAAAATAGTTTAGGTCCATTTCGGTCCAAGACCGGACCGGACCAAATATTTCAGGTTTGGTCCGGTCCAAGACCGAAAGTTTTAGGTCCGGTCTTTGGTCCACCAAATTTTTAAGTTTGGTCTTCGGTCCGGTCCGGTTCGGTTCATTCCGGTCTTGGACCGATTCTCACCCCTAAGAAATTGTGCTTTGATAAAATTGAACTTTAATTTCTGTAAGAGTGATTAGCGACACACCTTGTTCATGATCAATTCCAGCAAGCCAATTTGAGCAAAGACCAGACCGCTTCCTCTTAAAAGGCGTTGTCCATGACACCAGGCTCACGGTCAAATGGACTTCCTTAGGATGAGCAATCGGAGAGGAGGAAATGGAGAAAGCCCTAGTTTTCAAAGGGGGGACCAGCTGGACTAACCATTCAAATGGCATTTGAACAGAAGGGAAATCCTCTAAAACCTAAAATTCATTTTAAATGAAACCGCATATATGGGAGAAATGTTGAATATTACTGTAATTGCTTAGCTATGAACAAACCAAATAAGTCACCTCGAGGACAGTTCTTCTTTCCTTCTGGTTATATTCGTACAGATCATCACGCCCTTCAGGTGATGCAAAATACTGTAGTCTTTCCTTCTCGTGCTCAGCAGTTGCAAAGTGACTCATCACCTGCAGAGACATCAAGGATAAAACTCCATTTAAAAATGACACGAAATTCGATTATCTCCATACAACGAATTACTTGACTTTCGATAATCATCATTTAAGGAATCTGTTTATGTCAACTAAATATTTTAAATTTTTAACTATTTTAAATATAAGCATGATCAGCTGATAATCCATATAGAAGTGATAGCTTTACGCAGACATCTCAGAGTATTAACAGTACCTCAAACATATAGCGTCGAGCAGAAGCAGAAGCAATATCCATGGTCAATTCCACAAATGACTTTAGCCTGACTGGCACCTCAGATATTTCCAACTCGCGAGTTATATCTCTTGACTGAACCTGCAGCAAACATTGTTTTTTTAATTTCAAGCAAAAACTTCAAATTATTTTAGTCTTTGGTTAGCTTACGACGGACTAAAGCAAAATGGTTCACCCAGCTCGTTGTGCTTCCTTTTTGTGAATTACCAGCCATTGAATGCAATTACCAACATAATTTTCTTTTTGTGGTCATCCAAAAGCATTCTCTCTGTGACTCTGTGTTATTAAACAGGGGTAAGGCTATGTCCTCGAGAGCCCTAGAGGCATTAGTGTTGCTATTGTTGAAAACAAAAACTACAAACTCTAAACACGCTAAAAGACTCTACATATATAACATGGTGGCAAGAGTAGATTTCTGGCAAATTATAGATAGGTTAAGCAACAAAATAATCCAGCGAACGAAGAATCTATTTACATAGAATGATATGGTAATATCAGTTGGTCTAAAATGTCAATCAGCAATGCTTAAAATTTAAAAAGCCAAACATTTACATAGCAAACATCAAGGTTATAAAAACTACAAACCGTTATGAGTGCTTCAGGATCCAAATTACAACGATATAAAAAAGCGTCAACAGCATCAGGATTTTGAGATGGAAGTATCTCTAGCACATCACCAACTTCATACTCAACTTCCTGAAAGAAATGAGACATGGAGATAGAAAAAAGTCTCAACAAAGCTATAATTAGCTTAGTTCAATAACTAAGATATACAGTCTGCAACTCACGGTAGAATGAAATTCAAATTCAAGATGGCGGACATCTCTCTCACACCCTGCTCTTGTTAATGAAGAGTTACCCACCTGAAAGCAAAAAACGGATATACATTCATAAATGGACATGGAACCTGTTGCCGGACATTAAGCTGCAAGTAAAGGCAACTGCTTGCATTTATGTCACGAAATGAAAACATGCTTATGTTACGCAAGTGTAAGGACATCACAGTTTGTTCTCTTTTACCCATAATTAAAACCTTATCATTCATAACACTAATAGGGTAAAGACGGTCCTACGGTGGAACACGATGAGTTCTTAGGATTTTAGGCTGAGATGCGTTTTTATCTTGGAATCTTACAAGCTCACCACAAATGTTAAATTACTACCAATGTCTTACCATAGCATTCACTTACCGATTTTTTTGCCTGGACAATGTTCATTCTATCTGTATCATAGATGTAAAATTGCGGAGTAATACTCCCTAGTCCCTCCATCCCATTTATTGTCCTCATTTGATTTTGGTGGTCAAACAACATCGACATTAACCCGTATTTTCTCATAATATACCGCAGTGTACAAATTTCTAATGATAATTGGAAATAGTTACTTTAATAAATCTAACATGAAAAAATTTACATTGAATCCCTACTTACTTTTGGAGAAATAAATGGTAATTGGCCACCAATGTAAAATGGAAAAGACAAAATGTAGGATGGATGTAGGAGTACCGTATAATAATTTCAATCATCATCGATCAATTAGCGGCAACATGAAGAGAACAATACTATCACGATACAACGGGCTACAATATACTATAGCAGCAAGGAATAGCGGTGATCAAATTGCACCGATAGAAAATGAGTAAAGACGAGCTTTGACATCAATTCAAGTAGGATTGTAAATGATATGAGCCCTCGGATTCAGCTAAGTCAAAGCTCGGCTCATGCTCGGTCAAAGCTCAGCTCATGCTCGGTCAAACCTAGCTCAAGCCGAGCTTGGCTAAATACTAGCCGAGCTCGAGCTCTGCAAGGCTCGACTCGGAAGCTCGTTTGGGCTCGTTTATAATTGTTTTTTGCATTATTTTTATATTCTACTATTATTTTTATTTCAAATTATGTTATTTAAGCATTTTTAAGTATATTATAATATAATATTTTGTAGAATTTTATAATCTTTTTTTTTTTAATATTTATATTTAATTAAATTCAAAAGGCAAGAAAGTGAAAATAATAAATGATAAAACGACCGCGTGCCCGAGCCTATCCCGAGCCCACCCGAGCCCACCCGAGCTAGAGCTCGAGCACAGATCCGCTCGTTTACAGCCCTAAATTCAAGAGACATCGAGCAAGAAAGGTCTGCAAACTATCATACAGCTGAAACCCGTATAGGATACAAAAAGAAAGGCTCGCTGCAGCTAAGTCGTCATGGTTGCAAACACAAAGATAGAAAATGATGCAGACCCAAAGGAATACCATTTTTAGCCAACAGTGAGGTCTGCTCTTGTCTACTGGAACCCTTGCAGGAGTCATCAAGCGAGAACATTGAATTGAAAAAGCTCTAGACTCCAAATCTGTATTAAGAACAAATAATCACGTCAATACAAATGTAATATGCCAATATCTATAAAGGTGCTAAAGGCTTATGAGAGAATAAAGGGCAGCCGGTGCACGATGGCGTCCCCACAACGCGAGGATCCGGGGAAGACTTATGAGATAATAGAAAAAAAAACTTCTTTGGATAAAGTGAGCGAGAATTTGCAAAGTCGCCGGGAGAACAAAAGAGCCAGATGAAATATCCAAAATGTACAATAGAGAATTAGAGCTAAAATGAGAGCTAGAAAAAGAGAAATCACTTGAGGGACTACACCAAGGTCCAGTATGCAGACAATAACTACCTGATGTGGCTGATAATGATGAACTTGTCTGGTCTTTGAGATGATAAGTTACAACAACATTAGGCTTATCCATCCTTTCTGGAACAATAAAGTGCTCCCCCTTTGGGAAGAGTTTTGGATATCTTTCATACAGACAACCCCATAATGACGACATCCACGGATCTAACAAACCTTCATACCTATCAAAGACCAATGAGAAAAGCTTCCAATTAGCGACGTACAAAGTCTTTATCCCATAGCACTATAGATTAACGAGAACTAAAATAATAAAAAAAACTCTTGCATAGAAGCAAGTTGTTAAGACGAAAGATTGAGAGTGGTAAATATATGCTTTGCTTAGACAGGTATAAATATTAAGAAAGAAATTGAGATCATACCCTGAAGGATGCTGATCGTCTCCAAGGCCCCTTTCAATAAGTGGAGTTCCACCAAGTTTTGAGAGCCTTGCATCCAGCTTCTTTGCAACAAACTGCAGTGACAGGGATATATTGACTCAACACAATGTTGGGTTATGTGATATATCCTCAAGTATAATTGGACTACCAGATACTATAAGCTGTAGTTAATTGACAGCCTCCACAGCAGTTTCATGATTTTTTTCTAGAAGAGGCTGATGGGGGAGGGGCATACTCTATAAATGTAGACGGTCAAACCCCAGAAGAACACTAACTTCAACATCCAACCACGAGGCTCGTGAACTTGTGCAACATGAATCAAACCCCAGTCTATCGTCTGGAACTTGGAATTAAAAGGCTCAACCACCTAAAATGTACAGCACTCTATTGCACACAGTGCAGTTTTTTTCTCAATAAAATTGAGATAGTTGAAGGGTCAAAGTCAATAGTATGATTATGCACTAACCAATACAATCTACAATGTAACATAGCTGATTAGCAACACAAATGCAGAAACCAAAGTCTGGGAAGCTAACAAGAGAGAAAGAGGTACCGTAGTTCCCCAACGATAAACAGGATCGTAGAAGCATTACATTGTATTTCTGGTAACCTGAGTCTCCTAATCCAAAAACTCCGTAGTGCACTCCAACCAGCCACCGTTCAGGAAGCCTTGATTGCAAAAGGAACCTCCAAAACACCTACAGTTCATTAAAGTGGTTCACTTAAAGAAGGAAAAAAGACCATAGATGTCCAAGTTGAAGAAGTTCACTAAATAGCTAGCATCATTAAATAACCTTCATTGAATTAGGTGTGTCACCCTGGCCTGTAGTGGAAACAACGAAGATCACAGTTTTCTCTTTGGGTAGCAAACTCTGACAAGGAAAAAAAATGTGACGGCTTTGAAGTGAGACAGTTAAAATATACAATTACCAACCAATCTATACCCAACTAACCACATCCATGATGCGGGTTATGAAAACAAGAGAGTAAGATGATAATGAAACAAAGTTTTGAACTTGGTCGATGCATAAGTTTACAGACAGGAGTCAGAAGTCAGAACAGAGAAAAATCCGTTCCCATATAATGATACTCCATAATACATGACAGCAACCTCATCTCATGGACTTCTTCTAACTTCAATCAAATCAACATCAAACACCCACAAAAATGAAAGAAGCCGAAACCTTTTCTACAACTTCAACAGAAAATATAATTTTATAAAGTTTGAGTAAGAGATATTGTCATAAAACCCAAAACTCTCTTAACAATATTACACAAGAATGCTATCACAAAGTTTGCAATTTTTCTCAACATATCTCAATCATTCTCCATCCAACAACAAAGAACAAACTTCTCCAGCTACAGTGTTTGAATACTTAAACAAACCGGAATTACAAGTAACCAATCAATCAAAAAAACAATAAGAGCGCAAAAGTTTTAGAATGCGAGACGAAAGTTGAAAGCAAGGAAGAATAGAAAGCAGAAGGTTCTCATACGGGATCAAATTCATCGATGGAGAGAATAGAGACAGGACAAGCTCTGCGGTCAGCTTCACGAGCAATGCGTTCAGCAGCATCCATTGCATTGCCTGTTTGAGAAGCGTATAGAACCACAAGTTTGTGGGTTTCCTCCATGATTTGAAGTTGGTGTTTTAGAGACCTGTAATGGGATGCTATTAGCATTCACCCTGCCTGTTAAGTGTTAGCTCTATTTTTCATACACTCCTTCTGACCCAAATCATTTGTTTATGTTTGATTAATATATCCGCACAAAGAAAAGATAGGCAACAAAATGATTAGGACGGAGCGAGTATCCATCTACTCCCAAGGACAACACATAAAACCCCAATTAAAATCAGACCACTAAGTAACAAATAAAGGGCGGCGTGGTGCTGGTAGGCGGTGGAATGGCGAATTTCAACTAAAGATTGAAACTTTATTCAAAATTGAGCAAATTTCTACAGAAGAATACCTTAAATTTAGAAATGTTTTATAAAGACACCCTAGAACGAGGTAATGGAAATACCTTAAATTGTTAAATTACGGTGGCGTTGACAAGGTTGTTAGAGGGCGATGGTGGCGGCAGAAGGGTCTTCGAGGAAGGCCGTCGTCGTCGAAGGGTGTCGCCGGTGGCTCAATATTGCGTTGAGTCAATATATACCTGTCACTGCAGTTTGTTGCAAAGTCAGTTCTTTATATGATATGACTGTTAAACCTATGGTCATTGTTTAATGCACATCTTTTCTCAGCGTCTGCGCCCTTTGAGATTTAACCCACATATTAAATGATAGTGACCCACGGGCACGCGGTCGTTTTATCATTTTACATTGGTGGCCAATTACCATTTATTTCTCCAAAAGTAAGTAGGGATTCAATGTAAATTTTTTCATGTTAGATTTATTAAAGTAACTATTTCCAATTATCATTAGAAATTTGTACACTGCGGTATATTATGAGAAAATACGGGTTAATGTCGATGTTGTTTGACCACCAAAATCAAATGAGGACAATAAATGGGATGGAGGGACTAGGGAGTATTACTCCGCAATTTTACATCTATGATACAGATAGAATGAACATTGTCCAGGCAAAAAAATCGGTAAGTGAATCCTATGGTAAGACATTGGTAGTAATTTAACATTTGTGGTGAGCTTGTAAGATTCCAAGATAAAAACGCATCTCAGCCTAAAATCCTAAGAACTCATCGTGTTCCACCGTAGGACCGTCTTTACCCTATTAGTGTTATGAATGATAAGGTTTTAATTATGGGTAAAAGAGAACAAACTGTGATGTCCTTACACTTGCGTAACATAAGCATGTTTTCATTTCGTGACATAAATGCAAGCAGTTGCCTTTACTTGCAGCTTAATGTCCGGCAACAGGTTCCATGTCCATTTATGAATGTATATCCGTTTTTTGCTTACAGGTGGGTAACTCTTCATTAACAAGAGCAGGGTGTGAGAGAGATGTCCGCCATCTTGAATTTGAATTTCATTCTACCGTGAGTTGCAGACTGTATATCTTAGTTATTGAACTAAGCTAATTATAGCTTTGTTGAGACTTTTTTCTATCTCCATGTCTCATTTCTTTCAGGAAGTTGAGTATGAAGTTGGTGATGTGCTCGAGATACTTCCATCTCAAAATCCTGATGCTGTTGACGCTTTTTTATATCGTTGTAATTTGGATCCTGAAGCACTCATAACGGTTTGTAGTTTTTATAACCTTGATGTTTGCTATGTAAATGTTTGGCTTTTTAAATTTTAAGCATTGCTGATTGACATTTTAGACCAACTGATATTACCATATCATTCTATGTAAATAGATTCTTCGTTCGCTGGATTATTTTGTTGCTTAACCTATCTATAATTTGCCAGAAATCTACTCTTGCCACCATGTTATATATGTAGAGTCTTTTAGCGTGTTTAGAGTTTGTAGTTTTTGTTTTCAACAATAGCAACACTAATGCCTCTAGGGCTCTCGAGGACATAGCCTTACCCCTGTTTAATAACACAGAGTCACAACACAGAGTCACAGAGAGAATGCTTTTGGATGACCACAAAAAGAAAATTATGTTGGTAATTGCATTCAATGGCTGGTAATTCACAAAAAGGAAGCACAACGAGCTGGGTGAACCATTTTGCTTTAGTCAGCTTGAAGGAAAGAAGAACTGTCCTCGAGGTGACTTATTTGGTTTGTTCATAGCTAAGCAATTACAGTAATATTCAACATTTCTCCCATATATGCGGTTTCATTTAAAATGAATTTTAGGTTTTAGAGGATTTCCCTTCTGTTCAAATGCCATTTGAATGGTTAGTCCAGCTGGTCCCCCCTTTGAAAACTAGGGCTTTCTCCATTTCCTCCTCTCCGATTGCTCATCCTAAGGAAGTCCATTTGACCGTGAGCCTGGTGTCATGGACAACGCCTTTTAAGAGGAAGCGGTCTGGTCTTTGCTCAAATTGGCTTGCTGGAATTGATCATGAACAAGGTGTGTCGCTAATCACTCTTACAGAAATTCAAGTTCAATTTTATCAAAGCACAATTTCTTAGGGGTGAGAATCAGTCCAACACCGGAATGAACCAAACCGGACCGGACCGAAGACCAAACTTAAAAATTTGGTGGACCAAAGACCGGACCTAAAACTTTCGGTCTTGGACCAGACCAAACCTGAAATATTTGGTCCGGTCCGGTCTTGGACCGAAATGGACCTAAACTATTTTTTTTCACTATTTCGTATACGATAATTACATTTTAATTCCGCTAAATAAAATGCATTTAAATAGTTAGATGACACTTTTTATGAAAATCATTGACAATACTAATTTATAATGTCTTTTGAAGATAAAATGTTAATTTAATTCAAATATTTTAATGATTAGTCTTAAAAAACATGAACTTTGGTCCATTTGGTCCGGACCTAAATTAACCGGTCTTGGACCGGACCGGACCGGACCGAAGACCAAAACTTGAAAAAATGAGGACCGAGGACCGGACCAAAATAGTTCGCTCCGGGTTTGGTCCACACCAAATGGTCCGGTCCGGTCCATTTTTCCGGTCCGGACATAAATTTGCTCACCCCTACAATTTCTTATACGACTTGTATGTGAGAAGCCCTATTATCCCTCCACAAAAACTGTGTTAAAGTATCTCTTCTGCATAAACAGGGGTTTTAGTTCCAGTATGGTTTCAGAAAGGCTTACTTCCAGCCCCGTCACCATCACTCCCCCTTATTCTAGTAGGACCGGGGACAGGATGTGCTCCTTTTCGCGGATTTGTGGCACAGAGAGCCATTGAGAGTAAAACCGGCCCCACTGCACCGATTTTGTTCTTTTTTGGCTGTCGGAAGAGAGAAGAAGATTTTTTGTACCAAGATTTTTGGCAGCTGCATTCGGAGAATGGGAAGGTTCTTTCAGAAGAAAATGGTGGCGGGTTTTATGCAGCTTTCTCCAGAGACCAGCCAAAGAAAGTGTATGTACAACATAAGATGAGGGAGGCTAGCAAGAAAATATGGAATCTTTTATGTGAAGGAGCTCATATTTATATCGCCGGTTCTTCGAGTAAAATGCCTTGTGATGTTATGATGGCTTTCGAAGAAATCATCAGCATGGAGAGTGGAGCTTCCAAGCAAGACGCTGCAAGGTGGCTCTTAGCATTGGAGAAGGCTGGTAGGTACCATGTCGAAGCGTGGTCCTAAGACAATACATGTAACCTTTGTTGTATAAACGGTTTTGTGATAAGTTTATTTGATGAATAAATGGATATTTTGTTATTGTTTTTGGTTACAACTTACAAGTGTCCAATGCAAAATATAGATGTAAAACTGTTTGTTGGTCGTCAAATTACGGAGTACCAATTCGACATGTTACAGGCAAATCTTTTAGAAATGATGTGTGGACAATTTTTACGAGAACAAGATTTGTGATTAGACGTCTTAGTCTAAGTTATCTCATGAAGTTAGATTAGACGTCTTAGTCTAAGTTATCTAGAGTCACTAGATAGAGTTCAGTTATAGCTAATCGAGTTATTATCCTTATTATAAAGTTTCGAACTAAAAGTTTTGAAATGAAAGGATGCTTTTCACTGGTTTTAACGTCCATAAAGGACAACGCCCAAGCCACGACAACCTGGCCGAGCAATGCCCATCCACTGATCGAGCCATTGCTTGAGCAATCAGCCGTGCTCCCTCATTCACCCTGTCCCAAATTCATTCACGTTATTGCCTCCTTCTCAATATTCATCCCCAACCTCTAAACACCTTAATAATTCAATCACAAAACCCCCATAAATCTTTCAATACTCAACCAAACGCAATAAAATCATATTTTTGGAATCCTCTCTTCATTCCTCACCTCCTAGTAAGTTTAGATTTCATTTGACGAAAACAATCTAAATTAGTTCTTTTTTACACTTTCCCATTTTCATTTTTAATAGAAACGATGAATTATATTAATAACCTTAAATTGTAAGTATATAAATATTAAAAAATAATGTCCTAAGATAAGAAACTTGTAAAGAATCAATTATTCTAATTCATTTCCGATTTTCATTTTTAATAAAAACGTTGAATAAAATTAATAAATTTAAAAAGTAAGTATATAAATATTAAAGAATAATAATGTGCTAAATCTAATAGGAAAATGTTGAAATGCAGTACAGACGTGCAATAAAGTAGTAGCAACACTGAAAAGGCAGGGGGGATTGGGAACACGCAGTGCAGAGGTAGAATAGTAGTAGATGGGACAAAAACATAAACAGATTGACAGGGACATAACAGATGTAAGGGACAGAACAGATGCACAGAAAAAGAAGTGCAGGTACAGAAACGAATGTATAGAAACGGCAGCGCAGAAACAGAAATGGAAGTGTGCAGGTACAGCAATAGAAGTGCAGAAACTGGAGTGCAGAAATAAATGTACAGACATTAGGCAATATGCACGGTGCACGGGGGCTGTTCAGTGGGCAGTCTGGTACAGTATCAACGAGCATCGAGAACTACGCATAAATGACATTCCCGTTGTGCAGAATGTAGTAGAAACTAGTGGTAGCAGGAAATCAGATTGTAGAGTGTAGTAGCATTAAGAGCAGTGACATGTAATAGAGTAGTAGTGCAACAGCATGAAGTAGGGGGGATGCAGGTACAGAAAACAGTTGTAAAATGCAGTGTAAGCAATTTAGTAATGGGGCAGTAGTAAGTTTAGGGGGTAGTAAAGTAGTAGTAAGTAGTAATACGCAGTAGGTGCAGTGAGCAAAATGCACTAGCAATTAAAAGAAATGTGCAGAGGAATAAGTAGTAGTGTGGTAGCAGCCGTTTAGTATCAGCAGCACTCAAAAGAAAATTGTGGTTCCGTTTAATAATAGTTATACCATGACCCAACCAAAATTTTATCAATTAGCAACTCAAGTTATAGTATACCCATTTCAATAGCATGTATATATCATATTCATCATCCAAATCACATACAAACAACAAACACGTAATTATGTAGCATAAATTCGTCGAGTCACTCGGAAAGGTTACCTTGAGCTTAGAAATAGAGAGGTAATCCTATACTAACATAAGAACCGAATTCCTAAAGGCCATAAACGGGTTCTTCTTCAATCATAAATGAGTCTCCATGTTCATCCTTGTATTCTTCACCTAAAACAGCAATTAAACAACTCACATTAGCTTTAAAATCGAAACCCTAAAAATTAGTCTTAAAATCGATTTGGGGGAAATGAAATATAAACTTACTAGTAGGTGAGGAATGAAGAGAGGATTCTGAAAATATAATTTTTATTGCGTTTGGTTGAGTATTAAAAGATTTATGGGGGGTTTTGTGATTGAATTATTAAGGTGTTTAGAGGTTGGGGATGAAGATTGAGAAAGAGGTTAATGAGTTGAGTAAAATAATTGGGTCAAGGAAGTCAAGGCCAAAAGAAGGGAGCACGGCTGCTCTTGTTGGGCACGCAGCCTAGCTGCTGCTCGGGCACTGCTGTCCCTGTGCTCGGGTAATGGCTGGGCATTGCTCGACCAGGTTGCCGTGGCTTGGGCGTTGCTCAAGTCACGACATGACACGAATTTCAAACCGATTCCGATACCAAAACTATTTTTACTAAAATATTAAGTATATATACGACTACATATTAAACTTATTAATTGGACGACTTTGATTAAAAATATAAAGTTACGACTTTACGACTTTAATCCGAAATCTTTATAAAATTATATTTTATTAAATTAGATTAATTCCGATTAATTCAAAATAAATCAAAATAACTTAGAATAAATTAATACTATATTAAAATGTCACTTTGCATTATTTTAAAGGTCTCCTAAATTACAGGATGTTACAATCATCCCACCTTTTAAAAAGTTTCGTCCTCGAAACTTGGAAAAAGGAAGGGTGTAACTATTGTAGGTCGATCTTTTAAATCAAACGAATGAAATTTCAAAAAGAGTATGTATGAAAATAGTATCTCATCAAGGGAATGGAGGGTCTTGTAGATCCTTCAAGAACTTCGACATTCCAATTCAAAGACATTAAAAATAAATTTTTCACACCAACAAATGGAAAAACTAATTGTCGGACGTCCCCAATAACGAGTCTCAACCTTTATGGACGTTAAAACCAGTGAAAAACATCCTTTCATTTCAAAACTTTTAGTTCGAAACTTTATAATAAGGATAATAACTCGATTAGCTATAACTGAACTCTATCTAGTGACTCTAGATAACTTAGACTAAGACGTCTAATCTAACTTCATGAGATATAAACCTTAAGAGTCAAGGGCAAGGCAGAAGGTACTTAAGAGGAGGAAATGATTATTCGAAAGAGTAGCTAAAATTCGCAAGACTTAGATGAAGAGAGCAAGAATTTAACGAGATGGCAAAAGTAAGAAGGAGGAAAGGCAAGGATTAGAAACACACCAATACGAATATCGGGAAATGCAGCAGCTTCGGTACGAGTCATCACGTAAATCCGTCCTTTCGGTTGCTCGGGAACAGTGGGTGTAGAAGTAGTCTTCCTCTCGGGACAATCTCGATACTGGTGTCCAGGCTTTTTGCAGAAGTGGCAAAGAAGTGGCTTGTTAAAGCAACCAACTCGGGGATGTAAGGGCTTCTTACATTGGAAACATATGCGATGTTCTTTGTTGTTGTAAGAAGGAGTACCATGGTTGACTTGTTTACTCGGAACAAATTTTCTCTTAAGGGAGTGAGAGGAGTAAGGAGGAACCACATTCGCCTCAGAAGCAGGTACGAGTGGTAGAGAATCAAGAGAGTATGGTCCCTTGCCATGAGAAGTGTGGTGAGAGGAGTCAACCACTACTCTAGAAGCATGAGCCTCATCATCAATGGCTTGAATAGAGCTCTCATCCCACAAAGCATCATCGTAGATGGAGATAAAGGATGTAGAATCCCTTATGATCATTTCAGTCATCTGGCCCAGCTAAGTTTTCGGCACAAATCATCATTGTTATCTTTAATATTTATATTTATATTCCAAAAGTATAGTATATTTGACATTTGTCTTATTTCCGTTTTTACTTAATTAAAGAAATGATCTCATTTTTTCGCATTGTTAAGTACGAATATCTATAATGTTTAATACTTAAGTACTTTTATTTATTAGTTTCACAAATTTTTAATTAAGATGGAGTTTTAGATTTAAGAAGAGTCGAGTAATATGAAAAAGAGAAAAACATAATGCATAAGGAAAAGTAACAAATTTGTTTTATATCTCCAAGTGAGACTGTTTTTGACCCATTTTAATGTTAAGACGAAGACAAATTGAGTTAAAGGTTAAATAAAGTTAATAACCTTAAATAGTAAGTTTGTAAGTATTAAAGAATAATGTTAAAAGTCTAATAGAAAATATGTAAATAAGCAATTATTTTCTAACTCATTTCCCACTTTCATATTTAATAGAAATATTGAATAAATTTAATTATATAGTAAGTATGCAAACCTTAAATAATACAGTAATATTGTTCTAAATCTAATTGGAAATCTATAAATAATCAACCATTTTCTAATTCTAATACAAAAATTGTAATTAATTTATTATTTTCTTATTTACTAATTCTAATATGAAAATTATAAATAAATTATTATTTAATCAACTATTTTCTAACTTTCTAAAAAATTGTAAAAAAATTATTATTTTCATATTTAATAGAAATATTGAATAAAGTTAATAACCTTAGATAGTAAATATACAAATCTTAAATAATAATAGTGTTCTAAATCTAGTAAAAATTTTATAAATAATCAAGCATTTTCTAATTCTAATAGAAAAATTGTAGTTAATTTATTATTTTCTTATTTTCTAGTTCTAATAGGAAAATTATAAATAAATTATTATTTAATCAATTATTTTCTAATTTTCTAATTTTAATTGAAAAATCGTAAATAGATTATTATTTACTTATTTTCTAATTCTAATAGAAAAATTATAAATATATTATTATTTATAAATATAGTGTTTTGTAATAGTTGGAGACTACCACGTCGCTCGAAAAAAGCCTGCTTTAATTATATATATTGATTGATTTGAATCTAAATTTAAACAAATAAAGGTACAATGTGACCTTTACTATAACTAATTATTATTTTTCCACTCAAACTCATCTTCTAATCGATTTTTTTTAAAATTTTATTCCTCATCTAAACTATAATATGTTTAGCCATGTGTCCAACGAGTGTTGGGTGTCCGAATGTCGGACACGAGACGACTAATTAGCTTAGGAGAAGTGTCTGTGCTACCTAATCGTCTTGTGTCCGACACCGTCTACTAATTAGTCGTCCCGTGTCCGACACTCGGACATCCGGCACTCGTTGGACACATGGCTAAACATATTATAGTTTAGACGAGGAATAAAATTTTAAAAAAAAGATCGATTAGAAGATGAGTTTTGGTGGAAAAATGAGAATTAGTTATAGTAAATGTCGAATTGTACATTTACTTCTTTAGATTTAGTTTCAAATACATGATACAAACAAAATTATACGTTATTTATAACCAAAAAATATATATTTTATTATATTTAAATATCGTGTCCCGTGTTCTAAATTTCATGGGATGTCGTGTCCGTGTCCGTGTCCGTTTCCGTGTCCGTTTTGGTGCTACCTAGATCTTGAATATCACATAAAAATTAAGAGGATGGTTCTAGTAACACAAATAACCATCTTGTATATTAATAAGAGGACGGTTTTATTCACCAACTGTCCTTGTTACTTTTACTATGAGGACGGGTGTTTTTATTAATTTATGTGATCAGTTGTACCGCCAAAATTACTTGGCTGATAGAAGACGGTCATGTCCTCAACCGTCTTCAAAGGGGCGTCCTCGTAGCCTAAATTAGTAAATTTGTAATAGTAAGTCGTTCTATGTTGGTAACACAAGATAAGACTGTATACATCTGACCCGCCACTCCCCCTATTTACGTTGTGAGGCATGGGGCAATGTCAGTTGTCCTATTGAATTGTAGTGACTAGATTTTTCTTTTTGAAGGGTGTAGTGACTAGTTAATTGATGTTAATTCTGCGTGTTTAACCTATAAACTCCTTCACTTGTCTCCTCCATAAGACCACCCCCATCAAAGGTCGTCTTAATTAGGTCACGATCCATGTTTTACTCTTAATCTCACCTATTTATCTTGACTCACTTTTACACTCCCAAGCAGAAAGTCACGACCCAGGTCACCAACCCAATCATTTTCCCACTTTCCAACATTTCCAATCATTTCTCAAATTTTTCACACCACCAAAATTCACCTCTCTTACTTTTATAATTACTATATACTCCCTCCGAGTTATAGTAATGATTCTTACTTCTTTTTTGGTGCGAGTTTAGTGATGGTTCCTCTTTCCCTTTTTAGTAACTTTTTTGTGGTCCAAAATCAATTCAGTGTGGGGTAGGTTGTTTTGTGTGGTTTATAATCATTTTCTTATTTTTTGTGCATAAAGGTAAAGGAACCAACACTATAACTCAAATGGTGTACTAAACAATTCACCTCAATACTTGCGCCATCAAATAGAAACTTGCCATGTGTCGGGTCACAAGAAATGTGAGAAGGTCATGGGATGACCTTATTTGAGGTGAGGTTGAGTTGAGGTCATGCTAATTTTTATCTTAAGGGGTGATTAAGGTGACCCACCTCCCTTGGTGACCTTGGATGGGAGTGGTCTAATCAGTGGCTTGACAAAGTAATTTCAAATCCTTTATGGACGCCGGTTTGGAGGTTCCCATCAAGGATATTTCAATTGATATTTATCTCTACTAACATAACATTGGTTATTACCTGTTAGAACAAGACTTAAAACATTTTTGCTGTACATTTTCGATTTGCCCTTTACCCCAAGGGGTCTAATCTAATTATTGCTTGAAGCACCACCCTATGGAATTTTATTTTTTGCCATCATGATGGAGAATAAGGACTAGTATTTTGGGTCTAAGTGTGCCATTTGCCATTTGATTTGAATCAGTTGGGTTGAGCTATTAATGGAGAGATAAAATGAAGTAAGTCTGTAAATACACCGAGTTCATTAATTTCCACATAGCAACTCCTAATCTCTAAGGCTTTGTTTTTTTTTGGCAGTAGTAAAGACAGCTAGGACACTAAAGCCCGACGAGCCACCTCATGGGCTCGCGCGCTTATTAATACTACGAGGAATAAAACTAATACTCAAACAGTGAAAAGCGGCCGCGATAGACCAAACGTCATCAATGACTCCCCCCCAATTGATGGTGAGCTCTTTCCAATCCCGCAACCTGAAGGATAACCTGCAAGCACTCAGATAAGATACCAAGGTGTAAAAAATCAAACCTTCTAGCCCACTTGAGCACTTCCAAAATTCCCCTCGCCTCCGCCTGGCCTGGTGATTCAGCATAAATAAACCTTGATTCCTCCGCCATCACACCTCCACTAATGCCGTAAAGCACCCATCCCACAGAAGCCAAATCCTTACTCTTCCATGCCGCATCCACCTTCACCATATACCCACCACTATGATGGCTATTCCCAATCATAAAAACCGGAATCGAGTCCCTAACATCAGAACATTCCAACAACATCCCTATGTCAGAACTTCTGTCCAACACAGGTCCACAACTTTCTTGCTTGTCATTCTTCAGCATAATTGCTCGTGACGTTACCTCCACATTCCTACAAACCTGCTTATAAAACACAGAAGGAATAAAAGGATCCCTATCAAACATGACGTTGGTCCTAGTAATCCAGATCTGCCATAAAATAGCCATGAAATACAACGAAGATTTCTGCTCCTTATCTGAACTCCACAAGAACTCAATCTAGTTAACAATCCACGTCCTAACATCCAAACCTTCCGTTCCTTCACAATTCAACCCCGAAAGTGAACCTTTCCATATACGCCTCACCAAATGACAATCTTTAAAGAGATGATTTAAAGATTCAATGATCCCATCCCCTCTTTCACATAATCGACATGACTCATTCAACTCCATAGCCCTTTTATAAAGTTCCTCCCCTACAGGTAGAGTCCCCGTAACTATCTTCCAAACGAAAATCTTCCAACATTGTGGACCCGGGAGCTTTCACAACCGTTTCTTGAAAAATTTCACCGAAATAGAGTTCAAACGTGACCTATCCCTTTCTGACTGCCTTTTATTAAAGAATTCTTGAAAAATACCATCATACCCACTTTTAACTGTGTAAAGACCCGATGGTGTCCCTAACCAAAAACATATCATCCCTCAATCGTGTGAAACTAATAGGCATGGCCAAAATTTTAACGACTGTATCATCCACAAACAGCTCCCTAACTCTTGCTTCCTGCCAAGAACCATCCTGCATAATAAGGTTCCCTACCTTCAAATTACGCAAATTTGTCATATCCACAGTTAAGAGATGGGGTCTTGCTTCAGGCACCTCACTATCCACCCACTTAGCAGTCCAAACATTTAATGAAGATTTTAAGCCTGACTTCCATCCAATATTCCCCCTGAGGAGATCAAGGCCATATATAATACTGCGTGAGCCCCATAACCATCCTCTTGGTCCACGTACCTCCAAATCCATTTGTGACTCTGGTTTAGCCAAAATCAAGTTTCTGAAAACCTTACCGAAGAATGTCTCTGGTTCCGTAATAATCTTCAATGCATGTTTCGCCAGTAGCGCTTGATTCATACATTCCGCATTTCTGATCCCTAGTCCTCCTCTTGATTTTGGCAAAGCTAAGAAGTTCTTGCTGCAAAAATGAATACCCCTTTGTGATTTATGTCCAACCCACCAAAAATGTATTAACAAAACATTAATCTTTGTTGCAACACTTATCGGAACTTTGAAAGTCGATAGAAATAAATATAAATATTTGATAGGAGAGACAAAATCAAAGCGAGTCTTCCAGCCGCAGATAAGAAAATCCCATTCCAGCAGGAAATACGTTTAACCACTCCTTCAATCAGACCATTATAAATGTTCAGTTTAGTTCCTTGAAACTCAGTTGATATCCCCAAGTATTTTCCAATACCCTTATTCTGCTGAATATTAAATGATCGTAAGCAATGATGTGCCTGCTAAGGACATCGACGGACTGAAGAGAATTCCCGATTTATCCTCATTAACCACATGTCCAGATGCCGTACAATATTCCCTGATCATATCCCGGATTTCTTCACAGCTCCTACCCTTACTCCTTATAAAGAATATAAAGTCATCAGCGAAAAACAAATGCGATAGAACATGTGTATTCCTTCCTAACTGCACTCCTTGTATCCGACGTTGCACCTCTAACCGTCAAACATTCGTGGACAGGACTTCCATACACAAAATAAACAGATAAGGAGATAATGGATCTCCCTGCCTTAGACCACCTTTAGGTGCAAACTGCTCACATGGCCCACCATTGAACAACAACTCATATGAAACAGTAGTGACAATACTCATGATTAACCTTATCAAAGGTGAAGGGAAACCAAACTTATGTAGGTCACCTTCCAAGAAATCCCATCGCACCCTGTCATATGCTTTACTCATATCAGCCTTGTATGCAAACAATCCATACTATCCATATCTATGTGAATTAATCTTATGAATTGCTTCATTAGCTAGAAGGATGTTATCACTGATTTGTCTACCAGCAATAAAGGCATTCTGAAATTCTCCCACAAGATACTGCATAACACCTAAAAGTCTATTTGCGATGCACTTAGACACAATCCTATGATGACATACTAAGACTTATTGGACGAAAATCACCCACGGCCTCTGGATTGTCGCATTTCGGGATAAGAACAATGAAGGTTCTGTTCATTTCCTTAAGCACCTTACCAGAATTAAGAGTAGCCAACACTGCCCTAGTAACGTCCTCCTCCAACACTTTTGAAAAAAGATACCCGGTATCCTATCAGGTCCCGGTGACTTTAAAGCCCCTATTTGAAAAACTGTCTTTCTCACTTCCTGAGCCGTGAAAGGTTGAGAGAGTCTTTCCTTATCAGCTAGGTAGCACGGACACTTCTCCTAATTAGCCGTACCGTGTCCGATACCGTGTCCGACACCGACACTCCACGGACACACGCCGAAACGTGTCCAACACCTATTTTGCCGTGTCTAACTTTCTACATTTATTTGGGCACGTGTCCGACGCGTGTCCATGGTATTTGAGCCGTGTCCGTCGCGTGTCCACGATATTTGGTTATCATTTGCGGTAAATGACGTTCTTGAGATGAGAAATGCGTTATCGAAAGAGATTAATGAGAATATTGATTTCGGATGAGGAATGAAAATAAATTTATTATCAAGGGTAAGTTTTACATCCACTTATTTAAAATTAATATCAAATACTTTTGCAAAAATAAAATCAAAAAATTATAACTATAAAATGTATATTATATTAAATTTAAATGCCGTGTCCCGTGTCCTAAATTTCATGGCATGCCGTGTCCCGTGTCCGTGTCGTGTCCGTGTCCGTGTCCGTGTCCGTTTTGGTGTTACCTAGCTTATCAGCTTCTGCAATAACACGTTCCACATCACCCACTACCATGTCAATCAACCTCGTCGGGTATTAGTATCACCATGCCATTCAGGATTATATAACCGATAAAAGGAGTCCCGAAAGATCGTTCTCATGCGCTCAGCATCATAAACCCATGCTCCATCCACATCCCGAATCCCATGGATGAAATTCCTATTTGCTCGACCCTTGACCCAGTTGAAGAAGAACTTAGTACACGTATCCCCATCAAATGTCCATCTAATCTTAGCCCATTGTTTCCAAAAAATGGCAGAGGCTTCAGCAAAACCCACCACCTCTGCATTAGCCTTCTCAAAATCACCTTCATCTCCCGAAGATATTGCCTTATCCAAAGCTCCTTCCAGTTTTTTTATCAAAATCTTCCCACGGTCTATTCCACACCTGTTTCTTCTCCTTTGACCATCTCCGTACGACTCCTCGAGCTCTCGAAAGTTTACGCGTTACACAGTAGGCCGCAGTTCTAACCACATGAATTCTCCAGGCATTCCTGATAAGCTCCATACACTCTTGATGTTCTAAAGCCAATGCATCCACTTTATAAGGCTTCTTAATACAGTCTTTTAACAAATGTAAATCAATTTCAATAGGCGCATGATCAGAAATTTGAATCGATAATGCCGCACGCTTGTATCAGGGAAAGAACTTAGCCATTTTTTGGACCCTAGAGGCATATCCAACCGTTCATACACACGTTGTACACCTTTCCGATTATTACACAAGTAAACCTGGGACCCTTAAAATCAATGTCCACCAATTCATGTTCAATTTTCCATAAATTAAAGTCCAATGCACCTTTCACGGCTCAGGAAGTGATTGAAGGGAACAATTATGGTAGAAAGTGATTGAAGGGAACAACTAAACAAGAAAGAGTAGTTTCCATTGGTTTATGTAAAAGTAATAAGGAAAGATGGGGATGTTGGAGCTAGTGTCCTACACAGTTAGTGCTAGGGCTGAGCAAAAAAAGTCCGACACGAATTCCGAAATAAAAAAACCGAATATATGGATATTGTTTAAATTGGATATCCGATCCGGTTTTTTCCGAATAAAATGGACCGGATGTGGATCGAGTTATCCGAATCCGATCCGAATTTAATTTTTATTTAAAAAAAAAAAAAATTAAAATAAAATATCATCCAAAGTCCAAAATCAACCCAAATGGGCCTAACCTAACAATCTCACTAAAACCCTCAAACCTAATACAGTAATACTAATACTCACCCGTCATTTTATAATTTTCTTTCAATCTCAAACCCTAGCATTCTACTCATTACTCAGTACTCGCCTCCCTCTCTTTCAATCTCTGATAACCAATTCATCATATTTCATCATCGATTTCGTTTGTTTTCTCATCATTAATCATCGGATCTGTCCTCGTCATTCATTAAAACCGACATATTGTAAGTATTTCTCCTTCGTTTAGTCTATTTCTTTTGTTGTTTGGTTTGTTTACTGCTTTCTCGAAATCTCTAATTGTCCTATCTGATATTGGTTTTATGTAATTTTATATTCTGGTTCATGTTAACAAATCGATAATTTCTTGTGTAAGATCGTCTTTTATTTAAAAAGTTTGTAAAACAGGTTCATTTTAGTAATAAATTTTTATATAAACTGGAAAAATGTTAGTTTTGATCTCCTGACACGGGTTTCTAACTAGGGCGTCGGTGTACAACACTACTGTTACAGCCAGAACATCTGGCTACTGTTTGAATGATTATTATTATCTTTTGCAATGACAGTGTTAGTTTTCAAAGTTGTTCATCTGGGTCGTGGCTCGTTGTACTTCTGAGTTACGACTTCTCTGATATTGCTGTTCCATGTGATACAAGAGATTGTTCGCTCTCGTGTTTGGCGAGAAGAAGAACGCCAGCTGAATAGAATTGTATGCATTTGGTACTGCATATTGGTTTAGTTAAACTGGTCTCTTTAAACCTAAACTTTCGTGTACCATGTAGAACACAAAACATCTAGTAATAAGCATTTACACAATTAAACTGCCTTTCCAGTCACTCTGTGTTTATTCTATGTTCAATGTTCATTCTGTTTGTTAGTCATTCTGTAATATATATCTATGTTCATTCTGTTTGTTACATTAGCTGTTGGCTTTTCTGTTTGCAGATGACATCCAGTTATGATGACAATAGTGATGCGAGATACATTGATCTAGACGATGATGTTGATGAAGAGCAGTCCACTAAAAAGGCGAGAATGAGTTCTGAACCATCAACTACCAAAAAGAGAGGTAAACCACCAAAAAATCCTTCTGATAACACAGTAATACCTCAAATGAGTAAGTTCAGAAAAAATCGATCTCGTTATTGGGATCATTTTGAAAGTTCTAAAAGTGGAGTGACTGCCGTGTGTCTATATTGTGATGAATCTGTAAATTGCAAATCATCTAATGGGACTAGTACTTTGTTTGGACATCTTAAAAAGTGCCCAAATGTGCCTGCCAATGTTGATATAAAACAAAAATTACTTAATTTTGAGACCACTACCATTGTCAATGAAGACGAAACCTCTGAAAAAGTTAGTATTCCAACATTATGGGCTTATGACTATGATAAAATCAGAAAGTCGCTTGCTAAGATTATAATTGTGGATGAGTTGCCATTTCTCACTTGTGAAAAAGCTGGGTTTTTAGCATTTTGCAAAGAGATGAATCCTCAATTTACCGTTCCTTCTCGATTTACTACTGCTAAAGATTGTTATAGTTTATTCATTGAGGAAAGGAAAAATTTGCATGATTTCTTTGGAACTATGTCTTCTAGGGTGTGTCTTACTACTGATTTGTGGACTTCTGGTCAAAACTTAAGCTATATGTGTCTAACTGCTCATTTCATTGATGCTGATTGGAATTTGCATAAAAGAGTCTGTAATACCCCGTATGTTAGCCTCGGTCAACGGCGGTCAAACCATGTTTTATACACGTATTTCAAAACATTGTTTATAAAGTATTTGACGTAAATTGGTATGGTTTTATAAATCGTATTTCTACGATTATTTCTTATTTCATAATCATTTTATATTTGATGATTATTTTGTAAAATGTCATTCATTTGTATTTCTTTAATTTTAGTAATATATTTATAATTAAATATATATCCTATTTTATATATATTTTTCATTTATACTTAGTTTCTATTTTATTTATTTATTAAGTTGTAATTGTATTTAAATCTCATTTTTATATATTCTTACGTAAGTACTAATATTTTAATATTTCTATAATTCATATTGTATGGACCGAAATACTACCGTAATAATGACTTCTATATTTTGTAATTAATTTAATTAATTTTATATTCTCGTAAGTAATTTAGTTAGTGTTTGCTACTACTAAATTATACAATTTGAATAAGTCTTATTTCTTTTTTTTTTCCTAAAAACCCTAATACATAAACATAACATCCTATCCTAACTCATCTGCCTCCTATATCCAACTACGTTCTCCTTCTTCTTCCTTTCTCTTGCGTGCTACTGCTTCTCCTCTCCAAGCCCCTTTTATTTATTTTAACCGCCATTTAAATAAGGTATGTCGTGTTATCATTTTATCGCTTAGTTTATCGTTTATTATTTGCGACCGTCTTATGTATATATTTGAGTAATCCCCGAATATCTGACCATAGGACATATGACTGACCTGGGTTGATGTCGGGTGGTTACTGGGTTGAGTTTGACCGCGTGGGTACATTGGTGGTGGCCAGTGGTGGTCACCACGGTGGGTTTTCACGGGTTGACAGGAACATGAAAAACAGGGGAGAGACACGGCAAGGAGAGGCTGCTTGTGCCTCGTTCTTGGGTCTGTAAATGGGTAGGTTTCGCGTCGGATTGGTGGGTGTCGATTGCTCGGGTAGAGACGAACATGGTGGTTCAATGGTGGTGGTTGTTCGATGGTGGCAGACACCACCAACAACAGTGTAATTCATTTGCACAAAACAGAGGAGATACGAGTTTTGTTGTCGTCATAGAATGGGTTTCTCTCGTGGTGGGGACCACGAGAGGGGGTAGTAGTGGCTGTGGTGGTGGTGGTTGTCGGGTCAGGTCAGTCTTTGGTAGGTAGGTAGATGTGGTGGATGTTGGTGTCGGTTGTGGCGGTAGGATAGCGAACAGAGTGGTGTCAGTTGTACGTTGTGTATACGGGCAGATTAGGATGGTTTTTGTGGTTGTTGTGAGGGCTGTTATTGGTGGAAAAAGCGTGAGGGTGGTAGTCGGTGGTTCAGGTGGGAGGTTGGAACCGTGGGTGGCAGTCGAGGGTGACCTATACGGTGGTGGTAAGGTAGTGAATATGGTAGTGTGATAGTTTGTGTTTGGAGTCGGGTTGTCTTTTTTTCTTATTCTGAATGTTGTGAGTCGCGGGCTATCATGGGTAGTTAGTAATTAGTTTTAGATTAGCTCTTTGAGTTAGATTAGTTTTGTATATTAGTTTAGTTAAAGTCTTTAATAGTTTAATTAGTTGGTGTTTGTTGGTTATTTTTAATTTATCAAGGTTATGTGTAAAGTAAATTGTTAACGGGTATATATGTTCGTATAATTGTGTATAAGACGAAGTTTATAATTATATTTAACTAAGTAGTGAATTAATAATTTGTTTACGTATCAGACAAGTAGGACGGTTTAATGAGCATGACAATATTTAATAGTTGTAGTTATACAACGAGCGGGCTATATATATACTCTATTTGATATTTAGTCATTAGTTAGTAGCTTGACGGCTTTAATCGTAATTATTAAACGTAACTATTTATCGATAGTAATTGAATGGTTGGTAATTGCTATTTGTTCATTGGTTATTATTATTATTAATTTTTTTTTTTTTTTTATTATAACGGGAACTTTTATTAAAAATAAAGGAAAAATTACATGAAATTTGTGGGCACCCGCGAAACTAGCTGGGCGCCCACTCCCTTAGCAATAGCAAAACTAAGGCGAGTAAAAATAAAAGCCGCGGTCCGCGATCCGGCATCCTGGGAGACAGAAAACTTCTGAATCCGCTTGAGCAAGGAAATAGCATCTTCCCCTAATTTCCCCAAGGAAGAGAAGGAGAAAGGCAAGAAGCCATAACCATGCGCCGCACACAAGTCCTTGTACTTGGCGCACTATATTAGTTTCGTCTAATTAGTTGATTAACTAATATATTATATTTGTTTACGCCACTATATTAGTTAGTAATTACGTATATTATATTGTTAGGTGACGATATTGAAGTGGCGTAACTCTGTTTACTTGCTGGCTCGCTATGAGATTATATTGCTATCCAGGTAGGATACACTGGCACTATACTCTATGATGTGTTACGAATGGATGTTTGGTCGTGTGTTATGGATGTTGAGCATGAATTATATGAGAATGATATTGGTTGAATTGAGTGTTAATTATTATTATTGGCATGAGTATTGCATTATTTAATAGCGTGATGGATTAAGAGTATTGTTGCATTCATGAGCATGACATATGCATTGGTTACTGAGAAAGTTGTGGATCAGATATTGTTCTGATATAAATCCCAGGGTGGTTCTGCAGACCAGGCCTGGTGTCTTATCAGCTATTGAGCTGGGGTTCGGCGACGGCCGATTATAGTCTGCCGGGAGGTTCGGTATGGCTGGGTGTTACGGGTTTGACATTGAGATTTGTGATTGAGATTGAGAATGAGCTCGAGCATATCATTGCATTTGCATGTCATAATTGTTGCATTATAATTATTGTGTTACCCTACTCAACTGCGAGGTTGACAGTGTATTCGTGTACACCTAGGATGATCCGGAATGGGGAGTAGATTCTACAGGTCAGAGACAGATGAGCTAGGAGCTGGGGCAGGAATGTGAGATGCATACTTTGGACCTGATGAGTAGTATTTTGGTACCATTTTACCCCTCATTTATACTTTATTCCGACTCGATTTTGCGTGCTTAATTGAATAAATAGCTCATTTTAATGTTTAATTAGTAATTATTAGTTTTATTTTATTTATTATGAATAATTGTTAGGTTTGTGGAATTTGGTTCGATTTCGATCGTTTTAGTGTTGTTTAGGGCCTATTTCGTGAACCAAGACGGAAATAAGACCGGGTCAAGTTGGGTGAAGCATTGAACATAATGAAAGTCAACGTTTGACCTTATCTAATCCTATTCACCATTACTCCATCCACCATTCACGCCATCACCATTTTTGCAATCATTCATCTTTAACCTCCATCACCCATTCACCATTTCAACCCTTCATTAAGCCATCATCTCCCCATTTCCATCCTAGCATACTGTCACCATAATCAGCATAATGAAGCCGTCGTCATCATGGCGACCTCCTCTTCGTTCAACCACCACCACCATCCGCAACCGACATCACCACCATCATTTACCATCACTCGTTCAACCTTCATCACTTTAATCGCCTCCTGCCCGTCATCACCCTATTCATCAAACCACCATAGCTCACCATAACTCCTTCATCCCGTTCAAATAACAACCACAAACCCGACAACTCAATCCGCCATCACCAAGTTTCGAATTCACGAAACTGAATTTCGAACCATCAGTTTCGCATCACCATTAATACCCAACATTCAAACCATCTCCACCACCATTCGTTTCAGCCGTGCATCCAAAACCAACCCATGTCCATTCAAGTTTCAACCATCTCGCTGCAATCTCAGTTTCATCCGCCATCACCAAGTTTCGAATTGCCGGAACTGAATTTGAACCCATCTCCTTTACTCATCCTAGCATCACCACGGTGCTCCTTCAGTCATCTCAAAATCGAAACCCGAGGCCATTGTTGTTGACTTTACCGCGGTTGAAGACGGAAATCGTAGGCTGTGACTTGTTGACTGATGTTTTGAAGGATGCAATTTCAACGATTTAAAATGTTTTGAGGACTGATGGTTTGAGGAGGTGATAAGGAAGAAGAAAAAGACAATTAGGCCCTTGACAATTTGTTTTAATTGAGAGCTTAAGTGAGGGGCATTAAGGTCTTTTAATATTTTGTCTTAGGGAAGTATAAAAAGAAAGATCAGACGGAGAGCAGCTTTGTTTTTTTGTTTTTAAAAATGCAGACGAGAAACAGTAGGTAGTAGTAGAGAAAATATAGTTTAGCTTTTTTTATTTATTTTAATTACTCTTAATTTTTCAATTAATTAGTTAACAAGATTGAAACTTTTGTAATCCGTCTTCTAGATCCATACAATTCCAAACATTTCTTCCATTATGGTATAAATTTCTTCCCTATTTCATTACTTGTTCTTATTTTATCATTTATTGTTTTCATAGGGTTAATGTTTAATTTTATTATTAAAGTTGTAATCTTTATTAGTTTAACTATGTTTATTTCATGTTTAAGGTTAGTGGGTAGTTTAGTTAGTACTAATTTAATCATGTTAGAGTAGTTTAATAGTTAGGGGATGGGGTTAGTGTAGAAAAGTTTGAGTCTTGTATGTGGGTAATTGTTTAAATAATGTTTGGTTTGATTATTGTTCATTATTAGTCTTGTGATACTAATGACGATTAGTGTGCTTATTTATGCCAACGAGAAATCCTAGGTTTAATTGGTTTAGTTACTTGACTATGATTGTTAAGTTGACGTCACGAAAGTGAGTTAATGTATTGATCGGGAATTTAATTAGTTGTTCGAGAGAATGCTAGTTTGAGACCCTAATTGACGATAATCACCTTGCTTATTGCGTGAATTAGTGATTTGAAAGAATGCTAATTTATGTCATGTTTCTCTCTTGCTAGACCCATACTTGACTACATGACACCTCATACCCCTAACTCCCTTAATTTATCGTTTACTTTTATTTTTTATAGCTTAGACTTTAGTTATCTATTTCATTCTCTTTTACCGACTAAACTAGAACTTAAACGAGACTTATAGCCTAACCCCACCATCCTTTGGGTTCGACCCTAAATTATACTACTTAATTTGGGAGTTTACAAATTGTTTTTGGTGCCGGAATTGACGACAAAAAACCCGGCTATCAAAATGGCGCCGTTGCCGGAGATGGTGCTTTGTTAGATATAAGTTTTTGTTGAGTTTTAGGATTAGTCATTTTATTGCTTTTTCATAAAAACAAAAAAAAGAAAAAAAATATGTTCTTTCTTTATTTCTTGCATCTTTAGTTATAGTTTGTCACACTTTTATTTAGAGTCTTTTTTGCTAGCATGTCTTCATACATGACTTTACGTGACCATAGTAGACTCGACCCAAAGTTGTGTGACTCTCCAATTGATATTGGAGAGGATGTGAAGCTTGGGCTACATCCGGGGTGGGTTGAGATCTTTGAAAAAGATTCATTCCGTGGGTTACCTAATGAGTGTGTGCTTGACCATGTTAAACGTTTTAATAGAAAGTGTCTTTTGGTGAGAAAGAATGGTGTGCCAATTCATGTTGTGAAACTTATGCTTTTTCCTCTTACTCTTGGGGATGGAGCCGAGAAATGGTTATATTCTCACCCTCCTAGCACATTTTCTACTTGGGATGACCTTGCCCAAGCCTTTCTTGACAAATATTTTCCACCTTCGAAAACCGCTAAACTAAGAAATGAGATCGTTTCTTTTCATCAAGCCGAGTTTGAGAATTTGAGTGAGGCTTGGGAAAGGTTAAATGGATTTTTGATATCTTGTCCTCATCATGGGATCCCAATTTGGTTAATTATGCAAACTTTCTTTAACAATTTACATCAATCCGTTAAAGAATTGATAAATGCTTCGGCCGGAGGTGCCTTTTATGATTTGGGTGATGATGAGGCAAGATCTTTGCTTGAGAAAGTGGCTATGACCGATGCTAATTGTGGGTTTGGGAGAGTGACAATATTGGTTGAACCACAAGTTGAGGTTGATTCTCCCTCTTATGTTCACAATGTTCAACACAATTATGTTGTTCCCCCCTCCCTAATTAAGAGTGATGTGCATGCATTTTCATCTTCTTGTGATACATGTGGTTATTTGGGACATGATTCTAGTGTTTGTTCTCTATATGCATCCCCACCTCCCATGGTTAAGAAAATGATGAATTATGATGATAATATGCACAATGTTCAATCATACCATACTCCTTTTTACTCAAATGATTCCATGCATGTTTCCTCATCTAATTATATGTCATGTGGTGATTGTGGGGATGACCTTGACTTTTGTTCTTCCTATGCTCCTCAAGAACCTTTGGATGATTATTTGATGAGTGATGAGTGTGAGATGGAGGTTATGACGTTTGATTGTGATTATGGATTGATCGAGCCAAATTGCTTACTTGGAGAGAAAGTTGTGGAGCCATGTGATGTAAATGAATTGGAGTGTGTATCATTTGAGGTTGATCATGAGTTGTTGGGAAGAGAGTTTATTGAGATAGCGATTCTTGACTTTAAAAGGAGAAATGATGGTGCGGTTTGTGAGGAAGAAGAAAGGGTAGAGAGCCCTTTGGAGAATGAAAAGATTGAGAGCTTTAGTGAGAAGTTTGAGGTTGATGATGAGCCTTATGATGAGGAGTTTATAGGCTTGACTTATAACAATCTTAATGTGGATTTGGATGAGAATCTTGTACTTGAGGAGATCGGGACACCCACCCTTCTTTGTGATGATGTTGATGTTGAAAACTTGATAAAACCGGAGGGTGTCTCTTTGAGGATGAAGTTTGTTAGGAGTGATAATAGACTTGAGTTTGACATAGATGATGAAGTGAGTAAAGAGGAGCATGTAGGGAGTTATGAGATGCATCCCATTGATGACCCTCTTCTTGAGAGATTTGAGGTTTGCTTTTGTATTGAGGGTGAGTCACATCTATCATCCACCGATCATGAAGATCTCATTTCTCTTACCCCTTTGCTTACTTTAATTTTTGATGATAGTGATTGTGACGTTCCCCTCAAACAGGTTGATTTGTTCTATGACAATTACTTGCTTGAAATTTGTGAAAATGGGGACGAAATCAACACTCTTGGAGGGGACATGAATGAATGTCTTGACAAAATGTGTGATGTGAAGGGTCTTGGCCTTCCTCCTACGCCTTTGGAACGAGATGGCAAGACTATGGGTGAGTTTGATGTTTTCGGTATGCTCATCTATGCTTATACATTGCTTCTAACTCATCTTGTTTCTTATAGGTGTTGTTGGTCTTGCTTATTGCCCATGATTTCCTATGACCATCTATGTGAGGATTGGTCTACTTTGTTTGATAAGCTAATGAGGTCTTTGACCAGATTTTTACATGATTCACTTTAGCATTTTTGTCCCCATTCCCCCTTCTTACACTTGATTTTTGAGGGTAATGTCCGTCTCAAGTGTGGGGAGGGAATTTTGAAAAAAAAAAAAATTGAAAATCAAAAAATATGTGTTTTGCTTTCTTATCTCCTCCCTACATTTGGTCCACTGAGGACAATGTACATTTTAAGTGTGGAGAGGGGATTCATTTCATATTCGTTTCATTAAAAAAAAAAACCATAAAAATTTGAAAAATTTGAAAAATTCAAAAACATGTTTTTACTTTATTAGTGTAGAATTGTATATACTTTTGCTTGTTTTCTCTCCTTTGGCATAGGCATCGCTTACTTGAGCACCGCTTTGGATTGTGAAGACGCCATGGTATGATCGCTCCAACCCCTATTTCACTCTCATTTTCATTCTTTTGTTACAATTGAGGAGGATGGGCTTGTATATGGAGGATGTGGAGTATATTGTGGAGATTGTGCGTGGTTTGCGTGCTTTTGTGCTGTTAGGAGATGCATTAGTTTTGTTTGGCATGTAGTTTGATAGTCTCATTTGCATTATAACATGTTTATTTTAGTTGCATTCATGGCATATAGTTGCATTTAAGATAATGTTTTGAAAATGCCTAATTGGGAACATTGACAAAATCGTCTAGGCCATTGCAAATAATTTTTCTACTTGTAACTTTGCCTTTTAGAATGGTTTTAAAACACCCTAGGTTATGCTTTTCTAGTATCTTTCGAACCATGATCCAATACCTAGTCAAGGGTTTGCACGTGAGTCACCTTGTCCAACCCCGTGATGTGAAATGGTCTTGATTAACTTGTCTTGGTGACCTCGATAGACTTGGCGGTTTGGCAACCCAAAAATAATTTTCATGAATAAATTTGGAATGCTCTTTTCAATGATTTTAAGACGTGGAAATGCTTTGAGTAAGAAAGAAACCTCGAAAATAAAAGGTTGTTGAAAAAGAATAAAAACATGTTGTTTTGATGGAGGCGTACCACTTCGATGTGCTTTGGAGGGTAGCCATTGAATTGGCTTCCCACTTGGTTGTGAATTCGACCGGCCAAAGACAGAGTGATTGTCACCCCGATAAGCTATTGGCTGGAGGTTAACCGGTTGCCTAATAAGCGATTGGCGAAAGCAAAGGACATTAGCACGCGAGGGACAAACCCCATCTTAACTGATGAAATGAAAAATCGAATGAGGTCAAGTTTTGAACGAAATCCACCATTTTACATTGATTTGAGCATTTCACTCCAAAAAAACTAATTTTGTCTTGCCGTCTTGTCGATCTTGGAACGACCCATGACCTTTACTATGTGAAGAATCTAGACTTGTGGTATCTTTTGCCTCTAACATCGCGGGGATTATCATTCCATTTCATCCGATCGCCCTTGACGAAAGTATTTGGATAGTGGTTATGAAAGTAGCCTAGTTTAGCATTATTTGGTGGTGTTTTGTTGTCATCCTTTTTGTCTTAGTGACTTTTAGAATTAATATTTGTGAGGGAGTTTACGATTTTGAATTTGTTCTCTTTTAGTTGATTTCCGTCGCTTAGATGAGGAAAGCGACTTTTCTCTTTTGTCGATGCATCCTATGGTTTGTTTATGTGCTTCATGTTAGGGTGTGCCATTTTTCTCGCAAGCCCCCACTTGCCTTGCAAGGGATGCATACTTCATTGCATTTCGGTGTGAGTTGAAGGGACGGAGGAGGCCCGTTAATTGCCTATCATCGGATTTTATTAGTGTAGCTAGTCCTTTTACATTAAGTGTCTTAGTTTAATTTTTGAGCTTACTCGAGGACGAGTAAGGTTTAAGTGTGGGGATATTTGATGAGTAGTATTTTGGTACCATTACCCCTCATTTATACTTTATTCAGACTCGATTTTGCGTGCTTAATTGAATAAATAGCTCATTTTAATGTTTAATTAGTAATTATTAGTTTTATTTTATTTATTATGAATAATTGTTAGGTTTGTGGAATTTGGTTCGATTTCGATCGTTTTAGTGTTGTTTAGGGCCTATTTCGTGAACCAAGACGGAAATAAGACCGGGTCAAGTTGGGTGAAGCATTGAATACAATGAAAGTCAACGTTTGACCTTATCTAATCCTATTCACCATTACTCCATCCACCATTCACGCCATCACCATTTTTGCAATCATTCATCTTTAACCTCCATCACCCATTCACCATTTCAACCCTTCATTAAGCCATCATCTCCCCATTTCCGTCCTAGCATACTGTCACCATAATCAGCATAATGAAGCCGTTGTCATCATGGCGACCTCCTCTTCGTTCAACCACCACCACCATCCGCAACCGACATCACCACCATCATTTACCATCACTCGTTCAACCTTCATCACTTTAATCGCCTCCTGCCCGTCATCACCCTATTCATCAAACCACCATAGCTCACCATAACTCCTTCATCCCGTTCAAATAACAACCACAAACCCGACAACTCAATCCGCCATCACCAAGTTTCGAATTCACGAAACTGAATTTCGAACCATTAGTACTAAGTCCATTAACATCAAACTTTAACAAAATCAGAAACTATCATAAGAACACATCAAAACTTGCTAATATTCACAACAAGGTCGAGTTGTCTCATTATCGTCACCTTATATGCAATCCGGCTCAAAGATCCTCCTCCAAGATGAAGCTATCTACTTCCGGGTCGTCTAAGCCCACACCTACAAGCACGAAAACCGAGATTAAAGACCGAAAATCGAATATTACAAAACGGTCAGATTTTTCGAAGTGAAGGATTTGAAAAACGAAAGTGATAGATGGCTTGCAAATTCGATGAGGATTCCGAAAATGCTATTGTTACCTTAATTTGATGAACGGATGATGAAAAAATGATCAAAAGAAGATGAATAAAATGGAGGTTTTTGAGAGAGTTGAGTTTACTGTTATTTTGATTCTTGAGGAATAAGAAACGTCGACATAAGGGTTTAAGAAGGGTACAAGAGTTGTCCTTTCCGTCACAAATGAAACGGGTTAGGATACTTGAACGGGTTTTTAAGATGGACTTTAAGTTTACCAAGTTTGTATTCATCTTAAGGACTTAAGGTTCTTAAGACGGATCTTACTATTTACTTAAAATATTTTCCGTTAAGTTATTAAAATATTATTTTATTACTTAAAATAATTAAAACCCTTAAAAATATATTTATAAAAATACGGGATGTTACATAATATAAATCATAAAGTCAACATGTATTGCAATCGCGTAAGGGGTGTCACATATCCTTTTCGGTCTATGGTACCTAATAGCTCCTTTCGGCCTATGCTATTAGTTCCTAGGTCTCACAATTATTGGGTGTCAACAATAAAGGTGATTCCTAAATTCTAGGTCACATACCTTTCAGTCTTAAGTAACCTAGTCGTCTTAAGGCGTAAAGCAATGCCCTTCCCGTATCTTTCAATCTTGGGTAAGTCATTACTAACATCCTACAAGTCTCCCTTGGGTCTCATTATAGGATATTATAGTCAACGAAGTAAAACGAAACAGAATACATACGCGAGTGAGTCGACCGACCAGCTAGCCCAGTCGGCCGACCACAACCCCAGTCGACCGACCCGTTAGGCAGGTCGGCCGACCAAGGCGCTGCTACAGTCGGTCACGGAATCTATACTACTTACGCATATCTACCCCCTACATCCTAACATATGAGAATTTAGCTACTCATGATTACTAAAACAATAATAAAAACATGAACAAACATGAGAATTATGATGAACATCGATCTAATCATGCAAGAACTAATAAAGCTTGTGGGATTCTAACTTAAACCGGATGTAATAGTAAATAGAACAATATTAAAACTGAAATTAAGGAAGGAATTACCGGAAATTGGAATTAAGGCAGAAAAGGACAACTTTATTGATGAATGCTTGAAAGATTGATGAACAATAACTAAAAGTCTTTGAGAATTATTGAAAGATTACAACTAAGGAGAAAACTAGATTAAAAACTGAATAAAACTGAATAATAGAACTAGATTGTAACTTGATAATTAATCCTAAACATAAGATTAGCTTATATAGGCGGAAATTAGGAGTTACCTTAAGATCGAAACACTTCTTATGGGCTTCCGAAAAGTTTCTGATCTGCGCAGAGGTCTGTCGACCTACCCAGTAGTTCGGTCGACCTGTTTACGGGCTTCAGGAACTTTCTGGGCTTTTCCAAAACAGAGGTTTGGTCGGCCGACCCAAGTAGTAGGTCGGTCGACCTGTTTTCCTGTAGGATCGTTTTGTTTCGTCTCGGTTTGACTCTTGGTACTTGGTCAATGCTTCCAGTTGACTTTCCTGCGTTCCTTGGTTATGAAAAATCCCGAGGGCATGAATTTGGCATAAAATCTTCCTTTTCCCGCATAAATCTGCAGAAGAGCATAAAAATACAAAAGTGCACAATTGTTGGGAATTTATGGCTAAAACATAGTAAATGAGCGACGAAATGCGTGTAAAAATAGATGTAAAACATTATAAAATAGACACGCATCAGTATAGTCACTGAATCCGCAATCAAATCGTAGAGCTCAAGTTCTAAAACCCTAGCATGCTCTCTAGATACAAAGGAATGGGTAGCTCCGGAATCGAAAAGTACAAATGTAAGTATAGAGTTCACGAGAAAAGTACCAGTCCCCACATGAGCATCATCTTTGGCTGCTTGCTTCCCCATGGCAAAGAGTTTGTCACTGGCTTTAACCCCACTCTGGCTGGTAGTAGCTGCTCCAGTCTGCTGATCCCTTCGGCTCTGGTCTTCTGATTATTTCCACCTCCGATGTATTGACTCTGGTGAGAACGGTTCTGGTAGTTGCTGTAGTTTTTTTGGTAAGTACCGCTAACCCCAGACTTCGCACCCCCTCCATAACCTGTCATGGGAGTACGGTATCCACCGCTTCCAGGAGTATGTATGCGTGACCCACTATGTCTAGATGTTGGGGTTCGGTAGCCCCCATATTGGTACCCTCCAGATGATCGACACACAGCCTGCTTGTGTCCTATATTCCCACAGCCATAACAAACCAACCCAATCGAACAAGCTCCCGAACCTCCACTTTTTTAACTACTACCGCTCTGGCTCCTCCCACCTCCCGAGGCACTGTTAGTGACGTATCCACTGAACCTGTTGGAGTTCTGCTTCTTCGATCCAGTATTTTCGCTTACTGCCTCAGCTTTCCTCTCATTAACCTTTGTCTTCTTCTCCTCTTTGATCATGTCGGAGAGCCTCTCCGCCGCCCGAACCCTCAGGTAAATGTCACAGACTGTGGTGGGCGGAGCTGCAATGCGTCTATTCTTGATGGTTATGGTCAGCCCCCTTTCAAATTTCATAGCCAGCATTGCATCATCGAATCCCATCTCTCCCACATGACTCAAAAATTGAATGAACTTCCGGTAATAAATCTCCACTGTCATATTCTCCGTCATTTGGAAGGTATCAAACTCCTCCCTTAACTTGCTCTTCTGGAACTCAGGTAGGAACACTTCATACAGAATCCTCTTGAATGCAATCCACTCCACATGATTGCTTTCATCTTCCCTAGCAGCCTCACGATTTTTTACTTTGCTCCCGGTCCACCAGTCTTCGGCCATTCCTCTAAGGTAGTGGGCAGCTTGGTCAACCCTCAGCTCCTCAGGACAATCCACTAGCTCAAACGGATTACTGAATTCCCGGCACCACTCTCCCAATAAGCGAGGCTCCCCCTCCCTAGTGAATTGAGTAGGGTGATGTCTCGCAATTATCGTACTTATCTTTGCAGAATCCAAATGTTGGCCTTTAGAGCCTCATTTTCAGCCAGCAGTTGATCTAGTTCCTCTTGGGTGATGTTAGCAACATTATTCCTTCTTGGAGGCATCTCTATAACATACAAGGAAAAAGATGAGTCCCGGCTTATGTAAGGAAACTCACCTAGGTTAGGGTTATATTCCCTAAGCACCAGATCCATACTTATATTAATACAAACAATTATGTCTTACTACTACTTATCTATAAACATGGCTCAGGGATCACATAACCGCATATCACTAGACATGATATAATACTAATACAATACTGATCATCTCATGCATTTACATCATTAGATATCATGCGTAACCCTAAGCACATGATTCATTCATTTAGATACCCTTAACTTCATATTCCGACCATCAATATATCAACGAATTCTTATAACTCTTTTATCATATTTCACCTCCAAAATGCACATCTCTTCCTATTCTATCCTTTCTCTCATATGCACTCAAGGTACCCGGATAAAACTGAGAGGGCCAATGGTTCGGTGTGAGAGGGCCCCTAACTCATCCCTTACCTTTAGTGTTCTCCTAACAGTTCTATTCCGGGGTTCATTTTATTTAGACTCTGCCTACGTTCATTGGATTTATTAGGTTAGGCCAGAGTATCGATCACTCTGATACCACTTTGTAACACCCCCATTTATTTAAGAGTCTTTATCAAGGCATTCTCAAATAAATAAGGATGTTACCATCTCGGAATACCGAGGTAGTAGATAACAAAGGAAGGAAACACAGTACTTTAATAAATATTTTAAAGTCAAACAACTGTCTCAAAACATAACAAAAGTCCAAACAACTCATAAACAACTACTATGGTGATCTAGACTCTAGTCTGGTTCGGATCCAAGCTCTCTTCCCATTCCGCTCCCCTAGTCTCAAGTACCTGTCAATCTGCTCCCCAATAATTTGGTTCATCACAGGTGATCACGAACACACAGGGTCAACCACGAGGTTGAGTAGGAAAATAGACAAAATAAGAACAACAATACAATAATACACACTTCCACCTTCATTCCGCCTCAACCATCACTTCCGATCATACACCACTTCTCATCCACCAGTCCCTAATCCTCCAATGGCCATATCACATGCCCCGATATCACATGCCCCAATATCACATGCCCCATAATCCTCCTATCTGCATCACATAGTAATACGTAAACAAAGTCATCTCAACATCAAGAATAATAAACAATAAATGTCATATACCAATCTCATAATAACAAACGATCTTATTTCTCAACACAATTATAAGTCACAATCGATTCCCCTACCTCAATTTGTAGGATGACAAGCGACAGCAGCTAGAAATATTCCACGCGCAAACCGTCACTTAAACATGTAATATTTAACGATTACAACCCTTCACTTAACCCATATATATAGAATAGTACAAATTGCAAATTATAGTGACTTGCTAAATTCGGAAAGTTTCCCGAAGTAGAAACTTCCCGAAATGTAAACTTTGCTAAAACGTAAACTATCCAACTAAACTTGAGTAATAACAAATATAATAATAATAACAATAATACTAATAATTACACTAACAATAACCCAAAAGTAATAATAATAATAATACCATAATACCAATTATACTAATGCTACTACTACTACTACTACTAATAATAATAATAACACAAACCAACGCATACCTACGTGACCACCCGCGACATCCCAAAACGCATGACACCAACCCCCCATAATCACCCCTGCCGGCAACCACGCGACAACCAATACCGACCATCTCACCACCGCCACCGGCAACCCCTTCGACCACTTCCGGCGACCCCTGACCCATCTGGACCACTATGCTGCCGACGCTACTTAACATTTTAACGCCACCATACGAACTCCCGACACCACCCAAGACCACTGTTGGGAAATGTGTCCTCAACAATAGTGCGATCACGACAATGATAAATATCATTGTCAAAATATTATGATAAGAATATGCAAGGGATGATCCGATATGATATATAGTCAACTGACCAACATTAATCGGTAATGATTAGCTGACTAGAGTTTGACATTACTGTCGTATGACGGTGGTGGTCAGTTGATCTCTTTAGGGCACACCTATAGGAGAGACCCCTTAATTGATATATTGATTAATTATATGTGATATGAATTGATCAAATTCCTTAAAATCGAATATCGAAAAAATCAGAGGTTGAATCTTAATGTAAGATTTATATTTGAAATTGAAATGTGTCCATTGTCAAATATTAATCGATAATTTTTTAAATATCGAAATTAGAATATGAATGATTCGTGGTTATAACAAACGTTGTATATATATCGTATCGACGATTATTATGATAACCATATGTTTGGACGGGAATTATGAATTACTAAAATAATTTGTTAAATATGATTTAATTAATCTAGAAATAGTATTTATATGATAAATATATTTTAAACTAATACAATTTAATTATGTCACATAAGATGTAACATGTTAACAAATGGTACAAATTACATTTGTAAAATGTTCCAATGTTAGCCTTGTAAGTGGGCATTGTAAGGTAATATTATGTGATAATTTTATCTTATAATTATCATGATTATGTTAAGTTTTGATATGACCTAACTCTATGCATGTGAGCATGACAAAGGGAATAAAACCCTTCCCCATGCCCTTGGTGTACACGGCACCCCAACCCCAACCCTAACCCCAACCCCAACCCCAACCCCAACCTCTATATATGTGATACTCTCACATATTCATAGACCTACCTAATGTTTATGTTATATTTCTAGTGTAAAAAATTAAAAACAAAACCTCTAAAAAAAATATTGGTACATAATATTTTATACTACAAATTGTTGTAGTATTTTTAGTAGACTAATAATAAATATTAGTTTACGGTTTTAAGGTAAAACCATTTTGTTCACCTAGTCCGTGTCCATCTCGGTTTGTTAAGGGTAGGTCTTGGGTGCAATTTGAAGGAGGCAATCTACGTTGGTTGCTCCGTGGAGGATCGTCCTTTGCATACTCGGACCGATTGTAAGGACTCTTGTCTTGTTATTTCCGCAGTTATACTTTTGCATGCATAAGATCTTAAGCTATTTATATATAAAAGAGTTATATTATTATTAAGACTAATAAAATGGTTAAGTTAGTATGACTAATTATCTATCAAGTGGTATCAGAGCATTTGGTTGCTTGCACGCAACTCGATTTTACGATTTTTGCGAGTAATATGATTAAAATTAAAAACGTAAATAATTACAACATATATGATATGCACGAAATATTTTTTTGCATGTGTACTTTCTGGTCTTAAAAATGTTTTAAGTCATTATGAATGATTTATTGAATAATATTGTTCAAACTTGTAATTAAATTGTTAATTTATGCTATATAATCGGTTAAAATCGTTTTATTATGGGAAAAATAGTAAAATAAACTTTTTGGCCGAGATTTTTATATATGGTCTCACCTGCATTTTGTTGGAGATTGTGTCCTCCACATGTAGTGTGATAACGTCATTGCACATACCCTTGTACGGACAAGTGGGAGATTGTTGGGGCTGGTGTCCTTGACAATTAAGTACAATGACTTATTAAATCTCTTTAAGGATCACAAGGGCATACTTTTGTATTATTACCAGTTGATCCACGTTTATCAATAACGGTTGGCTTGCTAGATAAGTTTGACGTTATTGTCATACGGATGGCGGTGATCAACTGGTCCCTATACGTCACACCTATAGGACACGTTTGAGAGATGTGAAGGTATGAAAATACAGTCACATTTATGCCGGATATGACTAAACAGTTAGTCAGAGGTATTGACTATTAAATTAGTCAATAAGATATTGAGATTATTATTTAATACGGATTAAATAATTTTAGCTAATACGGATTACATGATTAATTCGTAAATTAAATATAAACGGTTATATTTAATTAAATATTGTATTCGCGTAATAATATAAACAGTTATATTAATTTGGGTAATTATACAATATCGTATTTTGTCAGACCATTATTAATATATCGACTATATTAATATCTGATAACATGTTACGATTTATAAATAAAACCCGCGAATTATATTATAGCTAATTGGGTCGAATCACGCATTGGAATAAGGTAAGAGTGGAAAGCCCACTCCTACCCGGCATCCAATTCGGCCGACCTAGAGACTACATAAGGAGAGTTGTTCTCCTTATGTCAGTCACTCTTGTTGCACTGATTAAAAGAATCTCAAGGCAAAATTAGGGTTTTGAGAGCATTCTTCTCCCAAAACCTCAGATCTCACATCTAAAACCTCAAGGGCTCTCCCTATATTGCAAGGCAATTGGAGAGGATTTCTAGCACACGCGGCCACGTCTCATTCTAAGTCTTGGGTGCAAGTTATAGGAGGGAATTTGTGTTAATTCCTGTTCTTAGGCCTTTTGCGCGAGGACCAAAGGTTGTACTTCTTTTCTTATGCTTTTTAATCTTATGACGATATTCACGACTGTAATTTTCATTATAATCCTGCAATTTTAGGGCGAATACACGTTTTATTCCCCACAAGTGGTATCAGAGCCTTAGGCCATGATATTTTACAATTGTGTTTTTCATAAGATTTGAAATTTGGAAAGTCGTCCTGTTTTTGACGAGCACTCGATCGAGTACTAACAACACTCGATCGAGTGCTTCGGCCGAGTGCCTCTTTTTGCGAGAAATCGATCTTGTTTTTCGATTTTTATTTGCATATTGTTATTTAATCGATATTTTTAGCAATATGTGAATCTTTTGTTGTTTTTTTTTTTTTGATTTTCATGTTTTATATCAAAAGATAAAAACTTGTTTAGATTTAAAGTGCAACGTTTGCGTTTTAACGAGTCACTCGATCGAGCCCCTGTTGCACTCGATCGAGTGACACTGGCACTCGATCGAGTGCCTCTGTTGCTCGGTCGAGTGCTCTTGTTTCGGGCAGTTTGTTTTCGAAAATAACTTGTTTCTTATTTTCACATGGCCTAAAATAATATACTGTATACGGAAATAGTATATTATTTTTGTGAAACGGTTCACCCTCGTAATGATACATATTATTTTAAAACGGTTTAAGATAATAGGATTATAAATTTATTCAAATTGGTGATTAAAACGGTATAGTCACATAATTTTAATCTTAATAGGTGGTTTGGTAAAAATTTATTAATCATAATAACAGTATTATGTCATGTATGAATTTTAATTTAGTTGATGCATTTTATTTATCGTCTTGTTGAATGCCTTGTGAATGCTTTCAATAACGTATTTAATTTTTGCAAACGGTTGTAACTTAGTGTGGCCTTAGAAGATTGTGTCACCGTAATGATGGGACACGATCTTGCTTGTAATTTTGAGATCTTGAATCTCCGTTTTGGGTTTTTGCCATGTAATTACTTTTGTATTTAAATTAGAATGTATCTAGGACTACTTTTGTAATTTAAATTAGTAATTTTGGGAAGACCAAAGACAAGACGGAGACCGGATGCTCACTCCCGCTGCAAGGACCAAGATGGAACATCAAGACAAGCTTCTAGGGTCCAACGGTGGATTCCAAGTTGTTTTATGTTTATTTTGGTAGGATAGGCCACACTAGGACTTTTTATTTACGTTTATTGCTTTCATTTTATGCTTTCATCGATAATAGCTTGCATCATATTCCGCCTAAAACCAAACCACCTATATCATGCCTGAAAACTGACTCATGTAGAGGTTACGCGTTAGTTTTCTGTGACAATACAGATGTCACATGTCAACTGCAAAGCCATCACTTTATTAATTCATTCACGCATATGCTAGATATTAGTTCACTTAATATGAATAAATAAAAGTTGATGGGGTCTTCCTCGTATAACCAAAAATTGAGATTAGTCTTTATAAATCAGCCTCCCATGAATCCCTTCTTCGTCGGTAGGCATAATATGACCCCTTCTACGTCGGGTAAGTGGGAACAGATGATTTATTTTATCTCAACATCATGGTCACTCGATACTATCTAGCGACTGAGATGGACTAATAGATAGGATTTACGGAAATCTATCGACCAAGAGTTCCAACGATTGGAATTAGCCAAACTGTGGGCTTATCAATATACGGAAATTGAGTCTTGGGATCATTTATATAATTCTTGAGGAGATCAATTATATAAATGCAATGAGTCTACGAGTTTAAATTCAATTTAATATAGACTTAAATCACAACAATAAGATGCTTATATGGTTTTGTTTTATCTTCTTTTCAGTCTAGAACACGTTCAATTAAACTGCTGTATAACTAAATGGCTGGTGAAGACTCAATGCCAAGTGCCAAGCTAGCACGTGAATCCTGGCTAAAAGCCTTCATGGACTCCATGAATCAGTCCACAAGACTGAGGAATGATGGGTCAAACTTCTCTGACTGGGAGGCAGCACTACGGAATGCTGCCATTGCTGACGGAAAGCTCAAGTGCTTAACTGAGCCCATTCCGCCACACCCAGGAACTGGAGCTAGAGCTAACGAGGTTCGCGCTCATAGCGACTTCGTCATGGAAGCGGGTGCGATAAAGAACGTACTCATCTATGCAATGGAATCCAATTTGCAAAGACGCTTCATAACCCATGGTGCAAACAAGATTTTCACCACACTCGCTAACGAATTCTCAAAGGCTCCGAGAATCGTTTCTTATGAGCATACCTGTCGCTTCTTTGAGGCGAAACTCCAGAAGGGCCAAGCTGTTAGCCCACATATTCTTCACATGATTGAGAATATCGAGAAACTGGAGGCCCTTAACTGCAAGATCAGTGAGAACATAATCGTTGATCGAATGCTTCATTCGCTTCATGATGGGTTCGCCCTCTTTAGGGCCAACTACTACATGAACGACATGAACAAGACTCCTCATGAGCTCCACTCCCTTCTCGTACAGACTAAGAAGGATCTGAAGTTGAGTGGGAGCATGAAGCAAGATGTTCTCACGATCTCCAACAAGGGTAAGGGTAAGGGTAAGGCTAAAGCTCAGGGCGACCTAGCAGTAGGTAAGCCCAGGTTCAAGAAACCAGGATTCACTAAGAGTGGGCCAGGTGAGTCGAGCAACTCACAGGGCAAGACTAAGAGCAAGGATACTAGCATGGAATGCCACCACTGCCACAAGACTGGGCATTGGAGGCGCTCCTGCACCGTGTATCGGGAGGACATTAAAGCAGGCCGTGTTACTCCTGTTGGTATGTCTTCTTCTTCTTTTATTCACATGATTGAGATTAACCATGCAAGTTTCGGAACTTGGGTACTTGATACTGGTTGTGGTTCTCATCTATGTAATCATGTGCAGGGCCTCCGAAACCAAGAACCCCTAACCAAGGGTGAGGTGGACCTGCGTGTCGGGAATGGAGCACGTGTTGCTGCAGTCTCGAAGGGAACATATGTGATCCAGCTTCCAAGTGGATTCGAGTTATCTTTATATAACTGTTATTATGTTCCTTGTTTGTCCAAAAACATTATTTCAGTTTCTGCGCTTGACAAACTTGGCTTTTCATTTGTAATAGAGAATAATAGCTGTTTTTTCTCCTTACACAATATGATTTATGGCAAGGCAGTTTCCATGAATGGAATTTATGTTTTAGATCAAACCACCGAGATATTACATGTGAATAATAAGAAATTAAAGGTAGGTGACAAAGATCAAACTTACCTATGGCATTGTCGTATGGGGCACATAAATGAGAAACGCGTTAAACAGCTCATACAGAACGGAGCTATCTCGCCCTTTGATTTCGAATCATATGGCACGTGTGAATCATGTCTCATCGGCAAGATGACTCGTATTTCCTTCAAAGGTGTTGGAATGCGCGCTGCTGACCTATTAGGACTCATACATACGGATGTATGTGGGCCTATGTCGATCAACGCACGAGAGGGCTATAGGTATTTCATCACTTTCACGGATGATTTGAGTAGATATGGCTATGTCTACTTAATGAAGCACAAAAGTGAATCCTTTGACAAGTTCAAAGAATACCAGAATCGGGTACAGAACCAGCTGGGAAGAAAGATTAAAGCACCACATTCTGATCGTGGTGGCGAGTATCTTTCACACGAGTTTGATCAACACCTTAAAGACTGTGGCATCGTTCTACAGTTAACTCCACCTGGAACACCACAGTTAAATGGTGTGTCCGAACGGAGAAATCGAACTTTACTTGATATGGTTCGATCCATGATGAGTCACACCGTTGTGCCTGATTCATTGTGGGGCTATGCTCTTTTGTCAGCCGCTCTAATACTTAACCGAAGTCCGTCTAAAGCTGTTGACAAGACTCCATACGAATTATGGAAGGGAACGGTCCCTAACTTGTCCTTTATTCGGGTTTGGGGCTGCGAGGCTTATGTCAACTGGAGACACGAGGATAAGCTCGGCCCGCGATCGGTCAAGACATACTTTATAGGTTATCCAAAGGGAACTTTTGGTCATTACTTCTACTCGCCAACCGAACAACGTGTTTTTGTTGCGGCTAGTGCGACGTTCTTAGAGAAAGAATTTCTCGAGAACAAGTCGAGTAATAGAACCTTCGAGTTATCGGAGGTTCAAGAACCAACTACCGAGCAACCATTGGAGGAAACAGTTCCTTCCACCGAGGCTGTGGTAGATATTCCTGAGGAACCTAGGAGGTCGGGAAGAGTCTCTATTCCTCCGGACAGATACATTGGTATGGTCGAGGAACACGATACAGATGACGTCTTACTCCTAGAGGGTAATGAACCCACAACCTATAAAGGTGCCATGATTAGTTCTGACTCAAAGCTATGGCTAGAAGCCATGCAATCCGAGATGGACTCCATGTATGAGAACAACGTGTGGGATCTTGTGGACCTACCTGCAAAGGTACGTCCCCTTCAATGCAAATGGCTTTACAAGATAAAGCATGCCGTGGAAGGACAACAAGATATCCACAAGGCTAGACTAGTTGCTAAAGGTTTCACTCAAGTGCCAGGCTTGCACTATGATGAGATCTTTGCACCCGTAGTCATGCTACGTTCCATTCGGATTATCTTAGCGATCGCCGCATTTCATGACTATGAAATATGGCAAATGGACGTTAAAACTGCCTTCTTAAACGGTTATTTGGAGGAAGAGTTGTACATGGTACAACCCGAGGGTTTTATTGATCCAGAACATCCTAAGAAAGTTTGCAAGCTTAAGCGTTCCATCTATGGACTTAAGCAGGCATCGCGGAGTTGGAATCATCGCTTCGACCAAGTGATAAAAGAGAATGGGTTCATTCGATCAGTCGAGGAACCATGTCTCTATATCAAGTCGAGTGGGAGCAAGATTGTATTCCTAGTACTGTATGTCGATGACATACTCTTGATTGGGAATGACATACCTCTCTTATCTTCGGTTAAAGCATGGTTGAAAAACCACTTCCAGATGAAAGATCTGGGAGAGGCACAAAGAATTTTGGGCATCCGTATCTACAGGGATAGATCACGACGGATGTTGTCTCTCAGTCAGGAGTCTTATATAGATAAGATTCTAGAGAGATTCAGCATGACGAACTCCAAGAAAGGGTTCCTTCCTATGACTCCTGGGCTTCACTTGAGCAAGACTCAAGAAGCTAAGTCACTGGAAGAAAAAGAGTGCATGAGTCGGATCCCTTATGCTTCGGCAATAGGATCGATCATGTATGCTATGATATGTACACGTCCTGACGTTGCATATGCATTGAGTATGACAAGTCGATTCCAAGCTCATCCAGGTGAACAACACTGGATGGCCGTGAAAAACATTCTTAAGTACCTACGGAGGACTAAAGATTGGGGATTGACTTACGGAGGCGACTCGACGCTCTGCGCCACGGGTTACATAGATGCTAGCTTCCAAACGGATCGAGATGACTCGAAATCTCAGTCTGGATTCGTTTTTACTCTTAATGGCGCTACTGTCAGCTGGAAAAGTTCTAAACAGAGTGTTACAGCAGATTCTACGACTGAGTCCGAGTACTATGCCGCCTCAGAAGCAGCTAAGGAAGCAATATGGATGCGTCAATTCTTACAAGGACTATCAGTAGTGCCTAGTTCGAATGACCCAGTCACCATTTATTGTGATAATAAAGGTGCCATCTTCCAAGCTAAGGAGCATAGGTCTAGCAACAAGGCTAGGCATGTACAACGGAAAGCTCATCTAATCAGAGATTACGTGGAGCAAAAGGAGATATTTATTGATAAGATCGCTACGGATGACAACATAGCTGATCCTCTCACAAAAGCATTAACACGTGATAAGCATGAAGGGCACATTCATTCCATGGGAATTGGATGTGTTCCTAAGTTGTAGTACTCTTTTATGAATTCATGTAATAATTCATTTTCTCGTGTACTTTATTCAACCTTATTGTTATGATATAAAATGTTTTGTTTTTCATGTGGAATTGTACGCCAATTTTGAACACCACAAAGTGAACTGATTAACATTACATCGTTTTGGTCCTTGATTACCCACTTGAGCTGATAACTCAGGTAATCATTTTGTGACGTTGGTTGATGGTGGGTTCAACGAGCCATAAGTCATGTGGATGACTGACCAATCACAAAGGCGAGTTATACGGATATCTCGTAGGACACCCCGTGACAACGTTATGGAGTCCTAAATGTTTTATAACATTGGGTGCCTGGTCGTGGATAGGACCTCCATAGTGTTCCTTAGAGTCGAGTCTTTTGACCTTCAACTGTCTCTTGAGATTAAGGCAGATTTTGGGTAACTTTGGTTTCTTTCCCTCGGTCACCGTAACAGGGGCTAAGAGGATTTTTTCTGGGTTATTTCATGCTGCGCGATATCGGCAGGATTCGAGTTGAGGGAAATATCCAAACCCTTATCAGGATTTTATCATTTCTCAGGGCCACTCGAGGAGTAGTAACTGAAATGCATGGCCATGCTCGAATACAGATTCGTTTTATCAGATAAGTTACTCTCTAGTCGGGGAAACCACTCTTGATACAGATCGCTTGTGAGATACGACCTTTGCGAATGCGGATTTGCAAATTGTCTTACATTGAGTGGGAGAAATTTTAAAAGGATATGAGATTCGGTTATCGCACCTACACTTGTACGGACAAGTGGGAGTTTGTTGGAGATTGTGTCCTCCACATGTAGTGTGATAACGTCATTGCACATACCCTTGTACGGACAAGTGGGAGATTGTTGGGGCTGGTGTCCTTGACAATTAAGTACAATGACTTATTAAATCTCTTTAAGGATCACAAGGGCATACTTTTGTATTATTACCAGTTGATCCACGTTTATCAATAACGGTTGGCTTGCTAGATAAGTTTGACGTTATTGTCATACGGATGGCGGTGATCAACTGGTCCCTATACGTCACACCTATAGGACACGTTTGAGAGATGTGAAGGTATGAAAATACAGTCACATTTATGCCGGATATGACTAAACAGTTAGTCAGAGGTATTGACTATTAAATTAGTCAATAAGATGTTCAGATTATTATTTAATACGGATTAAATAATTTTAGCTAATACGGATTACATGATTAATTCGTAAATTAAATATAAACGGTTATATTTAATTAAATATTGTATTCGCGTAATAATATAAACAGTTATATTAATTTGGGTAATTATACAATATCGTATTTTGTCAGACCATTATTAATATATCGACTATATTAATATCTGATAACATGTTACGATTTATAAATAAAACCCGCGAATTATATTATAGCTAATTGGGTCGAATCACGCATTGGAATAAGGTAAGAGTGGAAAGCCCACTTCTACCCGGCATCCAATTCGGCCGACCTAGAGACTACATAAGGAGAGTCGTTCTCCTTATGTCAGTCACTCTTGTTGCACTGATTAAAAGAATCTCAAGGCAAAATTAGGGTTTTGAGAGCATTCTTCTCCCAAAACCTCAGATCTCACGTCTAAAACCTCAAGGGCTCTCCCTATATTGCAAGGCAATTGGAGAGGATTTCTAGCACACGCGGCCACGTCTCATTCTAAGTCTTGGGTGCAAGTTACACTACTACAGAATGTCAAATAGACATCAGTTAATATGCATCAGATTTTTTAAAAAATCTGATGCATATAATTATACATCGGTTATTTTGAAAAATCTGATGTCTATCCATATATATAAACATCAGACTTTGAAACAACCCATGTCTATAGCTGGGTGCACTTTTTAACTAATGTTATATACATCAGATTTATTAAAATCCATGTATAAACTAATAAATAAAATAATATTACTGCTGTAACTTATTACTAATTGGCGCGGCAATAAAATAGTATTCCCCCAAAATCGTCATATTCAATCCCTAATTTCTGCGCGCTTCTTCAACACTTGCATCCCTTCATCTTCTCCGTCCATCGCTCACCGGTAATCATCATATTTTTCATTATTATTTACATCCCCAAATTAATTGTAATCCCTAACTTCTTCTCCGTTCAACACAATTAAATTAAACTTACAGTATACAACTTCCTTCATATCGTCCATCGATCACCGACGACCATCGTCAACAACTCGGCATCATCTCGTCCATCGCTCCATTATCGGTACTGCTCGTCGGTACTGCTCGTCGTCCCTCTAACTCGGCTTTACTGCTCATCGGTACTGCTCGGTTGCTCCATTATTATCGGTACTTCTCAATTCTTTTATTCAATTTTTGATTTGTATGTTCTTTAACTATTGTACTCGTATCCATAGTTCGGGATGTGCTTGGTAACAGAATACTTACTTGAGTTAGAAGGAGCTTTTGATTTGTATCGGTACTGCTCGTCGGTACTGCCTTTTCTTCGCCTATTCTATTCAATTTTTTCTGACTTGAATTTACTGGTAGTGGTCGGATTGAATTGGTAGCTAGTACAGTAAACTTGGACGACTTCATTGGCCGGATTGAATTGTACTAGCTACGACTTCATTGGTAGCTAATCTGCCTCATACCAAACCAACTGCCTTATTTCTTCATACCGAACCCAATTCCAGTATTGCCTTCCATCCCTGCGCCATTTCCAAACTGGAATGCATAGGTCTGGTCTACAGAACTAGCTACATTCCGCATCAACCTTACTTGCTTTCCCAAGGATTAAACTCCCCATTCCAGCCCTCGTCTTCAACAAAAAGTAAATATAGTATTCTTACCATAGTGAAGTATCACTTCTTTAATTTAAGTAATTTGTAGTATTACTAAGTAATTTGTAGTATTACTAAGTAATTTTTATTACTAAGTAATTTGTAGTATTACTAAGTAATTTGTTGATGGATTCAATGTTGATTATGTTGTTAATGAGAATGACTTCATTGGTAGTATCTTGAAGAAAACAAAATTTGGAAATTAAAAAAAAAATTGATTATGGCTTTGAGTATATAGTTCAAATTATAAGATTTGAAGCGAACTCATGCCGTTTGTAAATAAAAAGCAGAGTTATGAAGTAAAAATACAAGTTTTTGCATGCTATTAGCTTAAACTCGTGTTTTTAAGGAAGTTTGAATTAACAATTTTGAATCAAAAAATTCACTAGATAATATCGGGTTGACCGTTGTATCCCTGTCACGTGGGCCATTTTTTTTGTGGCCCGAAAAAGCCTACTGTCATGGCCGGAGCCCATACAAGCCCTGGCCCAAAACTATAAAAAGGCACAAGGAAGGCCCAACCTGACCCAGTCCAGGCCTGCTACTTGGCCCAGCCTACCATAGCAGAAACCCACAAATTTGGCAACCTAAAACCGATCTGACTTGACCGTTTTCAACCCAATGATCAGTGATTCAAACCCAGATTCAATTTCATATTTGAAGTCCTTGAGTATGTATGATAAAAATAAATACTCGTAGAAATTGCTTGAAGCTAGTATCTGCCCTTCTTTCTTAACGTTAGCCTGTCTTAGTAAGATAAGATCTTTTTGTTTTCTGGTTCTGCTTCTTCTATTTCTTTTCTGGTTCTGTTTTCTGGTTACGAATGATACTTGGCGTTTAGTTTGGTTATTACGGTCGCATCTCCATAGACCTTAAACAATGCTGTATTCAAATAGGTTTTTGTTGTGAAAAAATGGGGCATAGGTAGCTATAGTCTTGATACAATAATGTTTTATTTAGCAAGGTTGACTTTAGAATTGAGATAATGAGATTGATTTTATTTAGCAAGGTTGTATTTGTTCCTCCGGACACTAAAACTCTCCGTCTGAATTATTTGGTTAGATTCCTGCAAACTTGTCACGCTTTTATAAACATTTATTTTAGCTATTGGGACATGTAAAGTTGTTATCTGTAGTATTTATTTTAAGCGGATTACTGATCTTAAACAGAGCTCTTTAATGGATCGTGAATGGATGGTTATCGATCGCTTGGATCCTAGATATATGAGAGGGGTAGATGAGTTTATCAAACATGCTATTAATCATGCAGACAAACTTAATGAAATTTATTGCCCATGTGTTAAATGTGGGAATAATGTGCTTGTTGATGTCGGAGAATTAAGAAATCACCTCTTATGTAATGGAATTGATAAAGGTTACACAAAGTGGATTTGGCATGGGGAGGATGTGTTGCCTAATAAACCTAGGGATTCAGCGGATGTTGGAGGAGAATTTGTGGAGGAAACTTTGGAAGTAGGTTGCGAAGATCGAGTAGATGATATGATTAATGATTTCAGAGAATACACTGAACACCCAGATATGTTTGATACGTTAGCAAGCGATTCAGTGAAACCAGTTTATCTAGGTTCTAATTTAACACGGTTATCTGCAACTTTAAAGTTATATAACCTGAAGGCGAAAAACGGTTGGAGTGATAAAAGTTTCACAGATTTGCTTGAGTTGCTGAGTGAAATTCTTCCTGATGGCAATGAACTCCCAAAGAATACTTATGAAGCTAAGAAAATTTTGTGTCCAATGGGACTTAACTATGTGAAGATACATGCATGTCCTAATGACTGTATTTTGTATCGAAAGGATTACAAAGATCTAAGCACGTGTCCGAAGTGTGGGGCTGCACGTTACAAAAATAAGGAAACAAATTCTGATAAAAAAAAAGGAGTGCCATGTAAAGTGTTGTGGTATCTTCCCATCATACCACGATTTAAGAGACTTTTTTCAAATGTTAAAGATGCTCAGAATTTGGTATGGCATGCTGAAGGCAGAGTTCAAGATGACAAAATTCGTCATCCAGCTGACTCAACACAATGGAAAACAATTGATTTTCTGTTTCCAAAATTTGGATCCGATGCTAGAAGTCTAAGGCTTGGATTATGCACTGATGGAATGAATCCGTTTGGTAGTCTAAGTAGCCAATGGAGCACATGGCCGGTTTTGCTAACAATTTATAATCTGCCTCCTTGGTTGTGCATGAAGCGTAAATATATGATGTTGTCATTACTGATTTCGGGACCTAAGCAACCCGGGAATGATATAGACGTTTACCTAGAACCTTTGATTGACGATTTGAAGTTATTGTGGGAGGAAGGAGTTGAGGTGTATGATTCTTACCGTGGTGAGACGTTTCAATTATATGCCATGATATTTTGTACCATTAATGATTTCCCGGCTTATGGCAACTTATCTGGTTATACGGTGAAAGGAGCTAAAGCATGTCCAATTTGTGAGGATGATACAATTTCAGATCGTTTAGTTCATGGTGGAAAGAATGTGTATCTTGCTGGGTGAAGATTTCTCCACCGCTCTCACCCGTATAGAAGAAAAAGTAAACCTTTTAATGGAAAACCAGAATATAGAGATGCTCCAAAGATTTTAACCGGAAAAGAAGTTTACGAAAAGGTTAGAGATATCAAAAATTCATTTGGGAAGCCATATAAGCGGCCAAGTGGGAATACTTTGTACAAGAAAAAATCCATCTTCTGGGATTTACCATACTGGCAGCACTTGTCTGTAAGACATTGTATAGATGTCATGCACGTGGAGAAAAACGTTTGTGAAAGTTTGATTGGCACACTCCTTAATATTCCTGGTAAAACTAAGGACGGTATCAAAGCTAGGGAAGACCTAGTGTCACAGAAAATACGACCAGAATTAGCACCAGAAATCAGAGGTTCAAGAACTTATCTACCTCCAGCATGTTTCACACTATCACGACAAGAGAAAAAAAGTGTCTGTGAGTGTCTTCATGGTATGAAGGTGCCACAAGGATATTCATCCAACATAAAGAATCTTGTGTCAATGAAAGAGTTAAAATTGGTGGGTCTAAAATCTCATGATTGTCACACTTTAATGGAACAATTACTTCCTGTAGCTCTTCGTGGGGTTTTGCCAAAACATGTTCGACAAGCTATTATAAGACTTTGTTATTTTTCAATGCAATATATAGCAAAGTTCTTGACTCAGATACCTTGAATGCATTACAAAGAGAGGTTGTTATTACTATGTGCCAACTTGAGATGTTTTTTCCTCCTTCCTTTTTTGACATAATGGAGCATCTTGTTGTTCATTTGGTGAGAGAAATTAAAATTTGTGGACCAGTATTTCTAAGAAATATGTATCCATTTGAGCGATATATGAAACCCTTAGGAGGTTATGTGAGAAACATGAATCGTCCAGAAGGTTGTATGATTCAAGGGTTAGTATTTGGACATGCTAACCCAAATGATTACCGCGAAAGTTACTGCAAATATGCAAAAAGAGATAGAGTTTATCGCTGAGCAAAGAACAATGGGTGCCGTTATAAGAAGTAACCAGACTGAAAACAACAGCTTCTTTGTTCAAAAGGTTGCAACTGATGATGTTAACGATGATGAGGTAGCGACAAATTGTAAAAGTGGAAATGCTAGTTGTCACGAACATGATCAACCTTGTCCATTTGATGAGATACCTGAAAAGGTATGTTATGTTTGGATATAAGGATAAAAGGTATGTTATGTTTGGATATAACTATGACTTCATTATTTAATTTATGACTTTTGATTTAAGGGGGTTGAATGTCAATTAGCTGTTGTCATTGACATGAAGTTGCACAATGTGGCGCTTGGAAGAGTTTTTCGTTCTCCATCTCCGTCCTCTAGATCTCATTGTCAAGCGTTTGGAGAAAATGAGGTGAGGGTTTCAATTGAAGTTGTCTTGGAGGGTATGGACGACACTGATTTACCTATCCCAACCCAAGAATTTTTTACTGTTGGTGATGCAATTGGATCTTTTGTTCGATGGCCAAAAAATTTAATCACTTTTGGACATCCCAAGGTACGCTCTTATATTCTGTTATATTAGGAATAGTTTTTTCACTCCCAAACTCAGTAATTCATTTGTTTTGTTTGTTGGCTAACATTCAATTAATTGGCATGCGTTGTTCAATCTAGAGTAATAATGAGATATCACAAGAAAGGTCAAAGAAGTATAAAACAAATGTTGATGGCGAGACGTTCAAGAAAGTAACGAGTGAGAAAAGCAAATCAAAGGAGTCCGTGGTGAGATCGAATACTGCTCTGAAAACTCTTGTCAGTAAAAAATATGATTCGAGAAAATTGATGTCCAAACTGGTTAGTATGATAGATGATCATCAATCATCTTCACTGTCTTTAAGCGAGAATATTTTGGGTAATGAGCAAACAATTTTCCTCTCAAAGGAGGACATGACTCAACTCTTGAATATGGAAAGACTTAGCATATCATGCATTCAGGCTTTTATTGGGTAAGTGACTGCTCAGACTTTTGGAATTAAAATTTTTCAAAGAATATGAGAATAACAATGAGCAAGGTACTAATTTAGATTTACTTTATATATTATAGGTACTTGCATAGCATATGTGACAATGATAGATATGGGTTTATTTGTCCGCAAATGTCTTCATTGGTTGGTCAAAGTGCAGATGATGCTGCCATATATATCTCTAAATGGATGAATAAAGGAAAGAAACAAATTTATTTGGCTCCGTATTACCACGAGTAAGTATTTTAGATATGCTGCCTATTAGGTTTTTCAGATTTTGGAATACATTTTTAATATGCTGCCTATTTTCAGATTTTTGGAATACAAATTAAAATGTTTTTCAGGTTTTTCATATTCACAAGTATTTCAGATATGCTGCCTATTTTCAGATTTTGGAGTACAAATTAAAATGAGAATGAATAAATGAATACATTTTTAATATGCTGCCTATTAGGATTTTCAGATTTTTGATTTTAATATTGCAGGAATCATTGGATGCTTGCCATAATAGATATTGTAGAACGCAATCAAGTTTATTGGTGTGATCCAATAGGAAACCCGGAGATTCCAATATTTAAGACATTACTTAATACGTGAGCTCATTTTAATTGCGATTAATTGTTATCAAATGTTCATTGAAACACCACTTACGCCGTTTATATAATAACTTTTTCCCCCAAAATGTACCAATGTCATAGGTCTATAAGAGTCTATGGCTATGAAGGGGGCAGAAGGAAGTCTGGTAAAATGCCGCAATGGACAAAGCTTGATGTAAGTATTTGTTGTGTTTTCAAAATAAATTCTGTGACTTGGCTCCACCATGAAATTATTGCATAGACTTTGTTTAATATTATGTTAGAAATGAACGTGCCATTTGTACTCAATCATGTCATGTTTTAGTGTGCCCGTCAACCAGGTACAACAGAATGTGGTTACTACATCATGCGATACATGGTTGAGATCGTCACTAGTCCTAACTCAACCCGTCCTCTAAGTGAGGTAATTTTTTTCTTTTTCATTCATTATTCGAAGTAAGTATTTGTAGCAGTCTACATTCAACTCACTTAATGATCTCTAGACTTCATGTTGCTCTTGAAATGCTATAAAATTATGCTCTTCTTATATTTTCCTGCTGTCGTTAGTCATTACTTCTGCTTTCGATTTAATTGGCATTAGGTAATAGGGTGATCTTGCTAACTGAACTCTTGGAATAATTTATGTGTTACATTTTTGTTTTTGATGTTCAAAATATAAACGGCTGCAAATGACATTTTTAATGCTTTTTCTTAGGCATTGATCAACTCAGTCCTATTTGATGACTAACGACACGCCTGAGGATATGTTATTTTGGTTTTCCTCATTTAATTTAGTATGGGTTCGAGCCGTGTAAGACTACAAATAAAGCAAACCTCTCTCCCCTAAGCTTAACAAAGTTGTATATGGCGTTTGGTGACACGGTTGTAAAGCAGTTGATATGCTGTATTTGTTTGGCACTTGGTACTGGTGGTGTTGTGTCAAAGTTAATACTCTGAATGTCATTGGAAGTTCGATTATTGGTTTCACTATCTAGTCAAGTCTTGTTTTCATTCAATGTCAGTTTTTTAATAAAGTATTTTTCTTAACATGCAGCTTTTTCAAGATACAACATCATATTCACAAGACGAAATCGACGAGGTTCGCGACTTATGGGCGGATTATTTTCTGAATAATTAGTAATATAGTGTATTACTTTGTCCGATGATGGGTTTGGTTATATTATATTACGTACGTATACACCATATTTTGTAACTTACATTTGGTGGCTTTTGATATTATTCAATGCGTGCTAGGATAGTGCTTTTTGCGTATGTACGTAATGTATTATTGGCCATGGATGTATTTGGTGACACCGGATTTTGGATAATGCTTGTGATTTTTGCATATAGTTGATGAATTGTTGAGCTGGTTGATTATATTAAACCGGCTTATTAAGCTTTTTTTAAAAACACGAAAATAAAGAATATGCATCGGGTTTTTAAAAATCTGATGTCTAATAGAGAGAATAGACATCAGTGTTTAGTAGAAAACTGGTGCATATTTGACGAATAGACATCAGAGAAATTAAACTGATGTATAACAAAAGTAATATACATCGGATTTTACTAGAAAACCGATGCATATACTTGATATAGACATCAGATAAAATACAACTGATGTCTATTCTAAAAATAGACATCGGTTTTAAAACCGATGTATATGTGTAAAAGTATATACATGTGTAGACTGTGCATCAGTTGTAAATCTGATGCATATTGACGAAAAAGTCCGATGTCTATTACGATTTTTCTAGTAGTGTTATAGGAGGGAATTTGTGTTAATTCCTGTTCTTAGGCCTTTTGCGCGAGGACCAAAGGTTGTACTTCTTTTCTTATGCTTTTTAATCTTATGACGATATTCACGACTGTAATTTTCATTATAATCCTGCAATTTTAGGGCGAATACACGTTTTATTCCCCACACATTTAACATATTATGAATATATAATTTTCGAAACTATTTGAGTTTTATGCATGGATTATGAAATTTAAATGTTAAATTGTCATAAAATGAGTGAAAAATAGATTTATATAGTTAGATTATGAATTTAGCTACGGAAATTTTTTTAGATGTCACATATAATATTTAAAATGTATATTAAATTTTCCAGAAAGTTTTCTTTTATATTGCATGAATATTGATTTTTATGGTAAAAATCGACATATTAGTGACATAATTCGACTTAAATAGTTTAAGTTGGAATTTGGCCATAAAAATTTTATACAGTGTCATATATATTATTTCTAGCATGCATGTAAATTTTGAGCTTTTTATTTCGAATTTTGCATGAGAAATGATTTTAATTGTTAAAATTGAGAGATATATGACACAATTTATTAAAAATAGTAAAAGTTGCTAAAATGGCCGGAAAAATTAACCCATATTAGTCATATTTGATATTTTCATCATCATATTTTTCTTGGGTGCCAAACGTTTCTGGATTTTTATTTTTAATTTTTAAAAGGTTAAAGTTAAAAATAAGGAATTGTAAGAGTCAAGAAATATTTTTTCAGCCCTTGAACAGTGTTTCAACTGAGTTTTCTGTACATTTTAGTCACTTGAGTGTACTGGAATACGTAAAAATTTTATTGGTATTTTATTGCATAATTTTGGAGGTAATTTTGAATTTCCGTCTAAATTTGCATGTTTATGCGTATTATTACGAGATAAATAGTTTATTTTGAAAATATTAATGTTTTTTTTTAAAATCTAAAACTTTAAGAAAATTTCAGAATGTTCAAAATTTGAATTTTGAATTTTCGAAATATTTTATAACTCGTTTTGATTATTTTATTGTTATTTCCCGTAAAACCGATTAAACCCAAACAATATTATAATTAATAAGTTAAGTTATTTTCGAAATTTGAGTAAGACTAAATTTTGAATCCTAAATTGTATTAGTATACTTAACTAAAACGTGAATAGTGATTCACAAGGTGTTTAGTGATTTTAAAATGTTAAAATCACGTTATTCCATAAAATTGTGTTATTATGAATAACGATATTTAAATTGTGTTTAAATAGGATGATTTGGCTTAGGTTTTGCATATTACATAAGTATTGCATATTTATTTAATTGTTTATGAATGTCATAATTAATTTACGTAATTTGGAATTATGTATTTTGCTTAGTATGGCTTTAGATTTTAATCGGTAATTCCCGTAATGTAAGGGGTTATCGATTCGGTTGTAATTTAATGTGATCTCGTATCACTTTATTTTATTGTTTTATTTTATAATGTATAAAATAGATAGAAAATTTGTAATTATTTGTAATTCCGGAGATCCTTGAAGACGGTGCCTTTCGGAAAGGAGTTCCGACCAAGACAGAGTTTGCCTTGGGATGCGTGCCGCGTGTGAAGTTCAAGGGACCAAGGAGTTCGTTTCCGAATTTGTATTTTACATTTAATTTTCTATTTTAGGAAGGCCATACTAGGATTTATTTATGCTTTTAAGTTTTTATGCTTTTATTTATGCTTAACATATTTGCATGCATAGCCAAATCGTCATTCAATCTCATGCATTTCATCGATTTTATCGACCGTGTCAATTAATTTATCGATAATTCACCGACTTAGTTCACTTATAGGAGATAGATAATAAATTGACAAGATCTCTTACGTTATTCAAAATCGAGACATAGCCTTACCAAAAAGTAAAGAACCCACGAAATACTTTCTTCGTAAGGGAGTGGGCTCGGCTACACCGGGATGCTACCTTATTACGTTGGAGAAGTGGGGTAATATGATTACGCTCTCGAAATTTGGTCGATCTCGACGAAGGTATTTGAGCCACTGTAGTGGTAATAAGTTCGGGCTAAGATAAGAATTAATGAAATTTATCGACCGGGAGTTCTAAAACTAGAATCGATTAAAGGGTTAATCCACCGAATTATATTAATGAGAGATGTATCGGCTACACCGTGCCCAAGTTAGTATATATTTGGGTCTCGGAATCATTTACTTAATTGGGTAAGAGATCGTTAAGTAGATACTTAACGTGTTTAAAATTTACAAGTTTAATTAAAATAAACGATAATTACGTTTTGATTCCTTTATTTTCATTTGTATTTCTTTTTCAACAATCAATCATCAATGGCAAATAACGCTCCACCTCTCACAAACGTATCAGGGCTTCGATCCTTCATGGATCGATGCAAGCTTGAGAAGCATGGCGCCATTTTAAGGATTGGGACGCCCAATTGGTTTTGGCCGCGGAAGCTGAGGACAAGACTCGTTATCTTACCATCGCCGCTCCTCCCACTCCCGTCGCTCGTGCATCGAAGGCGACTCGTGAGGCCTATGAGACCTACATGAAAGAGTCGCATGCTCTTAAGAACGTGCTAATATTCTCAATGGAGCCGGATCTCCAAAGGAGAATGATTAAGCTAGCCACGGCTAATGAGATTTATAGTACTAGAGTTGCGACCATGTTTTCGCAAGCTCCTAGGGTAATCCAATATGAGGCGGCCTCCGCCTTCTTTGATTTGACCTTAAAGGAAGGTCAAAAGATTAGTCCTCATGTGCTCAAAATGGTTGAGCTAGCCGAAACCTTGAAGATTCAAGTGGTGAATGTTCCCGACTCTCTTATTGTTGACAAAATTCTTCACTCCCTAAACAAAGTGAAATCGTATGTTCAGTTCCGGGTGAACTTTAACATGCGTAATCAAAAAACCACTTTGGACGAATTGCATAAGATGCTCGTCCAAGCGGAAAGGGATATGGGACTTAATGAGAGTTCCACGAAGGATGTGCTCAACATCGAGAAAAAGAGTAAGGGAAAGTTTAAGCGGAAGGCTAACAAGGGTAAAAATGTCAAAACCTTCAAGCCCACATCTCCCAAGGAGAAGACCTTTTCGAAAGGTGCTTCTTCGTCGTCTGCAAAGGTTGAAGACAAGTGCCATTATTGTACTAAGATAGGGCATTGGAAGCGGAATTGCCCAAAGTATCTCAATGACCTCAAAGCCGGAAGGGTTCTTGCAGTAGGTATTAATTCTCGACTAATTCATGTTATTTAATCAGTTTTGTATGTTGATACAAGTTATTAATTCGTACCCATTTATAAATTGTTTTTAAAGGGGCTCCTACCAAAGATAAGGGCAAGGAGAAGGAGAAAGAAGCTTGAAGTTCCTTCCATGGATGGCTAGAGTAGCATCCAAGATTGAAGACATGAAGAGCATGACTCTAATTTTTCATTTTGATGTCTGCTTTCATTTTGCATTTTAATTTTAAGAACATTTTATTTCTTGTATGACAAGAATCTTGTTAAACAATGGTTGTAATATTGGCAACTTGCTTTTCACCCCAAGTCTTCTATTTTCTTCTTAATCAATATGTTGGTTTTTAAAAATGCTTTGTGTGATAAATAACATGAGTTGATACGATTTTCATAGATCGTAATAAAGTACCTTAAATAGTTCACCGTACGCTAGACATGATAGGATCATAATAGAGTAATTCAATTTACTTAAAACGAGAATTACACCCCGTGAAATACTTCAAACTAAAAAATGAGTACATTAGTTCATTATAAGATGATCACCTTAAATGAATGAGAGTACTAATGTCTCACTACTCATATAAGCCTTTTTCCAAAACATTGTTAACGGGCGAAAATGTTATCCTTCTTAAAATAATGGTTATTTTAAAGGATAGAATCGGAGAAATTCTACGCCCGCAAACCAATGAGATAAATATAGGATCTTAGAGAAGAGTCCTATAAGGAGTCCTTAAGAAGAACCCTAAGAGATTGGATAGAAGAAACTACGAGAGGACACAGAAGAAACTACGCGAGGACACAAAAGGAAATGTTCCTTATGTCATTAGTTCCTAGAGAGGACAAAGGGAACCGCGTGTATTAACGGTAGGAAATTGTTTCCGTGATGTTAATGTTTCTGTATTTATGAGATAATAAAGGAGAAATCGTCTCCCGCCCTCTTGATAATAGTAGTTCTTGTTCTAAAGGAACATAGAGGAGAAATCATGTCCTGTTGCTTTCCAAGGGAACGAGGACGAAAAATGAAATGTTCATAATAAGTTGAGAAGATGTTTGAGTAGTTACCTAAACACTATAAAGATAGTGGGAGTTATTCAACTATAAAGATAGTGATACGAAATTCAGTGGGAGAAAAGTTATTAGGAAAATTGAACCTACCATTAAGAGAGAATGGTGATTCTGTAAATGTAAAGAATACAGAGGTTTTTAATTCTAGATGAATAAATGTTTATGAACATCATAGGATGATGGCTAACCATAAGTGAGTTTATTATATGATAATAGAACGTCACCTGATGATTTACAAGGTTAGGATAATTGTTCATATCAATGAATATTGAATCTCCAAGATATGAAAATGTTAATTCATATGACCTTGATTAAAATAAGATGTTGAAACAAAACCTTATTTCGATATAATTTCTCGAGGAGAACTAGTGGATCGAATCTAGGTAAACTACAATATGAATTCTAGTACAGTGTGATTGTGTTCGTAAGAACAACATGTCACGAGTTTTAAGAAAACAGTGGGAGCTTCCTTCAGGTAAGGAGACTCGAGTCTAGTATGAGGACTAGAAATGTACTCGAATACGATCATATTATATGAGATAATATGAGTCAGAAGGAAACTGAAATTTGTAGGTTTAAAGGTGTGAATAAATGGTGTATTCACATGGCAAACCATTAATACAAATTGATGTATGAGCATAAAAGATTGTTTATGTGGAGCAGTAATATCGTATTGACTGTTCGTACATAACAATCACTCTTATCGTTTGAGTTATTATTAACTCTTTATTTATATACTTTGTCAAATCCAAATGGGTTGTAAGAGACAATTTTTGAACCCCATAAGTGAACTGGATTAACTTAGTATAGCCCATAGTCGCTTGTATGAGCTCGAGGTGACGTCTCGAAGCGACTATAGTGTGAGGCGATTGATGGCAAGTTCAAATGCCATAGAGTCATATGCGATGACTAGTCGATCACATAGGCAGACTGCGGAGACACTCTGTCGAGCAACCTGTGACCGCTTATAGAGTTCTGGAAATTTTATAATTAGCCTGGTCGTGGCGAGAGCTACTATATTATTCACATGAGTCGATTCTTAGACTAGAGACTGTTCGCCCAAGGTGGCACAGTTTTCAGATTGACTTTGATTTTTGCTCTACGATCATCCGTTAAAGGGGGTCAAATGGGCATCTTTTGGGTCATGATGGATTGTGTTAGTCGAAGGGAACGGTAGGATAGGAATTGTCCAGTCCCTCGTCAGGGTTATCTTAAATCTCAGGGCCACTCGAGGAGAAGTTTAACTGAAAATGCGTGGCCACGCTAGGAAGGTATCTATGGTAGATAATTACGGTCAAAGCAGTTAAATCTCCAGATCGAGAAAACCGCTCAAGATATGATCAAATGCAAGTACGACCTGGACGACACCTTGCATTGAGTGGGAGATGATGTAATAGGACAAGAGAATCGGTGACGCACACTTGTCGAGGACAAGTGGGAGATTGTTGAGAAATGTGTCCTCAACAATAATGCGATCATGACAATGATAATTATTATTGTTAAAATCATATGATAACAATATGCAAGGGATAATCCGATATGATATATAGTCAACTGACCAACATTAATCGGTAATGATTGACTGACTAGAGTTTGACATTAATGTCGTATGACGGTGGTGGTCAGTTGATCCCTTTAGGTCACACTTATAGGACATACCCCTTAATTGATATATTGATTAATTATATATGATATGAATTGATCAAATTCCTTAAAATCGAATATCAAAAAAATCAGAGGTTGAATCTTAATGTAAGCTTTATATTTGAAATTGAAATGTGTCGATTGTCAAATATTAATCGATAATTGTTGAAATATCGAAATTAGAATATGAATGATTCGTGGTTATAACAAACATTGTATATATATCGTATCGACGATTATTATGATAACCATATGTTGGGACGGTAATTATGAATTACTAAAATAATTTGTTAAATATGATTTAATTAATCTAGAAATAGTATTTATATGATAAATATATTTTAAATTAATACAATTTAATTATGTCACATAAGATGTTACATGTTAACAAATTGTACAAATTACACTTGTAAAATGTTACAATGTTAGCTGTGTAAGTGGGCACTGTAAGGTAATATTATGTGATAATTTTATCTTATAATTATCATGATTATGTTAAGTTTTGATATGACCTAACTCTATGCATGTGAGCATGACAAAGGGAATAAAACCCTTTCCCATGCCCTTGGTGTACACGACACCCCAACCCCAACCCCAACCCCAACCTCTATATATGTCATATTCTCACATATTCATAGACCAACCTAATGTTTATGTTATATTTCTAGTGTAATAAATTAAACACAAAACCTCTAAAAAAATATTACTACATAATATTTTATACTACAAATTGTTGTAGTATTTTTAGTAGACTAATAATAAATATTAGTTTACGGCTTTAAGGTAAAACCGTTTTGTTCACCTAGTCCGTGTCTATCTCGGTTTGTTAAGGGTAGGTCTTGGGTGCAATTTGAAGGAGGCAATCTTCGTTGGTTGCTCCGTGGAGGATCGTCTTTTGCATACTCGGACCGATTGTATGGACTCTTGTCCTGTTATTTCCGCATTTATACTTTTGCATGCATAAGATCTTAAGCTATTTATGTATAAAAGAGTTATATTATTAGTAAGACTAATAAAATGGTTAAGTTAGTATGACTAATTATCTATCAACCACCATTGACATAACCCTCGTTGACAGCCCCACAAACATCGTGGTACCACCGTGTCGACCTCCCCCGAGTTAACGGTGGAACCACCCCATCCCTATATGAACGATTCAAACCCCAGCCCTACTGCCGCTACCATTTCTAACACCCACGACCGCCACCTAACTTCAGACCACCACCAAAACCCGACCCCAGCAATGCATTAGTATGACAGGCACAAAAAGAAGACAAAAAAATGAGAGGAGGAACGACATACACACCTTAAGATCGCTGGAGACCGACTCGAAAGCTCTCCTGAGAACGCCCTTGACCGCCGCCGTCGCCGCCGCACTTTGTCTCTCTCTCTCTCTCTCTCTCTCTCTCTCTCCCTCTCTCTCTCCCTCTCCCTCTCTCTCCCTCTCTCCCTCCCCCCCCCCCCCCTCTCTCTCTCTCTCTCTCTCTCTCTCTCTCTCTCTCGAGTGGAGGCTGAAGAAGGAAGTAGGGTTTGGATTGGGGAAGGGGGCATACGAGTTTATAAGTGTTGTGGTGGTAAGGTTTTGTATGGGTAATGGGGTAGGGTTTTGTTTGGGTTTGAGCATGTAGGGGATTGTGATTGGGTCATGAGATTCTTGGCCCAATCACAAGCCACACCTTATTATGATTATACACTCCTTACATAAATCGAACCGGCCCAACTCGTTATACACGTATAACTCGTAACATTATTATTAATTGATATATGTACTTACGATAGTAATTAATATAAATCCATAACATAAAATAAAACTTATAACGCTAACTCCGAGTCAAAACCCGAGTTTCGAAAATGAGAGGTATTACATTTAACCACAACTAAACAGCAGGCATGAAGTTACCAAAAACATACAACATGTGAACATCTGAGCACAACTCGAATTATCATCTAAATGTTCACGTGGTCACAAAACGAGTTGAGAACATCCATTTACCAGCATAAAATTCCGATCCTCTTACGAGATTGCACAACATGTACTACTTCCGTGATAAAATAACAGTGGTAACACATAACAAAACATACATAAATACACCTATTGCAGATCTCTTATTACAAGAACTGGTCAAAGTTAACAATTAACAGTTATAAATAAACAGGACTATAAGCACACAAAGGCACGTATCCAGTCATTTATATACATGGTAATCACACAAAGTATATATTGAAAAATATTAACCATACCCATTGGCATACTTAGATTTATATATATTTCATTTCAGTTTCTGCAAATAATAGTCATATAAGATCATGAAATTCCCCAAGGCTGTCATTAAGAGGGTTGAGGCTGTGTGTCGTAACTTCCTATGGGATGGATCAGCAGAGTACCACAGAGTTCCTCTTGTGGGTTGGGATAAGGTCACTTTACCAAGATCTGAAGGGGGACTGGGTATAAAAAATGCAGAGAAATGGAATGTGGCCTCAGTAGGCAAACTAGTCAACTGGGTATATGCGAAAGCTGATAAGCTATGGATAAAATGGATCAATGACATTTACCTCAAGCACCAAAATTGGCATGACTATTCTCCTCCTAATGATACTCACTGGATCTGGAAAACCATCTGCAAAACCAAAGATAAAATTAAGACATGCTATGTGAATGGGAATTGGAACAACAGGCCTCAGGGATATACAATAAAGAGTGGCTATGAATGGATCACAGCACCTCATACAACAACAGACTGGCATACTGTGGTCTGGAACTCCTGGAACATACCAAAGCACTCTGTCATCACTTGGCTTACGTTGCAGGAAGGCATGAATGTAAAGGCAAAGCTGGCAAAGTTTGGGTGTTGCCTCGATGATTTGTGTATCCTTTGTCATCAACACTCTGAGACTATTGATCATCTATTTGAAAGTTGCTGCTACACTCAAAAGGTGATCCAGCTTCTCCAACACTGGTTTGGAAGGGACAGATTTACAATACCAGGATTGTGTCATGGAAATTCGAAAACAAGTCGATGGAAGATAAGGGTTGCAATACTAAATGCCTTTCACTATCACATTTGGAGGGAACGGAATCAGACACGTTTGAATGCATGTATGATCAGACCAGAGAAAGTAGTGAGTAATATTGAGGCAGACATAAAAGGGAGGGTGTAAACGAAGATTAGAGCAAGGCAAGATAATGAAAGTTTAGAATGGTTTATGGTACGAATTAAATGATTTGCTTGTAAGGGCATTTGATCCCGCAACTTCTTATACAGTTACCTCTTTGATTTTTATATGATATAATATACTCACATTTCACCAAAAAAAAAAAAAAAATATATCATGAAATTCATTCCCATTATTGTAACAACAAGGTTATATTATCATATAATAGTTTCATATTTATTTCACATGTCTACTACTCATTCTACTAATGAGTCATCAGAGTATTACATGGTGACATTACATAATGCATATTTGATTAAACTTTTATATTTAAAACTTTACCATTTCAACAATCATACTTCACGCAACAACTTTCAAAATTCATTATTAAATAACCGCTTAGATATGTTGTGAGATATTATAGTTTTAGAAAATATAATGAATTAACTAATCATAGGAAAAAGAATCAAATGCAAAGCTTAAGGGAATTATTTATAACAAATTTTACAACTCAGTTGGTCTGAACAAAAACTTTACATCAATTAGACAAACAGTTGAGCAACATGTAAAAAATTACTATTAAATAACAACTCGTTAAGATTTTACATGGCTTGTCATTTTGAAAACGTAAACGAATATTCTAAACAGTGGAGTTGGAATTATGCATAAGAAATAATCACGTTTTAAATGATTTCTTTTGCAAAAAACTGGGTCAAAACATAACTGTGCAATAACAATCTGACCATTGTCGACTAAAATATTTAATTCTCTCAAAATAAAATTCGTATTAACATGAAACCAAAAGCATTGGAAAGCTAACTCATAATTTTATCATACATAAAATTTTCATATTTATATGGGGAACACATTTTAAATGGCAGCCCGTACAAACAAGGTAACATTAGGGAAATTTATTAAAATTTTGGTTTCTTTAAAATTTCACACTACTTCACATTAACACCTTGAAACACAACCATTCTTTCTCCAAACATGTTGACATATCTTTTGGAGCATAGAAATCACATTGCACCAAATTAAAATTTATTAATCATTTCAAATTGATATTGCCATCTAGAAAACCATAAAGATTTCGAAACTGCAAGTAGAACCAACTAAATAACTCAATAGTTATTTATGAACAAATAAATGAATTAGTTTCTACCTTCGTAACAATCACAACTTATTAAATTACGTAAATATAAACTAGGAATCACCAAGGTGCCACTTACTGAATAATAACTTTATAACTAAACTAAATGCATATAATTAGGCATAAAATTGGCATGTGAATTTTGAAGTATGATATATGCAACGCATAACTATATAACATTCATGGCTTAGGGCAACACATTATGCATAACACTAGACATGGATTACTATAACATATAATCATAAAGTTAACAGAATTACTCATCCTTAACAAGGAGTTAAACGCCCAAAATCATATATAATCACGATAGTCATTTAATAACCAGATAATCGTATGAACATTTCAGAACACCAAAATCATATGATCATATCACTCCAACTATTGCTCAATAAATATACATCCATTCTCTTAAAATTTTAATCTAATCACTCAGATCAATTAGCATTTCAATGTTAACCATATTCTTCCAATGCACATCATTAACCATACTTCACATTATTACTTACCTCATTCTTCTCCTGCGAGAATGTTATTACAATATAAACAAGGTCAATTCCTTCATTTCATTACTACCCACTCTTTGCATCACTCAAGGGTTTCCAAGTTAGACTGATAGGGTCAGTGGCTTGGTTTGAGGGGGTCCTAACTCATCACAAATCCTATGGGGCTCATAACAGTTACTAATCTGGGGTTCATTTTATTATACTCTTCCTACGTTCAATATTATTCATTTGGTTTAGGTATGAGGATCGTTTGTTCTGATACCACTATGTAACACCTCCTTTTATTTAAGAGCCTTTAGCAAGACATTCTCAAATAAATAGAGCTGTTACCATCTCGGATTGTCCGAGTTAATGAATGACAAAGTAAAACAACCAAAGTACTTTATATAAAACTGATAAAATTTAAACTTTTGTTATTACATTTACTATTCAGCGGAAAAGAAAGTAAAGCTGATAAATTTTCTATATGTCATATAATTCTAAGTCGGTCCAAAGTCAGCATCTCACATTCCTGCCCCAACTCCTAGCTCATCTATCTCTTTCCTATAAATCTACTCCCCAGTACCGGATCATCGTAGGTGCACACGAATATACTGTCAACCTCGCGGTTGAGTAGGATAACGGTCAAGGTAAAATAAATAAATATGCAACAAAGTATGAAATGCAAATGCCATGCCATTACTGAGCTCAATCACAACCCGAAACTCCAACCCATACCGAAACTCCCGGCAGAGTATCGTCGACCGTCGTCGAACACCAGCATAAAAGCTTAAGACACCAGGCATGGTCCTGCAAAACCACCCTGAGCTTATATCGAAATAATATCCACTTCATATCTCCAATCAGTAACCAATGCACATGTCATGCTCATGAATGCAACTATACTATTATGCAATCATACCAATAAATAATGCAATACTCATGCCAATGATAATAAATCAGCACTCTCATGTCATTATGCATAATGAAACAGTTTAATGCCAATATTAATAATCAACCATTAATTCAACCCATCATCACATTACATGTAATATGCCAACCAAGATAACCAAATTAAACCGAGATTGAGTAGGTTAATCCTACCTAGATAGCAATATAATCCAATTACGCAACTAACATCCATTCAGTAGAATCACTTCACCTCATATTCAACAATTAACAATATAATATACATAATCATATATTTATCTAATGCAGAAGCCAAGCTGCTGACGTGGCATCACCAGAAAAAAGCTTTGTCCTACGTGTCGCGTTGTAAAGCATCCTAGAGCTATTGTCCAATTAGATTCATCCTAGAGCTATTGTCCAATAACATTCAAGATATTGTATAATGGTATAATAACTATTCCAAGATTTCACGGCCTAAATCGATGGAATCAGAAGATTTCACTCCATAAATATTAGATAAAGATACGCCATATATGACAAAAATTTTCTCTAACAAGATTTCATTTCATATATTCCATTTTACTTTGACTCAAATCTTTTAATTATTAACAATATTAATTTCATATTATTAAAGTTTTAAAATAATTGATTTCTTTATCTTTTAATTATTCACAATATTAATTTAAATTACTAAAAGCAGACCCGTGAATTTCACGGGTTAGAACCTAGTTACTATCTAATACAATTACGCAAACTAATATAATATATCAATTATTCAAATTAATTACTTAAATAATATATTACGCATAACGAGACTGTGTTAAACATGACTACATCAATTAACTTAATTAGTCGGTCAATAAAATATTGTCACAAAACCATTAATCATTATACCAATTTCTTAACAACCTCTAATAATTAACAATACCAATAATAATAAGAATATTGCTACTACTACTACTACTACTACTAATAATAATAATAATAATAATAATACCACTAATAATATTAATAATAATGATGATTAACAAAGCAATACGGCAGTACCAACCCAGAACGTCTACAACGAATAGAAATAACAAATTTCAACATAAACAGCCCTATAAACACAGCCGCTGACAGCCTCCCAAAACAGACCCATCAATACCCTTTCTACCGCCTGAACCACTACCACACCACGGTGGCTACCAACCTTGTACCACGATGTACCACCAGACACTACCCACTTACCTTAACTCAACTAAAATGGCCTTCGATTTCACCTGCAACAACAGCGGCAGCAACAACAACACGCAGAATAATAAGGTCTATTGTAGCCTTTTCCCGACACCACCACCACCAGACCGGTCCCCGACAACTGCCACCACTGGACCCAACCTCACCTACATACTACCTGTTGGGAAATGTGTCCTCAACAATAGTGCGATCACGACAGTGATAAAAATCATTGTCATAAATCTTATGAAAAGAATATGCAAGGGACGATCCGATATTGATTTAGTCAACTGACCAACATTAATCGGTAATGATTGGTTGACTAGAGTTTAACATTACTGTCGTATGACGGTGGTGGTCAGTTGATCCCTTTAGGTCACACCTATAGGACTAACCCCTTAAACGTATATTGATTAATTGTATAGGATACAGATTGATCGATATTCTTAAAACCATATATTGAGAAATTAGAGGTTGAATCTTAAAGGTAAGATTTGTATTTGAAATTGAAATGTGTCAATTGTCAAATGTTAATCGATATTTATGAAATATCGAAATTAGTATGATGAATGGTTCATGGTTATAACAAACGTTGTTGATATATCGTATCGACGATTATTACGATAACCATATGTTGGGACAGTAATTTCGAATTACTAAATAATTTGTTAAATATGATTTAATTAATTTAGAAATATTATTTATGTGATAAATTTATATTTTAAATTAATACAATTATTATGTCACATAAGATGTCACGTAATAAGTCAAATTGTACGAATTATAAAACGTAAAATGAAGGTCCATTTTACGTATGTGTATACCGTGTAAGTGACACTATAAGATAATATAGTATATGATATTTTATCTTATATTTTAAGTCAAATGTGACATGACTTGTCTATGTGCATGTGAACATGCAAAAGGGATTAAAATCCCTTCCCTTGCTATACTTACACGGCACACAACACCCCAACATAAGCCATACTATTACTCTTTATATATGTGATAACACACATATTAAAGAACTAATCCTTATGTTGTGTTTGATTCTAGTGTGAGAAACAAAATACAATAACCTCTAAAATCTATTACTAGATAATATTTTCTAGCATACTAATTATAATAATTAGTACACGGTTTTAGCCTAATTCCGTCCTCTAGTTTCGGGTTCGGTTATTTGGTCCGTTTAAGGTAAGGTCTTGGTGCTCACTCATTGGAGGCAAGCTTACTTGGTTGCTTTTGGAGGATCGTCCTAAGCATAGTTTCGGACCGGTTGTAAGAATACGATTCTCCTTATTTCCGCTATTGTTTTGCATGCATAAGATCGACTAAGTTAATATGAGATTAATTAGTATAATTAGTAAGACTAATATTTAGAACTAGCTAGTAAAGACTACCCGAGTTCCCAACAATTGGTATCAGAGCAATAGGTTGCTTGCATGCAACTCGATTATTACGTTTTTGCGAGAAAAATACGATTTTAATTAAAAACGAAAATGAGTAGTACATATAGGATATGCACGAAAATGCTAATGCATGTATACTTTCTGGTCTTAAAATAGTTTTAAGTCATTTTGATGATTTATGGAATAATATTGTTCAAGATTGTAATTAAATTGGTTAATTCAAGCTAAAAAATCGGTTAAAAACGTTTTATTATGGGAAAAATAGCAATATAATGTTTCTGGCCATGAATTTTAAATATGTTCTCACATGCATTTAACATATTATGAATATATAATTTTCGAAATTATTGAAGTTTTATGCATGGTTTATGATTTTTAATGGTTAAATAGTCATAAAATGAGTTAAATATGGGAAAAATAGTTATATTATGAATTTAACTATAAAAATTTTGGTAGATGTCACATGCAATATTTAAAATATATGATGAATTTTCCAGAAATTTTTCATTTATATTGCATGAATATTGATTTTTAGTGTAAAAATCGTAATATTAGTGACATATTTTAGCTTAAATAGTTTAAGTTCGAATTTGACCATAAAAATTTAATATAGTGTCACATATATTATTTCTAGCATGCATGTGAATTTTGAGCTTTTAATCTCGAATATTGCATGAGAAATGATTTTAATCGGTAAAATCGCGTAAAATGTGACACGATTTATTTAAAATAGTAAAGGTTGCTAAAATGGTCCGAAAAATTCACCCATATAAGTCATATTATGTATGATCATCAAAATATTTTTAATTAGTGCCAAAAGTTTCAGAAATTTTAATTTTAATTTTAAAGGGTTAAAGTTGAAATTGAGTGTTTAAGGAGTCATAATCATTACTTTTCAGATTTAAAACAGTGTGCACCTGATTTTTCTGCATTTTTCAGATACTTTGAGTGTCTAGGAAGATGTAAAAATTATATTGGTATTTTATTTCATAATTATTGAAATAGTTTTGTATTTTTCGACTTATATTGCATGCACACGGCTATATTTTACGAAATAAAAGGGTATATTTCGAAAATAATTAATTTTAAGGATCTGAAATTTAAGAAAATTTTCAGTATGTTCAAAATTTTGAATTTTGAATTTTCGAAATTTTTATGACTCGTTTGATTATTTTAATGCTATTTCCCATAAAACCGATTAAAACCGAACAATATTAAAATAAAAGTTAAGTTATTTCGAAATTTGAGTAAGACTAAATTTTGAATCCTAAAATGTGTTAGGAAACTTAACTAAATCATGAATAAAGATTCATAGAGTGATTAGTGATTTTAAAATTGTTTAGATCACGTTATTCCATAAAACCGTGTTATTACGAATAACGAAATTTAAAACGTGTTTAAATAGGACGATTTGGCTTAGGATTTGCATTTTACATAAGCATTGCATATTTACTTATTGTTTATGAATGTCATATTTTATTTACGTAATTTTGGAATTATGTAATTTACTTAGTATGGCCTTAGATTTTAATCGTTAATTCCCGTAATGTAAGGGGTTATCGATTCGGTTGTAATTTAATGTGATCTCGTATCACTTTATTTTGTTTTATTTTATTTTATAATGTATAAAATAGATAGAAAATTTGTAATTATTTGTAATTCCGGAGATCCTTGAAGACGGTGCCATTTCGGAAAGGAGTTCCGACCAAGACGGAGTTTGCCTTGGGATGCGTGCCGCGTGTGAAGTTCAAGGGACCAAAGGAGTTGGTTTCCGAATTTGTAATTTAAATTTTCTATTTTAGGAAAGGCCATACTAGGGTTTTATTTATGCTTTTATTATGCTTATCATGTTTGCATGCATAGCCAAATCGTCATTCATATATCATGCATTTCATCGATTTTATCGACCGTGTCAATTAATTTATCGATAATTCACCGACTTTGTTCACTTAAAGGAGATAGATAATAAATTGACAAGATCTCTTACGTTATTTAAAAATCGAGACATAGCCTTACCAAAAAGTAAAGAACTCGCGAAGGATCTTCTTCATAAGGGAGTAGGCTCGGCTAAACCGGGGTGCAAACCTTATTACGTTGGTGAAGTGGGGTAATATGATTACTTAATTCTTGAAATTTGGTCGATCTCGACGAAGGTATTCGAGCCACCGTAGTGGTAATAAGTTCGGGCTAAGATAAGAATTAGTGTAATTTTATCGACCGAGAGTTCTAAAAGTAGAATTGATTAAGGAGTTAATCTACCGAGTCATATTAATGAGGGATGTATCGGCTAAACCGTGCCCGAGTTAGTGTGTATTTGGGTCTCGGGATCATTTACTTAATTGGGTAAGAGATCATTAAGTAGATGCATAAACTTGTTTATAAATTTACAAGTTTATTTATTAAAACGATAATTGTGTTTTAATTCCTTTATTTCATTTGTAGTTCAAATTCGACTTTCAATCATCAAATGGCAAATAACGCTCCACCACTCCCACATCACGTTTCATGGCTTCGGTCTTTTATGGACCGTTGCAAGCTTGAGAAGCATGGCGCCAATTTTAAAGATTGGGACGCCCAATTGGTGTTGGCCGCGGAAGCCGACGATAAGACTCGTTATCTTACCATTGCCGCTCCTCCCACTCCCGGTGCTCGTTCATCGGAAGCGACTCGTGAGGCCTATGAGACCTACATGAAAGAGTCACATGCTTTAAAGAACGTGCTTATATTTTCGATGGAGCCGGATCTCCAAAGAAGAATGATTAAGCTAGCCACGGCTAATGAGATTTACACTAGGATTGCGACCATGTTTTCGCAAGCTCCTAGGGTAATCCAATATGAGGCAGCCTCCGCCTTCTTTGAATTGACCTTAAAGGAAGGTCAAAAGATTAGTCCTCATGTGCTCAAAATGGTTGAGCTAGCCGAAACCTTGAAGTTGCAAGGGGTGAATGTTCCCGACTCGCTTATTATTGACAAAATCCTTCACTCTCTCAACAAAGTGAAATCGTATGTTCAGTTTCGGGTAAACTATAACATGCGTAATCAAACAACCTCCTTGGATGAGTTACATAAGATGTCGGTCCAAGCGGAGAGGGATATGGGACTTATTGAGAGTTCCACAAAGGATGTTCTTAATATCGATACAAAAAGCAAGAGAAAGTTTAAGCGCAAGGCCAATAAGGGTAAAAATGTCAAAGCCTTCAAACCCGCATCTCCTAAAGAGAATACTTTTATGAAAGGTGCTTCTTCTTCGTCGTCTTCAAGGGTTGAAGACAAGTGCCATTATTGCACTAAGATGGGGCATTGGAAGCGCAATTGCCCGAAGTATCTCCATGACCTCAAAGCCGGAAAGGTTCTTGCAGTAGGTATAAATTCTCGCATAATTCATGTTATTTAATCAATTTTGTATAATGATGCAAGTTATTGATTCTCACCCTTTTATAAATTGTTTTAAAGGGACTCCTACCAAAGATAAAGGCAAGGAGAAGGAGAAGGAAACTTGAAGTTCCTTCCATGGATGGCTAAGGTAGCATCCGAGATTGAAGACAAGAAGAGCATGGCTCTAATTTTTCATTTGATGTCTTCTTTCTTTTGCATTTTAAATTTGAGAACTTTGTATTTCTTGTAAGACAAGAATCTTGTTGAAACAATGGTTGTAATAGTGGTGACTTGGTTTTCAACCCAAGTCATCCTTTGTTCTTAATCAAATATGTTTGGTTGTTTTAAAATGCTTTTATATATAACATGAGTAATATGATAGGATCATTATAAAAGTAGTACGACTTACTTAAAAACGAGAATTGCACCCCATGAAATACTTCAAATTCAAACATAAATACATAAGTTCATTATAAGATGATCACCTAAATGAACAAGAGTACTAAAGTCTCACTACTCACATCATTCTTTATCCAATACATTGTTTTCGGGCGAAAATGCTATCCTTCCTAAAATACCGGTTATTTTAGAGGATAGAGTGGGAGAAATTCTACGCCCACAAACCAATGATATAAACATAGGATCATAGAGAAGAGTCCTATAAGGAGTCCTTAAGAAGAACTCTAAAAGATTGGATAGAAGAAACTACGAGAGGACACAGAAGAAACTACGCGAGGACACAAAAGGAAATGTTTCACATGTTGTCAAAAGTTCCTAGATAGGACAAAGGGAACCGCTAGTGTTAACGGAAGGAAATCGGTTCCATGATGTTAATGTTTCTGTTTTATAAAGGAGAAATCGTCTCCCGTTCTCATGATAATACTAAGATTCTTTCCGTGGGAAGGAAAATGAAAATGAAATGTTCATAGCGAGTTGAGAAAATGTTTGAAGTAAATCAAAATGAAATGTTCATTATGAGTTGAGAAGATGTTTGATGATGTTACCTAATCACTATGAAACCAGTGGGAGTCATTTAACTATAAGATAGTGATGCGAAATTCAGTGGGAGAAAAGTTATTAAAAGAAACGAAACCTACCATTTAGAGAGGATGGTGTTTCTTTAAAGGTTAAAGAATATGAGGTTTACAATTCTAGATGAATGTATGTTGAGAACATAAAATCATAAGTGAGTTTATTATATGATAATGAAACGTCACCAATCAGTTTACGAGGTTAGGATTTGAATCCAAGATATGAATATGTTAATTCATATAACCTTGATCGAAATGCCATAGGTTGAAATAAAGCCCTATTTCGATATGAATTTCTCAAGGAGAAATAGTAGATCGAATCTAGGTAAACTACAATATAAATTCTAGTACAGTATGACTATGTTAATATGGATGACATGTCATGAGATTTAAGAAAACAGTGGGAGTTTCCTTAAGGTAAGGAGACTCGAGTCGAGTATAAAGACTTGAAATGTACTTGAATAAGATCATATTATGCGAGATAATATGAGTCATAAGGAAACCGAAATTTGTAGGTTTAAAAGATGTGAAGATAGGGTATATTCACATAACAAACCATTAATACAAATTGATGTATGATCATCAAAGATTGTTTATGTGGAGCAACAATATCGTATTGATTGTTCGCACATAACAATCACTCTTATCGTTTGAGTTATTATTATAATTAATATTAACTCACAATTTATACTTGGTAAAATCCAAATGGGTTGTAAGAGACAATTTGAACCCCATAAGTGAACTGGATTACTTAGTATAGCCCATAGTCGCTTGTATGAGGTGACGTCTCGAAGCGACTACAATGTGAGGCGATTGATGGCAAGTTCAAATGTCATAGAGTCATATGGGATGACTAGTCGATCACATCGGCAGACTGTGTAACACTCTGTTGGGCATTTAGTGACCGCTTATAGAGTTCTGGAAATTTTATAATTAGCCTGGTCGTGGCGAGAGCTACTATATTATTCACATAAGTCGATTCTTTGACTTGAGACTGTTCGCCCAAGGTGATGCAGCCTCAGATTGACTTTGATTTTAGCTCTACGATCAACCGTTAAAGGGGGTCAAACGGGCTTCTTTTGGGTCATGATGGACTGTGTTAGCGAAGGGAACAGTAGGATAGGAATTGTCCAACCCCCTTGTCAGGGTTGTCTTAAATCTCAAGGCCACTCGAGGAGAAGTTTAACTGGAAATGCGTGGCCACGCTCGGAAGGTATCTATGGTAGATAATTCCGGTCAAAGCAGTTAAATCTCCAGATCGAGAAAAACCGCTCAAGATATGATCAAATGCAAGTACGACCTGGAAGACACCTTGCATTGAGTGGGAGATGACGTAATAGGACAAGAGAATTGGTGACGCACACTTGTCGAGGCCAAGTGGGAGATTGTTGGGAAATGTGTCCTCAACAATAGTGCGATCACGACAGTGATAAAAATCATTGTCATAAATCTTATGAAAAGAATATGCAAGGGACGATCCGATATTGATTTAGTCAACTGACCAACATTAATCGGTAATGATTGGCTGACTAGAGTTTAACATTACTGTCGTATGACGGTGGTGGTCAGTTGATCCCTTTAGGTCACACCTATAGGACTAACCCCTTAAACGTATATTGATTAATTGTATAGGATACAGATTGATCGATATTCTTAAAACCATATATTGAGAAATTAGAGGTTGAATCTTAAAGGTAAGATTTGTATTTGAAATTGAAATGTGTCAATTGTCAAATGTTAATCGATATTTATGAAATATCGAAATTAGTATGATGAATGGTTCATGGTTATAACAAACGTTGTTGATATATCGTATCGACGATTATTACGATAACCATATGTTGGGACAGTAATTTCGAATTACTAAATAATTTGTTAAATATGATTTAATTAATTTAGAAATATTATTTATGTGATAAATTTATATTTTAAATTAATACAATTATTATGTCACATAAGATGTCACGTAATAAGTCAAATTGTACGAATTATAAAACGTAAAATGAAGGTCCATTTTACGTATGTGTATACCGTGTAAGTGACACTATAAGATAATATAGTATATGATATTTTATCTTATATTTTAAGTCAAATGTGACATGACTTGTCTATGTGCATGTGAACATGCAAAAGGGATTAAAATCCCTTCCCTTGCTATACTTACACGGCACACAACACCCCAACATAAGCCATACTATTACTCTTTATATATGTGATAACACACATATTAAAGAACTAATCCTTATGTTGTGTTTGATTCTAGTGTGAGAAACAAAATACAATAACCTCTAAAATCTATTACTAGATAATATTTTCTAGCATACTAATTATAATAATTAGTACACGGTTTTAGCCTAATTCCGTCCTCTAGTTTCGGGTTCGGTTATTTGGTCCGTTTAAGGTAAGGTCTTGGTGCTCACTCATTGGAGGCAAGCTTACTTGGTTGCTTTTGGAGGATCGTCCTAAGCATAGTTTCGGACCGGTTGTAAGAATACGATTCTCCTTATTTCCGCTATTGTTTTGCATGCATAAGATCGACTAAGTTAATATGAGATTAATTAGTATAATTAGTAAGACTAATATTTAGAACTAGCTAGTAAAGACTACCCGAGTTCCCAACAATTGGTATCAGAGCAATAGGTTGCTTGCATGCAACTCGATTATTACGTTTTTGCGAGAAAAATACGATTTTAATTAAAAACGAAAATGAGTAGTACATATAGGATATGCACGAAAATGCTAATGCATGTATACTTTCTGGTCTTAAAATAGTTTTAAGTCATTTTGATGATTTATGGAATAATATTGTTCAAGATTGTAATTAAATTGGTTAATTCAAGCTAAAAAATCGGTTAAAAACGTTTTATTATGGGAAAAATAGCAATATAATGTTTCTGGCCATGAATTTTAATGTTCTCACATGCATTTAACATATTATGAATGTATAATTTTCGAAAATATTGAAGTTTTATGCATGGTTTATGATTTTTAATGGTTAAATAGTCATAAAATGAGTTAAATATGGGAAAAATAGTTATATTATGAATTTAACTATAAAAATTTTGGTAGATGTCACATGCAATATTTAAAATATATGATGAATTTTCCAGAAATTTTTCATTTATATTGCATGAATATTGATTTTTAGTGTAAAAATCGTAATATTAGTGACATATTTTAGCTTAAATAGTTTAAGTTCGAATTTGACCATAAAAATTTAATATAGTGTCACATATATTATTTCTAGCATGCATGTGAATTTTGAGCTTTTAATCTCGAATATTGCATGAGAAATGATTTTAATCGGTAAAATCGCGTAAAATGTGACACGATTTATTTAAAATAGTAAAGGTTGCTAAAATGGTCCGAAAAATTCACCCATATAAGTCATATTATGTATGATCATCAAAATATTTTTAATTAGTGCCAAAAGTTTCAGAAATTTTAATTTTAATTTTAAAGGGTTAAAGTTGAAATTGAGTGTTTAAGGAATCATAATCATTACTTTTCAGATTTAAAACAGTGTGCACCTTATTTTTCTGCATTTTTCAGATACTTTGAGTGTCTAGGAAGATGTAAAAATTATATTGGTATTTTATTTCATAATTATTGAAATAGTTTTGTATTTTTCGACTTATATTGCATGCACACGGCTATATTTTACGAAATAAAAGGGTATATTTCGAAAATAATTAATTTTAAGGATCTGAAATTTAAGAAAATTTTCAGTATGTTAAAAATTTTGAATTTTGAATTTTCGAAATTTTTATGACTCGTTTGATTATTTTAATGCTATTTCCCATAAAACCGATTAAAACCGAACAATATTAAAATAAAAGTTAAGTTATTTCGAAATTTGAGTAAGACTAAATTTTGAATCCTAAAATGTGTTAGGAAACTTAACTAAATCATGAATAAAGATTCATAGAGTGATTAGTGATTTTAAAATTGTTTAGATCACGTTATTCCATAAAACCGTGTTATTACGAATAACGAAATTTAAAACGTGTTTAAATAGGACGATTTGGCTTAGGATTTGCATTTTACATAAGCATTGCATATTTACTTATTGTTTATGAATGTCATATTTTATTTACGTAATTTTGGAATTATGTAATTTACTTAGTATGGCCTTAGATTTTAATCGTTAATTCCCGTAATGTAAGGGGTTATCGATTCGGTTGTAATTTAATGTGATCTCGTATCATTTTAATTAAAAATAAATGAAAAGTTACATGAAATTTGATAACTATAACCTTTGTAATACACTCTTTTAAGATTTACTAAGAAAAAAAAATTCGGTTAGAAACTACTGCTAGCAATTTTTTTTTTTTTTAAAAAAAATTATCAAGTCTCGTCCGAACCTCAATAAAACACAATGTCAACCATTTATTTTTAAATTTTCATCTTAAATTGTACATTTTATCTCTTAAACACTACCAACACTACCGTTTGCCAATCATTTTCGGGAAAAATCACTGTAACCTAGCATCATCTAATTCATTTATCTAAGGTAAAATAAAGTTGATTAAACTTCATCAAATTAAAGTAACTAGTTAATAAAGGAATAAAATTTACTACTTAAGACGGAAATTTAAAAACAAATGGCTGAAATTGTGTTTTATTGGGTTTGGAGGAGATTTATTAGCGTTTTTTTTAAAAAAAAACTTACTGGTAATAGTATTAAACGAAAATTATTTTAGTAGTAATTCTTAAAATAGTATAATACAAAGGTGATAATAAAAAAACCCTTATTATTTTTCTTGTTTAATTTTTTCGAGTTGTTTCAAACGAATTTTAAAACACCGAATTTGACTACATATATGTTGTAAATTTCTTTGATAATAATATTATATGGAAATGTAATTGTTGTAACGGAAACGCGGTGTGTTAGCTACGTCCACAGGGCAGAAGGGAGAGAGTTTTATTAATGTGAGGAGTTTTCCAGATTACAGATTCAAAACGATATTAAAGTATGACTGCTAGGTTAGAGGTTAAGAGTTTATATAGTACTCTTAGCCTAATACAAAACAGATTAGAATTAATCTAATAAAGCCCAGACAGAAACCCTAGCCCAATACAGAAATCAGATACCGTTTAGGTTTCGGGGGCGTTGCCCCCGAACCCCTAAACCAGGGCGCTTCGCCCCTGGACCCAGACTCGCTGACCGGGTACCCCTACATAGTCGTTCGAAGCAGCGACTAACAGATTCAAGGCATAGACCCAACAGTAACAATCATTTAATTTAGTCTAATTAAATACGAAAGTGAAAGACTAGCTAGGTTTTAGTCTAATTTTTTTAAAGCATACATGTTAGGTCTTTCTTAAGAGAGCTCAAATTTACAACATTTAAATTAAACAAGACAAGTTTTTTACTAGTTTTTAATCTATCGATTTATTTGACCAGGTTAACGTTTATGACGAATATGCATGTTAAGAATTTGTGAATATGTGTTAATGTACTACGGAATAACTCTTAATTACAACAAAAGTTTAATAATGAAAACAAAAAAAATGGTTTAGGTTTTGCAAACTTGTTTAATTTATATCGCGTTACAAATAAAGTCGTGTTACATTAAGTCCGATCAAGTACATTTTTAAAATACGATTAAGTTACATTACATAGATATATAGAAAAATACTATGTCCGTCTTCTTTATTTACGGAGTATTTATTATAAGTTGTTTTGAATAAAGGAAAACAAATAACTCGGACAAAATTACATATTTGAAATTTCGATCCATGTGTAATAAAAAATGTAAGGTTGTAATAAGATAACTCATGAATCGACTTATATAATTTCGACGGTCAACCATATTAACTCTTTGGTAACCATAGTGCTCTTCAACACCGCAGCCCCGACCTCAATAATTTTCGAGGCATATTCCGGCAATACTTCTCCAAGCACCGGCGACATTATATCCTCGGTAACCTCACCGTACTGGACTATTATCTTCTGTCCGGTTCCCTGTGAAAACCGGAGACGGCCAACGGGTGCATCACATTGTCTTTCCTTACAATGAACCGGTGAGGTACTCACAACCGGGGCCCACGCGTACATGGACGCGCCACATACGACTGCATGGTCCATTAGAATTCTGAAGGGCAATGCCTTGAGTATGTCCTGGCTCAGTTCCGGGTTCTCCTTTGTTGCGATGACAGCAACAACGCTGATGCCGAGTGGCTCCCAGCTTAGCCGGACCTTCTGTCCGTCCGTGATATGCACGCGACGAGAAATGTTTGTTGGAGCGGTTCGGCCTTCGATGTAGGTAAGGTGACTGCCAATGTTCCATGGGAAGTAATGGAATGACCATGCTGTTAGGATGTTTAGATACCTTAGGAATGCCTTAACTGCTTGGATGGCTTCCTCTCGTGAGGCTGCGTTGGGCAAGTGTTGGCCCAACGCGGACGCAAAGCCACCCATTTCCGGGAAGCCGGAGTAACGGAGGAAGTTGCTAGTGGCAAAGTCAAACCGTTCGACTAGGGCACAACATTGGTCAACGGAGAATTGGTCGTCCTCAAATGTTCGAAACAAGGCGTACCATGTCATTGACAGGTCTCGGATCAAACTGTTGGCGAAGTCCCATGTGGTGTAGTATTGGTTCATTGTACCGATTTTCAGGCACCCAGTTCGGAGCTGACGGATTCCCTCAGGCTCAGTCCCCTGGACCGCATCAGTCGCAACAATTATCGCCTTGATGAGGTCCATGAGTTTGGTGTATGTGACAGGTGTTTCTGGGGCGGTTAGGGTTTTCACGGCCATTATTATTAGTCGAGTAATTGACTTGAAAAAAAATTATGGATTATAAGAAAAACGAGATAACGTCACTGATTAGTTATTATCTGGTATTAATGTGTTTGATTATTGTTGTTGATTATGAAATGTAAGAAAAGAAAGAAATGAAGATTTTTAAATGAAGAACTCAAGTAATAAATTGAATTGGATTAGGAATAAGTTGTATTGTTGTTGTTGTTTGATTTTTGTGGAGAATTATGAAGTGTTTATATAGGCAACAAGTAGTACGTTAGGAAGTGTTGAATGTCATCAATCACATGCAGCCTGAAATGTTAGACTAGTGAAAGAGTATGTGGCATTAATTTCTATAATAATTGATTGATTAATTGATTTTTAATTTTCATGCATGCATTTTAGGGTTTTTTCCCAAGATATTCAAAGATAAGTATAAGTTGTAAAGTATTGACTTATCTTACTGCTTAAAATAAAATAATTCATTACATAGGTTATGTGTCTCTAATTATAGTGACGTTAAAAAATTAGTTGCTATTTTAAAAAAAATATAAGAAAAATCAGATAATGTCAATTAGCTTAATTAGCTGGTAAAGCTAGTCACGGGGGAATCACTTACGAGACTAGGTCATTTAATGTCGTTGTTAATATAGTAACTCGACACTTACTAAGGAAATTATCCTACATAAAATGTAATACCGAACTTTGTCTCTGATAATTGTGAATTATTGACTCGACTGTATATGTTGATGAGTTTCTTTCGAAACTTCATTTTAATTATACTTGATAGACTTATATAACTTTGTCTCTATATTCAATTCTTGAGACCTAAAATCCACTCTACCTCTTTCTGAACCGACCGCGGGCTAAAACATCTTTACGTTGAAACGATCTTCCGTTTGACAGTACACTTCAGGTACTTGATTTGTTTGAAGTAACTCGTTTGCCAAAAGAATCAGGTAACTTATTTTTTTGGGAGGATTACCTGAAGAAATGCTACATATGGTAGCATTTTAGATTTCAGCTACCTGATTCTAGGTTATATTACCTTTTTACCCTTCAATCTATAATAATATCGTAAATACCTATTATATTCTTTTACGTTATTTCACCAAAATAAGCTATTTTTTCAGTTAGTTTGTCAATTAATTTTTTATATAATCAATCAGCTTATCAACTCATAATTTTCAGCTATTTCATCAGCTGCCTTTTCAAGTTTGAGCTACTTCTTCATTTTTCAGGTATCGTTTCAATTTTCAGGTAACTTTTCACCTCGTTTTACCAAACAGAGCCTAATAAGAAAAGTTTGAGTCTATGTATAGTATGTAACATGGCCATTGGCCATGACCGTGCACAATGGGTCATTAATTTCAGCAGAAGACTACGCACGCCATTGTTCACTGTTGTTGAAATACGAATGCATGCATTCTTCTTTGGAATAAAATTAATTTTGACTAAAGACTCATACTTTTTTTAATACATGATATTAATTAAATATGTCAATTTTCAAAATATTGCTACGTACACCAAAAGTAATTTGTATTCAATTGTAGGGCAAAAAAAATACTTTTAATTAATTAGAATGGAGTAATTTTTTCTCTTCCTAATTTGTACTAGTTTTACTCCCGTGCAAAAAAAATGCACGTGTCAATTTTACAACTATGATATACGGAGTACTAAGCTTATAACATAATATTCATTTTATCGCCAATTAAATTTAAAAACTATATGAACTAAAATTAAATTGGATAATTACACTGAAGTTGAATTAAATTAAAATGTAATAATAATGAATTAAATACATACCTAACACATAAAGTAGAAAAAATTGCTAAAACTTTTCATTAATTATTGTTAAGATCATGGGTAATTTCAACGTGAGAAAAAAACAAATTTTCACAACTCTTAAAAAGAGTTCCATTTTATAATTTGTAGTTATTAATAGGATTAGCTAAAAACTTTTGCTGATTTTCTTCAATTATATCGTTTTTTTTTTTAAGTTTAGGTTATTCTCTTAATATACATAACACCATATATAACCTACGTTAATATAATATTGAATTTTATAAAATAATCACCGTGATTAGATCCAGTGTTCTATATAATTAAAGTGTTTGGTAGAAATGGGCTAGTTACGTGCTCGTAAAAATAATTATATTTAAACTATGCAACTTTCATTCGAGTTGGAAGTAATTTGTTGTATAGTCTTTATTAAATTTAGACTTATTTAATGTGAGAGAAAGTTCAATAAGGGAGATTGAGGTCCCTACTACAAAAGAAAAAAAAGACATTTTAATAAACTAAGAATCAATCAAATCTCTTTAAATTCTACTCTCTCCGATTTTCTGTGTTGTTCCTCTTTCCATTTTGATCTAATAACATTGATATTCCCTCTTTCCTCCTTTGGACAACATTGTGTGGTCCAAAATCAATTTTATGTGGGGTCATATGTATTGTGTGGTCCAAATTGATTCTCTTATTTCTTGTGTTAAAATGAAAAGGGAACAACACAAGAAATCGGAGGGAGTATTTCTTTTATAATATAGAGATAGTATAGAGATTTGCATCGTTGGGTTGGATTGAAAACCTTGAAGACGAAAAGGATCCGGGTGATTCTGATTGTGCTAATATACAAGATTTTTGTTTTTTCAATAAGGGATTTTTATGACGACTTTGGCGAAATACGATCATTTTGATATATATATCGGGCCCTTGTATACCGTACTTTATCTTGTTTCATATCTTAATTTATATGATTTGATTGGAAAATATAATGTAAGTTAAATATTGGATTGTAATTATTTTTGTTTTTCGGATTTAATTTTGGACCGTTAAAAATTGTATTTAATTTGACCGTTGTATATTGTTATTTAAATTTTCGTTTAACAGTAATTTGATCATATCGTATTTTATTATGATAATGAAGAAATGTAATACTTCAATCGATTTCGTAATTAGGAATGAGGAAAGATCAAAATACGTAATTAGGGATGAGTAAAGATCGAATCAATTCTGAATTTAGGAGAGAGGTAAATTAAATCTGTGTAAAAGTTGTGGGCCCATACATTCCTAATTTTAAGCAGCCAATGAGAAGGCTTTAAAATCTATTCCTTTTATAGAGTTTGATTATTGATGAGGCGATGTTTAATTCGGACTTAATTTTAGCTTAGTATGGAGTAGCTCGGTTTAATGTAATAGACTATAATAAATAAATTATCTGCTCAGATGACGTTTAATTTTGTACCCAATACCATTTTCAGGCTAATTTTCCATCAAAATTCAATTTTTTTTGTTTAAAACATTAAATTTATGACTATTTTATGCTTCCTTGAGTATATGTTATTTGACCTAACAACCTAACCATTTTGCAACCAAACAACCTAATCATTTTACAATTCACATGAATTAAAGCTCTGTATAATTTAGTGAGTAACCAAATAACACCTAAAAATATCCATATGTTAGAAAAAATTCCTCGAGTCCCTCTAAGAATCCATTTAAATAGGACAACAAATAAGCAGAACAAAGAAAATATAATTTTTTATCGGTTTTTCTAACGTGTGCCCTAAGGACACAAATTAATAAATAAAATATGACAAAATTCATAAGATATTCTCACTAATGATGGTAAAACTAAGTTTATACTTGAATTTATCATGAGAATATCTTACGAATATATTTCCATATACAGTTTATTAATGTGTGGCCTTAGTGCAGATGTTAGAAAAACCGATTTACCTTAATCACTTCAAACAAACAACGAGATGGATAATATGACTTGATATATGTATTAAAACCAAAAAAAAAAGGTTTTGTTTATATAAACTTCTTTGTATTACCTCAATTACAAAAGTTGTGTTACAAGGAGGCCGATCAATTCATGAATAAATGATACCAGTAGTCCAGTAGTACTATATAAAAATACTATTTCCGTCTCGCTCATTTACGAAGTATTTATTTTAAGGGATTTTAAATAAAGGAAAACAAAGTAATAGGAAGAAATTACATTTTATCAAATTTTGATTATTGGGAAATAAACGAATGTACGGTTATAACTTCTAATAAGATAGCTCATGGATTTATATAATTTCGACGGTCAACCATATCAACTCTTTACTAACCATAGTGCTCTTTAACACTGCAGCCCCGACCTCAATAATTTTGGAGGCGTACTCCGGCAATACTTCTCCGAGAACCGGCGACATTATATCCTCAGTAACCTCACCGTACTGGACTATTATCTTCTGTCCGGTTCCCTGTGAAAACCGGAGACGGCCAACGGGCGCATCACATTGTCTTTCCTTACAATGAACCGGCGATGTACTCACAACCGGAGCCCACGCGTACATGGACGCGCCACATACGACTGCATGGTCCATCAAAATGGTGAAGGGCAATGCTTTAAGAATGTCCTGACTCAGTTCAGGGTTTTGTTTCGTTGCGATGACCGCGACAACGCTGATGCCAAGTGGCTCCCAGCTTAGCCGGACCTTCTGTCCATCCGTGATATGCACGCGACGAGAAATATCGGTTGGAGCGGTACGGCCTTCGATGTAGGTAAGGTGACTGCCAATGTTCCAAGGGAAGTAATGGAATGACCATGCTGTTAGGATGTTTAGATACCGTAGGAATGCCTTAACGGCTTGGACGGCTTCCCCTCGTGAGGCCGCGTTGGGCAAGTGTTCGCCCAACGCAGACGCAAAGCCACCCATTTCCGGGAAGCCGGAGTAGCGGAGGAAATTGCTAGTGGCAAAGTCAAACCGTTCGACTAGGGCACAACATTGGTCAACGGAGAATTGGTCGTCTTCGAATGTTCGAAACAAGGCATACCATGTCATTGACAGGTCTCGGATCAAACTGTTGGCGAAGTCCCATGTGGTGTAGTATTGGTTCATTGTACCGATTTTTAGACACCCGGTTCGGAGCTGACGGATTCCCTCGGGTTCTGTCCCTTGGACTGCGTCAGTTGCAGCGATTATGGCCTTGATGAGGTCCATGAGGTTGGTGTATGTGACGGGTGTTTCTGGGGCGGTTAGGGTTTTCACGGCCATTATTATTCTTAGTATATAGTTTTACTTAAATGTTTGATGTGTTGGATTAATGGTGTTAATTATGAAATGTAATGAAGAAAGAAAGAAATAAAGAATTAAATTAAGAAGTAGAGTACTTACTAATTAGTTAAGGAAGTTGTGTATTGTTTAATTGTTTTGATATTATGTAGGATTTTCATGTGTTTATATAGGCAACAAGAAGAAGAAGAAGTAATAATAGTACGTTAGCTGTTGAATGTCAAGAATTAAATCCAAAGGCAGCATCAAATGTTGGACTGAACGCCATTTATTACGGAGTATTGATTATTTGTAGGGATGTCTATCGTGGCTGCGCGATGTTGGATATAGGTTTTTCGTATCTGTACTTCTGGCAAGTACAATTTTTCAAAACCATTCCTGTTCCACTACCCTGGCGGGTATAAGTTTTTAAAACCATCCCCGCCCCACCTACCGATTTACCCGCTATACCATACATTTTTTTTCCGATAGTATCCTTTTTTCGTACAAGTTGCTATTAATCTCTATTTTCAGGAATTTGTTTATATAATTTTAGTTATTTACCAAAAAAGTTGGTAAAATACTTTATAAAATAGCTATTTTTAATTAGGTCTTAATTATAACAAAATAATATGCGTAAAATTATCGTAATAATGATATTAATTTTTGTAATAATTGGCGGGTAGGCTTATAGGCAGATACAATTTTGTACACGTCCCCGCCCACCACCCGCCAAAACTCTACCCATCCTCGCTCTAACTGCGGCAGGTGCGGGATGATATCCACTTGTACCCTCCCAATGACATCCCTAATTTCTTTCAATATGATATTTACCAAACAGCGTAATAATCTAGTTCGGACCGATCTAGGATCAATAAACACCCTTAAATTCTTCTTCATCATTTAGTCAAAGCATTTAAGTCAACATTTCAACCAAGAAATAATGGTATTTGAATAATACTAATGATCAAATTAAATAAACATATATGAATTGTAATATTATGAGAAGTTTTGAATTGAATCATAAATATAAAAAGAATTCTGACAAATAAATTGTAGTATTTCCTTGACTTACTGACTTTCAGCCTTCAAACTGAGATAATTTTGCATACTTATACGTCAATATGCATTTTACCGTCGTGACAGTCCCTTGCCCGCTAAATTAGTCGGAGATATAACATGAAAAATAAAAATTAATTAATTTTTTATGTAGGAGGTTTTTCAATAACGCTATTGAGATATCATCGTCTCTTTTGTAATTAAAATAATTGAAAAAATAATGAGATTTTTTGTTTGAGAATAGATAATAATAAGAATATTATTAGCTAGGGTTCCGTGTGTTAATTACTTTACCGGCGTAACATTAGCCCAAATTGTGGTCGAAATATTAAGATTTGTTTTTCATTTCAATGTTATTTTATACTCCCTTTCTCAGGGTCAAGTGTTATCTTTTGGTATTAGCAGAAAAATCGAGAAAACAGAAGGATGTAATTATTAAATTGGACTACTGTAGTTAGTGGACCAAATTGTATGTGAATGATTAAATAACTTATCTAATTCAGTCTTAAAATAAAAAAAGAATAACAATTGACTTAGACGCTCCAAAATTTTATAGCACAATAAATAATCAGGACAAATAGTTTATAGTTTATTATAGTCGTTTCAAATAAACTACGAGACAGATAATATAACTTGATATATGTAATTAATATGTTTAAAATTTGATTAGGGCATTAATGAATTACAATTATTATATTATCCCTAATTTTTTAGATATCACTTTCACTATTAAAATGATATATATTGTCTCGATTCTTCTTAATTAAAGGGGTTAAGTACTTCTTTGGATACATAAATTAAAACTGTAAAAGCCTTATATAATTTTACTCTTAAATATAACAAGTTTTTAATAATGAAATTAATACAAAAAAAAGGTTTTTTAATCGCTTCTTTTGTATTCGATTACAATAGTTGTGTTACAAGGAGTCCGATTAATTCAAGTTTAGATGATACAAGTACTCCAATAGTACTATATAAAATACTATCTCCGTCTCACCCATTTACGCAGTATTTATTTTAAGGGGTTATGAATAAAGGAAAACAAATAACTAGGACGAAATTACATTTTTTAAATTTCGATCTAGGAGTAATAAAAGAATATAAGGTTGTAATAAGGTAGCTCGTGAATGGACTTAATTATATAATTTCGACGGTTAACCAGATCAGCTCTTTAGTAACCATAGTACTCTTTAACACTGCAGCCCCGACCTCAATAATTTTTGAGGCGTATTCCGGCAACACTTCTCCGAGTACCGGCGACATTATATCCTCGGTAACCTCACCGTACTGAACTATAATCTTCTGTCCGGTTCCCTGTGAAAACCGGAGGCGGCCAACGGGTGCATCGCATTGTCTTTCCTTACAATGAACCGGTGATGTACTCACTACCGGGGCCCACGCGTACATGGACGCGCCACATACGACTGCATGGTCCATTAATATTCTGAAGGGCAATGCCTTGAGTATGTCCTGGCTCAGTTCCGGGTTCTCCTTTGTTGCGATGACCGCGACAACGCTGATGCCGAGTGGCTCCCAGCTTAGCCGGACTTTCTGCCCGTCAGTGATGTGTACGCGACGAGAAATGTTGGTTGGCGCGGTTCGGCCTTCGATGTAGGTAAGGTGACTGCCAATGTTCCATGGAAAGTAATGGAATGACCATGCTGTTAGGATGTTTAGATACCTTAGGAATGCCTTGACAGCTTGTACTGCTTCGCCGCGATTGGCCGCGTTGGGCAAGTGTTCGCCCAACGCTGACGCAAAGCCACCCATCTCCGGGAAGCCAGCGTAGCGAAGGAAGTTGCTGGTAGCATAGTCGAAGCGTCCGACTAGGGCACAACATTGGTCTAGGGAGAATTTGTCGTCCTCGAATGTTCGAAACAAGGCGTACCATGTCATTGACAAGTCTCGGATCAAACTATTGGCGAAGTCCCATGTGGTGTAGTATTGGTTCATTGTTCCGATTTTTAAGCTCCCAGTTCTGAGCTGACGGATTCCCTCAGGCTCAGTCCCCTGGACCGCATCAGTTGCAGCAATTATCGCCTTGATGAGGTTCATAAGGCTTGTATATGTGACAGGGGTTTCAGGTGCGGTTAGGGTTTTCACAGCCATTGCTCGAGTAATTGACTGAAAAAAAAAAGTTTATGATTATAAGAAAAATGAGATAACGTCACTGGCTGATTAATTATCTGGTATATATTAATGTAATTACTCGAGTAGTTTTATGAATAAATTATTGAAAATGTGTAATGTCTTGGATTATTGTTAATTATGTAATGTAATAATATTGAAGAAAGGAACAAAGAAATGAAGAATTAAATTGTGTTGTTGTTGTTTGATAATTGTGGAGGATTATGAAGTGTTTATATAGGCAATAACAAGTACGAATAAGGAAGTGTTGAATGTCAAAGTTTCAATCACATGCATGCAGCTTGAAATGTTAGACTGAAAGAGTACCACAAGTACGTCCCATTAATTTCTATTTGATTCATTGATTGATGATTGATTGATTTTTCAATTTTCATGGGCCATTTTCAAGCAGAAGGCCGTACTAATTAGGTCGCTAACGTTTTAGCTCTTAATCTCACTTTTATTTTTTTTGAGGGGGAAACTAATTTATTCATTAAAAGCCCGAGTAAAATCGGTAGCAAGAATGTCTCCAATACAATCCGGACCCATATCAACCCAAACCCGAGTATCGTAGGTTATGGGTTGATAATGAGCAATCCGGTGAGCAGCACGGTTCCCTGAACGTTTAACAAAAGAAAAAGAGACCGAATCAAAACGAGATACAAGATGGTTAATATCCGTGACCATAGCACCGAGGTAATTAGCCGGAGTCACTCCCTCTTTAAGACACGAAATAAGTTGCAGAGAGTCCGATTCAAGCACCACAACTTTTGCCCCGGTCCTTTCCGCCACCTGAAGGCCAAACAAAGCTGCTTTCGCCTCTGCAATCCCCGGTTCCCAGCTCCAACGGACTTGTTTTACTGCTGCCCTCACTACTTGTCCTTCATCGTTCCGTAGGATCGCGCCCAAGCCACCTTAATCTCACTACTTGTCCTTCCCGGTTCCGCCACCTTAATCTCACTTTTATTATCTTGACTTTCAACTCACTTTCACCCTTCAAAGTAGAAGGTCACGATCTAGGGGCATCAACTCAATCATTTTCCACGCATTTTTCATTTTTCAACATTCTCAATCATTAACTACATTCTCTGCCCCACCAAATAATATAATAAGTCAATAACACTTTAACACGTCAAAGATCACCAAGAAGATCACCAACTAATTTCGGAAACCCCGAAAACTTCAAGATCACCAAAATTAGTGTCTTAATCACGTAATTAGGGTGATCCAACAAGATCACGGCCTCTTTAACGACCTTGCTTGAGGATGATCTTAGGATTTCTTTCCTAATTTAGATGCTATTTTTTCCAAGATATTCAAGGATAAGTATAAGTTGTAAACTATTGACTTATCGCGTGTCTTTTTAGTGTCGTGGAAAAATTAGTTAGTTTAATTAGTTGGTAAAGTCATGATCTGAGGTGTTATATTCTGACTTAGGGTATTTAGGGTATGCAAATTACTTACGAGACCAGGTCATTTAATGCGGTTGGTATGGTAATATTGTAACGCATAATTTAAGTTAGTTTAATTAGTTAGTAAAGTTATGAGGTGTTGTACTCGAACCTGGCCTGACCGGTATATTAATCACTTACGAGACAATGTCATTTAATGCGGTTGGTGATATTATTATAGCTTGGCACTTCACCAAAAATTTTAAGTATCGTAAAGGAAATTATTGTACATGCATCCATGAAATGTAAGTTAAAACTTTGTTTCTGAATTTTGATGATTATGAATTATTGAGTCGGTTCTATGTATTGAGTTTCTTTCGAAAACTCATTTTAATTGTACTTAGATTCTGTTTTTTTCGGCTGAATTGAGCTGAATTGAATTAATTGGAATAGAGCTGAATTGAATTAATTGGAGTAGAGCTGAATTGAACTATATAAATTGAGTGGAAATGAGGTGAAGTGAATTTAGTTGAATTAAAAGTTAATTTTGTGAAGAGATTAACTGAACATAATTGATTGAGCGTAAATAAAACTTAATAACGAAATACAACCAATCAAAATTAAAAGAAATTGAAATTAAGTCAGAAAGAACAGACCTTAAATAGACATACTAACTACATATGTTTCAATTATTATTTACGGAGTAAAATACCTAAACAAAAGTAATTTTAAGTTTAAGTAGTGGTTGTTTGGTTAATCAAGTAACTATATTCGGATTCACATAAATAAAATTATTCCTACGATCAATTTGCATAAATTTGATAACAATGTTCAATTGTCCATGTAAAAACTACGGTCTACCGTCTACAAAAACACTTTTTATGGTAATCACGTAATTAACACATTTTTTTCTTCGAATTTTCCAAATCTCGTGTTTTTTTTATCAAATAAGTCACAAGGACAATACATACAACCAGTGGCGTAGCTTGAATTTTTCGAGTATAGGTCAATTTAACATAATTATTACTCTATTCGGGTTTGTTCATTATGGGGAAATAATGGTTCAAAATTTTCAAATCCGACAAATTGAACACCTTAAAACATCTGTTATCCAAAAACCTGTATAGCTCTTTACGTGGCTACGTGTAAGGATCCGCAAATTTAGCCTCATAGCCAATAATTTGTGTGCACGGTCCTTTCACTTCGAGCCCGTAGATTTCTTATTTCGCTTTTGTATTTTCATTTCTAGTTTTTTGTATCATTTAGTACTCCAAGATCATTACTTCCCGCGTGTCGAATTTTGGAGTCTCGTTTTTAGTTTAAGATACGTTTTTTAGGAGTTTAGAAAACGTATCGATATTCTACACTTTCAATGTTCACTGCTACCAGATAAGAAATATTAAATTTGCCTTTATGAGAGCTGCTAGTCAATGAAATATCACTTCTCATCATTAAGCTTGTTTATGCTTTCTTATTACTTTCAATAATCGTATTGCTTATTTTTATTGCATTCGTGTGTCGAACGTTGATAATCGTGACTAGGATTCCCGACACACATACACCTCGAGACCCGAGATACATGCTAGTGGGCGATCCCTCATTAGTACAAGACCCTTGTTGCTTGCATTCTTGCCCTAGAGTCGGGTAAGGTGCGCACCACGATCTGGCAAAAGTACCGGATCGTGACACTAAGCCACTAAGTACAATATCGAGGATGTGAGAATTTCAACCTCATACCAACTAGATTAAGACATCTTTAGTCCGAATCTCGTGTTTTTCAAGTGATAACCAAACGACGTAACTTTACGTTGAATAGATCAAAGTTAATGTCAGCAAAATGAGTCATTAATTTCAGCTAACGGAAGACGACGCACACCATTGTTCACTGTCGTTGAATGCATGCTTCCTTGGAATAAATTTTATTTTGACTAAAGACTATTTTTTTTAATGTATAAGAAATAATACAAAAATTGTTAATTTTCAAATTGTTAGTACGTACGAGAAAAGTAATTTGAATTCAATTGTGTGGAAAAAAATAAAATATTTTGAATTGATTCATTTTCTCTCTTTCTAATTTGTATGATTGAGTTTAGTCTATGATTTTTCGGATTTAATTTCAGTTTAATTTAGTACGGAGTAGTTTAGTTTAATGTAGTTGAGTTAAGTTTGGTTTTAATTAAATAAAATTAAATTAAATTTAAGTTAAATACAGCTTAATTAAGTTTGTTTAGTTTAGTTAAGTTTATTATAGTTTTGTTAGATATCGATACTATTATGAGCATCGGTGTTTATGACTTTTGGAATAGGCAAATTCTTGTTTTTGAGAGTTATTTGGGTCTGAAATAATAAGATAGAGTTTCGTTACTATTTTATGATACGGTTAAATGTAACCACAATGTAAAACCCGTGTTACAGCTTATGATAATTTATTTTCTAATAGTGGTCACATTTGACTTTAAATAGTTACGAAACATCGACTTATGATTTAAGGTCAAAGTCATCCGTTTGAAAAGAGACTAACTCGAAAAGAAAAATTGAACCGACAATGCAACCACAATAAAATGTAGATAAGTTAAGCATAACTCATATTGTAACAAAAAATTTAATTCCCGAAAAATCTAAAATGCACGAAAATTTTAGAGAGACGATTCTTTAATAGCGTTATTAAGAGAGATCTCAAATGACAGGGAAATGTATTAGTTATTTAATTTCTATTTTTTATGTTAGGCCTCTCGTTAATTTAGAGGCATATGTATCTCGAAAGACCTACTCTCAAATGAATTAGCGTTATCGGTGGCGCTCAATCTCAGCGTCATGTTGTCACTCTCTCGCATGTAATAAATGAAAATCCCAATAATAATAGGTACATATATAATAAATGAAAACCTTAATATAAAGTATACAAATGAGAAAATAACATCGAAATTGAGCGTCATCGAATAACACCAAGGCCATGTTTGGTAAACAGCGGATTTATTTTAGCATAAGCAGATTGCAATGGCGGATTATAAATGGCAGATTTTAATAGCAGGTTTGACTAGCATATTATAATTAGCAGAATTAATTTGAGTGTTTGGTTATTGGCAGATTATGATTAGTAATTTTCTTTATAAAATGAAGTAAACTTTTCTATTTTACAATATGCTAACCAATATGCTGGGGTAAGCAACATATTGTAAAATAGCATATTGATCCCAAGTATACTGTTTTAATATGCTGTTTACCAAACACGAAAATTAACATATTGACTGGTCAAACATGCTAAAACCCTTCAATATGCTAAAAATTGGCCAATATATTGTTTACCAAAGAGGGCCCAAATCATTATCCAACTAAATTGCGGTGAAATGTTGAATTATTCGTTGATATTATATACTCCCATCAGGGCGAATAGAAGAGTTCAGTGTGAGATACGAACGGCTACCTACGTACTGCTACGGCTGCGGGATTTTAGGGCACGGAGAAAAGGATTGTGACGAGGGTCCATATGAAGAGGGCGAGTTGCGTTACGATGCTTCGCTTAGAGCATCACCGTGGAAAGCTACAAAACCCCCTATCGAACCACAGGTTGGGGCGGCAAGGGCGTTGAATACTCTGTTCGATGCAGAGGCGAAGTTAAATGAGGCAGAACTCCTGTCGCATATGATTGCCAAGCTACAACAAGTTTCGATCAATTCTCGCGGTAAGTCAGGTTGCCCTAAAGTTGATAATGTTTTCTATGCGGCTAATACCCCTACGAATAATGACATTGGAGAGGCTGAAATTGGGCGTGATAATGAGATAGGGAGTACTGTCATGGAGGAAGATAATGAAAATAGGAGTGAAGGGTTGGAGGTTCTGTGTCGTAATGAGGAAGGTAGGGAGACTGAAGATGGGGGCTGGCAGGAGGGTAACGAGGATGCTTCGGGACTAGAGCAGGCTCAAAATTCAAATACTGGTAAAACTTGGAGGAGATTGAAGATAGTGCGTACGAAAAACGATGAAGGGGGAGGGCTGTTACGTGAGAAACGAAGCAGGGAAGTGAATAATGTAGAGGAAGGTGACGAAGAGAGGCAGAAAAGAGGTAAAATGAGCAGGGGTGCGTATATACCTGAGGCGAGGATTGAGGAAACTCAACCTCGCCCGGCCCAATGAAACTGTTGAGCCTTAACTGCAGAGGGCTGGGCAACCCTGATGCAGTAGGCGGTCTTCGTAACCTGTTACGAAGAGAGGCCCCAGATTTGGTGTTTTTGTGTGAGACGAAGCTTAGTGCGAGTGAATTTGGTAGATTACGGAGTTGTTTGACTGACTATGATGGGCTGGAGGTAGATAGTGTAGGACGGTCAGGAGGCTTGGCTTTTTTGTGGAAGAAGGGAATTGTCTGTACTTTTCGTGCGGCGTCGGTCCATTTTATGGACTTTGATATTGGGCAGGATGAGGGTTTATGGCGGGTGTCGGGTTTCTACGGTTGGCCATCTGTGGGAGATAGACATCTCTCGTGGGAGCTTCTTCGGTTGTTGGGACAAGAAAATAATCATTTACCATGGCTGTGTTTAGGGGATTTTAACGAAATCCTTTTCGCCACTGAAATGAAGGGTGGATGTCGACCTCAATGGCAAATGAATAATTTTCGCGAGGCAGTTGATGAGTGCGGTCTCCGGGATCTTGAGTTTGACGGATACGAGTTCACCTATGATAATGGCCAAGAGGAGGAAAACAATCGACAATCTCGGATTGATAGAGCGATGGGGAACGAGAAATGGTTTGACATGTTCCCGAGGGCTACGCTTCGACATATGGATCGGGAATGGTCAGACCACTGTCCTCTTAGAGTGGTGCTGGAACCAGAGGTGCGAAGAGAAGTGCGGGGGGGAAGATGTTTTCGGTTTGAACAGTTGTGGGTCGGGGAGGATGGGTGTGAGGAGGCGATAAGAAGAGCGTGGGACGGAGACGGGGTGGACCTTATAGCCTCGCTGGAAGATTGTGCTACGGAGCTTCAAAAGTGGAAAGGTGTTAGTATCGGGAAAATACTCCGGGATATTCATGCTAAACGACGGAGACTTACAATACTTAATGAAGGTGACCGATCACGACGTACTTTGAACGAAAGGAAAGTTATCATACAGGAGATTTCAGATCTTTTGAGGCAGGAGGAAATATTTTGGAAACAGCGATCGAGAGCGCTTTGGCTTAAGGAAGGGGATAAAAATACAAAAATTTTTCATCAAAAAGCGAATACACGGAAAAAAACGAACCACATCTCTACGTTGTTGGATGAAAATGGGATTGCACATGTCGAACTTGAAGCGAAAAAGAGTCTGGCGAAGGAGTATTTTGAACAATTATTTACTTCGAACGGGAACCAAGTGCGTGAAGAGTTACTGGATGTTATTGATGGTCGGGTTTCTGAAGATATGAATGCTTTCCTACGGGTGCCCTATACCGAAGAGGAGGTAATTACGGCTCTCAATCAAATGCATCCGCTTAAGTCCCCAGGACCCGATGGTATGAATGCTCTCTTTTATCAAACTTATTGGCATATTGTCGGTCCGTTAGTTGTTCGCTCGGTGATGAGTATCCTTCGAGGACAACCGTTCCCTCCTGGCCTAAATAAAACTCAAATTGTCCTTATCCCAAAGAAAAAAGCCCCTGATAAAATGACTGAGTTTAGACCGATTAGCTTATGCAATGTAGCCTATAAACTTGTGTCTAAAGTTCTCGCAAATAGACTAAAGCAGTTTTTGGGAGATATTGTATCGGTGAATCAATCGGCTTTTACACCCGGTCGGCTAATTACGGATAACATTCTTGTCGCGTTTGAACTTTTTCATTATATGAAAAATACGAGAAGTGGAGATGGGCATATGGCGCTAAAACTTGACATGGCTAAGGCCTACGATCGGGTGGAGTGGAGATTTTTAGAACGGGTGTTGCGTCGGATGGGTTTTGACAGTGGGTGGGTGGAGGCAGTGATGAAATGTGTAACTTCGGTTTCATTCACGGTTCGTATTAACGGGAGTCTTACTGATGAGTTTGTTCCAAGTCGGGGTTTGAGACAAGGGGACCCAATTTCTCCTTATCTCTTCATTCTGTGCGCGGAGGTTCTATCCGGGCAGCTTCGTAAGGCTGCTGAGAATGGGTCTATTAGGGGTATTAGAGTGGCCCCGAGTGCGCCTACGGTCTCCCATCTTTTGTTCGCTGATGACAGTATTTTATTCACCCGAGCGAGAAGTGAGGAAGTGTCTGTGATTAAGAGAGTTTTAGAGGACTATGAAGAAGCGTCGGGTCAGATGGTGAACTTAGCTAAAACCACTGTTTCTTTCAGCAGAGGAACGAATGATTCAAGGAAGGCACAAATAGCGGGACAACTGGGGGTGCGGATCGTTAATGAACAAGACAAATATTTGGGTCTTCCAACGGTCATAGGATATTCGAAGCAGGTGTTAACGCGCATTATCCGTGAAAAGCTCTGTCGCAAATTACAAGGGTGGAAAGGTATGCTCCTGTCGAAAGCGGGTAGGGAAGTTTTGATAAAGGCGGTCGCCCAATCGATTCCTACTTATGCTATGAGTGTATTTATATTGCCCAAAAATTTTTGTGATGAGTTACGGTCTTTGGTGTCGCGATTCTGGTGGGGTTCGGAGAATGGCCGTAGAAAGATCCCGTGGGTGGCGTGGAGGAAGTTGTGTCAACCGAAACAACAGGGAGGTCTCGGGTTCCGACAATTCCATGAATTTAACTTGGCTTTGTTGGGTAAACAAGTGTGGCGAATGCTTACCAACCGTGATTGTTTGATGGCGCAAGTTTTAAGTGGCAAATATTTCCCGAATAAATCTTTTATGAAAGCGGAACTTGGGTCCAATCCGAGCTATACATGGAGGAGTATCTTTGAAGCAAGGGATGTTATTTTTACAGGTGTTCGTAGGAGAATTGGTAATGGTTTGAGCTCGAGGGTGTGGTATGATCCATGGATCATGGGTACGAGCTCGCGCCTAGTTTTAACCCCACATTCTGGAAACCAAAACGATATGATAGTGGCGGAGCTTATGAATGCGGATGGTAAGGGCTGGGACCTCTCAAAGATCCGCAATTTGTTCCTCCCTTTTGAGCACCAGCGCATTTTTAATACCCGTATTCAAGCTGGAGGGGCGGAGGATGATTGGGTATGGGATTTGGAGGAGAATGGGGAGTATTCTGTTAAGTCTGCTTATAGAGCACTGATGGGGAACTATGGCGTAGAGGAAGGTCCGTCTGAGGACACTAATGCTAGATGGATTTGGCGCAAGATATGGACTGTTCGTTCTATCCCGCGTGTCAAAGTTTTTTTCTGGCAATTCTGCCATGAAGCCATTGCAACTAGAGGAAATTTAGCCCGACGGGTTCAATCGGTAGATACATGGTGTCCGGTTTGTGGCAGGGAGATGGAGACGTGTCTTCATTTGGCAGGGGGCTGCTCTCACACTAAGCGAGTTTGGAAGAGCTTAGGTGTTAAGGTAAGTTCTATTCATGGGTATGAAAGGGTGAGTGATTGGATTGATGAAACCATGAGGGGCCTTGATGCGAGAGACATTGAGTTGTTTATTTTGGGGGTATGGGCTATGTGGGAAGCTCGGAATAAAGTTGTGTTTGATAACCAAGCGCTGCAACCAGAGGCAATCATTCGACGAGTGCGGGATTTACACCATGAGATGGATTCGCTGGAGCATTTGCCGGTTACGTTTCATGGGCAGGGGACTGTAAATGGGCACGGGATGACGGATAGGGATAGTAGGCTGGTGGAGGATGACGGGAGTTTTACTGTTATGATTGATGCAGGGGTGAAGGAAGGGTGGGGGACTGGTATAGGGGCGTGGTGCAGGAAGGGGACAGGGCCCATTCAGTGGGCGTGGGAGGAGAGGCGGCAAGCTGTCATGGCCGTGCGTGAGGCAGAAGCAGAGGCAGTCCTAATGGGTCTGAAAATTGCGGCGCGTAAGCTCATCAGGAGGGTGCGGGTTGTGACGGACTGTAAACTGGTTTTCGAAGCGTTGCAGAGGAGAACACAGGGACGCAGTGACTTTCACTCAATTGTTTCGGATATTTTACGTGTTAGCGACAATTGTTTTGACTATGTTTCGTGGTCTTATGTTGGTCGGAAGTATAATCGGGTAGCCCATTTTCTGGCTCACTCGAGTAGGTGTGGAAGGGGCAATCTTCTTGAGGGCTCTTTGATTCCGAGTCATCTCGTTGAAGTTGCTAACTTCGATTTATCGATTATGATATAACTCCCCTTGGGGATTTAAAAAAAAAAAAAAAAAAAAAAAAACGGAATTATTGAGTCAATTCAAACGATGCCCTTGGTTGACTTAAAATTAGTGGTTACTATTGTCCAAATATGCTTTTTATTAAGTCATTAAATTTAGTAATTATTAGTAGTAGTGTATATATTTTGACCATTAAAGTTTTTAATATTTGAATAAATTTGTTTTTTTTATTGAACATACACTTTGTGTTAAAAACTTATTTACCTTTTTAATTCTTTGTAAAAAAAATAGCTCTCTTTTATTATCTCGCAAAATATGTCAGGATAAAGTTAGTATTTTGCCGTAAATAACAAAAAAAAAAGAATATTTTTCATTTATTTTATTATTGTTTAAATATAAATATACTTTCCATTTTCTTTATATTCAACATTTAAGCGGTAAAATTATTTCTTATTCTAGTTCCATACTTATATTAAAAATAAATATTTTTTCAGTGTCAAATAACTTTCTTCTTATGATAAAACAATTATTTATATCTTGAATTATGTAGTGATGTGTTTTTCATTTTTTTTGATTATTTTTTAAATATAAATACTTTTCATTTTTTTAATATTCAATATTTCAACTTTAAAAGTATTTCTTATTCTAGTTCCATACTGATATTAAATAAATATATCTTGAACATGTAGTTTTATTTATTTTTCATTTATTTTATTATTGTTTAAAAATATAAATACTTTCCATTTTGCTTTATATTCAGCATTTAAGCGGTAAAATTATTTCTTATTCTAGTTCCATACTGATATTAAATAAATACTTTTTTAGTGTCAAATAACAATTATTTATATCTTGAATATGTAGTTTTGTATTTTTCATTTATTTTATTATTGTTTAAATATAAATACTTTCCATTTCGCTTTATATTCAGCATTTAAGCGGTAAAATTATTTCTTATTCTAGTTCCATACTGATATTAAATAAATACTTTTTTAGTGTCAAATAACAATTATTTATATCTTGAATATGTAGTTTTGTATTTTTCATTTATTTTATTATTGTTTAAATATAAACACTTTCCATTTTCTTCATATTCAACATTTAAGCGGTAAAATTATTTCTTATATATTCTTTAAATAACGAAATGGTATTTCCGAGACCGATAGAGCAATACAACATTATTTTAATTGAGTACCCCAATCATTAATTAATTGTATAAATATGGACCAACCCCAAAACTTCAAACCACTTCATTCATTCAACAATTCAACATTTCTACCTAACAAACTTTAACAACCTTCAACAAAAATGGCAGAAATTACCCAAAACCCCACAAAAATTACCTATGAAGATGGCATCCCAACAATTGATTTAACCTCAATTACCTCACTTGATCACTTACCCACCACCAACCACGAAATTACCGACTCAAATTTAACTAAGCTTATATCTGAAGTCGGCCTGTGAGAAATGGGGCTTATTCAGAGTAGTTAACCATGGAGTTCCACTTGAAATTCTCGAAAATGCTCGAGAATTTTTCGCTCTTTCGAAAGACGAGAAATTGAAAGTGAAAAGAAATGAGAATTGTCCTATGGGTTATTCTGATGAAACTTGGAAACAAATTTTTGAGTATAGTGTTAATGAATCAATTGTTACTAAACAAGGTTCTAATGTTTTTCAAGTTGTTAATCAATGGCCTCAATATCCAGCTGAATTAAGGTATCATCCTCCTATATTTTTTTGTAAATTTACTCGGGTTTTTTCGTAAATTTATAATTAAGTTATTACGGTTTTTCTAACGTGTGACCTTATTAGTTATTACCCTAGACGTTAAAGTTTTGTATAAAGAAGAATATACAAGGATATTTCAACTAATTTTTCGTAGTTTTTTCTTAAAATTTATAATTAAGTTATTACAGTTTTTCTAATGCGTGGTTTTACCGTACATGTTAAAGATTTATATAAAGAAAAAGTTTAAAGGATATTTCAACTATTTTTTCATAGTTTTTTTTATAAATTTATAATTAAGTTATTACAGTTTTTCTAACGTGTGACCTTATTACCGTACGGGTTAAAGTTTTGTATAAAGAAGAATATATAAGGATATTTCAACTATTTTTTCATAGGCTTTTTGTAAATTTATAATTAAGTTATTACGGTTTTTTCTAACATGTGACCTTATTACAGTACGTGTTAAAGATTTATATAAAGAAAAATTTATAAGGATATTTCAACTATTTTTTCGTAGGTTTTTTTTTGTAAATTTATAATTAAGTTATTACGGGTTTTTTTAACGTGTGGTTTTACTGAACACGTTAAAGATTATATGAAGAAAAATGTATAAGGATATTTCAACAATTTTTTCGTAGCTAGATTTTTTTGTAAATTTATAATTAAGTTAATTATTACGATTTTTTAACGGGTGATTTTTACGGTACACGTTAAAGATTTATATATAGATAAATTTATAAGGATATTTCAACTATTTTTTCGTAGCTAGGTTTTTTTGTAAATTTATAATTAAGTTATTACGGTTTTTTGAACGTGTGGCCTTTAGAGTACATGTTAAAGATTTATATGAAGAAAAATTTATGAAGATATTTTAATTAGTAAGGTAAATAAGTTGATAGTTCGATTTCCCACGGTATATTTTATTGAATCTTTCATTCTTTACGGAGATATTAGAAAACGATTTTTAATCGAACAGTTTTTTAATACATTGGGTCGACAGTCACAGAGTGTTTGTGTGAAAGGGTGATATTGAAACTCGATATTATTAGATGATAACTTCTGTATTTTTCCATCTCGCTAATGAATGTTCTCAAAGTGTTTCTAACTATGTTACTCAGACTCGTTTAGAAGGATCAAGGAATCAGACATTTTTATGAAAATATCCATATTTTGGTTTAAAACGAGATTTTGAAGTATTATATCCTTGTGTGGGTGTCGAGTGTCGGATACGGGTTCGTGAGGGAATTAGAAGAGTCGAAATAACATAGATTTCTAATGACTAAAGATTAATTTTCAATGATTGTTGGATCTAAATAACATATTTATAATAGACTTAGGCCCTGTTCTTGCTGGCTTAATTTCAACTCCATTCAATTTTGCTTGGCTGTATTTCATTAAGTTTTATTTACGTTCAATCAATTATGTTCTGTTAATCTCTTCACAAAATTAACTTTTAATTCAACTAAATTCATTTCACCTCAGTTTTACTCAATTTAGTTCAATTAAACTCTATTTCAATTAATTCAATTCAGCTCGTTTCAACCGAAAAGAACACTTAAATACCAGTTGGCTTCTTTTATATTGCTTTATTTAAATCGACTGTGAATAATGTCATCTTTACATAAACACGGTTTTAAACAAGAATTTGCGCGTAATTTCCCAGGGAATCAGCTCAAGAATATGCAAAAGGAGTAGTGAAATTGGGAATTAAGCTACTAGAAGTAATAGCATTAAGCTTAGGCTTAACAGCAAATCGACTGACTGAATTTCACAAGGACACATCCCTTGCAGTCCGACTACATCAATACGCACCCTGTCCCGACCCAGACCGTGTTCTCGGTCCTGGAACTCACACGGATACCGGTTGTGTGACCGTACTTGCCCAAGACGATATTGGAGGGCTCGAACTCCAACGTAGATCCGATTCTGAATGGATTGCTCTTAAACCTGTCCATGGTGCTTTAACTATTAACCTTGGAGACATTGTTCAGGTTAAATTTATTTATTTTTCTTTTGTTTTGTTGCGACATCTTGTTTAGTGTGTGTTTGGCCTAACTTTTGAAAGTGTTTTTAGACTCAAAAACACTTTTTGGCCAAACACGTCATTTATTCAAAAGTTGAAAATAATTTCTCAAAAACTCAAATACCCTCTTTTTCTTCATAAAAACAGAAGCAACAATTTGGTGTTTCTGATTCTAGAAAACTACTTTTAAAAAATTAAACTATAAAAACAAAAACTCATTTTTAGCAATCTAGGCCAAACATGCTCTAAGTATGGGTTCAAGTAGAAAAACCAAAAACGTGTCAGAAAAATGAGTTTTAACATTGTCGTATTTCTCACAGAGATTTAATAGTGATAATTAGTGAGATACGCGTACATTTGAGTTAAAAACATGATCTTGTCACATAAAAACATGTCATTTCATCTACAAATAAATCCGTTTTTATTAATCTAAATTTAGATACAAAATACTCGTATATAGTAATAATAATAACTAGTTTTTAAAACATGATTTGATAAGAATCCATAACTTTATAAATAAAAAGGTAAATTGAAAACTACTACCTTTTAAAATTCAGTTTTTTAAAATTACTGTCGTATAATTTTTTTATAAACTACTCCATTGAAATGCACTTTTATAAAAATTTGCTTCAAAACTACAATTTAAGTTGCTTATTTTGTCAGTTTATGAACTTATTTTGTTTGTGACTTAAGAAATTTATACTTTGAAACGTATAACAATGGAGAATAAGTTCAAAAACAAACATAAAGTCATCTAAAATGTTGTTTTGGAGCATTTTTTTTAATAAAACTGCATTTTAAGATAGTAATTTTAGAAAATATATATATATATATAAAGGATTATTTTTAAAAAATTATTTTTAAAAGAAATAATTATTGAGTTCCTTTAAATAAAATGAAAATAATGGTCAAAGTTAACATCGTTTGTTTACTAACCGGTCGAAAAATATGGTGTTGATGTAGGTTTGGAGCAATGACAAGTACCATAGTGTGGTGCATAGAGTAAGGCCAAATGCTAAGAAGGAAAGGCTATCAATTGCATCATTATTTGGGCCAGCTTATTATGTTAATGTGAAGCCTTTGGATGAATTGATAAATGAAGAAAATTGTGCAAAATATAGAGAATATAATTGGGGTAAATTTCGTGCTTCAAGAATGAAGAATTATGATAATAAACAAAGTATTGAACGTCAAGATATCTCTCACTTTAGAATTAATGGAAATTAAAAAAAATTAAAAAATTGTTCCGATCTCGTTAATCTGCTGTCTGCGGACTTATTGAGATACCGGGATAATGTTGTTGTTGCTTTGTATTAGTCTGAATAATTTAATGAGACGAAATGTTATTTGTATTGTAATAATAACAAGGGTTTAATGCCTTATTATCGTCCAATGTTGAATTATTATTGGTTTCGAAGAATTCTGATATTAAATTAAATGTATAAGTTAAAGAGCGATTGAAATAAATTACAAATTTCAAGGAAATACAGCCTTTTTGTACATTTTTAGGTTTATTAATTGCAAATTGTTGTATAAGAACATTTTCAACAAAAGACTAGCACAATGGCACAAAGCCCAACTAAATTAGTTATTAATAAACTTGTAAAAATATAGTTTATTTTCGTAACATAATAACTATTTAAAAATGTCCGTATTCATCATATCCTAACATAATATCTATTTAAAAATGTCTGTATTCATCATAGGACATCAGTAATCAAAATAAAACCGAAACGTTAATATTATTAAATGTTAACTTTAGGCTTTTCTCCTTTTAGGTCAGTCTTATATAATATAACCGTCTATTAGTTGCTATTAGGCCTCGTATAATTCGAATTTCTCTCCTCCGTACGGGTGCGACCCATGCGCGATAACAAAATTTAATTTTGGAGGGGGTGTGAAATTTGTGAATCATGCAAGAACATATCCTCTTTAGTTCCAAAAGGATTTTCATGATCTAAAAAATACCACAAAGAACATTGCATTAGATTCGGCTCAATCGGAATTTGAGACGGAATTAGTCGCATTTACGACGTAATAACCGACACTAGTCCGGGATGATCGATTTGATTTCAAATCGGTTTAATACCACCATGACAAAAATCACTACCCATACAGAGAAGTTGGTTTTTAATGTTGTTGGATATCAATTTTACTTTCTTGAGACAGTTCCAAGTTGTTTGAGCTCACTCCATTCTCACCCACTGTTTCCATTTCGACTCGATAGGTCGAGTGAACACCATAGAGTACATAAAACAAGACGGTCAAGCAAGTCCAAATCCCGAACCTTTGAAACGACATAATTTTCAAGGTGGTCATCAGGAAAACATTCAAGAAAACAGATAAAGCCGCAGGCCATGGCATTAGAGGTACTGACCAGTCTAGCTGGGGTTGTTGTTGGCTTGAGCTTGAAGGCATCATGAAGTGAAAAACCGCGGTAATGGTAATCCATGATGCACCGAAGACGCCTGATAGGCCCCACCATCTTCGTTCGAGCTTCCATGATAATGAGAAACCGAGGGAAGTTGCTGTAAGGAGGAAAAGGAACAAGAGGGTGTGCAGTGGAGGATTATTGCAGGTACTCATGATTACATAGCGTCTGTATATAAGAGCGTTTGCTACCAGGTAGAATACTAGGAGTGTGCCGATGGATATTATCTCCAGCACTATGTCCAGCTCCGTGAAGAGGGCAATTGATGCCGTGCATAACCCTGCGCGAAAGAATGAATTAGCCAGAGCGATTACTATGACTATGACAGACGGAAACTAAACAGATAACTAAACTATCCGCACTTCTACAGTTCTACATATAAACAAGAATTTGTGTGTGGATCCTTTGAAAGCACTCTTGTTGAATTATTACGGTGGTAAGTAATAGGAATATTAATAATAGTTGGGCCTCAACCATCACCTTAAGGTTTTGGTTGAGATTGTTCATCTATCATGGTATCAGAGCCAGTGTGACCGAAGGTCACGGGTTCGAATCCTGGCAACCTCAAAACCCCTCAAAAAACCCACGAAGTGGAAACCAGCACACGGTATGGGGGAGCCTGTGCAAACTAACCACTCTTCATAGTTGAGCCTCAACCATCACCTTAAGGTTTTGGCTGAGATGGTTCATCTATCAGTAAGGTTGCGTATATTTAACCCATCTTTCAACGTCAAAAGTGGAGTTTTGCGGCACTAGGGTGACGAGCCGACGCGTCAACTTTTACTAACCCACAATAGTACCTATGCACTTCAGCTTCCAAATATTAGAAAGGTAAAAAACAGTGGAATGCTAACATTTGCCTAATGCAAATTACTATCAAGCCAAGATAGAGATGAAAGATCCTGCACCATATTATTATTGGGATTGTGCATACTTTTGCTAAAAGACTTGTTGACATGAAATATCTTTGTCATGTAATCCACATCTTTCTTTTTCACGAAAACAAAGCCAAATTATGGAAAGCTAGACGATTAGACGAACCAATAGGAATCAATAAACGATAAAGAAGGGATCATTCCGAAAATCCAATAGCTTAAAGATTCTGGTTCTTGCTGTTTCGAACTTTAATTTCAGAAGTAAGGTAATTATATGCTTTCTAATCTGTTACTGTTTAGAAAACAGAAGTCACTAGTAGCATGAATATCTCATTTTATAGACTATGTAGCCTTGGTCTAGAGGTAAAGAGTCAAGTCGTATGCTATGGACAAAAAGTCGCACGTTGGAATCCGCTTCCCTTTTATTGTCCTGGCTCGGCCCCTCATTTCAGACCGAAAAAAATTAAAGAATTTGCCGATTTTAAGAAGATAAAATAGGCTACAAGTTCACTTACCCAAGAATAGAGTGGCATTCATGGGTGTTCCTGTAGAAGGATGAACCTTGGCTAACCAAGCAGGGACGAGTCTGGCTCTTGCAATCACACATAGGTATCTAGCCTGGCCAAGCATAGCAACCAGAAGAGATGCAACTATACCCAAACTCGCACCAACTCCAACAAGATGGCTAGCCCACTTCCATCCTATCTTCTGGAAAGCCATTGCAAATGAAGCTTTATCTGATATCTGCATCACATGATTGCAGCAGAGATGTGAAAATACCCTTTTCGAAAACAAGCTAAATTGCAACTTAATTAGCAGGTGATCTACTTTCAAGCAATGTAATCACTAACCGTCCCTCTAATTTAAGTTTTGATACCTCGAAAGATTATATGGGTCACCCTCAAATACGCTATTCTTTTTTTTTGGTGTGAAGGATTCAAAAGGGTCATTTTGATGCTAACAGGATTCAAATACCCTATACGCTGTAATTATACCAGATGTCAGAAGAGTCTGAATTCTGACCAGCATTAGAAGTTATTTACAATTACCTCATTATAAGGAACCATGAAACATAAGGCAACTGCCATCAGACAATACAGAGCTGAAACGACAATGACTGATCCCACAATCCCTACTGGAAGATTCTTCGAAGGGTTTTTGATTTCTTCAGCAAGGGTTGAAACAGAATCATAGCCAATATAGCTGAAATAAACTATTGCTGCTCCATCAACCACACCTTTGACACCAAATGGAGCAAATCCGCCTGGTGCGCTTACCAAGTTCTTCGCATTTCCATTCCAAAACCCGGCAATTATTATAAATCCAAAGAAGATGATATGGAAGATTGTCATGAGAAGGTTTAATATCGAGCTCTCCTTAGTACTGCAAGGTTGTTAACATCTCATCAGACTAATAAAAGAGATAATCTGTACACTTCAACTTGTGAATGTAAAGTTAGCAACGACAATTTTACCCCAATGCTTCAAGGGGTCCCACATATGGCGGGTAAGGGATTGTCAACGCAGCTAGTGTATTAACATTACAGAGCCATAAAGGTTGTTTCCATGACCGATAATGAAATTGGTTGTACGCAACCTTAATGATCATACCTATGACAAAGGAATAGAGTCAACAGAAGGATCAGAGCAACAGCTGGGAAATCCAACATATTATAACCTTGAACAAACCCATGAACTTCAACCCTCCATGAATTTGGGTTCTCCACACCAAATGCACCACTAAAATATTCTGTAAAACTTCTGGCAACAGCAGCATTTGACAGCACGTACTCCATCAGTATATTTGCACCAGCGAAGTATCCCAAAAACTCCCCTACAGAGCACCAGAACGAAAAGTTGGAACAGAACACCGTTTTTCATGGGCAGTTATCATCACTTGTCGGCACATATTAAAGGGAGAGAAAACTGGTTGTCGTTACTTATGAATAGTAGTGTGTGATGACGGTTATGCAAATGGATATGAAAGAGTGACATTTCTTCAAAATATCGTGTTTTCATTAGGACAGACTATGAAACTATTACAAAAAAATTACCTGGAAGGAATAAAGCAAAATATAGACCATATTGTGCGACGACTTAAAAGGAAAAGTTGGAACCTTATTCTAGGACAGGTGAAGTCGAAAGCATGCAAGCACATAGATCAAAAAAGTTACATACCAAAGGTCACTCTCAAATAACTGAAAGCACCTCCTGCAACAGGGACAGCTATAGAGAATTCGGTGTAACACATGGAAGAAAGGAGAGCAGATATTGCAGCAATAATATATGAGACAACTACAGCAGGACCAGATATAGTGCGAGCAACAGGACCAGTTGTGACAAACACTCCGACTCCAAGCATTCCACCTACACCAAGAGCCACTAAATCGAACCCATAGAGCTTCCTTTTCATGTCTGCACCCGACCGTAGCCTCACTTGGTTCAGCTCCTGGTCTGGAGTCCATGTAGCCAGCATTCTCTTCCTAAGTTTGTATGGTGTCTGTGAAAGGGACCGAAGACAATTGCCAAAGAAATGGCCATTATCTGAGGAATTTTGTGTGCTATCCATTTGTACGATCAACCACGAAATCTATATTTGTTTTGGATACCACCCCAATTGCTATATTCCTATTCAACACAAATAACAAAAAAAGTTATGCATGTTTGTGTATGTATATAAAGAGGTGGAAAAGAGGGGACTTTTATAAAAGTTAAGAAAACAACATAAAAAAGTGACTGTTGGTTTAAATGGAAATCCAAAGTGGTCCTAAGTTCCTTAATAGAACTCACATCTCTCAAACAGCCTTTTTTCCTGATTAATATAATAGCGGCAATTCTCTTAAATAGTCCAAACATTGTCAATGAGATTTTGTGAGGAGAATCAAAGTTAGAGAACTGAGATTTTGACCCAATCTGAAGGAATTTTGGCAAGCACAAAAGCATCCAGCATTCCAGCCCTTTTGTTAAAGCAAAAGAAGGTGTCTGCTTATTAAAGAAAGAACTTGGAGTCTACTCTTAGTTACATCATAATGCTCACCGGATAATTTGTAATTTTATATGTAAAAATGATTCATGCGACCTGAAGCACGAATGCACTATCATCATCAAATCTCTTATGCTGCAACAGGAAAACATAGTTATAGCTAGCTGCGATAATCAAAAGCACAGAGTAGCAGTTCGCTTCAAGACTCTTCGAGAGTCGTATAGGAGTATTACAGTAGTAGTATTATATATGGCCTCCAAAGTACCCTTTTCCTAGTCTAATACCTATAACTCTTGTACGGGTATATACACTTAAAAGTCTGAAACAGTAATCGGCCCTGTTAACACAAAAAGTTCCAGTGTTTGAATATATATCTGATAAAATACTTACTTTCCCAAAATTTAGAAGATACAACTTGCAGAAAACTAATAGTAGAAAACCATGACAAAGTGAAGATTATCTTCCATTATTCTTGCTCTAATAGTATTTGTAAGAAGTCAAAAGGCACCCTCTTTAGAGGAATCATATCAGAATAATATGGCAGCCATAGAAAATGGTCATAACTCCGGGAAAGTATACGCGATCTCCATACGCATTGTGCCATCATTCTAGGCTTTTTAGTTTGTCCTTGATCTTGATCATTGAACATAGTCTACTACTTCACTGGTAACACTTTTTCCTCTCTAACCAGCAAAGGATAAAAAACATAAAAGAGCATCAGGTCAAGGAACTGCACTAGGCACTAGACAAATTCCTGTCCTGCCACAAGACTATCTCACAACAGACTCGTATAGTTTTGGCTTGAGTGACAATGTTTCGAGTGAATTAATGTGATGATAGCCACATATCCAACCTCTTATATGACCCTAGGCGGGAGCATTTGAGGTATTGGGGTAATGTTATATTACTAGAGCGAGTTCAGTATTGTACTCTTTAATATATTTAGGTGTATAATAGAATAGTAAATATGCAGATAAGCAACATGTCTTACAATATTTAAGAGATGTTGCAGTGGGAAGCTGATTTTTACAGATGTTGAAAAATGGCTCCAAGATTGCAATCATGATCAATTCATCCTATGCTATTATCTAGTTTTTCTTAGGTATAGATTTAGGTTAAAAGTAAATTATGAGCAAACAGAATACTGGAAGGTGCAACTTGAGTAACTTTCTGCACAAAGTAATGAGCCAATGACATGATCACATGAAGCACTGATATGTAGTGCTAACCTATGAACTCACCCACTCACCCCCCATGAACATGAGGGATAAAATAGAAAATTCCCTTTTTCTAATAACCCAGTAAAAATAAATATCAAGCTGTAAAAAATTATAAATTAGTCTCGACTAATAATCGATTCATGGCATATTCTCGTATTCCTTTTAATAAGTAAATAACATGAACACAACCTTAACCCAATAATGATTATCCATTGATCTATACCTATGTTACTCTGACACTTCACTTAGTTGTCGTGTCACTTGTCCGACACTTATTGTGCCCCACAGTTCACTTTAGACCAAAAAGATGGGAAAAAAAATACGCAAAAAATAGCCTTATCCGACACTTGACAGTTGACACCCGTGTCGGAAAGTCGGAGTAGCACAGACTTATACATGTATGCAGCAGGCTTAACATCCTGAGAATTCAGTCCCGAAGCATAATACTTACTTTTTACTCCCCGTGTCTCAATCACTAGTTCACCTTTGATTAAAATACCCTCATAGAACAAAAAAGTAAACAAATTACTCAGACAATGGAACTACTTAGTACTCGATGACAATATAAATCTATAAAATGTACATATTTCACTGTACTAGGTCTAAATTGTCTAATCATGCCTAATACATCCGAGACAACCCAATCAACAAGCATTAAGAAGCACACAATCTTCTGCAAGTTGGTGTTGATAACTATTACTTGCCTACAAAAATCTATGGCCAGCGTGGCCATTTCCACGCACTATTTTCTATAAAGATACAAATGATGTAGGTAGGCTGCACTTACAGACAAAGAACAGCATTCAACAAAATCACCAGTCCCACCTTACTCTTCAACTCAATCTTGTCCTACTCTTACACGTTGGCTCTTTGGAGGCATAGTACATACTAGCTCAAATCTCTGACACTTGGAGTATACGACATGACACGAGACTACGACACTTTGTTTTAGACAACAATAAACTGAAAATTTTACAGTAACAAATTGTATCCGACACTCCGATACTTGCAGAGTAGCAGCTGAATGCATGGGATCAAATTACTACCGTGACTACATGAGTCATGATATCAGGTCTATAAATTGGCTAAGATATATGACGTAGATTTGATACCTTTGACTCTTTGTAGACATTCTCTACGCATTAGATACTCACCTAACAAAAATTGGACACAAACATGTTCTTAGGAAAGGGATCGTATGCACCTAGTAGGCTAGTATTGAATAATATTAATATACATATAGGAACACATTTACAGAGGTTTTACAGGTCACATCATAGAAAAATCAGGCTGCAAAAAACGAATACAACATCAAGTCTCAAACCAAGAGGTAATACCGAGGTCCATCGCAATTAGCGATTTAGCGTAGAATACAAGTGAAGGTGGTTGGTGTAAGATGCATTAGTCCATTATGTCACTATGATATAGTAGTATTTGAGCATATAAATATGGCCTAAGCAATAATAAGCAATCACAATCAGAAGCATAAAGAAAGTGGGATATTTTTTAAGTCCATTGGAGTAGGCCTGCATGGTGCACTCAGGAGGACAACGTGACCCTTTTCCCCCCAAGTATTTTCGAGCAATGGGCTATCTCCCTATTATAGTATGCGTTGTGGAATATTATTCATTTACATGGCCAAATAAGATGAAGCAATATCATTCAAGATATCAAAAGTACACTGCATACAGTGTGAAATATTGAACTATGTTGTATATCAATAATATTGGTGTAGAAGGGAGAGTAGAGTAGATATCAAATACCATTTAACAAAGAAGCAAAAATTGGCAATTGCAAGAAAATGATGACAACTTCATTGCCTATGCATTCACTATAAAGCAAAAGCAAACCTTAACCAGTAGGGAATGATGAAAAAGTTGAAGATCTTGTGCAATCATCTTTCTACCAATACATAGCCTTGTATTTTATTTTCCTTGTAACGTTAGACCAATGATTACAATCAGAGGTACTATCATTACCAAATAAATGGCTGAGACTCACTCTGTCACTCACTTCCTACAAGGGTCCTCTATGAATTTTTTAATCCAAGTTTTGTTGACACAGTCTGATCTCAGCAACCTAGTCTTTTTCTCAAGTTCCATATTTTCTAAGCATCAAGTGTTTTGTATGTGATAGTCGTATCCATATCACCGTATGACAAGGATGATGTGTTTATGCCTTATAAACTCTGCTGTACGGATGCAACCCTCAAATACAAGTTTTTGCGCTTTTTAAGTGATACCATGTCTTTGGAGTATAGGCCTGTAGTGTAAACCACATTCAACACTGATAACCTTTCTGGAATGAGAAACTCCAGAGCTGATGCAACAAAAAGATAATCAACCAATGATTGTAGTAACTGTAATTTTGAATGTTTGCAACCGCATTTTTGGGAAGATTTGGCCATGTCTATGGCACAACGACCTAAATCAGGCAGAAACAACCAATGCTGAGATAAGTATCAAACCAAATACCAATTCCCTTGTTTGGATAGCAAGTATGGTTTGAGGGGATGGGAGGATATTAAGGGGTCCATTTTCCATCTTCCAAAACAAATCAAAATTCCTCGAGCATAGAGAAGATTTGGTAAGAAAATCTCCCTTACTCAACTCCCCCTTCCTTCAATTCTCCTTCCCTCGCTTTCCCTCTTTTTGATTTTTATATCTAAAGACAGCCTACATTTACTTTAAGTTAAGATCAAGTATCACTAATTAACTATCACACATGATCAGAAAAGAGAGCATGTGACATTACTCCTAGAAAATGATTACAACTTCATTGGTCATGAAGTCTTTTTGACAGTCAATATTTTTTATGAAATGTACCAGAAGACAGTCATGGAAATCTATCGTGCTAAAGATATTAGATATGGATTTTCATGCAAAATTACTAGATCCTGATTCCTAAATCTTAATCAATCATGCTTAGGAATAATTCAGCTGCCTTAAGAGATCAGAGGAAATTATAAGATGCAAAAAGTCTCAAATACGCAGTATATAGAGCTTTTAGGTCCTTAACCTCTGGTATCATCGTCATTATATATATTAAAGAATCATGTTAAATCGCTGACGTGGCGCAATGTGGTTTCAGAAAACCACATTTCAAGCCCTCTCATTCACTCTCACAATTTCAATTTTTCTCGACCAATTAAAATTAGCCATGTCAGCAACCGTAATATTCATTTGGAATATCGTATAAAATTCCAAAATTAATACTTATGGAATATATAGATTTTGTATTTGAAAATGTCATGCGTGATTTTTTAATAACAAAGGTGTGATCATTTGGAATCACGAATCTTAATATTTATGGAATATATAGACTTTGTATTTGAAAATGTCATGGGTGATTTTTTATTAAGCAAAGATTCGTAATATTAAAATTTATTTTTTTACTCAATATGTCATGTAATATTAAGATTCGTAATATTAAGATTTCTCGGCCAATATGTCACGTAATATTTCTTTTTGCCGACCTCCATTTTTGTGCTTATATACAAACTCAATACACTTCCCGTTCTATCTTCTTGCCGACCTCCATTTTAGTGCTTATATACATTCTTATATAGGCGTATTTAACTTTTGTTTACCAATTTTTCATGTTTTCATTCATTCATAGTACCATTGTACCAACTTCCACAAATTCATGCCTTTATTTTAATAATTTCACTCACAAATTCTCTACTCAGAGGTAAGATAAGGTGGTCTTTCAGTAATTTAATTAAAGACCGTCTCTCTTAAATTTTTGTAATCGCTAATACCACGAGTATTGAAAAACGTATACAATCAAATGGAACGATATATTGAAAAACGTATGCTATTTTCTATGGAGTATTTGTTTACCCATTTTTCCTTTTGCATGTCTTATCTCACTACTGTAAAATATGTTTGTAAATTATTTGATGACACTTTTTATATTAAACAGAAGGAGGTTATCCAAGCAACCATTAGGAAACAATTAATTTTATATCTCGAACCACAACTGTCTGTTGGTGATATTTACACCATTCGCAACTTAACCGTTGACAACAACACCGACCTAGACAAAGCAACCCCTCATCCATACCGCTTAAAATTTGAGTATACATCAAAAGTTCAGGTCGTGAATGATCCAGCAATACCGTTAAGTCTATATCGATTTGCAAGTTTCAAGGACATCTTGGACGACAGAATTTCTAATACACATTATATAGGTATTACTTTGCAATTTTAATATTTATCTTTAGTATTTTTTTTTTTTTTTTGATCTACTGTTTTTGTTTATTAAATTTTTGATTTTTCACCTTTGCAGATGTTATAGGAAAGTGTTATGAAATTGGTCCGATAACAGAAACTCCAAACAAACATGCATGCCGTACTATTAAGCTTGAAGATTTTCAGTAACCTCATCTCTATTTTGATTTTTTTTTATAATTTTGTTATAAAATCCGTATATATATATATATAGAGGCCGGATCACGTGAGGCCGCCTATTACGGTGAGGCCGCCGGACCTCACGCATCCCCAAGCTTCTAGTTTCACAGTTTCAAAGTTTCACAATATTTGCTTCCAGTTTCACAAGTTAAGCATCTAGTTTCACAAAATAAGCTTCTAGTTTCACAAGTTAAGCATCTAGTTTCACAGTTTCACAATATTTGCTTACAGTTTCATATCTTAAGCATCTAGTTTCACAAGTTAAGCTTCTAGTTTCACAGAATAAGCTTCTAGTTTCACAAGTTAAGCATCTAGATGGGGACGGGTGAACCCTTTTTGGGGGGACGGGTGAAAACCATGAGGCCGGGTATTCCTAAAACGGGACGGGAAAGGGTTTAGGGTTGGATTAGGAGGATCCGCTACCGCGGATCCCCCTAATCCAACCCTAAACCCTTCCCTTGCTGACGGGACGGGAAAAGGGTTTAGGGTTGGATTAGGCGGATTCGCTACCGCGGATCCCCCTAATCCAACCCTAAACCCTTCCCTTGCTTCAAATACGAACGACAATAAAACAAAAAGACACCCTAGATGGGGACAGGTGAACCCTTTTTGGGGGGACGGGTGAAAACCATGAGGCCGGGTATTCCTAAAACGGGACGGGAAAGGGTTTATGGTTGGATTAGGGGGATCCGCGGTCGGATCCCCCTAATCCAACCCTAAACCCTTCCCTTGCATCAAATACGAACGACAATAAAACAAAAAGACACCCTAGATGGGGACGGGTGAACCCTTTTTGGGGGGACGGGTGAAAACCATGAGGCCGGGTATTCCTAAAACGGAACGGGAAAGGGTTTAGGGTTGGATTAGGAGGATCCGCTACCGCGGATCCCCTTAATCCAACCCTAAACCCTTCCCTTGCTGACGGGACGGGAAAGGGTTTAGGGTTGGATTAGGCGGATCCGCTACCGCGGATCCCCCTAATCCAACCCTAAACCGTTCCCTTGCTTCAAATACGAACGACAATAAAACAAAAAGACACACTAGATGGGGACGGGTGAACCCTTTTTTGGGGGACGGGTGAAAACCATGGGGCCGGGTATTTCTAAAACGGGACGGGAAAGGGTTTAGGGTTGGATTATCATTTTTGTATAATTTTATCATTTTTGTACATCTATAGTTTTATTTACCTATGAAAGTGAATAGTATTCAGGAGGCAGCTTGTTTAATGCATCTGTAGTGTTATTTCATGCACGCAGTTATGTTTTTGATGCAAGCAGAAGTCCACTACAATGAAGTGACCGCTTTTTCACCTATTAAACATCTACGTTAACAATTGAACATCTGAACACAAAACAAATACGTTAACAATTGAACATCTGAACACAAAACAAAGTTCTCAGGGTTTAAACACAACGAGCTACATACATAATTTTTACAACCCAAAACGATTCCAAAAGTGTAAACAGCTAGCCAGCTATATAGTTTATACAACGCAAAACGAATCCTAAAGATTAATGAGCTTCTACAAAGCTTATCCAAGGCTAGCTGCCAGCACACCAAAGGTTACCACGTCAAACATCAATACTCCAACTCAGCGAAGTTAGGAGGAAAATATAGTCTTAACCGATATAACGCAAGATTTGCGAAGGTATATACTATAGCATATCTATCTGGGTCTTTTTGCAAAGACTGTATGAACTCATTAACTTGTGTCATTTCATCAGGTTTGAGGTCGCGAAGGTGTTCTTGTTGGAACGGATTTTGTAGTTGACGGTAATGTACGAGAGTCTCAACTTCATCCATTGTACGCTCGAAACAAGTGCACCTTTTGTATATGATTCTGCCACCCCTACGAATAATACGGACACCGTTGATGTCGTTTTGGCGCAGGAAAAGACTATATGCCGATTTAAGGAGTGGCGCACGTGGATGGAAAAGAAAATACTGAGACCATCTTTTGCAAACCATTGCCATCTTTGATTTCTCGCGATTACTAAGTAGCTCAAATATCTTAGTAACTAAGTCTTCATCATTGAAAACGCAATCTTTTGGTCCTTGGTTACGGTAGCTAGTGAACTCGACGTTCGCTAATGGCTGAAACGGGAAACTGATATTCTGTTTGTTGGCATTAATGAAATCCTCGTAATCTGCTGCGACATCATTGACTACCCACCCCTTGCACCAATCGGCAATGATCATTCTGTTTTCGGGCATTAACCTGAAAAAATAAATCGAGCAAAAGAGTTTAGTTGATCAACTTTACACATAATTTGTCAATCAAACTCGAAAAGAAACGGTAACCATAGAAACACAGGTCAGCAACCATAGCAAACAATACGGTATAAACAGCGAAGAGTAGCAAGACAGTGAACTTATCAAACCACATGAACGTCGAGTAGTTTGCCTAGTTACTTACTCCCAACTTTTTCATTGAATACTTCAACAGTTCAACTTAAACAATACTTGCACCGGAGGTAAATAAAAGATCGAAGAGCGTAAGTGGAAAAAGCACAATGAAAATGATCCGACCCAAAGGTGACCTGACATGAACCGAACAGGCCCAAACCCGTCACTGACCCTAATAACCCGAACCCAATACCCAACGTGCTTTGACCCGACCCGTGGCCAACCCGAGTGACCCGATTGTCACCTCTAACTGTGACGCACAAGAAGTCGCGACACAATGTTTAGCCAGGGCTTGACTATCGACAGATTTGAAAACAATTGCAAACTCTAGCACTGATGGAAATACAGATTTCTTAACTTGGGTTTTATATCCCTAATTTACTACCTGTATCCTGAAATACAAAATAGCGGCAATGTAGAACAAAAACAAAAAACAGTATCCAGTATCTGAAGCAAATTCACCCTGTTGATTAAAGTTACCCAGTTACCAAATACAACACTCTGGTAATAACACACATTAGGATTTAGGAATGACGACATGCATATAGAGTAGTTACTTAATAATTACAGAAAATCAAAGCCTGAAGACAAGTTTTATGATGATTATTTCAAATTTCGTATTGAATCTTACATTTCACGTACTAAGAATCAAATGGCATTATAAAGCGGCAGAGAAAACAAAAACTATAACAAATAAAAAATACAACCCTAATCAAACAAATTTATATGATTAAATTCATAAAATTTGGGAATTAATGAGAAATTGGGGAAATTGACAAATTACCTACACAAGTAAATTGTAGTTGAAATCAGCAACCAATTAGGGGGAAATATGGAGTATAATCGCCAGTACTTGAATCCGTAGAAATGCTCGGTGAAAGGAGCGAAAATGGAGTGAGCGAATTGAAGAAGATGAAGTCGAAACGTTATGGAAGACAGAGGAAGAGAAAGTGAAAGTTGAAAGATTTGGGGGGTCTGATAGTTTTGGTTGGATTCCGAGGTTCTGGTTGGATTCGCGACTAAATCTCCAGCGTCCAAATTGAGTTACATCCAGGGGTTGTTAGGAGGTTCTCATGGTTCTCATTATCTCCTTGGTTCTCATTCGATCCCGAATCTATATATATATATATATATATATATATATATAGAATTAGGATCAAACTAGTGTAACACCCGTGAAAATTCACGGAATTGTGTAATTAATTTTTAAATTATAAAAGACGATAAATTATAGTTATTATAAGACCACAAATATTATAATTTTTAAAAAATATGTAATTACATTTGATTTTTTTGGTAATAGGGACTTAGGTAACATATGACAATGTTAATAATCATAATAATTATAAGACGCGATAAAACATTCTAATTTGAGAACATTATGATATGTGAATTTATAAAAACTCAAAATTAAGAGAATTATTTTCTATGAAATGCATAAAATAGAAATAAACTGCGTAAAATACCGATTGTACCAACCCCTTTGATAAATAAGAATAAATATTAAAGAAAAAAAATAAAATAAAAAACAAACAAAACACAGGACATAAAAGAACTGTATATGTGATTTCATCCCCTACCCTAATCAAAAACCCTCCCTCATCAACTTCATCCCAGAACTTCATCATACAAAAATCAACAAAACCTCGCGAAATTGACTTCTCTGATCATTGTTTTTCAATTAAGCTACAAACCATCGCAGATCATCATCCCCGTCAAAGATCAAGGTCCGTTTTTTTTCTATGTACAACTTTCTCGATGTTTTTTGTTTTTTTAAATTACTTGATTAAATAGTAATGATTTTGTTGACCCATATATGTTGTAGTTGCCGACCTACAGTTTTTCCACATAAAGATGTAAAAAAGAGAATTCTAATATTCATTTTTTCTTTTAAATAATTTAAATTAAATCCTAAATACCGCACTCCATCTTTATTTTATATTGCATGCCTCCCGATTTAGTGACTATAATAAAAATCAGCACTCTGGGATTGATAATAATTAATTTTTAAAAAATACTTAAATTGAGAGACGTACCATTTTAAGATGTATACAATGGTGCTTTACCCTTACATCGTTGAATTGATGTTTGTCTTTGGATATGTGGAGGTGTTTGAATAAGTTGCGTAAAATCAAACACTATAACATCATTTGTGGTGAGAAAATATATAAGTAACAATCTGACATAATCAAGGAAATTTATTTTTTTGGAAAATGTATACGTACCATTTTCAGATTGAAATAATGGGGCTTTACCATGATTCGGTTGAATTGATGTTGTTTTTTTCCTTGTTGGTTTGTTAATATGTCACGTAGTGGCAACGAAGAGGTACCTTAAATTATTTACAAATTAAGTAAAAACTACTAAAGAAAATAGTAATACACTTTATTATATAAGATAATATGACATCTATATTTCAATAACATACCTTGGTTAACTGGAGCAGTGAACATGTTTATATTCAATTGTTCAATTGATAAACGACTGGATAACTGAGACTGTGATTCACTATTGCTGGATGTTGAAGTTCTTTTTTGTGTGGATCTAATATTCTCACATCATCTACAATAATAGTTAAAAAAGATAACCTCACTATATGTAGCTAAAACGTAAATAATTCATAAAGGGCATGTAAACTCAATTTGCATTAAGTAAATTAAATAATTTTAAAAAATAACTAAAGTAGGTCGATAAACTGTTGTTTTACCTTTTATTGATTGTGGAGTTGTATATCTTCGCCCATGAGTGTTTGTAATTTCACGCAACTCTAAAAATGAACCATCTAGAAAATATAAAAAAAATCAGGAAAGTTGCAAAATGAACCCAAGGACAACCCTTCACAGGAGCAATGTTTGTGGAGTATTTGAATAATTAAGGGACACGAAGGGGGCTGAACTAACCTTTATTGCCTTCAGCCCTTCACTGCTTTTTCTTTTACTGTTATTTGTTGTTTGTTGTTGAAATTTAGATCCTGCCATGGATACAGATGTTTTAGATTTGATGTTTCTTTTGGAGAACTTCTAGTAGTTTGAAGGTAGATAAAATTTGTGTTTCTTATAATGATAATTTTGACAAAAGTAGTGGCCACTGTTGGGATTGTTGGAGCTTAAAAAAAAGAAAAGTTTAATAGTAGTCTATTTTATTTTTTGGAGAATAAAAAAAGAGAAGTTTAATAAACCTTTTATTTTATGGAAAATTGGTAACTTGGAATTTGTAGGCAATAATTGTTTCACGGTTTTTACGTGAATTGTATATTGTAAATTGTGACTGTTTGGTAGATTGTTACTAATTGTAATTAGTAGTTTATTTAATTTAATGTGAATTGGAATGAGTATTTTATTTATTGTGAATTGGAATGAGTTTTATGGAAAATTGGAATTTGTAGACAATAATTGTATTTACGGTTTTTATCCGAATTGTAACTGTTGGCATTATACGATTTTTACATGTTTTTTATGTGAATTGTAATTAGTAGTTTATCTAATTTAATGTGAATTGGAATGAGTAGTTTTTTTATTGTGAATTGGAATGACTTTAATGAAAAATTGGAATTTTTAGGCAATAATTGTATAGTAATGGTTTGGTAGATTGTTAATTTCGGACTGTTGGTATACGTTTTTATGTGTATTGTAATTAATCGGATATTTAATGTGAATTGGAGTAAGTTTTATGGAAAGTTGGATTTTGTAGGCAATAATTGTTTCACGGTTTTTACGTGAATTGTATATTGTAAATTGTGACTGTTTGGTAGATTGTGACTAATTGTAATTAGTAGTTTATTTAATTTAATGTGAATTGGAATGAGTTTTATGGAAAAGTGGAATTTGTAGGCAATAATTGTATTTACGGTTTTTATCCGAATTGTAACTGTTGGTATTATACGCTTTTTACACTTTTTTTATGTGAATTGTAATTAGTAGTTTATTTAATTTAATGTGAATTGGAATGAGTAGTTTATTTATTGTGAGTTGGAATGACTTTAATGGAATTGGAATTTTTAGACAATAATTGAATAGTAATGGTTTGGTAGATTGTTAAGTTCGGACTGTTGGTGTACGGTTTTTATGTGTATTGTAATTAATCGGATATTTTATGAAAAATTGGAATTTGTAGGCAATAATTGTATTTACGGTTTTTACGTGAAGTGTGACTGTTGGTATTATACGATTTATACACGTTTTTTAATTAGTAGTTTATTTAATTTAATGTGAATTGGAAGGAGTAATTTATTTATTGTGAATTAGAATGACTTTTATGGCGAATAAAAAAAAGAGAAGTCTAATAGTCGTTGATACACGGTTTTTACACGTGAATTGTGACTGTTGGTATTAAACGTTTTATGTGAATTGTAATTAGTAGTTTATTTAATTTCATGTGAATTGGAATAAGTAGTTTATTTATTATGAATTGGATTGAGTTTTATGGAAAATTGGAATTTGAAGGCAATTATTATATTTACGGTTTTTACACTTGGTATTATACGATTTTTAAACGTTTTTATGTGAATTGTAATTGGTAGTTTATTTAATTTAATGTGAATTGGAATGTGTCGTTTATTTATTCTGAATTGGGTTGGGTTTTATGGAAAATTGGAATTTGAAGACAATTATTGTATTTACAGTTTTTACGTGAATTGGAATGAGTAGTTTATTTATTGTGAATTGTTACACGGTTTTTATGTTTATTGTACTTTTCTGAAATTTTATGGAGAATTGCGAAAATGGTAACCGGTTTTTCTTTATTGAGAATTGAGATATTTTATGGAGAATTGAGAAAATTGCACGATTTTTATGTGCCATTTTATGGAAAATTAAATATAGGTTACATGGCAGTTGACATGGCAATGATTGTTTCATTTGATTGGCCGAGAAAAAAATGAAATGGTGAGGTTAAAGGAGAAGCCATGTAGAACATTTTTCTGAATTCTTGTTGCGCCACGTCAGCTGCATTACAAGATTCTTTTAGTAATATAATGAATAATGATGAGTCCACCCCTTAGTGTTGAGTCCTTGAGTCCTAATATCAGCCCTTAGATTTAATTGATTGGATGGCTGAGATTAAACCAAAAAAACACACTCCAAACATGTAATAAATGAGTTGTCTCTCATAAGTTCAATTTTCAATGTCGTATTAGGTTTCCAATGACTGTGAAACAAATCCCTCATTCATTCACTTGCCTCCCTCACTATCAAATCTCTCTCTAACTCCCTCCTCTCTCATGTATCAGATCTGAGTTTTTTTTTAAAAAAAAAACTTTGAAATCAACATGGTTATGCTTTCTTCGTCAATGAAAGTTGTGGATTCGCGAGGTAAATACTTGAAATTGATTTTTATTTTTAATTTTTATCTTTTCAATTTTTTAATTCATCAATTAGACTAATCAAACTAGTCAGAATTATTTGAGCAGAACAGGGAGTAAATTTCGGCCTTCAGTTGATTCCATTTCCGGCATAACAATTTCTTAAAATCCAATTTTGTTGCACCAAATCTTAGTAGAAAAGAGAAGAAGGCTAGGAAGATGAAGAGCCCCTTGTGAACAAGTCAGATCTGACCGAGTTCAACACGCAAGACCAAAATATTCCCACTTCAAACCCCAATTTCACCCCCAAACAAAACACTCTTAATACCGTTTTCCCCAAAATCGAAACCCCAAACCCTAACGCTAACCCTAAATTCGCGACGTCTGACAGAAATGCGAACGGGATGCAGCCGCCAGCACCGCAATCGTCTCCATACCAGATCAATTTGGAAAACTTCAAACGTCGATTAACCGCTTTGTACGCTAATTGGAAAGACAGAAAATCTGATTTATGGGGCGATGATGCACTCGCTGTCGCAACACCGCCGGCTTCGGAAGATCTTCGTTACCTGAAGTTGAAGGTATGTATATTGATGATTTGCAGTTCATGAGTTTATGGGAGACGGTAAAATCTCATTTTTGTGCGTCTTTTCTCTTTTGCTCTAGGAATAACAACACCGGTATTGTCACTCGAGCTCATGCTTCAATGAAATTATGAACTTATGTCCATAGGATCTGATAAAGAGCTTTTCCATGTGGCTGCATTTGGTGAACTGCTTGCCCTATTGCCACAGTACCACGTGCATATAAAATTTGTCAACTTGATTTTTTGATTTGTTGTTCAATACAAGGAACATTGTTTTATTGTCAACTTGATTTTTTTGGTTATTTTAATAACCCTTTAATTACCTCTACAACATTCTTTGGGTGTTATTTGATTAGCTGTTCAATACAAGGAACATTGTTTTATCGTCAAGTTGATTTTTTTGGTTATTTTAATCACCCTTTTTATTTAATTTGAGTGTAAATGTGGTAGTCTCATATTTATTTTTTGTCGTTTTCAGGTTGAAGAATTAATCAGTGAAATTACATTCATAAACTATGGAGTTACACTTATAAAAGGCATGGAGTTTCACTCATAAAATATGGAGTTTTACTAATTCCACGAGTATTTGGATAGAGTTGAACAGCCAATTGTATAGAGTTTCACAATTATTTGTATAGAGTTCCACAGCCAATAGTATGGAGTTCTATAAATACTCTTATGAAGTTACATAAAATTATTATATGGAGTTATACAAGTTGTTCTAAGGAGTTATATAAATTACTAGATGAAGTTACAAGGGTATTTTTCATGGAGTTACACAAATTATTGTATGGAGTTACACAAATTATTGTATGGAGTTACACAGGTTGTTTCATAGAGTTACATAAATTATTCTATAGACTTACACATAATTGTATGGAGTTATACAAGTAACTGTACGGAGTTACACAAGTTGTTCTAAAAAATTACACAAATTAATAGTATGGAGTTCCACGTGTATTGCTATGGAGTTCCTCTATAGAGTTCTTCTATTCAAACCATGGAGTTACATTCTTCGACCCATGAAGTTATACTAATAGAACATGAAGTTACACTATTAAAATAATAAAGTTTCACTCATAAAAACAATAGAGTTACGCTATTAAAACAATGAAGTTATACCAACAGAATTATGGAGTTACACCAACAGAACAATGGAGTTACACTAAAATAACCATGGTGTTACACCAATAGAACTATGAAGTTACACCAAAATAACCATGGAGTTAAACAATGGACTTATACTATTAAAAAAATAGAGTTACACTTCTAAAATAATGGAGTTACACTATTAAAATAATGGAGTTATACTTTTAAAACAATGGAGTTACACTATTAAAACAATGGAGTTACACTCGTAGAACCATAGAGTTACACTCATAAAACAATGAAGTTACACTATTAAAACAATGAAATTACACTATTAAAACAATAGAGTTACACAATTAAATCATTCGAAGACCAAAGTTACACTCGTAAAATGTTCAAATTATATAATTTCAAATTTTTATATACAAAACCGCATTAAAAAAATCAAAGTTAAACTCACACAACATTATTTAGAAGGGATACTGAAAATTTCGAAAACTCAAAGGCCTAAGAAAATAACACCATCGCGTTGGACTCGAAAAAATAATAAATTTAGGCTTTTGTTTCGCCTTAATCGGAGTCCGAATGACGATTTACGGAGTGTTTTACGAACCCGCTTTTATTTTACGCGGGTACAATATTTCGTTTTTAAAAAAAATTATATTTTCATATGTGAAATCTAAAGTGTAACATTAATTTAATAAATTATTTAATAGAAAACAAAGTACATTAATTAGACAAATGGAGAATTGAAATTAAGAGAGACAAAGCATTAAATGCATGTTTGGTGAGTGTTTTTTTTTGTTTTAATCTCAGCCATCCAATCTCCAATATCTAATGGCTAATATTAGGACTTAAGGACTCAACCAAATATGTGGACTCATTTGATCTCCTCTCTATATATATATATATATATATATATATATATATATATATATATATATATATATATAGAAATTGAATCACGTGAGGCCGCTCTCTTAGCGTGAGGCTGCCGGACCATTCTAAACCGTTAGATTTTAGTAGCATGGGCGCACGAGATCTTGACACGTGTCCTATATAATATCAAAAAAAAAATTCATTTCTCTCTCTTTTTCTTCAACCCCAATCATCCACCGTACTAACCAAGGTAATATCACGAGATCTCGGACAACCTCCTTATCTCCGCCGCCGACTTGAACGGCCTGTTGCCGGCGTCGGAGCTCCGGGTCGGAGAGTGAGAGTGCGGCGGCTAGGGCGGCGAGGGAGCCAAAAATCCCCAATTCATCAATCAACTGCAGCAGCGCAATCATAAACCCTAGTTCTTCTCCTTCTACCTCTCGTTTTCCTCCTCTTTCTCCTTTTATTCTTGTATTGTATGTTGATTATCTGATTAATTTCTGTAATTGTGATAATATTTCATCAAATTGTTTGAAAAAACTTCTTAATTTTTCGATTTTTGATTCAATTTGTTTACGAAGAATGTTACGAGTATGAATCTCGCTTCCTGAGGCGTTGCGTTTGCCGGCAACTCTACTCCGATGAACGTGTCAGTTGAAGCGTAAATTTAATTTCCAGATCCAATTCCTTAATTTTATTAATTTTGTTGTTACGATTAACTTTTCGCTTCGTGATCGCATTTTGATTTGGATCAAATCCGTGAAAATCTCATCATTCTTCTTCGTAAACCTCTTAATTTTTAATTGTTTTTTTCGATTATTAACTCTTTGATTCCTTATTGCATTTTAATTTCGAATAAATCCGTTAAAATGTCATCACTAATTTTCCTCAATCTCTTATTTTTGATTATTTTTTCGAATATTAGCTCGGAACAAATCTGCGAATATGTCAACATTAAACTTCTTAAATTTCTTAATTTTGATTATTATGTATTTTATTTGTTCTGATCAAATCCGTGATAATATCATTATTTATCTTCGTATATCACTTAATTCTGATTAGTTTTTCGATTATCACCTGTTTGATTCGTAATCGCATTTTAATCTGGATCAAATTCGCGATAATCTCATCTTTAATCTTCTTAATTATCTTAATTTTTATTAATTTATCGATTATTGACTGTTTGCTTCGATACCTAATTATATTAGTCTCTTGCTACTATTCGTTCTCCGAGTTGTTGCTTCATATGGTGAACTATCTCATAAAAGTGTGAAACTAGATGCTTAATTTGTGAAACTAGATGCTTAACTTGTGAAACTGGAAGCAAATATTGTGAAACTGTGAAACTGTGAAACTAGATGCTTAACTTGTGAAACTAGAAGCTTATTCTGTGAAACTAGAAGCTTAACTTGTGAAACTAGATGCTTAAGATATGAAACTGTAAGCAAATATTGTGAAACTGTGAAACTGTGAAACTAGAAGCTTAATTTGTGAAACTAGATGCTTAACTTGTGAAACTGGAAGCAAATATTGTGAAACTGTGAAACTGTGAAACTAGATGCTTAACTTGTGAAACTAGAAGCTTATTCTGTGAAACTAGAAGCTTAACTTGTGAAACTAGATGCTTAAGATATGAAACTGTAAGCAAATATTGTGAAACTGTGAAACTGTAAAACTAGAAGCTTAATTTGTGAAACTAGATGCTTAACTTGTGAAACTGGAAGCAAATATTGTGAAACTGTGAAACTGTGAAACTAGATGCTTAACTTGTGAAACTAGAAGCTTATTCTGTGAAACTAGAAGCTTAACTTGTGAAACTAGATGCTTAAGATGTGAAACTGTAAGCAAATATTGTGAAACTGTGAAACTGTGAAACTAGAAGCTTAATTTGTGAAACTAGATGCTTAACTTGTGAAACTGGAAGCAAATATTGTGAAACTGTGAAACTGTGAAACTAGATGCTTAACTTGTGAAACTAGAAGCTTATTCTGTGAAACTAGAAGCTTAACTTGTGAAACTAGATGCTTAAGATATGAAACTGTAAGCAAATATTGTGAAACTGTGAAACTGTGAAACTAGAAGCTTAATTTGTGAAACTAGATGCTTAACTTGTGAAACTGGAAGCAAATATTGTGAAACTGTGAAACTGTGAAACTAGATGCTTAACTTGTGAAACTAGAAGCTTATTCTGTGAAACTAGAAGCTTAACTTGTGAAACTAGATGCTTAAGATATGAAACTGTAAGCAAATATTGTGAAACTGTGAAACTGTGAAACTAGATGCTTAACTTGTGAAACTAAAAGCATAACTTGTGAAACTGGAAGCAAATATTGTGAAACTGTGAAACTAGAAGCTTGGGGATGCGTGAGGTCCGGCGGCCTCATCCTAAGAGGCGGCCTCACGTGATCCGGCCTCTATATATATATATATATACTCCCTCCGTCCCGGTCATTTGTTATCTATTTCCATTTTAGGGTGTATCATTGAATTGTTATCTATTTCCATTTTTGGCAACTTTTTGTGGATGACATTTGATTACATGTGGGGCCATATAATTTGTGTGGTCTAAATTCATTTATACTTCTTTTCTTAATCTTTGTGTCAAAAGCAATAGATAACAATTGATCGGGACAGAGGGAGTATATATTTACGTGTGTGTGTGTGTTTGTGTGTTTGTTTGTGTGTGTGTGTGTGAAAGCAAATGAAGATAAACGTATATAATACGAATGTAGATAAATGACTCGAACTTGGACGACTGTTGCAAATATGAGTGACCCCAACTATAAGGATGATTTAGCTGAATTTTATGAAGTCGTTGCAAACAATTTGAAATGTTCTTCCAGTATTCCACGCCCTTGTGAAAGATGTGGTAATATTAGGTATATGGCTTTTCCGGACGTTAAAATCACCTAGAAAAGTATAGTTTTAGTCAATCCTATACCCATTGGATTTTTCACGGGGAATCATTAGAGGAAAAGAATAGCTTTGAAGAAGATGATCTTGAGGTATACAAAAGGTTAACTGATGATCCAGAGTTTGCCAAGTATGTTGACTTGGAAGCAGACTAGTCGAATGATGGGTCTACAGATAATGAAGCAAAAGATGATGAGTCTAATGCTTTTGAAGATGACAATATTAATTTGGATGACCTTGACAACATGTATAAGAAGTTGTGTGAGTCTGAAACGCCTATGTACCATGGTTCTAAGTACACAAAAATGTCGGTTGTGGTGAAATTGTATAATATCAGGGGGGCGAATGGGCTGAGTGACACGTGTTTCACTAGTATTTCAGCCTTGATAAACGACATGCTTCCAGATGATAATGTTCTTCCTGTTAAGACATATGAGGCTAAAAAACTAATTAGAGGAGTGGGTACGAAATATGAGAAAATACATGCATGTCCAAATGACTGCGTATTGTATCGACAATCATATCAAAACTTAACCAATTGTCCGGTTTGTTTTGAGTGGCGTTATAAGGATACGGAAGGGATCCCGGCTAAGGTGTTGTGGTATTTTCTAATAATACCAAGATTCAGAAGGATGTATGCGTATAAAGATGATTCAAAAATGTTAACTTGGCATGAAACTGGAAGAATAAATGATGGGAAGCTAAGACACCCGACAGATGGTATGCAATAAAAATCGTTCGACGCTAAATATCCCGAGTTCAGCAATGAACCGAGAAACTTACGTCTAGCACTGTCCGCTGATGGAATGAACCCACACGGAAACATGAGTACCCAACATAGTACTTGGCCAGTAGTGTTGGCTATTTATAACTTACCTCCATATGTGTGTATGAAGAGAAAGTATTTGATGTTGTCGTTGTTAATTTCCAGCCTTAAACAACCTGAAAATGATATAGATGTCTATTTGAAACTCTTTTAGATGATTTGTGAATTTTGTGGGATAGAGCTATTTGATGCACATAAGAATGAAACTTTCAATTTGAGAGCGATGTTATTGTGTACAATATCCGAATATCCGGCTTATGGCGACCTTTCTGGCCATACTGTGCATGGGAAAAGGCTTGTCCATTGTGTGGGGAGGATATCGAGTATGAATCCTTGAAGTGTTCTCGTAAGTATGTGTATTTAGGAAATAGGAGGGGCTTGGATCCTGACCATTGGTATTGCAAGCAGTAGAAAGCATTAAACGGAAGTCAAGAACTTCGTGGGTATAAGAAAAGATCCATATTTTTTGATAAACTTCCATATTGGTCTGACCTGGAGGTCAGGCATTGCCTCGATTTCATGCACATTGAGAAAAATGTCTGTGATAATACTATAAATGTAACACCCCTCCTTTATAAATGCTAGGTTGTGAACCAACTCGGCCGAGAATGAGTTACTCGGCCGAGTAGGTCACACTCGGCCGAGTAAGTGGTACTCGGCCGAGTAAGGGCAACTCGGCCGAGTAAGTCGTACTCGGCCGAGTGTGTCTTTCCAGATGTAACACCCCCATTTACCTAGGAGCCTGAACTAGGACTTCCAGGGTAAATAAGATTGTTACCGTCCTGGATAGACCAGGGTAGTAGATAATCACAGTGAAAGATAAACAGTACTTTAAGTTATTAATCAAAAGTTGGTAAACTGTTACACGTCCAAACCAAAACTGCAACCACTGAAAAGTAACGTGAGATCTATTACAAGATATAGCTAGGTGATCTATGGCTAAGTAAGTCTGATCCAAGTCTCTCACTCCATGCCCAGATCCTAGTCCATTTGTCTCTGCCCTGAAAAATCTACTCCCCATTCCGGTTCATCGTAGGTGAACACGAATACACTGTCAACCTCGCGGTTGAGTAGGATACACAATAATAAGTAATGCAACAAACAATAATATGCAAATGCTTATGACATGCTCGAGCTCAATCTCATTCTCATTCTCAAACCCGTAACACCCAGCCATACCGAACCTCCCGACAGACTATAATCGACCGTCGCCGAACACCAGCTCAATAGCTGATAAGACACCAGGCCTGGTCTGCAGAACCACCCTGGGCTTTACATCAGAAAAATATCTGATCCACATCTTTCTCAGTATCCAATGCATATGCCATGATTATGAATACCATACCAAAATAATTAACCATAAACTATCATGCTCAGAACTCATACTTGCAATCATAACATACAATGCACATCCACGCGTAACTTAATACAGAGTAAAGCACCAGTGTAACCTACCTGTAGTAGCAAATTTGCAATAAGCAATCACCGTCTAGTAGTGTTCCTCCTCAAATTCCGTTCCTATAAGTATTACTAACATCAATTTCTAAACATGCAATCAAGTACTATTAACTAATCATAAACTTACTAAAAACAGCACTTACTAAATATAGTACTTACTAAAAATAGACTTACTAAATTTAGCATACAAACACTTATCAACCATTACTAAACTAATAACATACTTTAAGTTATTACTAATATTAATATTAATCATACTTAATAATAACATAAATAATTATAACCATGGTACATACTCATAATACTACTCATAACATATTATTAGTAATAATAATATTGACAATCCACAAAAACACTAACACAAAGTAGCAGTAATGTTAATAATGTTACGATACCAAAAACGATATTAAAATGAAACAACAATTAACAATATAATATTTAGTAATAAAACTAATACTAGTATTATCTCTAAATCATAATAATAATAATAATAATTACAATAAGACAAGAAGAGCAAAACTTGTAACTAAAACACACGCATCAACCAGGCTAGAAAACATGCTGACCCGAAACAGTAACCACCACCCCACGACTATCAGCCCTGTCAAACACCGCTCCCAACACCACTCTCAACCACTGACACCACCAGGCTCGCCCCTGAGCCGCGGTGGTTCCAGTGGTGGAACCAGTGGCTGTCAAACACCAACCACGGCGCCAAACCACCCCACAAAAACCAGCATCCCCACAAACTACTCTGATTTTACGCCATTAACACCTTTAACGAATCCTATCACAAAACTGTCACTAAACCCCACGAACCACCGTGAAAACAACCACCCAGAAACCCTAACCACCCACTATCTAAAAACCTTATAACCCAGACCTAACGTACCCAGTAGCTTATTCGAATTAAGACACCAATTCACTCGGTCACAACCTGTTCTGAAAACGCATTTTGAAAGTTCCGGACACCACGACAAAACAGTCACAGACGGTGGTCAAAGACGTCTATACTATGGTCAATCCACGACTACTGAACACCCTAGATCATTATTACTTAGAATTCAGGACCTATGAACATGGTTATACGATTATAAACTGCGGATTAAAAGAATGCATACAGCGAAAAACAGGGGAAAAACGAAAGGAACTGGTGAACGTACCCTCTTTATGGTGTAAACGAACCACCATCGACCTCCCTAAAGCACCGTGAGACCCTCCTTCCTTAACCCTTGCAGTGTCGGCAACAGATGTAGGCATGTGATTTGTGTAGATTAGGGTAAAATAGGTCTGAGCTTTAGCCTTTTATAAGGCGGCAGGGACACAAATTTGGTGTTTGGTTATTTTGTGTTGTTGTGTCATTATGGGCTGTTTTATTGCACGCATAACGAGGCCCAAACGTGTACTTAGAACTCGAAACCCGACATTACACTACTAACATATAAACGTGTTCGATAAATTAATTATCGAATATAAACGTTCGAATATTATCTACACAACAACATAATATTAAATATTAAAATAAAAATACGATAAAATACGGAGTATTACACCAGACGTCAGACCGCAGTAATTATATAAGTTAAAATGTGTTAAAACCTTATTTACCCAAATCAGAAAAACAGAACAAAACCATAATCCCTTCCCTTTCTTCGTTTCAAATCCTTTAAGAGTGTTTAGAGAAGGTTTAGACGCGCCGATCATCTAGCTAACCCGTATTCTATCAGGTAAGTGTTCTCGTATCGTAATTATATCATAGTTTGTGGTTGATTAGTGAGTAATCCATATTTATATAATCCTTAGGAGGAGGATGTGGGGAATATAGCATGTATTCGCCCTAAAACGTGAAGGATTATAACGAAATTTACAGTCGTGAATATGGTCATAAGATAAATAAAAACATGAAAAGAATTCAACCTTTGGTCCTTGTGCTAATGGCCTAAGAACAGGAATTAAAGTAAATTCTCTCCTATAACTTGCACCCAAGACTTGATTGAGATGATGCCACGTGTGCTAGAAATACTCTCCAATTGTCTTGCAATATAGGGAGAGCTTTTTGAGGTTTTAGATGTGAGATCTGAGTTTTGGGAAAATAATGTTCTCAAAACCCTAATTCTTGAGATTGTGAATTAACCAGTGGAAGAGTCACCTGACAAAAGGAGAAGGACTCTCCTTTTGTAATGCTCTATATGGTCGGCCGAATGGGTTGGGTGAGAGTGAGCTTTCTCCACTCTTACCTTATTCCTTTGCGTGATTCGACCCGTTTTGCTAAACATTATTCGCGGGTTTTATTTATAAATCGCACACATGTTATCAGATATTAATGCAGTCGATGTATTAATAATGGTCTGATAAAATTACGATATTGTATAATTACCCAAATTAATATAACTATTTATATTAATACGCGAATACAATATTTAATTAAATATAACCGTTTATATTTAATTTACGAATTAATCATGTAATCCGTATTAGCTAAAATTATTTAATCCGTATTAAATAATAATCTCAACATCTTATTGACTAATTTAATAGTCAATACCTGTGACTAACTGTTTAGTCGTATCCGGCATAAACGTGACTGTATTTTCATACCTTCACATCTCTCAAACGTGTCCTATAGGTGTAACGTATAGGGACCAGTTGATCACCGCCATCCGTATGACAATAACGTCAAACTTATCTAACAAGCCAACCGTTATTGATAAACGTGGATCAACTGATAATAATACTAAAGTATGCCCTTGTGATCCTTTAAGAGATTTAGTAAGTCATTGTACTAACTGTCAAGGACACCAGCCCCAACAATCTCCCATTTGTCCGTACAATGGTATGTGCAATGACGTTATCACACTACATGTGGAGGACACAAGCTCCAACAAACTCCCACTTGTCCGTACAAGTGTAGGTGCGATAACCGATTCTCATATCCTTTTAAAATTTCTCCCACTCAATGTAAGACAATTTGCAAATCCGCATTCGCAAAGGTCGTATCTCACAAGCGATCTGTATCAAGAGTGGTTTCCCCGACTAGAGAGTAACTTAACTGATAAAACAAATCTGTATTCGAGCATGGCCATGCATTTCAGTTACTATTCCTCGAGTGGCCCTGAGAAATGATAAAATCCTGATAAGGGTTTGGATATTTCCCTCAACTCGAATCCTGCCGATGTTCGCGCAGCATGAAATAACCCAGAAAAAATCCTCTTGGCACCTGTTACGATGACCGTGGGAAAGAAACAAAAGTTACCCAAAATCTGCCTTAATCTCAAGAGACAGTTGAAAGTCAAAAGACTCGACTCTAAGGAACACTATGGAGGTCCTATCCACGACCTGTCACCCAATGTTATAAAACATTTAGGACTCCATAACGTTGTCACGGGGTGTCCTACGAGATATCCGTATAACTCGCCTTTGTGATTGGTCAGTCAGCCGTTTGACTTATGGCTCGTTGAACCCACCATCAACCAACGTCACAAAATGATTACCTGAGTTATCAGCTCAAGTGGGTAATCAAGGACCAAAACGATTTAATGTTAATCAGTTCACTTTGCGGTGTTCAAAATTGGCGTACAATTACACATGAAAAACAAAACATTATATATCATAACAATGAGGTTGAATAGAGTACACGAGAAAATGAATTATTACATGAATGCATAGAAGAGTACTACAACTTAGGAACACATCTGATTCCCATGGAATTAATGTGCCCTTCATGCTTATCACGTGGTAATGCTTTTGTGAGAGGATCAGCTATGTTGTCATCCGTAGCTATCTTATCAATAAATATCTCCTTTTGCTCCACGTAATCTCTGATTAGATGAGCTTTCCGTTGTACATGTCTAGCCTTGTTGCTAGACTTATGCTCCTTAGCTTGGAAGATGACACCTTTATTGTCACAATAAACGGTGATTGGGTCATTCGAACTAGGCACTACTGAGAGTCTTTGTAAGAATTGACACATCCATATTGCTTCCTTAGCTGCTTCCGAGGTGGCATAGTACTCGGACTTAGTAGTAGAATATGCTGTAACACTCTGTTTAGAACTTTTCCAGCTGACAGCAACGCCATTAAGAGTAAAAACGAATCCAGACTGAGATTTCGAGTCATCTCGATCCGTTTGGAAGATAGCATCTGCGTAACCCGTGGCGCAGAGCGTCGAGTCGCCTCCATAAGTCAATCCCCAATCTTTAGTCCTCCGTAGGTACTTAAGAATGTTTTTCACGGCCATCCAGTGTTGTTCACCTGGATGAGCTTGGAATCGACTAGTCATACTCAATGCATATGCAACGTCTGGACGTGTGCATATCATGGCATACATGATCGATCCTATTGTTGAAGCATAAGGAATCTGACTCATGCGCTCTTTCTCTTCCAATGTCTTAGCTTCTTGAGTCTTGCTCAAGTGAAGCCCAGTAGTCATAGGCAGGAACCCTTTCTTGGAGTTCGTCATGCTGAATCTCTCTAGGATCTTATCTATGTAAGACTCCTGACTGAGAGACAACATCCGTCGTGATCTATCCCTGTAGATACGGATGCCCAAAATTCTTTGTGCCTCTCCCAGATCTTTCATCTGGAAATGGTTTTTCAACCATGCTTTAACCGAAGAAAGGAGAGGTATGTCATTCCCAATCAAGAGTATGTCATCGACATACAGTACTAGGAAGACAATCTTGCTCCCACTCGACTTGATATAGAGACATGGTTCCTCGACTGATCGAATGAACCCATTCTCTTTTATCACTTGGTCGAAGCGATGATTCCAACTCCGCGATGCTTGCTTAAGTCCATAGATGGAACGCTTAAGCTTGCAGACCTTCTTAGGATGTTCTGGATCAATAAAACCCTCAGGTTGTACCATGTACAACTCTTCCTCCAAATAACCGTTTAAGATGGCGGTTCTAACGTCCATTTGCCATATTTCATAATCGTGAAATGCGGCGATCGCTAAGATAATCCGAATGGAACGTAGCATGACTACGGGTGCAAAGATCTCATCGTAGTGCAAGCCTGGCACTTGGGTGAAACCTTTAGAAACTAGTCTTGCCTTGTGGATATCTTGTTTTCCTTCCACGGCATGCTTTATTTTGTAAAGCCATTTGCATTGAAGGGGACGTACCTTTGCAGGTAGGTCCACAAGATCCCACACGTTGTTCTCATACATGGAGTCCATCTCGGATTGCATGGCTTCTAGCCATAGCTTTGAGTCATAACTAGTCATGACACCTTTATAGGTTGTGGGTTCATTACCCTCTAGGAGTAAGACGTCATCTATATCATGTTCCTCGACCATACCAATGTATCTGTCCGGAGGAATAGAGACTCTTCCCGACCTCCTAGGTTCCTCAGGAATATCTACCGCAGCCTCGGTTGAAGGAACTTTTTCCTCCAATGGTTGCTCGGTATGGTGCTCATTCATGTACGAGTTTTACTCTTTCATGGACATAAATGACCATTTTACCCTTTTATTTCATCACCCAATTTTCATTTTTCTCTCTCTATACTCAATTCCCTTGAGTTCCACGACTTGCCTCTCCAACTCCTGCCACCACCTTGTTATTGCCCTCCGGGCTTCAGCCGCCAACCACCGTCTCCTCCTACCAAACATTTAATCAATTTCGAGTTTTATCTCTCTCAACTTTCGAATCAAATCGTTTATTAACATCCTTAATAAAGGATTTGCCTTCAATTTTTGCGATTTTTCGACGGATTTTTCAATGCGAAGCTTACAACAATGGCGACGAAGTACTACGTCGAATCACTCGCCGGATCTTTTGTACTGTAATTGCTTATGTCTACGATAATATAATTTATGATCAGAAAATTTTCGAAGATAAACCCTAACTTTATCTTTAATAATTTATTGCTAGGCATTCATTCCCTAATTTACAGAAAAAAGACTAACCATTTGCCGAGGAAGATGAACTAAAAAATACAACTGCTTACAGACAATGAAGAGGGGTTTTAATATACTAAACCAAGCCGAGCTAGAATCAAAGGGAGCGGCGAAGAGATTCAAACGTACGCAATTACCACTTTCATATACTTCTCTAACTACTTCATACACCTTATAATCTCCTCCTTTATTACAAATCCATCCTCCTTAGCCTTTACTCTAACTCCAATTTCTCAAAAATGGTGGATTTGATGATATACTCTAATCAATTTATTATAATTTTGACGGATTTGATTTATTTGATTAATTTTGTGAGAGAGAAGTAGAAAGATTTTTTTCCTTAACAAAGGGTATAGATTGGAAAAATAATGAAAAAACGTCCATGAATGAGTAAAACTCGTACATGAATGAGCAACTACGAAAATTAAACATCTCAGTGAATTTCACGGGTCATAAAACTAGTTTTGTTATTAAAAAGATAGCAGTAATCGAATTTACAAATTCTTGATCTTTAAGTTATTGAATAAGTTATTATATTACTAGTGTTATGACTCCCGTCATTCCATATAGATTATCTAGTTTCAGCGTGAAACGTAGATCTCTTTCTCTTAAGCAGAGTTCGTCCAAGCGGGCAATAATTTAGGAACTCCAATCACTGAATAAGCTCAATAAATAATTGTTCTTTTAATTATAAGAGATACATTAAACATTGATAATACGTGCAGTTAGGCGTTTTAAGTTATAAATGGGATAAATTGAGACCCATGTGTTCATTTCTAGGTCTAATTAGACTATATTTATAGGTAGGTCTAACAGGGTAAAGTCTTGAATAAAGATAAAATTAAATTAAAAATAAATAAAATAAAGTAAAATAAAATAAATTATATATAAGAATTAGTTTCGTTCCAAATGGTCTAAAATGGACCTGTTGGAACATATTTAGAAACTTGGTATTTACATGTAGTCCCATACGTGATTCTAATTTAACCAAAAATAAAGTCGGAATTTCTAGGTCTAGCTAGGGCTTGATAAAAGAACACAATTAGGAACTAGGTTTTAACCTCAATTTCATTTTCTTGAACACATTTTATCAAATAAAGTTATGCATTTCCCGATAAATTTATGGTTTACAGTTTCTGTTTTGCTCATGTAATATTCAAACGCAATATATGAGAATATATCATTATTGATAAGAAGACCATAAGTTATTATATCATTATCTTGAATCATACTTATATTTTGTTTAATATCTGAAATGGTTTTGTAAAGTTACTCACCAGACAATGTAACCCAAAGCTTGTCCTACTCCATAACTTTGTTACAGAAAGTCATTCTTTCGATCTTGACAAATTTCGGGATCAGAAACATCATAATTTTTTCAAACCTGATAAACATCATTATTCACCCTTTTAATAAATAGTTTAATTCTAATTTTTTTGTTATTATAAAATTTGTTGTCCAATATATGAATTTCTATACAGATTTCCGATTTTTTTTATATTTTATTTTTATTGTAAGGTTGAATGTGATTAATTTTTTTATCATAAGTTTTTAACATATGAATATAAGAATGTATTTATATGGAAAGTAATAAAAAATGAGAAGGAAGGGTAATTAATTAGAATAATTACCTAGTAATTAGTTTTTTCTTTCATGAACAAACTTTCGGCCAACCAAATTTATCTAAATGTTGGTTCTTTTTTAGAAAGAGGATTCTCACTTTGATTAATGCAAACAATATGAAAAATGGTCCAAAGTTAGCATAGTATTTGATTATATAATTGACTCCATACCACATTCCTTAAATCATTAATGCTTCATGAGTAACTTGAAAAATTACATTACATGCATAGTATTAGATGACACGAAGTCAAAACCGTCTCGGTCATAGGTTTACACTCTCTTTATTTCCCCCTCACAAAATAAAAGAATTGTAAACATATAACGGGACAATATTTAACAAAATCTAACGGCTAAAGAGCCGTTTGCAGGCCTTGGCAACCTTGGACCCAACCTTCACCTTACCATTACCATTACCATTACCATTACCATTACCATTACCATTATTACTTGTTATCTCCATTGACCCATTACTCTCAATCTCATACTCATCATCATCTTCTTCATCCCGACGACGACCCTGATAATGCGTAAGCCTCCCATTATTACCATAATCATAAACATTATACTCAAAATCTGTAACATTGTTAGGTTGATCATAAATCCTGCAGTATCGACTAGAATTAACAGAACAAGAGCGACGTGTCGAAAACGCCCTCTTCACTGCATTTTGGATTGCTTTTGTGCTACTTTGCCTCTCTAGATTCTCAGTTTTACCATTCTTTTGGTATGCCAATGATGATGATCTTGTTCTTGATGATGATGATGATGGTGATGATGAAGATATTGTGTAATTTCTTTTCAAAACACCTTCAACATTTCTTCCTCCTTCATTTTTAATAATAATGCTGGGTTTTTGGTCATTATTTTCATGGGTTTTTGATGAATATACAGGATCGAGTGTATCATCAAAATCCACATCAAGAAATGGGTATTCTTTTCTAAAATTTGAATTTTGGGAAAATGAATTGTTTGCCTTTATTTTGCCGTACCCTCTCATACTCTTTTCTTTTTGTTTGGGTTGGGATTATTTGGGAATTTCTTGACCTAAAAATGAAGATAAAATTAAGTTTTAGGGATGTATATATCATGTATAGAGGGAAATAAGCTGGACGTGGGGTGGACTGACTGAAACAAAGATGCTATATTTATATTTATATTTATATTCAAGTTATAGTTGTTAATGGTAAGGATATGAAAATATAAAACAAAAATTCTCGTTTGTGTATTATTCGTTGCAAGCTTGTGACGGGTCAAATAAAATTCATTTGAAAATATAAAGATAAATAATTTGTGGTTCTCTATGCACTCTTATTTTTGTTTTATCTGAACAAATTGGTGTATTTGACCCGTCACAAACTTATATATCCGACCTTAGGGAGACCTATTGTAAAATATATTACAAATAAATACACAACACAAATTCTTATTTGCAACGGCACTATCCGTCGCAAGCTTGTGACGGATACCATTTCCTCTCACAATATACCCACTTTTTCTCTCTCTGCAACACTATTCAGGTGGTCCCCTTTCTCCACTAACTCTTTTATATCCATTTTATCTTACAAAATATCCGTCACAAATTGTGACCCATCGCAAGCAAGACTTACTAAATACACAAAGATGGTGAAGAATTAGTAAAAGAGATTAGATGAGATATTTATGTAATTATTAATCAAGGACAGATGTCCAGTTCCAAGATAAAATGGACTGCCATGTCTAATTGTCTATGCACAAGTCTTTCCATGAGATGAGCATTGACTTGTTAGTCCTTTGTCTATGCATTACTTCATACTCCCTCCATTCATATCCACTTTGCACCTTTGCTTTTTCATTCATATCCACTTTCCACCTTTGCTTTTTCACGTTTGCCAACGCATGTTTTACGTACTAAATATCTTTAGCTACGTATTCGCAAAAATTATAAAAGTTAGATATTTTCAATGTACTCGTGACGACGAAACAAACAAGATCCCGCATGAATATATTTTCTCTTACGTATTTGGAGAAAATTGATACCGAACGTTGATTTGTAAATAGTGTACAAAATCCAAAAGTACCATTTGAATTTGAATGGAGAGAATATATGCCCTACTTTTATATTGACCTTGACTTCATATCTAGATATAACTTTTATATTATATTTGTCTTTATTAGAAGGGAGATTTTAAAACAAAGATAACTATTAATCGGAAAAGATGGAGGGTAGTCATTTGGTATTTACAATCCCCGAGATTGGATGTGAAAGCTATAATATGCAAAATAACAGTTATTCAATGGAATTGTAGGTAACATCCTTCCTACCTCACAGTTTACTATAGCCTTTAGAGCATCCACAACCGTGAAAATCTCACCAATTTTCATTCTAATTTTTTAAGCTTTTCTCTCTCCAATTTACTATCCAACTCACCTTTTCACTCATCACCCAAAAACATTAAAAAATCACCCACATCAACAAATACTCAACTTTTCTCCTCACTCATACTTTATCCCATTCTTTAATATTAAAAAAATAAATAAATCACAAAATAAACAAGAAAGTGTGATATGTAGGTACAAGTGGACACCACTTTACAATTCTCACCCATTCTCGTACAGGTGAAAATCCATCTTGTCAACTTCTTTCCTACTTTATCATTTTTTTAATATTAAACCAATTCTCACCAATTTCATGAGAAAGGGTGAGAAGACCATTGTGGATGCTTTTAGAACACCGGGGTAAAGTTATTATTCTAGTGAAACTATTACTTCCTCATATTCAGCCTATTCTTCCCTCTTTCCTTAATCGTGATAATCACGTTTTCTTTCCTCATAGGCTGAATAGGAGGAAATATATTTTACTTAATTACGTATATTTTACTTAATTATTCTTGTTACCAATCTCTCCAAATGTAAAATGGACACATTCAATTTATTAATAACAATTATACTCAACTACACAAGTTTAAAAAGTGCTATAAAAATTGGATGAAGTATATTACTTGGAAGTAAATATTCTCAATTTTTGGTGGGAAATTGGAGACAATTTTTTGGTGGGAAATTGGAGACAATTTTTACCAGTGCCAACAATTTTCCCACCCTTATCCCACGTTTATACTGACTACATCATTGTCCAATGACCCTGCAAACACTTACACAGCCATACATGCGCCAATTACCACAATTAAGAGTTAGATCTAGATATGAAGACGGCCAGCCACTGTTTTTGTGACATATAATGACCGTAGTGTCGAGAATCGCACCTATTACTGCTAGCTATTTCACAATAAGAGAAGCACAATAGACAAACAGGTTCGCAGTCGTGCAAATTATTGGAGCTTCAAAACTAAATACAAGATTAAAAGCAGAAGTTCATGAAAGATGAGTTGGTTTTGCAGTTCATACATGATTACTTCAATGCTCTCGGAAGTGAGAACCTAGGGCAACATGACCATCCAACAACTCCCAAAATTCATCATTCTTTCTGGTATTAACCTTATATTAAAGGGTGTTTATCATCCTTTTCATCTCAGCTGATCTGCGGGCATCTGGCTCTGCAATGGCCCTCTCTGTTAAAACATGTTTGATTCGACACATAGACTTCCGGACCTGCATTCAAATATACCGAGAATGTAATGATATAAAGATAAAAAAGGCAATGAGAAAAACACAAACCAGTAAAACAACTGCACAATACACAATTGAGAACATGTTTTACTTCAAGTTACTTTGGAAATATGTTGACACTGAATGATGAATTGATGCATTCTTGGGTGAAAACTCCAGTAGATGAACAAGGTTGTCCCAGACTCACGGGTATAGCTATTCCGAGAAACGTGGCTCAAAACCATCAGTAACAATGTCTTCACTCATAGGAGAGGTAGGAGAAACTTACCCTTCCTTGAGCTAGACTAAACAAGTAATATAAAAAGGCAACGCAACTAAAATCCAGCAGAACAACCACAAGGTCCCCTGGCTACTATGTCCTTCTTTGCATTGTATTCAACCTTACTACGCCATTCACCTCATCAAGTATTTATCAACCATCCCCACCTATGTTACTCCGACTCTTCTAATTTCCTTGCGTACCCATGTCCGACACTCGACACTCGGACATGGGTATGACACATGGACACCTCATTTTTGACCAAAATGTGCATATTTTTCAATAAAATAGCTGAGTCCGACACATGGACACGTACCCGTGTCGGGTACTTCTAAACGAGTCTGAGTAACATAGATCCCCACAAAGGAGCCTTCTATATACCAAGCATGAAAAGAAGAATATAGGCTCGATTGCCTAAGAACGTTAACACGAAGTGGGGCAGAATAGACAGTCCTTTATGGCTAGATCCTCCTCCCCAAGACACCCGGACAAAAGACAAAGATATTTTCTTTACTTGACGACTGTACAAGTCCCTTCGGGACAGGCCAGGAGCGTTTTTCAAAATGCAAACCGCCCCGTCTCCTTCTCTCCTCCTCTCCTCTCCTCTTTTCCGAACTTCCATCTTAAAATTGACAAGTAATAAAATGGCTCACGGTGATTGTTACCATTTCAGATCATAAGGGAATCCAAGCAATCAAGTAAGTTGATGGCAAAGTTACTACGGTAATAAAAAGTAACACATGTTAAAAAATCAAAAAGTTACCTTTAAAATACGTTATGGGTTGGGAAAGCGCAGGTTCTGAGCATTGAGCATCTGACGCTGTGTCATCAGCATGTTCTTCTCCTTCAAAAGTACATACCAAAGCTTATTCAGATCATCCCAAGATTTAAGGCGCAATTCACATGCTTTCCAACCTCGACCTAACACAAATTAGTCAACCCACATATACTTATGTCAGAAATCAAAACCAAAAAAACACAATCCCTAATTTTAAAACACAATCCCTAATTTTCGATCACAATCACTTAAATGGATACAAATGAAAATTCCTGATACCACAAATTTCCCAATCACATTATACTCAATCAATCAATCAATCAAATACATAAAAGAGAAAATTAATTCAATAATTACAATTGTAAAGCAATAAGTGAAACGTAAAAGCTTACTAACCGTAATAGACGCGTTTATCATCCGCGGAACGATCAGCTTCAAAGAATTCCTCAAGAGGATTACGCACGGAAGAAGTAGCGGTAGCAGTAGCAACCCCGGCACCGGGATGCTCCGTATTCGCTGCTGCTGCTAAAATTCTACCGCATATTCTTCTCAACATTTTTGCAAAATAGGGTTTTACTATTAAGGTAAGAGGTGAGGGTGGGTGTGGGAGTGTACCGGTTGGGTATTAGATTAGGGTTTGATACTATTAAGGTAAGAGGTGAGGGTGGGTGTGAGAGTGTACCGGCTGGGTATTAGATTAGGGTTTGAAAGAATAAGGCGGCTGTGCAAAGACAGTATAACTGTGATAGGGATTTGTTTGGAACGGGTAGAGTAACGGATTGAAGTTAATCGCGGACTTACCAATTACCATACGGATGGATGCCCAACGTGTTAAATATAGTCGATAATTTACTAATTATTGTTAATATTTTTATTGTCTTCCCTAATTTACGCTCACTTTAAAAAAAAGATTGCATAATGGTTAAGGTTCTATAAATTTTGTTTTGAAATAGTAGATTTTGGTGAATTAGGGTAGATGCGTTTTTGTTATAACGGATTAGAGTAGAATGGATTAAAAATTTCACCTATCTCGCTGCCGAAATAAACAAAACGGAGATATATCGTTTAAGAAGGTCGAGATAAAAAGTTGAGTACTTTGAATAAATTTAAGATACACAAAATTATCAATTAAAGTTGTACGGTAGGATAAAAATGAATTTTTTTAACATTTTAGCCATTTACTGAATTAAAAAATACGTAGTTACTTTAGGGGCTGCCTGGTATGGCAGTAATAGGCCGGAATAAGTGAAAAGTAATTGTTACCGTCCAGAAGGTCTGGTATAAGGGGAACATAATACCTACATACCCCGACAGTAACAATTACAGATTTACAGGTAGGGTGATTTACAGAAGGAATAAATTAAAACTTTATTTTCATCCAATCAATGTCACCATCTTTCTCAAAAAAAAAAAAATCACCCTCTCTTTTTCTTCATTCTTCGCTCCCACTCCTCTTATTTATATTTTATATTAATAAAATCTGGATTTATAATACAGATATTTCCATATTCATAAAATAATAATTTATTAAACTAATGTTAAAATATTAATAAAACTAGATGCCAATTTTGGAGTAATTTTTGTATTAGACGAGTTATATATTAGCTCAACAATGTTTGTTTTGATATTGGGTTGGTCTTATTGATAAATCGATCGCTTGTTTTGTTATTGGGCTAGCCTTATTGAGAAATTGATCGTTCGTTTGTTTTGTTACTGGCGGATCTTATTGATAAATCATCGTTTGGTTTTGTTATTGGTTGGTTTTATTGAGTTGGTCTTTTAAGACAACATGGGCTATTTATCTCATTTTTTGGGCCATTTCAATTTTTTGGTATATTCATAATGGTTATATCAACACCATTTTATTTCATTGGGTCAAAATCTTAATGCCTTGTTGGACATGACCTAGAAGTTCATGCACAACATGTTATTTCAATAGTTTTTATTGTTGATTATAAAATTTGTGTTAGTTATTTTTTATATTGAAAACATGAGACACGGATAGCTTTGGTAGTCTAAGATCGATGAGGTTTACGTTTGCGAGTGTTAAGAAAGCGACGCGTAACTTTGCCGGGTAAAACAAAGTTGGTCAATGTGGTTTCGGGGAGGTGTATAAGGTACCGCTCGATTTCTATCACATTTTTTTATATTTTTTTGGTAATTGTCATATTTTTTCTAACAATTATAATAAATAGAGAAGACTTTCAAATGGTGAAGAGCTGGCAATAAAACGTCTCACAAGAAATTCGAAACAAGGCCGAATATAAAAATAAATATTAAGATTTGATTTTGTAAGCACTACTTGTTTTTCGCTATTTAGCCTTATTAATCACGATGTAGTTACTATTTGAATTATCTCGAAGAGTTAATCTAATACTTTTAATTGGAGTATAAAGAAAAGATATACACAACTAGCTAAGACGCTAAGTTCAAGTTTAAAACGATATATATACTCCGTATAAAATTATAGAAATTAAATAGATTTTGAAGCAAGGATTACTAACAAAAACGGCTACAGAATAAAATTAAAACCTAACATCTACGCTGATGGACGTGTTAGCGTGTGTTGCGACCAGGTTTTAATATTTTGATATAATATGAAGTGTTGCGACCAAGTGTGTCTAAGGAAGAAAAATAAAGAATAACAAATGCGGAAAAGGCCACAGATACACATTGTGTATGAAAAAGTCCATACACGACCAATCACGTCGCGCCACGTAGATAACCCGACTTAAACTACGTTAGTTAGTTTTAGGGTAGTTTAGTGATTTTACAAGTGTAGTTAACATGTAGTTAGCACTAATTTAGAAAATTTGGTAATTTTGTTTAAATTTTATTCTCTTAACAAAATTAAATGAGTTTATTTATAAATAAATATTTCTATAATATGTAAATCAATTAATATTTTTGGAATTTATTTTTAAATTTTTGTTTTAGTTAGTAATTAATCAATAATAATAATTTTTTAAGTAATAATAAAATTTTATTTTCGATTTTTTTAAAATTGGCTTAGTTATTAATAAAAATTGATATTTTGGAAATTAACAATTTTTTAAAAAAATGAAAATTAATTAAATTTTAAAAACGAAATTCATTAAACTAGAAAAAACCAAATCATCACATTAAAAAAACGAAATTTTATAGAAAATATGAATAAAAAAATTTAAAATGTTGTCAGTGGGGTTCAAACCTAACATCAGTTACACATAAGCCAATGTTTGCAAGCAGAGTTTTAACCAATTAATCATGAGTATCAGCACATCTATTTTATGAATTACAATTGTTAATAGTTTGAAATCTACTAAAATAATATATCTAGGGAATTAAATCTACTAAAATAATATTATCGGAAATCTTATTGCATATAATGATTTTTTTTTAGATACTTTAAATAAAATATTTAGGTAATGAATCTTATTATTGTTAGGTTGTATTTTAAAAAATATTATTATATTTAGTATAATTTAGTTACCTATTGTAGTGAGATATGTTGAAAAATGTGAGATTTTGTAATTTTTCATTATGAATTAAATAAAAATAAAATATTTTGAACTCTACTAAAATATTTTTGGAAAATCGTAATTCAATAAATAACAAAAAACCGAAAAAATGATTTCACAAAAAATGATTTCACAAAAAATGATTTCACAAAAAATAATTTCCAAAAGGATATTAATAAAATATAAAAAAAACGTCTAAATTAATTACATACAAAAAAAATTAATTTGCAGAATATTAATTTTCAAAAAAAAATCCAACAACATTATTAGTTAATATTTCCGAAAATTTAATTAAATACATAAAATAACAAAATATTTTTAAAAAATATTAATTTTGTAAAACATAATAAAATCTTAACAAATAACAAATATTTTTAAATTATGCTAACTACATGTGGTTAAGAACTTGACTACATTTGTATAATTACTAATATACTCTAACACTAACTCATGTAAATTAACTATGGTTATACACGTGGCGCGATGTGATTGGTCGTGTATAAATTTTTCCATACACAATGTGTATCTCTATCGCCTTCCTAACAAATGCGGTTGAATTTCTCCCGTCATTCCAGAAAATACTATTTCCATATAGATAATACGTGTAATATTAGGCGTTCTGTTTTAAGTTACTGATATATAATTGAGACTCATATGTCCAAATTGAGACCCCGTTACTTCCTCTCCAAGCCCTCTCCCTCACACCACAAACACTTATGAATAAAAAGACGAGTTAGTCGCGGACTGGATCCCGTAACTTCTATCCCCCAAGTCCTCCCTTTCACACAAGAAAAGCGTATGAAACAAACAGGCGAGTTCCCCGTGGACCAGACCCGTTACTTCCCCTCCAAACCCTCCCCCTCACACCACAAACGCTTATGGAAAAAAAAGATGAGTCCCTCGTTGACCAGTTGGTTGTGAAGAGTTGAATGTCCAAATGAGGTTTTGGGTATAATTAATTTGGAGGGTAATTATGGTAATTTGTTAATTCAGTTAGTAATCGAGTCGGAAAATAAGTCAAAATAAGTTCGGGAGTGAAACGGTGTGAGTTGGGATATATACATCCTATATTAGGTAGTATTTTGTAATAAATGAAATACATGGTGATAATTTATAAAATACGGTAAATAATAGACGGTTATTATAATTCTCATTTTGATTGATGCAAACAATATGAAAAATGGTCGAAAGTTGGCATAATATTTGATTATATAACTAGTTTTGTAGCCCCGTGAAAATCACGGGATCATTAATAATTTACTGTGTTTAAGTGTTTAATTTGTGAATAACTTATATGGAGTAGTCCCTCTCTCAATCATTTGTTTAAAACGAACACGACTGAAGGAGCGGTATTTTAAAACAAATGTCTAATACAATCCAATTTTTGATTCTGTAGGATAGACAAACCAAGTTGTGAATAACTTCGAAATATATATAATTATACGACATCTACAACATATGATGTTTAATTAAAACAATGAATTGAATAGAAGAAAGTGTTAATAAAAATGGTGGGGTTAAGTAATATGAAGAATTTTAATTTATTAACATGTTTTAGTACCAAAATTTCAATTAACATGTCAAGTTTAATTATAAATTATGACATTTATTTACATGCTTTATTACAAAAGTTCAATTAAAATGTCAATATTAATTATAAATTATGATTTTTTCATGTAAATTTGTAGATTAGAGTTACATAAATTAAATTAATTTATAGAAAAGTGAATTAAATCTATAAAATAAGACAATTACGTGGCAATGAATTTACGTGGCATTTAGGTGGTATTTTTGGATCCTACGTGGCTTTGTCTACGTGATGTTTATTAGTCATTTTAGGGTAACCTTTTAATTATATTTTACAGATTTGAGTAACTTGAAACATTACATTACATTACCTTGCATACACGAAGTCAGAAATATAATACTCCTATTATACGGTGATCTATTTACCCTTCTTTTATTTCTCTCTCACAAAATAAAAGAATTATAAACCTATCAACAGGACAGACTTTCTCCCTCACAAAATAAAAGAATTATAAACCTATCAACAGGACAAAGAGAGTATTTAACAAAATCTAACGGCTAAAGAGCCGCTTGCAGACCTTGGTAACCTTGGACCCAACCTTCACCTTACCATTACCATTATTACTTGTTGTCTCCATTGACCCATTGCTCTCAATCTCATACTCATCATCATCATCTTCTTGTTCCTGACGACGACTCTGATAATGCGTTAGCCTCCCATTATCACCACAATCATACACATTATAGTCAAAATCTGTAACATTGTTAGGTTGATCATAAATCCTGCAGTAGCGACTAGAATTAACAGAACATGAGCGACGTGTCGAAAACGCCCTCTTCACTGCATTTTGGATTGTTTTTCTGCTACTTTGCCTCTCTAGATTCTCACTTTTACCATTCTTTTGGTATGCCAATGATGATCTTGTTCTTGATGATGATGATGAAGATATTGTGTAATTTCTTCTCAAAACACCTTCCATTTCTTCCTCCTTCATTTCTTCCTCCCAATTCTCCTTCATTCCAAGATTTAAGGCGCAATTCACATGCTTTCCAACCTCGCCCTAACACAAATTAGTCACCGCAAATATACTTGTGTCAGAAATCAATCAATCAATCAAATACATAAAAGTGAAAATCAATTCAATAATTACAATTGTAAAGAGATAAGTGAAATGTGATAGCTCACTAACCGTAATAGACGCGTTTATCATCAGCGGAACGATCAGCTTCGAAGAATTCCTCAAGAGGATTACGCACAGAAAAAGTAGCAGTAGCAGTAACAACGCCGGCACCGGCACCTGCACTAGGATGCTCAGTCTTCGCTGCTGCTTATAAAATTCTACCGCATATTTTTCTCAACATTTTTGCATAAACCCTATCAAAGTCAAAATTACATATTGAGCCTATAATTTGAGGTTTTACTCAATTAAGGTAGGGGGTGAGAGTGAGGAGAGACTGTACCGCCTGTTGAGATGGCGTTAGGGTTTGAAAGAAGAAGGCGGCGGCTGTGTAGAGGCAGTATAACTGTGATAGGGATTTGTTTGAAACGGGTAGAGTAACGGATTAAAGTTAATCGCGGACTTACCAATTACCACACGGATGGATACCCAACCTGCTAAAATTCAACCTCCCCCTTTCTTCATTTTTCACTCTCCACTTCTCTTATTTATATTTTATATTAATAAAATCTGGATTTATACTACAAATATTTCCATATTAATAAAATAATAATTTATTAAACTAATGTTAAAATATTAATAAAACTAGATGCCAATTTTTGGAGTAATTTTTGTATTAGACGAGTTATATATTAGCTCAACAATGTTTGTTTTGATATTGAGCTGGTCTTATTGATAAATCGATCGCTTGTTTAGTTATTGGGCTAGTCTTATTGAGAAATTGATCGTTATTAATCGTTCGTTTTGTTATTGGCGGATCTTATTGATAAATCAATCGTTTTGTTTTATTATTGGCGGATCTTATTGATAAATCGATCGTTTGGTTTTGTTATCGGTTGGTTTTATTGAGTTGGTCTTTTAAGACAACCTGGGCTATTTATCTCATTTTTTGGGCCATTTTAATTTTTTGGTATATTCATAATGGTTATATCAACACCATTTTATTTCATTGGGTCAAAATCTTAATGCCTTGTTAGACATGACCAAGGTCATGTAAAACATGTTATTTCATTAGTTTTTATAGTAAGTCTTGCTTGTGACGGGTCACCGTTTGTGACGGATATTTTGTGAGATAAAATGGATACAAAATGAGTTAGTGGAGAAAGGGGACCACATGAATAGTATCGGAGAGAGAAAAAATGGATATTTTGTGAGAGAAAACGGTATCCGTCACAAGCTTGTGACGAATACCTCCGTCACAAATGAGAATTTGTGTAGTTTTTATTGTTGATTATAAAATTTGTGTTAGTTAATTTTTATATTGAAAACAGAAGACATGGATGGCTTTGGTAGTCTAAGATCGATGAGGTTTACGTTTGCGAGTGTTAAGAAAGCGATGCGTAACTTTGTCGGGGTTAAAACAAAGTTGGTCAAGGTGGTTTCGGGGAGGTGTATAAGTTACCGCTCGATTTCTCTCACATTTTTTTTTTATATTTTTTTGGTTATTGTCATATTTTTTTTCTAACAATTATAATAAATAGATATAACTTTCAAATGGTGAAGAGGTGGCAATAAAAGTCTCACAAGAAATTCGAAACAAGGAATCGATAAATTCAAGAACGAGGTCATGTTTCTTGCGAGGCTACAACATAGGAATTTGGTGAGTAACCGGATTCTGCATGTCAAGAACCGAAAGAGTTTTAATCTACGAATTAAGAACGATTTCATGTTTCTTGCGAGGCTACACCATAGGAATTTGGCGAGGTTAACCGGATTTTGTATGTCAAGAACCGAAAGAGTTTTAATCTAGGAGTTTCTTGTCTTTTCCCAAAAAAATTGATAAGGGCAAATTGTGCTATTTGCTATAACAAGATAGCCAATAATCAACACTCGGTTATATTTATATTTTATGTTTATTTTGACAACTTACTGTTTTATGATGACTACTAATTTAAATAAAGTATTAGGTTATACAAATATTATTTGTATACACGAATATTAAGTAATTTAATTGGATTTTATGTTATTGGGTTGATCTTATATATAAAATTGTCTTAGAGAATAATTTAACAATAACAATAAGTGTCGCAAAATACAAATAAACATAACAATTATTATCGTAAAATACTAATAAATCGTGGCAAAATTTTAGTAAATTTTCGTATGTTTATATGTATTGTGACAATATAAATATATTATATATTATATATTGTATATATATTGTGGTAATGAGATTTTTTTTTCTTACCAGGCTTATTCAATGCAATTTAGAACTGTCATACTTGAATCATATTTATGTCTGTAAATCAAGAGAAATAAATATAAATCGACGGAATTCGATAAACGACAGATCATAGTTAGCCAACATAAGGCTGTGTACCGGCTGTTGAGATGGCGTTAGGGTTTGAAAGGAGAAGGCGGCGGCTGTGTAGAGGCAGTGTAATTGTGATGGAGATTTGTTTGAAACGGGTAAAGTAACGGATTGAAGTTAATCGCGGACTTACTATACGGATAGAACCAACCTGCTAAATATAGTCGACAATTTACTAATTATGGTTAATAAATTTTAACTAGTTTTGTGACCCGTGAAATTCACGGGATATTCAGTTTGTAATGTGCTACTTTAGTCATTTGTTATCATAATATACTACGATTAACTCAACTTACGATTTTCAAGTTCTAAGAGGTATATAAAGCCAATTAGCCTTTTGTACAACAATTTATCCGAAATTAAAGTGATGTATAATAGATATTAAGACACCCCGCCAAAAATAAAGTAAATCAATATAAGCTAAAATAATTAATAATATAGGTATTCATATATTTAATTATACAATACTATATTAACAAACAAAAATCCCAAAATAGAGCACCCTCGCCAATTAGATATTAAAATTTCAACAACAATTATAAAAATAACATAAAACACGTGATTAGAAATGTTATGAATGACAAAACTAATATATCATGATCCCAATAAAATTGAAGCTAATACAACAATAATATATTGTGGAACTAAAAATTTTGAAGCAACAACTTGAATAACAATTGGTTCATTAATGTCGAATACTGCGTCTATTAAACAATTTTATACAAAGATGTGAATAGAATTGTAGCATGAAATATCAATGACACATACCATTTTACTAACGATAGAGATAAAAAAATGTTTTTTTTTCTTACAAGATTGCCTTTTATCAAAAATATATAAACAATTGAAGATGCGTTTTATAGCTTTTAAATATACTTTTTTATTATTACTATCAAATTTAATATTGGCATAAAACAGATCAAGATTCATGACTTTTGAGCATCATTTTTTCCATTATTATGAAGTTTAATATAAACATATATGGAAAAATGGGATATGGTATGTAAAAGGTTTGTTTTATTATTATTATTATTATTATTATTATTATTATTATCATTATTATTTTACAAAATTCCCTTTGCATGAAAGTGGTTTAAGAAGTTATTTTATGTAATTAAAAATATGTTATATGGTTGATAGTAGATAGTTTGGTTTGCCTTTTAATTATATTAATAGATAGATAGATATTAGTGACTTTATAATCCAAATTATTAGACTTTTTATTACTACATATAGAACTTTTTAGCTACTATATTTATGCTTAATGAAGAATTAGGTGGCGAAATGGTAAGATTTAAATGACGAGAGTAAATTCGTAATTTATTTTTATAATTTAAATGAGGATCTTATGGTTTCCACCCAAAAAAATGTTAATAAACCTTATAAAGAGTTTTAATAAATAGCTCTAAAATAATTTTAATATTAACCAATATAAATTAATAGAATTTAATTATGATAATCCTATGTGGCAAAAAATTAAATATTGTTAAGTTGCCTTTTAATTATATAGTACAAATTAATATAGATAGAAGAATACTAATCAATTTATTAACATATTATATTAAAAAAAATTAAATAGGAAAATCTTTTAATTAATTTAATTTGATGGTTGTTAAGTATTATGAAGAGTTTACCCTATTTAATACTATTTAATTAGATAGGAAAAGTGTCAATAAAGATGGTGGGTGTTAAGTAATATGAAAAGTTTTTATAAATTATTAACATGTTTTACTACAAAATATTCAATTAAAATGTTAACTTTAATTATGAATTATGAAATAATTTAACATGTTTTATTACAAAAAATTTCAATTAAAATTTTGATATAAATTTGTAAGAGTTATATAAATTATGGAAAAAAATATATTTAATAATAATAATAATATCCATTAATATAATAAATAAGTGAATTAAATTAATTTATAATTTAGATCAATGTCATGTAATAATAAATAGTTAATCTATGTCAAATAAATTTTTCATGTCACATTAAAAGTATGTCATGTCACAATTAAATATGTCATGTCACATTAAAATTTGTCATGTCACATTAAAACCCTTTTAATTAAATTTTATAAATTAAATATGTTATGTCGCAACTACAATTTTATTCTACGAGAGAGGAAAATGATTTATAAGAAAACAATAAATTCTAAATAAAACATATATTTGAACGTTCATGAAATACTAATGTTTTTTCTAGGATATAGTATTGAGTGAAGTGGATAGAGAATTTTTTTTGCTAGGATATAGTCTTGTTTATCTCATGAACCATCCTACAAAAAAATCATTGATCGAGTATTAATAATGGACAAAATGGTGGAATTTGATTCATATGTAATATTAACCTTATTTTTATTTATTTAAGTTTTCCCTTAAATTATGAAAGAAATATGACATTGAGTTATAAAGAATGTAAAGTATATTTACCTTTAAATAGGAGAACACCACAAATCTTGATAGCTCCTAAATGAGAACAAAAAAACACTTAAAATAGGAAATTTAAAAATAAATAAATAGTTAGTTAATTTAAAAACTTAATATAATTACCGTACTTTAATATACTTACCTTAATTTTGACACACTCATAAGAAAAATTATTGACACACACAATTATGTTGACGATGAGAGTAAAAAATATATTGGCTTGAATTTTGGCTTACAAATGTTGTCTTCCGTAAAAAAATTATAGTCAATTGAGGATGTGTTTTATGACTTTTGATCATCTTTTTATATTATTATCAAATTTAATATATACATAAATATGTAGTAAAGTGTTATAATTTTTTAGCATTAATTTTCATTATTAATTAGCAATTTTAATTTAAACATAAATATTGATCAAGGAAACATGAAATGTGAAAGGTTTACTTTGATATACATAAATATGTAGTATAATTTTATTAGTTTTGAGCATTATATTCAATTACTAATAAGTTATAAAATTAGAGATTGTAAATTTTTATTTGAAGTTTAACCTATTATAGTTTTGAAAATTAAAAAGGCTAATATTTAATGTTAAGTATTTTATTATTTTCCATTAATATTTACAAATTTTTATTTTTTTTATAAACGTCGTAACAAGTAGAATTATATGTGTTTATTTGTTGCTTAAAATATTCTAACAATAAACATCTATATTTCAAATTTATTTGGAAGTGATTTTTATTTGTTATTTAATTAATCTAGAATTTAAAAATGTCAAAAGTAAATGTTTGTTATGTTATTTACATTTAATGTTTTAGTATTTTTTTTTTCATTTTTCTTTTTAAATAAAAAAAATGGTGTGGCTCCATGTCATGTGTAATAAGTGATGTGGCTTTTTTTAAATGCTAGGTGCCTTTTAATAATATTGTATAGATGACTTCCAAATTTACTCTCACTAAAACCCCCTCTCATTCACTAGCTTCATATTTAAAAAAAATCATTATTCTGACTAAAAATCTTTAAAAAAAATTGTCTCTCCGGAAAAACAAAACTACCGTCATCACCGCTTCTACTTTTACACTTACGACATATTTTTCAAGCAACTGGCGAGTTATGTAATCTTAGAGATGCGTGAGGGGGATTATTGGATGCGTGCGTCATGTCGGTTATCCTACTCAATTCATTCTTCGATTGTGTAATTGTACTGTGTATTTAATTCGATTATGTTACTATACTTTCTTTGTATGATGCTGGTGACGGTATTGGTGACGACGAGATGTTCGTGACGGTATGGACAATGTTGACATGTGGAATTAATGTTTGGGACCATTTCGGAAAATGGCTCTCAATCTTACGATCGCCCTTCGTGGGACCCGCCGCGGAGGGGATGTACACATTAAGGATTTGGCCATTTGGGTGCCCCTTGTCGCGAGCAAATGGGGGATTATATGCTGAAATGATGGTGATCGTATGGGTGTTGTATTGTGACGATACTATAGGTTGGTATTTGATTTTTGTGACATATTGTTGAGGATGTTGGTATGATCTATGTGGCAATAGTCTCTACCTTGCATTGTCTTTTACTTAGATTCATTCTTGTACGTACTGACTTGGTGTTCTTTTGTGTGTGCTATCTTCACTATCTGTACCTGCGGTGATCCATTGACTTATGATAAATGGTGAGTAGTGGGATAGTTTCAGGTGTTGGTGTTTGTTTGTTTGCTTGCATTGTCGTGGGATCGGGTCGAGATGACAGAAGATCAGTACCATAGTTATCACCGGATGTTACCATCTAGGTCTCACACTTGTTTTGTACATTGGATAATTTTATAGCTATTCAGTAATTGTAATAACCTTATAATTGTTCTGTAATGGTCTATGTGACATTTACTTTCCTCGGAAAATCGAGATGGTAGTATCCCTGATAACTGAGGAAGGTCTAGTCAAGGCTCATTGAAAATTGGAAGTGTTACAATGTGAGCCACAAGGGGCGAACACGAGGTTGGAACCATCTCCCGACAATGGTCACACAAACATAATCAATACCAACACACCAACATAGTATAACAACCATAAGATTGTCACATCGTCACATAATCATTAAACCAAATAAATAAGCACTGGCTGAGTAGGAAAATCTACCTTTCACCAATCCATCGCAATACAGCAAGTGACGGAGTCAAGCCATCTCCTACGTAATTCCTATAAGAAGCGACTACTACCCATTACTAACTCAAATTGTACAACTAAAAGATTATCGACAATTATTGAGATACCGACGGCAAAGGTAGCCTGACTCGATGATTCCATACTCAAGCTATGGCTTCCGCGATGATAACTCGGTAGGGTACAAGAGGGGCAGTGAGAGATGAAGGATATGGGGAGGAGTCGACTAGGTTTAATAAGATTAACGTAATGATTTTAGAAAATAATTCAGATTATAACTTCCGTCAAACTTATTAACCCGTTAGTCTAACCGTACTCGGTCAAGTATCCGACTTACTCGACCAAGTACGCCGCACTCGTTTGTGTACCCCTAATACTCGGTCGAGTACCATGTACTAGATCGAGTATTATCTTTCTAAGGCTTGCTCAGCTCTCCCTTCCGTCTCTCACTAAGGACTCTCTACGGTCAAACCTAGGTCAACGGGTCCTTAAACGACGAGTATTATAGAGGGACTAGTGAAAGCTATTCGACATGGGCAACGAGATATCATCATTGAAAGCAATGCGAGGCAATGATAGAGGCTCTTCAAGAAGACAAATCTGGCAGTTCAGAGTTTTTTTTAGCTTTGGACGAGATTCATGGCTTATGTCATAACTTTGGCCGTTTGTGTAACACCCCTCTTTTAGTTAGAAGCTGAGTTGTGAGGAACTCGGCCGAATAGGTGATACTCGGTCGAGTGTATAGTACTTGGTCGAGCTCTTGTAGACAGAAGCCGAGTTGTGAACCAACTCGACCAAGTAGGCGATACTCGGCCGAGTAAGTCGCACTCGGCCGAGTATGTCGTACTCGGCCGAGTGAGCTTTTCCAGACGTTAGACCGCGGTAATTGTATAAATTAAACCGAGGTTAAAAACGTCATTTACCTAAATCATAAAAAGAAAAAGAAAACCCTAATCCCTCCCCTATTCTCCCTTTCAAGTCCTTCAAGGTTGTTTAGCAAAGGTTTAGTCGCGCCGATCATCTACCTAATTCGTTTCTACCAAGTAAGTGTTACCATATCATACTTATATCATAGTTGTGGTTGTTTAGTAAGTAATCCATATTTGTATAATCCTTAGGAGGAGGATTCGTAGAGGAGCGTTGGTAGGAGGATTTCGCTTTCTATACTGTTGTTTTGCTATTGAGGTAGAGTTTCCCTACTCAGTTTCTATATAATGATGATTGTGACGATAACGTCTTATTGTTTGTTATCACTGTATTATTGTGTGACTTTCGAGATTTAAAAATGTAATATGTGGGACCGTTGCGGGAAACGATCTCACTCCTATGATCGCTCTTTGTGGGACCCGCCATGGAAAGAATGTGCACATTAATAGTCTAGGTACCCCTTGCCGCGGTTAGTGGGGGAATCGGTGTGGGGCTAAAGGCCATCACGGATGTGGTGTAACAGTGATATCAGTGATAATGTTAACAGATTGTGTTGTGCTTAACCATGTATCCGTCTTATTATTCAGTTGCTGACGCCAGTTTGTTGTTTACTGTGATGATCCATGTATTTGGTGAGCAGAGTCTCAGGTTCGTAGATGACCATTGCTTGTTGGCTTGGGAGGAGGGATAATCACCCACGGTTTTGTAGAGTCTATGAGTCTTAACTTCCGCATGTACTTTTGGTTTACAGTTTGTTCGACAGACGGTTGTATTTCAATTTTACACTTGAACTTTAATTATAATAAACTGGTTGTGGTCCAGTGGTTGTTTATGTTATACTGTACTTCAGGCAACTGAAATGGTAATGTCCTCATAGTCTGACGGTCCTATCTAAAGGCCTTGGGGTATGAGGATGTTACAGTTTGTTTGGTTTTTTGTCCGCCGTCAATAAAATAAAATATATTTAGCTTTGAAAAGTTATGAGTAAATAAGGTGTTGGCAAAAAAAACAATACTTTATCCATTTTAATTTTATTTTTCAATCTCCATTTTAAATTATCTCAAATTAAGTGTGTTACATGACATTAATTGATAATTTTGAGAGGTAATTGTTAACAGTAGGTCTCCTGGGAGACCGCCTCTCAATAAGCTTATTGAGAGATTATTGTACAAATTTAAGAAAAAGTAGTACTAAAAGTAATATAATAGGTACAAATCATGATTAAAAATAAAATAAGTACATTTATTATGTAAATAAGTACGAAATTACTATGGTGCGATTAATGACAAAAAGGTCACGAAATACAAATAAAATGGTACAAAAGAATGGTCTCTCAATAATTTATTGAAAGACCGTGTCTCTCAAGTTTTAGTGAATTGTTAATATGACTCAATAAACAAGGAAAAGAAATAAAAAATAGTATTTGGCAACTTGAAAAGGCGAATAAATGGCCAGTGTTAATGGTGGGAGGTTGTGAAAATGGAGGAGTTGCGATGGGTGGGTAATGACGGAGTAGGAAATCACATAAGGTTACAAGAGAGGTTAGGGGTCACGCACGGAGTGAGATTGGGATAGTGATTATGATGGAGGTACAGGACGTAGGGGATGGTGGAGGCAAGAAGGGGTAGGATACAGGATGATGGAGGCAAGAGGGGGTAGGGTAATTGGAGGAGGTAGGATTTGAATTGCAGAGTGGTGGTTAGTTGTGGGAGGTTGCTGAGATAAGGGCTGAGATGGACGTCATGGTCTGAGGTATTGGGTGCGTTCACCACTAAAATGGAGGGTTTGCTGGTGGGTCTCAAGATAGTCGATTAGTGATGACAACGATACTTTTAGACATCTAGGCGATGATGAGTGGGAGAAGAAATGAGAGAGAAGTTAAAAAATTGAGAGAACAATCTTTTTTTTTTTGTACGAGAGGAGAACAATATAAGATGGGTAATATGATACAAAGTGTACAATAATGGGTAACATCAAATGTATATTGCGTAATAATCAGGTTATGAAATTTAGATAACTTTATATCCATATTTCAAATTTTAACCACCGTAAGAAGGTCGAGGAAAAAAGTAGAGTACTTTGAATAAATTTAAGATGCATAAACTTATCAAAGTTGTACGGGAAGGATAAAATGATTTTTTTTTTACATTTTAGTCATTTACTAAATAAAAAGAATACGTAGTTACCTTTAATAATACTATTTCAAACCACCCGTGATTTTCACGGGTACAAAAACTAGTATATGGAGAGTTATCAAGCCTGATTAACATGGATCTGAGAACTTTGCAAATTAAAACCAACCCGACTTGACCTCATTCGTAATTTGACATGAACTAATGATTAGTGATCCAACCTAAACCCCGCCCGACCCAATGTGAACCCGACACACTAATAATCCAACAAATATCAAGCTTCATATTGATGAAAATGAAAATAATTTAGTTTTTAGTTTGATACATATGATTTGATAATAAAATAAGTAAATAACAGTTAAAAACTAAATTTTAATGTTCAAATTTTAAAAATAATACTCTCTCATATTCAACATAACCTTCTCTATTTCTTTTTTCGTCTATTCACAATACTTACCATATTTCCTTATTTAGTAAAGTTTTTATACATATTTTAATTAGAGCTGGCCGTTTGCGGGCTTGGGCTGGACATGGGCCGGGCCTAACCTATCAAAAAGTGTCCAACGGGCCTTTTTTTAGTGCCCGTGTCCGCTATGGCGGGCCTACTATAACTGCCCGTACCCGTCCAATATACCTTAGCGGGCCAACTAATGGGCTTGCGGGCTTTTATTGAAATTAATAATTGAAAAATTAAACCAACAAATCGGTAGAATAAACAACATGATTACCAAATTTGCAAAATAAAATTAAAAACATAAGAATTAAGATAATGTTTACAACTTTCAAAATAGTAACTAAACATCATCTTTGTTTTATATAAACATTATAAAGTCTCAAAACACTTCAAAATATTAGTCGAGGAAGGCACGTCTTTATCCGTCATTCAAGTAGGTAACTTTACTACGGAGTAAGTGTAGGTAAGTGTGCTTTTGTTATATTCAGTAAACTATTAATCTTCTCAATGTAGGTAACTTTACTACGGAGTAATTTACTTTCTGTTTTCAATAAATATTTTTTTGGTTTTTAGTTTTAATTTTTAATTTTTTTTTTCGTTATGTTAAATAATAATTATAGTTTACAAATTTTGTAGCGGGCCTAACGGGCTGTCCATGGACAATTTTATTTTGTCCAAGCCCGTCCATTAATTTTAGCGGGCCTAATTTTCTTGTCCGTACCCGCCTATTTCAAAATTTTTTTGTGACCAAGCCCGCTAACGAAGCGGGCCGAACGGGTGGGCCGAACGGGTTGGCCCGCATTTGCCAGCTCTAAAATCACCCCACCCTACCACAATCATTATATATATAAAAGCAAAATGTAAAACTGATGATGTGGCGCAACCAGGTTTCAGAATTAGGCTAACGGAGCTCTCTAATTCAACCTCATAATTTCAGTTTTTTTTCGGCCAATAACGTGAATAATAACAGCCATGTCAGCTTTCATTAAATATCAACTTATTAATTAATATTCCAACCATATAATTATTTAAATTTCTCTTTTTTTACCTTATTTATCTTTTATTCTTTCTCTTTCTTATTTTATCTCACTTAATCTTTTTCACCCCTTATATCTTTTTCTATTCTATTACTAAAACCTCATTTTATTGGAAAGTTATAAGTTTACATTTCTTAATTATATGTTACGATTTTCAAGTTATACGTCAAACTTTTAGTGTCAACATGTTCTTATATATATCTTATGTTATAGATATACTTTTTTATTTTTCTTTAAAGTATTTACATATACACCACATATATTATTAGAATATCTAACAACTTTAATTGATCATTTTCCGTCAAAATTAAAATTGAACAACCCGTGAATTTTCACGGGTGTTACGCTAGTATCCCACTATACTCATACTTTATACTTATTTTAATCACCTTACTCACAACAATTACCCCACAATACATACCCTCCCTCCAATTACCCAACCTCAGACCAATACTTTCCCATATAATAATTTCCTCCTTATTCTCCCGTGCCTTCCCCAAATAGGGAAGGTTATGTTAAATAGAAGGGAGTATTATTTAACGCAAAATGACCCCACCAAACATGGACTCGAGTACTCGACTCCAGATTGAGTCACTGTAGGTTACTGAAGTACTTCCTCTATTCAAATCCAAATTGTAGTTATGCTTTATGCACAAATTTTAAGAATTTATTAAATATATGATTGAAAGTACAATGGGAAGTGTGTATGTTATTTTTTTATTGTTTGTGGTGGAGTAATGGTGGGTCATTTAATGACATTTTGGGTAAATAATTGATATTCATAAGGATACTTTAGTAATTTTGTTGACTTTATTAGAAAAGGTGTAGTTTGGATATAAATGGATTAAAATGGAATATGTGTAGTTTGGATATGAACGGAGCGAGTAACTAATAACATTCGGGTGTCTCTTTAGATTTTACATCTCACGGATGCAACGTCTGACTCAACACTTACCAACTTTCTGCCACTTTTCTAACTTCCACACTCATCGTCTTCGTCTTCGTCTTCGTCTTCGTCTTCATCTTTCCTTTTTCTATCTCTATCTCTCTAAACAATATACCTTGACAGTTACAACAGAAGAAAAGGCCAGGCAAGATAAAAATGTTGTATAAGCTCAGTAATCCCTCACCCAAAATGTTGCCCATCAATATTTCATCTTCATCATCTTTATGTTATAGCTTCATATCATCTTCTCCCCTGCTCAAATCATATTCTTATCGTCATCCACCAACCGCCAGGTTTTCATTTTCATTTTCCTTAATAAAAAATGGTTTGTTGAACTCAAGTAGTTGGGATCCGTTTTACACAATATTAGCATAAAACCGTCTTAAACAAGACTAATTGTTCGGTATATGAGACGGTCTCAATTTTTGTAGCAGGATGATCACGGTGTCTTGTCATCAGTCAATTTCACCACTCCCTGCTCATCACGCTGTGGTAAGGTGTCTCCTTTTTTCTTTGGTTTTCCTGTATTATTATGTTTGGAAGTCTCTTGTTTTTGTGTTACTTTTCTATGGTGTACTAATTCAGTAATTCATGCATCACTAACTTTTTACTCTGTATATGAGACGGTCTCATGATAAAACTGTCACATAAAACTATAAAGGTAGTTAAGGTTTTGGTTGTCTATTAGGGCATTAGGGGTGGTCAATCGTACGGGTCAACCGGGTGCGGGACGGGTCAAGGGGTGGTGCGGGTTCAAGGTATGGGGACCCGGACACGGCCCGGGTTCAGGGACGGGTTGGGCCCACTTATTGGGAAGTGTATCCCGGCCCCGGCCCGGGGGTTAGGGGAGGGTTGGGGCAGATCTAGGGGCGGGTCTGGACACATTTGGGTCACCTTTCGGGCAGGGCTCCAGAAATTGGACCCGGACCCGCTTACTTCACACACGGGGCGGGTTTGGACCAGGGTGAGGGGGTTAGATCCGGGTTCAGTGGCGGGTCGGGTCCAGGTTGCCAATGTCGACCCGCACTCTTGACCAGCCCTATTGTCTATCATGGTATCAAAGTCAGTGTGACCGAAGGTTACGGGTTCGAATCCAACCTAAAAACCCTCAAAAACTCCCGAAGTAGAAACCCAACACACGGTATGGCGGTATGGGTATGGGGAGCATGTGCAGACTAACCACTCTTCAAACACAATGGGTGGGCATTTGAGTGAGGTAGCGTAATAGGAATATTAAGGCGAATGGACGGCCTTACATGAGATTTAGTCAGCATGCAATGGCCAATGGGGGATTCTATTACTCAAATCTATCAATATTTGTCAAGGTAGTGTGTGTTTTTGATTCATTTATGTTGAGCTGCTGCAATGAAATTGGGAAAATTTAACTTTTGTTTGAGAAAATTTCAAAAAATTATCTTTTTATGAAATATCCTGATGCAACAAAGGTCTCAATTTTTGCTGGTTTTCTTCCAAGATTGTTTAGTGGCCTTTTGCCTTGATTCTGAACCGTCTCATAGAGTGAACATGCTTTGGATAATTGGAATGTGAGCGGAGAGTTACGTTGATCATTAGCATAATTTAATATATACTCCCTCATTTCAAGTCATTTCCATATGTTTGTGCAAAATTCCGCTCACATGTTTTGAGCAAACGTTTGAAAATGGATTGGAACTTCAGAGGAGGCAGCAATTACAAGTGTGTTGGTTTTCATAAATATCGTGTCAATTTGGGAGTGAGATCAGGTAGGCTGCGGGGGTGTGTCTATGGACTACCTAGTGATGGTTGATGAATTCCCGAAACCTGACGAGAAGATCAGAGGCACTTCTTACAAGGTATACTTTATCAGAAGGTTGCTACATTTAGTTTATTATCTCGACTTTATAGTTATGCAGTATAAATATTATCAAGATTGTCTGTCTAGCAAACCTAGTATGTTACTCTTGTTATCGCGTTGCAGGTTCAAGGGGGTGGTAATGTGGGGAATGCTTTGACTTGTGCTGCCCGTCTTGGGTTAAAACCAAAAATTATTGCCAAGGTTTGGGTTTTCCAGTTTAGTTATTCAATTACAGTAACTTTTTATTTCCTGTTTCTAGTAAACTTGCGTTTGTTGGTCATTAGGTTGCTGAAGATTCTGAAGGAATCGCTGTGTTAGATGAGCTTGTAGCAGACGGTGTTGATACATCTTTTGCAGTGGTGATTTTTTAATTTGTTTTTTTCTCTTGCAGTTTACAAGCGCAGTGTGCCTACTGCCTTTGTAGCTTTCTTCTGTTTCATTGAATTGAAATGTATTTGTTAGGTAAGATCACATGCTTTGCTACGTCAACGAAATCTTACTTTCAAGCACTAATTTGTTTTGCAGGTCTCTAAAGAAGGGCGTTCGATGTATAGCTATGTCATAGTTGACAGTAAAATGTGAGATCTTTACTTCAATTTTCACCCACGCACACACAGAAAATGACCCGGGGCTCAGTTCTCTTCGTCTCTTCGACAATTTCTGTTCTCTAATACTTCACCATGCTTAACTGTGATGCTCCCAGGAAAACTCGGACAGCTATCTATCAGCCAGGATATCCTCCCATGACACCAGACGACTTCACTCCTACAAATTTGACTTCTGCTTTAGATGGTGCTAAGCTGGTCTATTTTGATGGACTTTCACTTAAAACGGCTTTAGTTGTTGCAGGAGAGGTAACTATAACATTTGTCGTCTCAGTTATTCACGCTCTCTCCCTCTCTCTTCTGCCTTAAATTTTCTAGTTTAATACCCTGTTTATATTAATAATAGTTGGGCCTCAACCATCACCTTAAGGTTTTGGTTGAGATGGTCAATCTATCATGGTCTGAGAGCCACTCAAAACCCCTCAAAAACTCACGAAGTGGAAACCAGCACACGGTATGGGGGGTGGGGGAGCATGTGCAAACTAACCACTCTTCAAGCCCAACGGGCATTTTGAGTGAGGGAGCGGAGATGGTCAGTTTATTCCCCATGGAGCAAAACATCTGTTGCTCACTTGGCTTTTCGATTTGATGGACAAAATCAAAATGGCGACAATAGGTTCTGTATAGTAGGGGAAAGACTAGGTGTAATGTATGTCCGACTCCCTTTAATGTGTTGGGGACATACCTACGGAGGAGCTGTAGTGATGTAATGCAGTTTTTGTTGCAGGCATGCCGTAGAAATATACCAATACTAGTTGATGCAGAAATGGGGGAGGAAGGCTTCGATAATCTTCTAAATATGGCAGACTATGCTATTTGCTCAGCCAAATATCCTCAGGTAACACTAGTTTCTGTGTGGCAGTTCTGCATAATGGATACCGAGTATTTTTTAAGAAAGGCTCGCTCCTACCTGCACAATAGTTGAGACTCTTGACACTTGAGAGTGTTCGTTTATTTGTGCCGATTGACATTCTACATGAAGAATTAAGCTTCTTCCATGAGGTATTTTCTTAAATTCTACGTTTCTAATAGGCATCTGAAAGCATGTCTTCCCTGTTCTGTACAGGCCTGGACAATGGCACCATCGATTCCAAGTGCGTTAGTTTCTATGTTAATAAGACTACCCAAGTTGAAATTTGTCGTCGTGACCCTTGGTGAAGAGGGGTGTATAATGCTTCAAAGGACTCATAATGGTTAGATGATTCTAACAGATCACCAGTATATCCCTTCGATTGTTTGAATATGCTTTCAAGGACATCAATTCCTCACTGCAATTATTCCGCTTGTAGAAAATGATGTCGAAGTGGAAGAGACGGACGTGGACGAGTGTCTGGCGTCATTAAGTCAAAGAAAAGACAGCAATGTGACCTCTCCATTGTGCATTTCATCAGTAAGCTTCCACCCAGATGACCTGATCTTTTGTTTGTACCGACATGTCCCTTAAGGTGATCTTATTACGCTCCCTCACTCAAATGCCCATTGGCTTAAAGAGTGGTTAGTTTGCACAGGCTCCCCATACCGTGTGCTGGGTTTCCACTTCGTGTTTTTGAGGGTGCCAGTATTTGAACCCGTGACCTTCGGTCACCTCCATACCACGATAGATGAACCATCTCAACCAAAACCTTAATGGTTGAGACCCAGCTATTATTAATATTCCTATTAGTAACTTTAGCTATCAAACCCATCGTTTCGTGAGGGTTTAGACGACAAGTTATCCTTGGTAATAGTTGGGTTGTCGTCTTTTTTTCCCCTTAGAAAAACACACCATTACTTACCCTTTTCTTTTCTTAGCCAGTCATGAAGCTAAAAGCACGTGGAATAGGGACGCTGACTGGAAGGTTGTTTGTGGGAACAGCCGAGAAAATACCACCCTTAGAACTTGTTGACACAACTGGTGCTGGTGATGCTTTCATCGGATCAGTTCTTTATGGTACGTAAATGATATTGTTGATTGCTTAGTTTGTTCATCCTCTCCGTTCTACAAAGTATATACGGGTTCAGCTAATATTTTTTTTTTTGGTGACGAGGGGTTTAATCTCGGGCCCATGCATTCCGTAAGCCACCCCTTCGGGGGCTGCAGTGGCCAAGTGGTCATCGCCCGGTTGGTAATCGAACATGAGACTTCTCAACTCCTACATTTCTGCAAGTTTTAACCCTAAATCCTAAAACCCTAAACCCTAAACCCTAAACCACGGGACATGCCCTATACCATATTTTCTCCAATACAACAAAAATTTGATGTTACTCCACTCTGCTTTGCACTTTGCAGCTCTTTGTACAGATATGCCTCCTGAAATCATGTTGCCATTTGCAGCTCAAGTGGTGAGTAGTATTATTCAACTCAGTAGAGTCGTATGTGTTGAAATTTTGCAGTTTAGATTAGATAACTGAGAACGCGAAAATGGTGTCACTGCAGGCTAGCCGTTGTTGCCGAGATTTAGGAGCACGGACGGGTCTACCACATCGTACAGATCCTTGTTTGAAACCGTTTTTGAGTCACAGGGGCAGATGCTAGCTACTTGATCAGAATAAGGTCCTGCATTTTGTGTATAAAGTGTGGATCAGACCAATTCCTCACTGCAATTTACCTACTAAGGAAAATATGTGAAAATAAAGAAAATGTCCAAAGAGCGTCCATGGAATAAATTATCACATATATATAATTATTGAATATAATAAGTTAAATACTTAGAAAAAAAATATTATTTAACACTGCCGTTCTAGTTAATTAAAAGCGTCTATTTTTCCTATAAATAGAGCCCTAACCTTCACTTCTAAATCACACAACTCAATCCCTCCTCGTCTCTCACATATTTCCTCTCTTCTAAAATCATCTTTCTGGGTATTGTTTCATGAATCGTTCCAAATTGTTTAGTCTCGAGTGAGCGAGTATAAATGTTGCAGTGTGAAACCTTGGGAAACTACCGTCCCTTAATGATCGCCACTACGGTCGAGCCAAAATAATTTTCATTGCCACTACGGTCGAGCCAAAATAATTTTGAAGGCAAAGACTCTTTACCTCGATCCCTCTGAAAAGATACCGCTTTAAAAATATTAAAAATTAAACTCGGTTTATTAAATATCCGACACATATTTTAGAGCGTACGAATTCTTGGGTCTAACATGACGTTAGGCACGGATACGGACATGCAAAATGATAAAATTGTCCGTGCTACGTTGCATATGATAATGTTGCGTTGTTGATGACATTTTAATTGATTGATTTTGAGTCCGTCAACAAGTGATAAAAAGCCAGTTTTTGTAATTTAAAGTCAATTAGTCATTGACTCCGTCTATCACGGCGGTTGATTAAGTTAATCCCAGTTATCCCACTACCAATCCAAACTTTAAACTTTTTGTTTTAGTGAACAATATGTTATTTAACAAGTGTTCATATTCTAGTGAAAATTCGGATTTCCCTAAAATATTTTAGTATCGTCTCTCAATAAGCTTATTGAAACTTGAAAGACTATTGTACAAATTTAAGAAAAAATGGAAATATAATTGGTGCAAATGACGATTAAAGATAAAATGAGTATTTATTATGTAAAGGATGGACAGTGAGGTCTTGAGTTCGAATCTTATCTAATGGATTGAACTTATGTGAAAATTATAAGAGAATTGTGAACGTTGGAGGTAAATTCTTATTTATGAAACCTACAAAATAACTAGTTTACCTATATCACTATATCACAAACTCTACATTATTCACTAAATCAAACATATCTTGTGAATAATATACTTGCTAATTCTAACATTTTCCCTTAAGTTGGAGCACTTGGAAGTCATAGTCCGAACTTGAACTGCAAGTTAAGTGTAGTCGTACGTTTCACCTCATAATGCCTTCGTAAATAAATCAACAATTTGCTCCTTACTACGAACTTGAAACGTATTATGTTATTCGTGACCAAGTGTCGTCGCACAAAATGATAATCAATTTCTTTGTGCTTAGTGCGGTCATGAAAGATGGGATTCTTTGCTATATAAATGACAGCTTGGTTATCACAATACAAATGCATAGGTTTTTCGTGAAACACATCTACCGACACAAGAAAAGCCTTAACCTATGTTAATTCACTTGTCGCGACCCCCATTGCTCTATACTCCGCCTCCGCCGTTGACTTGACTACCGTCACTTGTTTCTTCACTCTCTGTGAGATAGATGACGTCCCTTATGACACAAAGTAACCATTCGAGGATCGTCTCGTTATGGGACAACTTCCATAATCCGAATCGCAAAACCCGTTCAGTTGTAATTTCGAATTTTTCTTGAAAAATATTCCTTTGCTCGGGTTTCGTTTAACATAACGCACCACTTGTAGTGTCGCCTCCCAATGTTCTTTTCGTGGCTCGCTCACAAATTGTGAAAGGATATGCACTGCATAAACTAGGCTCGACCTAGTTATCGTAAGGTACACCAACCTTCCAATCAATCGTCTATACTTCATGATGTCTTTTAGGACATAAACTTGAGCCAAGGCTAAGTTATGCCGCTGTTGTATGGGAGTATAAGTTGTCTTTGCTCCATGCATTTCCGACTCTTCTACGATATTCATTGCATACTTCATTTGATTCAAAAACAACCCTTCTTTACAATGCTCCACTTCAATGCCAAGGAAGTACTTGATGCTTCCCAAGTCTTTTATAACAAATTTGTTATCAAGAAACTTCTTCAATTTCGCACTGATTTTCTTATGTAGAAGCTTGTGGTTTAGATTACTTCACAAACTTATGTTGACGGCCGAGATTGCACTACGAAAAATGCAATAAAAGGCTCAGATCTAAATTGAAAAAAGTATATTCATGAATGGAGGGTCCAGATTCAATTGAAAATTGTGGATGGAGGGCTGAGATTGAAATTGGAACAAATCAATTGAATTGAAAATGGAATGGATGGTGGGGATTTGATTGGGAAATGAAATGGATGGTGTATGTGAATTGGTTTTTTCGATTTGAGCATAATTCATTTGCAATTTTTTGCAAGTTCTCTCCTTTTAAGAGGAAAGGATGATGTTTTGTTTTTCGAGGTGACCTTTGACTTGAATTTTTACAAAAATATAATTGTTCAATAATTATAAATTTTATACAATCAAATTACTTATTAAAAGCGCTTTCTTACGAGTCTATATTTAAGTATTTTTTCCTTATACGGGGTATTTAAAGAGATATTAAAGAGAGAAGTAAATCTCCCCTAAGCCCCGCTCCCCACACCCCGGTTCGCCAACCACCCCTTCCCATGCCTACAATGTTATCTTGGTGCCTACCACCTGCAACTCCGCCCTACCGCTTGGAGACCATCCCCATATTGCGCCCACCGACCATCATATTTCAGACTGTTGGACAACCCCACAACCACAACTTGAACCACCCAACTTTAATTGTAATCAACTTTAAACCACACTCCAATTGTAAAATAAATCTCCCCTTTAATAAAAAGAACATTAATTAAATTGATTAAAAGAGGGTATTTATGAAATTGTTAATAAGCCGAAAAAATTATACGTGATATGGGTAAATTACCATCCATAATTCATAATTGTCGAAGTATAAATAAAGGGTGTTGCTCAATCATAAACGAGTTTACTCAATCATACACATAATTGACTATTATACCCCTATATTTTCACAACATTTACAATTTCGTTTCTACTTCTCACCCTAACATTAACCCAACTACCTAAGAGGTGTCGTGCAACACCCTTCCCCACCGCCACCTCCCCTACGCACCGCCGACCCGTGTTTCCGGCCAGACCACAACCTCCCTTCCAATTGCCGTACAGATATGCGCCGTCGTTGCTATCGCCACCCTGTCTTGAAGATTGGTTTTATTTTACAGTTCCTGCACTTTACGGTCTAACTTCTTTATTGATGAATTGTATCTATACATTACCATGTGTTATTCTGTTTTTTCTAGATGTTATAAAGGGGTTGTCAAATCCTTTGATGCTGCTGAAATAAAGCACAAGGTATATTGAGTTTCTTTGCAATCTCTTGGTTGAAATTAGTGTCTCTGCCATGTTTTGATGTTATTTGCTCATCTTGCCTGCAGATCTTTTATGACGATGGTGATATTGAACTGTTGGATCTCAAACAGGAAAGATGGAAGTTTGCTGATAAAAATGAAAATATGTAATATAATTAGTCTAAATCAATTTTTTAATTTCATAAAATATAATTGATAAAGGTAGAGATTAGAATTATTAGCTGATCGATACGAGAGCTAGCATCCATAGTTGTGTGGTTTAGGTTTTTTTTTGTGGGGGAGAGAATTAGAGAGAATTAGACAGGATAATTTTTCTTAGGCAGAGGGCATGAAATGGAAAAGTAATGAAAAAAATGGTATGAATGAGTAAAACTCGTATATGAATGAGCAATTACGTAAATAAATAGGTGGTGTTTTAAGAGAGAGAGAAGAGAAATAACCCTTTTTATTTTTCTTAATACGAAAGGCAGTTGTGGAATATTAAGGGCTAGGCCTTACGGTAAAGTGCGTGTTATGGTAAACTACAGGTATGTAGGATTTAGCAAAGAGTGCGTTTCAGAAAACAATTGCATAAATAGTTTTAACGTAAGGAATGATTGTTTCCTAAGGTCTCCATTTAATTAGAGTTCAGATTACCTTTGACAAAAAAATTACATGAATAACAAATATTAGTTATAATATTTTGACTTTATATAATCACATAAAATCGGCTGAAATTTTGAGACGAAATGCTCCGAAATTAAAAAGAATGTACGGAGTATTTGTTTAGGGGAAATGTGAGAAAACATTGATGCAAAAGCCGAAAGACAACGCGTTAGTTGCCACCACCGACCCAAGAGGCTACAGCTCCGCGTCCGTGTCTGGGACCCACAAATCCATGGTTATTCTCGTAAATTCACCACATTTCTAGTACTGCTATACTAACAAGCAAGCTAATGACGTTTAGGTTAAATAATCAATCACCTTGGGAATTTGATTAAATAATCCTTTTCTTCCAAAAATTCAGCATATTTTAGGAAACATATACTCCGTATTTATAAGCAGTAAGAATTATGAATATAAAATTCCGCAACAATATCTTTCTAATTACACATAAACTCGTTTAAAAGGTATTATCTCTCTTAAACTTAAATTACATCAATTATCGTATCATTTATATATATTTATATATACAAAAGAAATGCACTAAACCCGTTTTAAACTTGAGACGTACCGTTAAACTTAAATTAGGTCAATTATCACATTATTTTTATATATATTTATATATACAAAAGAAATGTACTAAATCCGTTTTAAACTTGAGACGGACCCTTAAACTTAAACTAGGTTAATTATTCCCGCAAAAAAAACTAGGTCAATTATCACATCATTTTTATATACATTTATATATACAAAAGAAATGTACTAAACCTGTTTTAAACTTAAGACGGACCTTAAACTTAAATTCAGTCAATTATCACATCATTTATATATATATATTATATATAAAAAAGAAATGTACTAAACCCGTTTAAATTTAGGACGAATATATTATTGTAATTATCATTATATCAACTACCACTCTCTTAACTTTAAGCAGGGTTTAATAATCTTTTGCAATATATTCATAAAAATATTTGTATTTTAATTAATCTTCTTCTGTGTTTCTCTCTCTATATTCTCTCTCTATTCCCCCTTTCTTTTTCTTTTGTGAACTTAATTGAAACCTGAAGCTCAACATTACTTGCATTTTTGGGTTTGCTTAGAGGGAAAAAAGAAAAGTATAAAAAAGGGGAAAAAAGTGATTTTTTTGAATTTAAAGTGAAAGATTTAGAGTTTAAAGCAAGTGGGTAGATTTGTTTTGGGGAGATTAGTAGGAAAGGTGCAAACTTTGTGCTTGATTTGATCTTGGTTTTTTAAGATTTAATTTGGGTTCTAATTACAATTAAAATTAAATTACACATTTTGGGTGATTATATTGTTCAAGTGTAGTTCTTCAATCCAGAAGCAACAAGGGGTACTTTGATCCAAATTTAAGCAGAATGGTAATTGTTTTTTTGTTTTTTGTTTGGTAATTGATGGTTCTGTAATAATTTTGATGAACTGTGTGTGTGTTTTTTTTGGTTAATTTTTAGTTATAGTTTGTGTTGTGGTTGTTGATTTGTTTGAAATATTTGTGCTTCACATTGACTCAGTTTGACTGATCTGTTCTTCATTTTCAGTCTGATTAGAACTTAACATTGCTTAAAATATGTATTTGAAGTGTTAATTATTTTGATTATTTGGCGTTTTAAGCAGTTTGCATATGTATATATGTTTAATATATGTGTCATATAAAATTCAGACATTGCCCTGCGAAACTTGTTCTACCATTAAGTTAGACAATGCTGAAATCGCGGTTATCCGTATTGGACTATCACAAATTCTCATTTGTGACGGACATATCCGTCGCAAGCTTGCGACGGGGCAAGTAATACCCATCTAGGGTAGATAAGACGAAAGCAAGTACCTAGGAAGTAGCAAATTGTTTTGTCTTATTCACCCTGGTTAATACTTGGCCCGTCACAAGGGAGACTTCCTGACTATATGCTGACTGCAATGGACCTCTTTGTAACTAGAATAGGATCTTTCAGAATAGATTTCATCAGAAATGTGACATGTGTATAGCTGCCGGTGTCGGTTTTTCCTTGACTTGGTGTTTGATGCAACTCCTCATACTTTAGAAGAGTTGGGAAGCACTCTTGCTATGGTTGTTACTTTGCCCCGTGCTTTTAAGACGGTCCATTGGGTTATTGGATTCATGGATTAGAAGTGATCAAGTACTGTTGGATGGCTATAGAAGGCTTAGTTTGACCGTCTCTTCTCGAACCACATTTCCTGGGAAACATCTCTAACTAAAACCTGTGGTGCTGGTGCTTCACATTAAGTAGTCATCGATTCCTGTGCTGATTTTTGTTTATCCCAGCCCATAGATGTGATCAAACAAAATATCACACAATTAGACGCTGTTTGGCTTATGGGAATGATGTCGGTACTTAAAGCCGTTGTTTTTGTAGAGGGTAACGTGATCTCTGAGCTCATTCTGAACATGTGTGGCAAATAAATTATGTAATTATGTTTATCAACGGAAATAAGGGGATATTGAGAATTCTTTGTTATGTTACTCATAAAAATGTTTAGATGAGTCTAATTTAGGTGCGTTGCGTGTTCAAGTATCTTCGATTGTGTTCCCTAGTGTAAGACTTCTCTACCTAGAGGAATGAGGATTTTTTAACTGACTTCCTGTTCATCAAGTTGCGTTCCGGCTTATACCCTTTCCCAGATCCTATTGTGCATTAGAAACATTCACCTGACCACAGTAGATTGTCTTGCAAGATAAACCTTCCCTAGCTATGACTTAAATTGAATCGCTGTCCCGTATGATACCCAAAAAGAAATAGGGCAGCAGAGTTGTTCTGATGCAATCGATGACCTTGTGTGCTGTTTTACTGAGATGTCATTGATGTCGATATTTTCTTATACTTCATGATGCCCAAAAAGAAATAGGGCAGCCTGGAGGCATGCTTCACAAGGTGCATGTATGAAATAAGAGCTATTTATCCTTGTGCTGACTAAATATTATTTTTGTGTTTGCAGGCTACTTCAGCCAGTCTTGCTATTGGAACTCTTGTTTGGGTTGAGGACACTGATGTTGCTTGGTTAGATGGCGAAGTTGTTGAGGTTATTGGTGAAAAGTTGAAGGTCCTCTGCACTTCAGGGAAAACGGTTAGTTCCAAAAGTCTTTTTTAGTTTTTGTTCTGCCGTACATCTTCACCTTGCAGTACAATATGTATCACCATGGAATTAAATGTTGATGTAAGCCTTGATCTCGGGAATACGTCATCTCTGTCTGATCTCAGCCATTGCATTATAAAAGTGGCCTATGCCGCCTCCCATCAAGTTTGCTGTTTAGTGAACATTATTCATGCAAAAAAATTGTTTGAATGAACTGGATGATGAAAAATTAATATCTGATGCTGATATCTAAAACTAAGTTTGATTTATGGGCAAATATTTTGACTTTGTAATTAATTATTTTGTATCTTTGCATGTAGGTTGTGGTTCAAGCTTCAAATGTATATCCTAAAGATCCTGAAGCCCCTCAATGTGGGGTCGATGACATGACAAGGTTGGCTTATTTGCATGAGCCTGGTGTGCTGCAGAACCTGAAATCTAGATACGACATCAACGAAATATATGTAAGCCCTTTTAATCCATTTACATAGATATAGATGATTGTCTAATTTTTTATTAATCAATGATCTTTACTGTGAAGGGGAGCCTTGGCGCACCGGTTAAGTTGTTGCTTTGTGACCGTGAGGTCACGGGTTCAAGCCCCGGGAGCGGCCTCTTGCCAAAATGGCAAGGGAAGGCTTGCCCCCATTACACCCTTGTGGTGGGGCCCTTCCCCGGACCCTCGCCTAGCGGGGATGCCATCGTGCACTGGGCTGCCCTTTTTTTAGTGATCTTTACTGCCAGTCTTCTAGCCTTTGATGTTTTTATTAAGTTTTCTAAAAAAAAAAAAAATTTTCTTTTTGGTTTTGTTACACTTTTTCCCCCAAAACTCTTATATTAATTTTTACTTCATTTTTCTCAAAATTACTTTAAACTCTTATATATGTAAGCCCTTTTAGTCCATTTATATAGATATAGATGATTGTCTGATTTTTTAACATTACTTCCTCCGTCCTCACAAATTGTTTACATATTACATTTTAATCTATCTCAATTATTAGTGTATGTGTCCTATATAGGCACGTTTTTACATGGTGGATAATGAATGTTGGGACTCCTATATAGGCATGCAAACTATCTGACACGATTTGTTCTTATGAACAATTTGTATTTGCAGACATATACTGGCAACATTTTGATAGCTGTAAATCCTTTCACAAGACTGCCTCACTTGTATGATATACATATGATGGAACAATATAAAGGGGCAGGTTTTGGTGAGCTAAGCCCACATCCTTTTGCAATCGCAGATGCTTCTTACCGGTATAATACCTTTTTCTATGTGCATGAACTTCAGTGACCTCTCTGTTTCCAACATAAAGATAAAAGATACTCCAGAGGATAGGCTAAAATAAGTAAAAGTAGAGAGGTCAACATAGTGACTAATTTTTGTAGTTTGGCAATATCAATTTTTGACAGAAAGCCTATTTCACTGAAATGCTCAACCACACGGCAATTTAATATTTTTGAGAGAAAGCTTACCCGTATAGTTGTACTTCTCTTGTAAATTTATAAAGACAACTATAGACGGAATATCATGCTTTTGCCGTTTGGTTCCTGTTATGTTACAAGCATCTGTGACATACACAGCATCACTCAAACACTATTAAAGCTTCCTTAGTCTATATGTGCAGTAATAATAATCTCATCTGTTTGCAGACTTATGATGAATGAAGGAATTAGCCAGTCAATATTGGTGAGTGGTGAAAGTGGGGCTGGAAAAACTGAAAGTACAAAACAACTCATGCGATATCTGGCTTATATGGGGGGTCGGGCAGCAGCGGAGGGAAGGAGTGTCGAACAAAAAGTGCTGGAGGTAATACTATCTTTTATCTTAGTATTGCATTTTTTCGTTTCTCTGTTTTTTTTTTTTTTTTTTTTTTGTTTTTTTCTATTTCGTTTTTACTTAATCTCTGTTCTTCTTCTCTTAGCTTGCAAAATATTCAGCTCTTGTTATAACACGTATAATTTTGCTCCCCAGTCCAATCCAGTTCTAGAAGCCTTTGGCAATGCTAAAACTGTCAGAAACAACAACTCCAGGTTAGCTTTTGTCATTTGGAGGTTCTACAACTTCTTGTAGCATTAGTTTGCTCATGTATACTCATGCGATTATGTAGTCGATTTGGAAAGTTCGTAGAGATTCAATTTGACCAAAGAGGGCGTATATCTGGAGCGGCTATTAGAACATATTTGCTAGAAAGATCACGTGTGTGCCAAGCTTCAGACCCAGAAAGAAATTATCACTGTTTCTACATGCTTTGTGCTGGACCATCAGAGGTAAGTGGGGTGTAACCCCTGTTATCCATGGTATTAAATCGCGGTTTCTGTCTTAGAATCTATTTTCGCGGCTTATTGTTGGCTGTTTCGCTATAAATGCGCCTGTCTCAAAATGTGAATCTGTGCTGCGATTGATAATTTTAACCATTGCTGTTAAGACTGCCATGAAACTGAAGCTACAAGGTTATCAATGATCTACATCATGTTGTATCTAATCTACCAAACATATTCAAACCCTTTCTACATTACCCTCTTTGTCTTAATGTCAAAGTCCAATTAGTCGAATGTTGCTTTTTTTCTTGAAGTAGAGAGAGTGTTTCCCTGTGTGGCACATTGTTTTTTCCAAGTCCAACTGCATTAGTTGGATAGCTTTGCAATGGTGGAAGCCGGAGGTTATCATAATCACAAAGTAGACGAGTCAGGTTGTAGTAAACAATTTTGTTCAGTAAGCTCGTTTCATCAATACAAAATAGATTCATCTGAGCGTAGAGACGAACCAATCTTTCATCACTTGCAGTACATAATTTCCTGCTATGTTGGCAGTATTCATATTATATTTAGATTCCTTCCTTGTGAGTTAATTAGGTTCCTGTGACAAGTCTTTCATCACTTCAGGTTGTTGAGAAATACAAGCTGGGAAATCCAAGATCGTTTCATTATCTGAATCAATCAAATTGTTTCGAGTTGGAAGGGCTTGATGATGGCGAGGAATACCTTGCAACAAGAAGGGCAATGGATGTGGTTGGAATTAGTTCAGAAGAGCAGGTACTCCTTTTCCTCCAATTGACGCAAAAAATTATGCATTTTTAAGATGATAATATGACCAGGCTAACTTGAAGCTGGGTTTGAATTTCAGGATGCTATTTTTAGGGTTGTGGCTGCCATTCTTCATTTGGGAAACATTGAATTTACTAAGGGAGCAGAAATTGATTCTTCTGAGCCTAAAGATGATAAATCACGGTTCCATCTGCAAACAGCAGCCGAGCTTTTCATGTGAGTATGAATCTTTCTAATTTGTTAGCACTTTGATGCAACACAAGTAGAAAAATAATGCCTCCCTCTGTCGCATTTGTAGTCTGAATTCTCTCCATTTGACTTTGATGGTCAAATTATGTTAATTTTCATGGAAATATTATAACAATATGCAATTTGTACAACTTTGCTAAAATGATAATTTGAACATAAAGTTAATAGTGTTGATAGATCAAATGTGCCAAATTTACATTGTAAAGCGAAATACATTTTGAAAAAATTAGGGTTAGAGTTAATATCAGTTGACCCCAAAAGTGAAATGGGGACAATAAAATTGTGATGGAGGGAATAACAAAATGTCCCAAGGATTCCACGGTTAATTCTATCGTTTTAAATTTGTTCAGGTGTGATACACAAGCACTAGAAGATTCTCTTTGTAAGCGTATGATGGTTACTCGTGATGAAACTATCACCAAATCTTTGGATCCAGAGTCTGCTGCACTTAGTAGAGATGCTTTGGCTAAAACTGTGTACTCAAGATTGTTTGACTGGTAAGAATATAAAATATTGAAAGTGTACTTATTTTTTGCAAGTAATATTCACTTATGTCCTGTTAGAATTTGCATGGAGTAACAATCATTTTCTCAGTTTGTTTCCTCCGATTTTGCACCCATCACATGTCTGACTTCTTTTGTAGGCTTGTGGATAAAATCAACAGTTCGATTGGTCAAGATGCTGATTCGAAATATATAATAGGAGTGCTGGACATATACGGATTTGAGAGTTTCAAGACAAACAGGTGCTTTTACCGATAATCCAATATGCCTTTGTTATTTATAGATTATAGCGATGATTCAGATTTGAGAGGTCACAGATAAAGGGTTCTTGGTCTTGCAGTTGTTGGGTTGAGCTATACAGATTAATTGTCTTTTTTTGAATTTTGCATATGTTTCGGAATCTTGTAGTGTTAAAAGAGTAAAACATTATGGTCCTAGTACTTTGACACAGTTTTTTACTGATAAATTAAATGATGTTGGTGATGTGAATGTGGAAAGATGCCGTGGACTTGGCAGCTTTTCTAATTATTTTATTCTTTAGGTATCTATATCTTTGTTTTATGTTACAGTCTCGATCACAACCTAACAGCTTGCAATTTTATATTCTGTTGACTTGGAGTTAACCTGTCATATTTTCTGTTTTAAGTCGCGTTCGATATTTTCTTTTCTCACTCTCAACTTGCGCCTAAGTAAAATGCTACTTAAGATTTCTTGTCTCCTAGCTCAAAAGTCTAATTATGTGGCAAGATCAAATTAGTGGCCCTTGTATGTGGTTCTGAATAAGTCAAACAAATGTTCTTATAGCTTTGAGTACAAAGGACTAAACAAATGGCTCTTCAAGCTCTTTGTATCTTATTTTTTTAGTGTATTGTATGGCTATGGCCTCCCTGTTCTCTGTGAATAGGGTCATTTTGGTAACACTCTCTCCCTTATTGCCTATGTTTGGCCTCCATGGGTTGCATTCTGGTTGTAGACTTGATTTCAGCCTTGGTCACCACAGCTTGATCTTGATCGTTGCTCCATACATGCGAATCATCCCAACTCGAAATGCAGTTACGACTGTCAAAACCTGCATAACTTGGTCTAAATGTGGCGTTGCTTTCTGATTTAATAATTAATACCATGCTCATAGGTATACCTGAAATATAAATGTGTACTACCGCCGATTTTGACTACATAGTTTGACGCCTTGCAGTTTTGAGCAGTTCTGTATCAATTTAACCAATGAGAAGCTTCAGCAACATTTCAACCAGGTTTTTATATGATGGCCATAAGTTTGATTGAGAGCATTTGATTTTATAATTCTATTTATTCTTTAACACCAAGTCTATGTGGTGCAGCATGTCTTCAAGATGGAACAAGAGGAATACGAAAAAGAAAAAATTAATTGGAGCTACATCGAGTTTATTGATAATAAAGATGTACTGGATCTCATTGAAAAGGTTGGTTTCCTAGACTTGCCCTCGTTTTCTGAAAGCGTGTTGAATTGTATCTGGAGTTTATCAACATTCATACCTGAATCTGATTTCATATCTGGGATGCATGGCCGTAGATTGTCAAATGGTTTTAAATGTCTAAAGGAGTGTCTCAGCCTTCCCCAAAAGTAATTTCTGGGCTACAATGTAATTTACACTCTAAATTATGCATCTCAGTTGTATTCCAGCTTGCTCACGTTCGGAGTCAACAGTTTCTGAGGTGACACCAGGTTTCATATTTCCATCTTCCAAGGAAGACCAAGTGCACTTTACGAGGTCTTTCTTTGTTGTCAGTTTGATGTTGTGTTAAGAAAATTACTCAGTTTTAACCTTTTAGATAAGAACATAAGGTGCTTTAGAGTTGGTCTGAATTAGTTCCATATATGTTGTGATTTGTTGAATCCTCCCTCTGCACGTTAGTTTCTTTTCTAGATAACTCGCTGTATGTAAAATACCAACGTAACAGGAATGGGGACAAACAATATTACGTGTGCTTTTTGGGCAATGATTGACATCCTGTTTACTTCTATGCAGATTTTTTTCTATTACTTGTACTATGTATTCTGCTTCCACATTACTCTTGTTATATAATTCATCTCTGATTTTGTTTTCTCTTTCAGAAACCTGGTGGAATCATTGCTCTTCTGGATGAAGCCTGGTAAGTGGAGGGGGAGGCTTTTCTAGTGGCATAAAATTAAGTTTTCTCTTGATCAGACTTCAGAGTACTTAATCTTCTTACTAAAATGTGTTTTCTGTAGTATGTTCCCAAGATCAACACATGAAACTTTTGCTCAAAAGCTTTACCAGACATTCAAAAACCACAAGCGGTTCACCAAGCCTAAATTAGCTCGAAGCGATTTCACTATTTGCCACTATGCTGGTGATGTAAGTTACAGTTCTTACACTCAGCCATAGTGAGAGATTGTAGTCCTTGATTTTTTTTTTCGGGTGCAAGGGAGCGACAAGGACAGCTTTGATGCTGACATGTTTCCAACCCAGGTCTTGAGTACCACCACTCAATGGCTTTACCAGCTAGGACCTAGGATCTGAGGGGCTGAGACTGACGGATTTGTTATTTTTTTTAGGTTAATTATCAAACAGAGCAATTCTTAGAAAAGAACAAAGACTATGTTGTCGCTGAACACCAAGCTCTCTTATGTGCTTCAACATGTCACTTTATATCAAATCTGTTTCCAGCTTCAACTGAGGAGTCTTCTAAGTCGTCAAAGTTCTCGTCGATTGGTACTCGCTTTAAGGTATGTCATTCTTGCATTCTTGTATATTTCTTCACTTCACCTGTAGGCTTTGCTATTTCTGGTTTTCTTATTTTCTTCCATCTCCCCTTTGTAGCAACAACTTGTTTCACTGCTTGAAACACTAAGTGCAACTGAACCACACTACATCCGCTGTGTAAAACCGAACAATCTTTTGAAGCCAGCAATTTTCGAGAATCAGAATGTCCTTCAGCAGCTACGATGTGGGGTGAGGCATTTAACATTGCAATTTTTTTTGTGTTTAAGTTCGCCTGAAGCTGCATTGGTTTGCTCTTCCAATTAAACGTTTCATTTCTGCTCCAGGGTGTCATGGAGGCTATTCGGATTAGTTGCGCTGGGTACCCCACGAGAAAACCATTTTTCGAATTTTTAGATCGGTTTGGAATTCTTGCACCTGAAGTGTTGGTTGGAAGGTAAGTTTTGTCTTTCCCTCTACAAGGCTGTACTAGGAACATCAATGAAGAAGCTGACTTTTTTTTTCTGATGTTAGTTATGATGAAGTTACAGCTTGTAAGACTCTTCTCGAGAAAGTGGGACTTGACGGCTACCAGGTATCATTTACATTGTTTGTCTTGTCACCCTTCTTAATTGGTAGCTACTGTTTTCTTTCCTTTCGGCAAAAGTTGCTACTCTATCGAACAAAATTTACTCTAATTTTTGTTTACCATTTCTTTTCACAAATAATATGAGGTTGTTTGGTTAAAACGAGAACTATTGGACCCATATGTGATTTTTAGCTATGTGTACTATTCTTTTCTATAGAAAAAGTTGAATTAAGAAAAAAGTTACTTTTGGAAAATCGTGAATAAGAACTTATATTGAATATCAGATTACTTGATTCATGTAAAATTGAAAGTATCATCGGACTTCAAGTTGAACAAGAACTCACTGCATGTTTGGCCACCTGATCCATGTAAATTGTGACTATCTTCGGACTTCATGCTCAAAATTTCAGAAAACTATTTAATTCCTATATGTTTACTTCCTTTTGTGTGTTTGATCCTCTTAACTTTGATCTGAGTCTAATGGTACAAACTGTAAATGCAGATTGGTAAGACGAAAGTTTTTCTCAGGGCTGGGCAAATGGCTGACCTAGATGCTCGAAGAACTGAGGTCTTAGGACGATCAGCAGGCATCATCCAAAGAAAAGTTCGTTCTTATTTGGCGCGCAGAAGCTTTATATTGTTACGTCGCTCTGCAGTTCAGATTCAGACTTTATGCAGAGGTATTTATCCTTCTATGTACATGGAGCCAACGGGAGTCACCCCCTTGATGCCCTTTAATGAATAGCGCTCCTTATGATTCTTTGAAAACTTCCATTGCGAGCACACGATGAAAAAAAAGAAGGGTATAATGATACCCAATTTACTTTCCTCTCTCATTCTGATCCTCTACTTGGGGGTGGAGTAAGTGATGATTTTATGCTGTTGTAAAACAAAAAGTAGCCCAACATTACAATGATCAGTTTTGCATGTCAACTGATCCCTAGCATAGTCATTGCTCTACCTTGGAAGTAATAATCAATATTTCGTTAATACAGGACAACATGCCCGCTATGTGTATGAGGGCTTAAGGCGGGAAGCTGCTTGCTTGAGGATTCAAACAGCTTTGCGGATGCATCTTCGACAAAAAGCTTACAAGGAGATATGCTTCTCTGCTGTTTCCATTCAGACGGGTATGCGTGGGATGACTGCTCGCAATGAGATCCGGTTCAGAAGACAGTCGAGAGCTGCAATTGCTATTCAGGTAAATTTACAAATTGATGGTAACATTGCGGTGTTTATTAGGAAAATTCAGTGCTGTATTTGGCATAGTGTCGCTATTAATGTTTGAGCTAATCCCCTATATGATGATCCTATAATATGAGACTGGCCTGGAAGGAGAACAGCCGAATAGGAAGATGCTTATTTATATAACTCTTAATTTTATTTTAACATTTACTCAGTTTAGTTGGGCACCTTTGTAAACTATGGGCTGATCTTACTAATGACACCGTCCTATACGACTATTTCTGTAGATGTATTGACTTCTTATCTGTTGTAGCCTTGTAAAATGGGCGTGGTTGCTTTTAGGTTTTAACTATATAGCATCTCAGAGTAGATGATATGTTGTAGGAATTAACTTCTTTGTTACTCTGCTTCCAGAGCCATTGTCGCAGATTTTTAGCTCGCTCACATTATCTCAACTTGAAGAAAGCAACCATCAGCACTCAGTGTGCATGGAGATGTAAAATTGCTCGTGCAGAACTACGCAAGCTCAAGATGGTAATTATATTATCTTTTGTTCGAAGCTTTTGCCTGCTTTTGTTTTTGTTTACTGAAAGTTGCTGTCTGTCATCCGACTTTGGACTTCACTGTGGTTCAGCGAATAATTGTTTATTTACCTTTATGAGCTTATTTATTTTCACTCCATTTATTTGATTCATTTTCCATTGGCACAAATTATAATAGAGGGAGAGTTGTTGTGAATTCAAATGTAAAAGCCAGTGAACACACAGTGCGACCAAAGAACTTTTGAGAGGGAGTTATAGTCAAAATTTATATGAAAGTGAAACGTAATGAACTGGTTTGAATGTCCCAAATAGGAAAGGGAGTGAATTCAAATGAATGGTTGGAATATAATTTATGTTCATTTTTGTTTCACTCCACTTCCGTTTTTTTTTTTTTTTTTTTTTCTATTTTTTCTTGTTGAGATGAGAGTTCACTCATGACGGTTCCAAAGGATGATTCATGTCAGCCGACCCCAAAACATTTTGGGACTAAGGCTCTGATGTTGTTGTTGAGAAGGAATTCTTGATTTAAGTGGCCTAGCAGAGTGAAGTTGCGTTGGAGTAGCTTGAGACTGAGAGCCATATACATTTTCAGCTTATCTAATGAAGTTGTCATTTTCGTTGTATATGTTTTACGTTTGGTGGTTTCATTAAATAGTTGTATCTTACATTGCAATTTCAGGCCGCAAGGGAGACAGGGGCCCTTCAAGCTGCCAAAAACAAGCTGGAGAAGCAAGTGGAGGAGCTTACTTGGCGGTTACAGCTGGAGAAACGCATAAGGGTTAGTATAGTTATAGTCATTTGTTGCTCAGTTTGGATTCATTATAGAATGTGGTTTTGGTTCCAGCTTGACTAGTAATTCTCTTGATTGGTTGCTTCTTTAAAATTTTACTTAACATTCTAATCGACTGTCTGCTTGTGCAATTTAGCGTTTATCGCTCTTAATACCTGATTCATAGAATATGAGTCTTGGAATGACCTATAGCTCCATTGTACTTTTCCTGAATTGTTTGCAGGAGTGCATACCTATGTTTTTGGACACGTGGACACCGTCAATCGTCGTGACCATTACAATGGACACGGCACGACATGGCACGACACTTATGTCTTAAGCCTTTGATGTTTTTTAAAAGGAAAAAACTAAAAACATAAAGTTAGATTAAAAAAATTGGTGGAAGGCATATCAAAACTCAGAAGTCAAAATAAAATTGATGAGGCGCATTAAAGCCTACTAGTTACTACTTACTCCGTAGTATTTACTACCCACTTGTCATTCCCTTGACTTATAATAAAGAATAGTTATGCCACATAATTAAAAGGGCCAGATAATGTAAAAGTGAGGTTGGTTAGTTACAACTAAAACTGACCAAAGCATAAGATAAGGTAAACCCTAACAATGAGACATCCGCTTGCTGCCTCACTGCAATGTCTGTATGCGCTGTGTCACTATCGTCTCTGTATGCACTGTGTCGGACACATGTCACATGTCGTGTCGTGTCGGCCACTGTGTCCGTGTCGTGTCTGACACACGGCACGCCGGTGGTCCCACGTGTCGGAGTAACACAGGTGCATACAGTGCACTTGTTTTGAAGGTTTACTTACTAGAGTTAATTTTCGGTCTAAATGTCTTTGTTAATTAAGAAATTTCTTCCATGAAGTTGTTCCATAGAAATTGTCCTGCTTGTTTACATGGTTTCGAGCTAGATGAGTATGTCCAGAAAAAAATGAAACTTCTATGTTCACGCCAATAGTTTATGTATCTCAATTTGGTCCGCCCCAAGATTCTCAAATTGTAATTCCATGAACATGTTCCTAATTATTCTCAACACTTTATAGGCATGTTTTTGTACGGCGGACCATTAATGTGGATTCCGTACGCACCTGCGTGTTTTAACATAGAAAGTCGATTAAAAACGGGAACCGAGGAGGAAGCATGTTGCATTTAGCTGTTTTTTACTCAGCTTGCTTTTATGTTATCAGACTATTTCTCCCGTACTTCACCTTATTAGTGGTCATGCATTTCAGTCTGATGTGGAGGAAGCTAAAACACAAGAGACAACAAAGCTACAAGCGGCATTGCAAGAGATGGAGCTTCAATTCCGAGAAACTAAGGAGTTGCTTGTGAAGGAGCGCGAGACTGCAAAGAAAGTCATCGAACATGTTCCTGTAATACAGGAGTTGCCAGTTGTTGACAGTGCCATGGTAGAGAAGCTTACTGCTGAGAATGAACAACTCAAGGTTAGCTAGTCTATTATGTTTTAACTGTTTTTTGTCTATTACTCATCTATGTCAAGTTTGACGTTCAACTTTCTAAATATATGTGGAGGAAATGTTACATTGTTACAATTTAAAATACTATAGGTCTCTCTTGTGACGGGTATATCCGTCACAACTCACAAGCTTGCGACGGGTCAAGTACACCACTTGTTTAGATAAGACAAAAATAAAAGTGCATAGAAAATCACAAATGCTTTGTCTTTATCTTCCCGAATGAGTTTTATTTGACCTGTCACAAGCTTGCGACGGATATTGCCGTCACAAATGAGAATTTGTGTTTAAAATATGTCATTTTGATTATAAAACTATTTTCATGTTATCTTTTGAAGAAGTTGTAACTATTGTATGTAATAAAATGAAGTTTGGCCACCTAAGTCAAATGGGGACACTGTAAATATTAAATAGGATGGAGGGAGATCTTAACATTAGTTGTTTCATAGACTACTGTGGGATGTATTAATTATTTGGTCATGTATTTGTTGACTCTTCAAACTGTTGTTATTTACAGGCTCTAGTTGGCTCACTGGAAAAGAAAATTGATGAAACAGAGAAAAAATTTGCCGAGACTAGCAAACTTAGCGAGGAACGGTTAAAACAGGCAACAGATGCAGAATCAAAGATGATAAATTTGAAAACGGCCATGCAAAGGTTCTTCGACCATTAATTCTATTTTGCACCGAGTATCATATTTCATTTACAACATGCTTTCTGCAAACTTTTTCGGACATTCATAATGGTTTGATGTCTGATGGCTGTCCGCTCTTTATGCAGGCTTGAAGAGAAAATTTCTGACATGGAATCTGAATATCAGATCCTTCGGCAGCAGTCACTGCTCAGTGCACCTCTTAGCTCAGAAACAACTCCAGTATCCTCGGTACAGATTCTATATCTTGTCACTTATTCTTCTTTGTGCTATTTATATGTATTATATTTTCCCCCCCTTCATGTATTAAGTAATAAAACCCCTTTGATTTTACTGTAGAAATTGCCAAATGGACACCTTGCAAGTGACGGTTCCACAGTCAATGTAATGCTAGATCCTTTTATCTTTTCCACTCAAACTCTTGCTCTATATGTCCTCCCTTTGTTTCAAGTTTCAACTATTATGCAATTTGTTGTTTTTTTCTCCTGTAGGAACCTCAGAGTGAAACTCCTGCGAAGAAGTTAGATTTTGAAAGTGAAAACAAGCTCGCCAGATCTCAAATTGAACGTCAGCATGTATGGTTTTCTGTTGTTTTGTTGGTTAGATAGTCGAGCTCTGTCATCTGATGTGCATAATCTAATTAGAGGCGTGATTTGCGCAGGAGAATCTCGATGCTCTTGTAACTTGCGTGACTAAGAATATTGGCTTCAGTCAAGGAAAGCCCGTGGCAGCATTCACAATTTACAAGTGCCTTCTCCATTGGAAATCATTTGAAGCAGAGAGGACTAGTGTGTTTGATCGTCTTATTCAGATGATTGGTTCTGCCATTGAGGTAAGTGGAATCCGGTTGTAAGTAGTCTATATATTTAGCAATTAAGTGCTGTTCAGAACTCATAGTAATGTGAATGAGATCTATAAGTTAAGTTATTGAATACTTGTGAGAGATTCAGGTTAAGATTGTGCAGTAGATGGGCTGTTCGAGTTTCCTTCATAGTTTACAGTTTACACAATGTTCTGATTTTTTTGTGAGAGTTTTTACCATAAGCTTTGTTACTGAGAGCATTCTCTAAGCTCATTGCATCACCATTAATGATCATCGCCATCTTTCTTTGGTCTGTACTATGGTGTAGGATCAAGATGATAGTAATGACACTATGGCTTATTGGCTATCAAATACATCAGCATTGCTATTTCTTCTTCAACGTAGCCTCAAAGCGTCTGGTGCTACAACTGCACAGCGCAAACCACCACCCCCAACTTCTCTCTTTGGGAGAATGACTATGGTATGCAATCTTTTATCATTTTATGTTGCTCTACTGCTATCATAATGAGGACCACTTTCTCACCTGCTTAATTTCCAATATGTGGGTTCCACATGCCAGGGCTTTCGCTCGTCTCCTTCTACAAGCCTTGCTGCTGCAGCTGCTCTTGAAACTGTACGGCAAGTGGAGGCCAAATACCCGGCTTTGCTTTTTAAACAGCAGCTCACTGCTTACTTGGAGAAGATATATGGTATAATTCGTGACAACATGAAGAAGGAACTGTCAATATTGCTTAATTTGTGCATTCAGGTATTTTCAAACTGCCGATGCAACTCTTTCTTATCATTGCTTCGATCGTTTGTCTCATCCGCATTCAGAATTTACAATTCTTTGCCTTTGGAGTGTTTGGACAGAGGTGTGATGTTATAAAGTAAAATGGCTGATAAGTTGTGCGCGCTTCTTTATATTGTGGAGTTGCAATTGATTGACCCAATTGTCGACCCAAGTTTCATCATGGGTCATCAAAAAACAGCTTTTTCTGATAAAAGAAGTCACGACAAGGTTGGAAAGTTTGTAGGTCTTATAATATAAAATTCAGGTATCGGTAATTGAGGCTGATTACCTTATTTTAGTCCCTAGCTTTTCTGATATCCCCCATTTGATCTTCCTCCATTTTCCCTCTTAAATTGCCCCAAACAATCTATGTCTTCTTCCTCATGAGCAAGTGGCTGGTAATTTGGGCAAGATTCAATTTTTGGGAGAACATAACCTTTTTAAGTGGCAAATACTGATTAGATAGTATGATAAAATTCTTGTTGACCATTCTGATAAAATGGTCTGTGGTATTGATGTTAAATTAGGATAGAAAAAGGTTTCTACTTTATTAGTACCAAGGAGAAGGAGAGGTAGTCCACTTTATGAGTTCAAGAAGGATCCATCCTAAAACCAATCTGTGGTAGGAGGAGTGACTCCTTGAGCATAAAGCGGCAAACTCCATCGTTTTGTCTATGTGGGACACTCACATGTGGATAAACTATATATTAGGATCTATTAACTTTGAAGTGAAAGTTAATTTAGAGAAGGCTTATGTGAGTTTTTTTTTTTGTATTTGCTAAACCTAGTCCTCAAGCAACATTCCTGGGTCACCGAGGTGCTTCTGAATCTGCCTGGTTTCTCCGTGAAAGATTGACTTTTGTTTATCTGCAACATTTTGAGCTTTAGCCCTCTTTTGATTGGCAGTTGTGTAATTAAGTGCGCAATTAATGATTGTGAGGGTTGTCCGTATTGTCACTAGACGTGGCAAACATGTCACTCGGGTCAGTTTAATTTGGAGCATATGGTGCTCAATTTGAGTTTGTGTCGATTTAGGGGAGTTTCAAAAAGTCAGGTGTATGAGATCATTATTTGGGCCATGGGATCATGGCTTATAAGGCCTGTGCTTCAACTTCGTCATTTCAGCTTAGTTCATTTTCGAGTTGGGTCAATTAAAGTTAGGATCAGGTTATGGGTGATTGTCACGTTTCAGTTGTATCTATTAATGCTTTCCCCTTTTCTGGATTTGACACCTGCCATTTTTGCGTTTAGGCTCCTCGGACATCAAAGGGAGGTGCGCTCAGATCAGGAAGATCTTTCGGCAAAGGTCCTGCTACAAATCATTGGCAGAGCATCATTGACTGCCTCAACTCCCTTCTCACGATGCTGAAAGAAAATTTTGTAAGCATATCATCTATTTTTCCATGTCCCATGTTTCATTCAAATCTACTCTCGTTCAAATCTGAATGTGTTGCCTTTGTTTGGCGATTTGTGTTCAGGTTCCTCCAGTTCTCTGTCAGACAATATTTACTCAAATATTCTCATATATCAATGTACAACTCTTCAACAGGTAAGTTTATGTTTGCTATGTTTGGCTATTTTTTTTCCTGAACATTCACTAGACATAACAAGCTTGATTTTTATGTTGTAGTCTCCTGCTTCGTCGAGAATGCTGTTCTTTTAGCAATGGGGAATACGTGAAAGCTGGATTAGCCGAATTAGAACTCTGGTGTGCCCAAGCGAAGGAAGAGGTAAGTATCCTATAATATACCAGTTCGTTATAAGAAAATGATGTCTTCTTCTATATGTAGTATTATTTTTTCTACCTTTTCAAATTATCTTGATTTGAGATATCAAGTCAAAAAACCACTACAACAACAAAAATACCTCCAATATTATTCTACAGAAATTCAGACGGACCAAAATGTCACCATTTTTTTAATAGAATGTAACCATTTAATAACAAAATGTTATATCGCAAATTAGTTACTCTTTACCCTGAAAAATGATAACATTTTATCAAGAAATGGTAACATTTTATTGTAAAAATGGCTACAATAAGTCCGTCTGAATTTCAGACCAAAAGTGACGGTCTGAAATAAGAATTTGCCATTATTCTAATGCCTCAAAGTCTCCCTCGTAAAATGGAAAGGTGGGTGAGGAAGGGGCGAATGTACGCATTCCCTCATAATCTCCAGTAAAAACGCGTTTTTTATTGATCTTTTTCTATTTTATTTTTGACAGTATGCAGGTTCATCTTGGGATGAACTTAAGCACATAAGGCAAGCTGTTGGCTTCCTGGTATGTCGTCTTGTTTTTTATTTTCTGATTTGTAATATTTCAGTTTTTTTTCTCCCCACTTTATCGTCATCTATGTTGTGTTAGTTGCATGTTTCAGGTATATTTGGAGATTGTTTCGATCCTTTTTATATTATTAAAACCTTTAATCTTTGCAACAGGTCATACACCAGAAGTTCAGGATTTCCTATGATGAAATTACAAACGACCTCTGCCCTGTAAGTCTTACATAAGTTTTTTATCGAGAATTTGTTTAAATGACCTGCTGTGATATTTTTGTTAATGTACACGTATCTTTAAAGAGATACAACAACAACAACAACATCAGAGCCTTAGTCCCAAAATGTTTTGGGGTCGGCTGACATGAATCATCCTTTGGAACCGTCATGAGTGAATTCTCATCTCAACAAGAGAAAAAAGAAAAGAAAAAAAAAACGGAAGTGGAGTGAAACAAAAAATGAAAGGCAAAGGGGTTTTATAGATTTTAAATCGAACTTATCACATGTATAAAAACCCAAAAAAATTAAATAAATAAATAAGGGCACAAAGCCACAAATTCTCATAAATACGGTTCCACTATAAGATTAGCACGAGACCACTCCACATAGAAGTTAAATGACCCAATATATGTGTTAATAGTATCTCTTTTAGTATTGTTGTTGGGCATTTTAGTCACTCCCCCTTTTTTTCATACTATTAGTGACCATATTTTATAGCCGACAATGACCCTTTTACTTAATGGCCGATTTTACATCGTTAGCGATTCTTTCACAAATATAAGACCATTCCGATGTGGCCAAAGCATCTTAATGTAACAGTCAAGGTTTAATTTTTTTGCGGCATATATGTTTCAGGTTTTGAGTGTGCAGCAACTGTATAGAATATGTACCTTGTATTGGGACGACAATTATAACACACGAAGTGTGTCACCCGATGTAAGCTTTCATCCCGTCTATCTTTGGTGTATTTGTTTATTTATGCTTCGGTGAAGTGAGATGCATCTATCTTTACTTCCTCGCTACAGGTAATTTCCAGCATGAGAGTGATAATGACAGAAGACTCTAATAATGCTGTTGGCAGTTCCTTTTTGTTAGACGACAGTTCCAGGTATAAGCACATCATACTTACCGAGGATTAATGTTTCTCTTTATGCCCTTGTTGTTCCTTTTGTTCTTTGTAGTTGCAATAGATTGAGTTCTAAAGGCCGAGGCCTGTATCTCCATGCTGGACCTAGAATAGCTCTAAAACCAAAATTCACGGATCTAGTCCCGGACCTGAAAGAGTTGGATCCTCGAGCCAAACATATCTCATGTTAGTACAATAGGGGACCATGGCCAGGAACACCGTACATTGTTAAATTGATCAAGTTTCATTCATTACATCGATGCCAATCTAGTGTCTTTTTCGTTGAAACTCTTGTAAGGAGCAATAGCATAGGACACCCCACACTCGTTGGACACATGGCTAAATATATTACTATAGTTTAGACGAGGAATAAAATTTTAAAAAAGATCGATTAGAGGATGAGTTTGATTGGAAAATGAGAATTAGTTATAATAAAGGTCGAATTGTATCTTTACTTGTTTAGATTTAGCTTCAAATACATGATAAAAATAAAATTATACGTTATTTATAATCGTAAAATATATATTTTATTATATTTAAATGCCGTGTCCCGTGTCCTAAATTCCATGGTATGCCGTGTCCCGTGTCCGTTCTGTAGTCCAATATATGAATGACGAAGTTTCTTGTATTTATTTTGATATTCCTCGTATTAGGTATTGTTGATGAACATATTTGTGTATGTACGTAAGATTACCATGATGTCAAAATAAAAATTAACGATAAGATGCATCTCTGAAACGCAGCATTCCCTTCTCCGTCGATGATATCTCCAATTCAATGAAAGCGAAGGAGTTCTTAGACGTAAAACCAGCCGAAGAACTTCTTGAGAACCTGGACTTCCAGTTTCTACACGAATGAGGTTCCTGGGACGTAAAACGGTCCTTTTGTTAGTGATTCCCGTGTCAAAGGTAGAAGTTCTCTTTTATACGTTAAACGGTGTATTCATTTCATTTAATTTGTTTGGTGTCTCGTCAATCGTCATGCGTGGTGATAGATTTAGGTAATTCTTTCACCCCATATATTTGTAAATTAGGTTATAGCAATGAAGGGGTTTAATATTAATATTAGGGGATATAATAGTTTTGATGATCCCCCTTTTGCCTTCTTTCTGGAATTACATTCATTTCTTCCCCACCCATATTTTATTAGTCGAGGGTGGAGTTGGTTTTGTTATACTTGGGGTTGGAAGTGGTCGAAACCCGAAAGGGTGTATGCTTTTATTTTCTCCGGTTTATTTTTTGTACAAAGAAATATTGTTGTAATCGGAATTGTTTGAGAATTCAAATATGGTTGTAATACCTTATTATTTTGTTTTTGGTCTTCCATTATGGAGTAATTAAATTAAATTTCTTGGATACATAGAAACATAATACGGAGTTTGGGACAAGATATTGAATGTTTGTAGAGATATGACAAATTCCATCAGCTATTTTTTTTGGGTTTTGGGGTCCGATGATCTTAGGCAGTGGTGCAGTGGGCTGCGGCCTGCGGGGTGGGGAAACGGGATGGCGCTTTGGTGGTAATTGTGCAGTGAGACATGAGAGGATGGCGGGGCGAGACCCGTGAGAGTGTGAGACTTGAGAGGATGATGATGGGTGGGTCGCAACTCGTAAGGCTTGAGTATTTCCAACTCTATTTGAACACAATTTTGGTAAATAAGTTTTACTTAGATGATTTTGAACATTAGTTTTTAAAAAAAAGATTCGAGGTACGTAAGCTAAAATAATTATTATCTTCGTTTTTAATCATTTAATTGTTACATTAATAATAAAATTATGTCCGTTTATCGTTTGATCATAAATTCTATGTAACTTATTAGTTAGCTCAAAAAATTTCATCTAATTTTGTCAAATAGTGCGGTGAGTCGTTTTAAAACTTTGGAATCAAGCATTGATGAACAATCTCTAATGGAAGAAAGGAACATATACCGGATGTGTTACCTCAGATTTTATTTGTTTCTGAGTATGTCATATATCGGATGTATTACCTCAGATTTTATTTGTTTCTTGAGTATGTCTATCTTTCGAGCTTATTGCTTTAAATTTTATTTGTCTTTGAGCATATGTGTTTTTTCAGAGCTTATTAAAGTTTATATATTTGATTTTAATTTTCTTTTTCCGTTAAAATTCAAATTTAATTAAGTTTATATGTAATGTTTTTGAGTTTTATTGTTATTTTTTTTTTTACTTTAATATTTAAGTGAATTAACTCGGAAATTTTATAGTAAAACTCGAAACTATACAATTTGTGCTAGTACAACAAATATGTATAACCTGCTTCCGGATCTATGACCTATCCAACTATTGTTGCCCTGTTTTATTTGCCAGATCCAGTTTATTTTTTGTATGGATGTCTAAGACTATAAATTCAGTTAATTTTAATTTCAAAAAATTAAAATGACTAATAAATTTTAAAAACTCCGAAAAAAAATATTTATAATCTCAGTTACCAAAAGGATCAGAATACGCCAAATGTGTAATTCATTTATGTAATTATGTAACAATAAAATGTAGTGCATTTGGATATTTAAGAGTTTACATATTTGGAGAAATATTGAAGCTAAGAATTATGAGGAAGTGTTGGATGGATAGCAAATTCAAAATTTGATATAAGGTAGGACAAGAGTTGTAACTTGACATAAATGTGAAGATTAAGACATAGACGTGCGTTGCTAGTCTAAGCACGAACAATAAGTCTCTCTTGCGACAGATATATCTTTTCAAACTTCTGATGGGTCAAATTCCCCAACTTAATTATATAAGACAAGCATAAAAAACCTCAAATGTCTTGTCTTTTCCTATCTAAGTGAGTAATATTTGATTCGTTGTAAGTTTGCGATGAATATGTCCGTCGTGAAGCACGAAAAGGAAGTCGATCATCCAAATTTACCCTAAATTGGACCAAGAATAGCCATGAGGACTTCACATGGATTGATGGATATCTAATGTTGCATTCCACAGTATGTAGTTTACTACTACTACTATCTACTCTGGACCATTCTAATTTAAACCCTGTTTTGGACCACCCTACCCTATTTACTAAGGTATGGTTCTTCTATATTATTACACCTTCACAGCTCATCATTTATTTATTTTTATTGACTTTTTGCTTCATTCTTCACTATTATCAGCAAACAATACTTGATTTCATTCATTAAAAAACATCATTAGTCATTTAGTCACCACCTAATGATGTTAGTTTCTTCGCGATTATGGAACAGGAACGGTTTTTCAGTAAGTTAAAAAAACAACGTAGTTATCTGTTAGAGCAAAGTGTTGTTGAATGCATTTACTTTTGTGTTACTATTACTTCATTCTTCACTATTATCTGCATACAATACTTGATTTCATTCATTAAAAAACATTATTAGTCACCACCTAATGATGTTAGTTTCACTACAATTAAGGAAGAGGAACGATTTTTCAGTAACTTAAAAAAAACAACGTAGTTATAAGTGTTGTTGAAGGCATTTACTTTTGTGCTACTATTATTGTCTATCGAACATGTGAATGTCATCTGCCTTATACGTAATAGGAATATTAATAATACTTGAGCCTCAACCATCGCCTTAGGGTTTTGGTTGAAATTGTTCATCTATCATGGTATCAGAGACAGTATGACTGAAGGTCACGGGTCCGAATCCTGGCAACCTCCATACCCCTCAAAAACACGAAGTGGAAACCCAGCACACGGTACGGTATGGGGAAACCTGTGCAAACTAACCACTCTTCAAGCCCAATGGACATTTGAGTGAGGGAGCGTAATAGGAATATTAATAATAGTTGAGTCTCCACCATCACCTTAAAATTTTGGTTGAGATGGTTCATCTATCAATACGTAGTACTATAAAGTCGTGTACGTTTTCATACTTTAAATCCGAGTTTGTTTGTTTGTTTGTTGGTCATAATTAATAATCACTCTACACAAAACTTATTATAAACATTGTATAGATACATAATAGATTTATCGATATCATTTTCATACATTGTCACTCTTTATCTAAAGAATAAACAGCATCAACATCAGCAATATTCGGGTAATGCTTGCAAATTTTGTCCGTTTTTCTGATGGTCATTGTCATCAATTAAAACAATTAAGTCATTTTATATACGAGACAGTCTCACAACAACTTTATAGAATAATCTAAAAACGCTAAAACAGAACGAGATATAATAAACTTTTATTTATGGGATATAAGTCTCACGAATGATGGCGAATTTATTGCGAGACTGTGTCATATAAGAGTTAAAAATAAAAGTCAGTATCAAGAAGTCAAATAGATGATGCCATTTGGTATGGCACAAGGGCGCCTGAGGTGTAGAGGAAGATGGATAGGATGACATTTAAAACTGTCGATATTGTGCACAACTTGTGATCATGCGGTATATAAATTCTATAGCCAATGATTTATTACGAGTATGTATGTCTATGTTCGTTTTAGTCAGCCGGAAACAACACGTACTAATACTCTACTAGTAACCACTTGAGATTTGTCAAACATAGTCCTTTTCCTAGTATATATAACATTCCATATGAAATAGGTACCCAATTAAATGGACATACGTTTTCGAACGTACCGACAATAATAGGTGTTATCAGGTTGTATTCCCTCTCGTTACTGTTCTTTCACGTCTTCTTATGTATATGAGAGTGCAATATTAAAACTTCAGATCACTTGATGACACTATCTCATTTTTCTTTAATAATTTTTTTTTAGCTAATTTAACTTAAAAGATCAAAACAAAAATATATATTCATTTTGTTTTATTCAAAATTTTAGCTTGTTTAACTTAAAAGATTCAAACTAGGAAACAAAGAATAACTACTGCGCACTCACATCATGTACTCCTTCTGCTCCCCTTCAAAAGAGTAGAGTTAATTAAAAATTACTCTATTTTCAGTTTTTTTTCTAAATAACTAAAATTTCTCCTTTGTACTTTGAGCAAAAACTGATTTAAAACACCAACTTAAGTTACTCATTCGCCGTCATTTTATGAACTTATTTCGTTTGTGGTTTAGCCAATTTATATTTTGAAACGTATAACAATGAAAAACAAGTTCAAAAGCAAAGGAAATAAGTTGCCTAAAGTAGAGTTTTGAAATAATTTTTGATAAAATTGTATTTTAATTTTAAGGGAGTCATTTTCAAAAACTGAATTTTAAAAGAAAATAATTTTAATTTACTCTATAGAATATCCCAAGTAATTTGAAACAAGGTAATTGTTCTCACTTAGGTTAATTGCATTTTTAATTTACTTTTTTGTTTTTTGTTTTTTTTCAAATATTTTAATTGAAAATATTGAACTTTATAAGTTATGTAACAGCCATAATAAACTATTGTTACAATTCTTCTAAGTTATCTAGCACAAAGTTTCAATCGCTTCAATGTAAAAAGGTATATCGTTATTTTTTTAAATTGAATAAAGAACCGAAACAAAACAAAACAAAACGGCGAGTAGTCTAATAATAATGAATGATCATTACTGTTCTTTCACGTCTTCTTATGTATATGAGAGTGCAATATTAAAACTTCAGATCACTTGATGACACTATCTCATTTTTCTTTAATAATTTTTTTTTAGCTAATTTAACTTAAAAGATCAAAACAAAAATATATATTCATTTTGTTTTATTCAAAATTTTAGCTTGTTTAACTTAAAAGATTCAAACTAGGAAACAAAGAATAACTACTGCGCACTCACATCATGTACTCCTTCTGCTCCCCTTCAAAAGAGTAGAGTTAATTAAAAATTACTCTATTTTCAGTTTTTTTTCTAAATAACTAAAATTTCTCCTTTGTACTTTGAGCAAAAACTGATTTAAAACACCAACTTAAGTTACTCATTCGCCGTCATTTTATGAACTTATTTCGTTTGTGGTTTAGCCAATTTATATTTTGAAACGTATAACAATGAAAAACAAGTTCAAAAGCAAAGGAAATAAGTTGCCTAAAGTAGAGTTTTGAAATAATTTTTGATAAAATTGTATTTTAATTTTAAGGGAGTCATTTTCAAAAACTGAATTTTAAAAGAAAATAATTTTAATTTACTCTATAGAATATCCCAAGTAATTTGAAACAAGGTAATTGTTCTCACTTAGGTTAATTGCATTTTTAATTTACTTTTTTGTTTTTTGTTTTTTTTCAAATATTTTAATTGAAAATATTGAACTTTATAAGTTATGTAACAGCCATAATAAACTATTGTTACAATTCTTCTAAGTTATCTAGCACAAAGTTTCAATCGCTTCAATGTAAAAAGGTATATCGTTATTTTTTTAAATTGAATAAAGAACCGAAACAAAACAAAACAAAACGGCGAGTAGTCTAATAATAATGAATGATCATTTATCTGAAGTTAGGTTGGATTTAAACATAATATATTCGGCATTCCTAAATCCCAACAACTACTAGAAATATAAGTAAATTCCACAAGTATATATATATATATATATATAGAAATTGAATCACGTGAGGCCGCTCTCTTAGCGTGAGGCTGCCGGACCATTCTAAACCGTTAGATTTTAGTAGCATGGGCGCACGAGATCTTGACACGTGTCCTATATAATATCAAAAAAAAAAAAAACTGACAATTCATCTGTCTTCATTTCTCTCTCTTTTTCTTCAACTCCAATCAATCACCTCCAATATTCTTCAACAATGGCGGAACAGCACGCGACAAATATTACCACGTCATCTTCTGCTTCACCCTCACGCTCCTTTTCTATCTCTTCGCCTCCTTCACGCGCCAGCTCTTCATCCGCCGTCACTCCACCGTCATCGCCGCCATTTTTTCTCTTCTCGCTGGTGCTGCCAAAGAATTCGCCGATCACTTCGGCTATTTTCAATCCTCCGGCGCCTCCTTCAAAGACGCTGTCGCCGATTTTGCCGGCGTTCTCATCGCTTGTTCATTACTTTCTCTCCCTAGATTCCTTCGCCGGAAACCTAAGTCCGATGATGATTTCACGGGAGTCGCGCTTGTTTGATCGCCGATTTTGAGAGGTTAATTATTGTTTTAAGAATCTGAATCTTCACTACTCGTTTCGCCTGAAACGACAGTGAAGAGGCGGCGGAGGTGGAGGCTTGATGAGGAAGTGGACACGTGTCGCCGCCGTGCGTTGGTGAAACTGAGAAACTGTGAAACTAGATGCTTAACTTGTGAAACTAGAAGCTTATTCTGTGAAACTAGAAGCTTAACTTGTGAAACTAGATGCTTAAGATGTGAACTGTAAGCAAATATTGTGAAACTGTGAAACTGTGAAACTGTGAAACTAGAAGCTTAATTTGTGAAACTAGATGCTTAACTTGTGAAACTGGAAGCAAATATTGTGAAACTGTGAAACTAGATGCTTAACTTGTGTAACTAGAAGCTTATTCTGTGAAATTAGAAGCTTAACTTGTGAAACTAGATGCTTAAGACGTGAAACTGTAAACAAATATTGTGAAACTGTGAAACTGTGAAACTGTGAAACTGTGAAACTAGAAGCTTAATTTATGAAACTAGATGCTTAACTTGTGAAACTAGAAGCAAATATTGTGAAACTGTGAAACTGTGAAACTAGATGCTTAACTTGTGAAACTAGAAGCTTATTCTGTGAAACTAGAAGCTTAACTTGTGAAACTAGATGCTTAAGATATGAAACTGTAAGCAAATATTGTGAAACTGTGAAACTGTGAAACTAGATGCTTAACTTGTGAAACTAGAAGCTTAACTTGTGAAACTGGAAGCAAATATTGTGAAACTGTGAAACTAGAAGCTTGGGGATGCGTGAGGTCCGGCGGCCTCATCCTAAGAGGCGGCCTCACGTGATCCGGCCTCTATATATATATATATATATATATATATATATATATATATATATATAGGGCATCAAATCTGTGAAAAACATTATTGGTACGTACAAAAGTATATGCATGACATATAAAACGAATTGAAAAACTACAAAGGTTGAAAATGCATGTTAGCTACAAAGCCACCTCTACCTCTGATCTCATCTCATCATAATTGTTCCTAATTTCCTATCATTTCTCCTTACTGCTTAAAGTGCTAACTATATCACCACAATCATTATAATCATCACTCATATCTTTTGTTTCAATTTATCTTCATTGTTTTTTATTCTCATTTTGGTGATGAGGGAATCCGCAGTCGCTATGTTCGGTGCGTACTGGATAAACCCTTGAATACATGTGATAGCCTTCAATTTAGGGGCGAAGCTAGGTAGTAGCAAGGGATATTTGCTACCCAAAAATATTGTTTAATAATAGATAAATTACTGATATCCCATTAAATGTACTATAAATATCTTGTTGTACAATGGTAAAAGCTTTGTTTTCCAGCTTAATGGCATTTTACCCTTTTAATTTTATTTTGCTACCCCAAATATTTAATCCTAGGTTCGCTCCCTGCCTGCAAACTACGTATACCAGATAAACCACCCGAGGATAACAGGCTAAAAGTCTATTTAAACATGCACTTATTAATCTTACTTCTTGCTTTTCGACTTCCATCACTGCCTTTCACTTTTCCTATAAATATCAAAATCATGATGCTATACTTTTTGTTTAATTATAAATCATATAATATCTTCACAATAATATCATACTCTAAATTAAATAAGAGATGATATATCAACAAATATTACTCTCTAATACTTTCTCCGTCTCATTTAGTTGATTACCTTTAGGCTATTGTTTTAGGCATAAATACCAATGTTGTTATAGCTCGAAGGGAGTTATTGTTATTAGAGTAGTATCAAATTACTCGTCATATGTATTTTCAAGATAAAAATGTAAATAAACGACTGACACACTTAAAAAAAAAAAGTAAATAAACAATTTGAATTATGAGAGTAAATAATATGAACAAAGTATCACATTATACATTCTATATCAAATCTAAGGCTTCGTTTGGTTGCCATACGGGAATTAATTTCCCATTATTTTGCAAAACACGTGAATTATCCAATTCATGTGAATTGCCTAAAATCCGTTTGGTTGACATCCTGGAATTGGATTGACACAGGAGTTTCCAATTACCTAGGGGGCCCTAGGTAATCAACTTCCTCCATAATGGAGGAGTTGGAAATTCCTAGGAAAAGGAAAATCGCATGATTTGGAGTAACCAAACATCTTCATTTTTTCCAAATCATGGGATCTCCAATTCACCCATTTTTATAGTGGCAACCAAACGAGTCCTAAAAGTATCATTTCTTTTAAATCTCTTATCTTGTTAGAGATATCAAAAAGAAAAATTATTCAATATATATAAGAATTGATTAATTATGTGTAAGTATGTCAAAACATGAAGGACTTATTCTTTTGGATTTAACTGTGCTGAACTTTTTCAAACCAAACTCGTGAATTGATCCTATAGGATTTTAATTTTTATGAATCGAAGTGGTGAATTGAACTCATATGATCTTAATAACTGATCTTAATAACTTTTATGATCGCAAAACTAGTGGATTGAACTTATAAGATCTTAACTTTTCTAAACTAACTAAAATGGATTGAATTTATAGGATTTTAACTTTTTTTTTTTACTAAATTTACATGCTCTAATATAAGGGCATTCACAAAAGAGATTTGTGTATTTTTAGAGGTTTGTTTAAAAACCCCTTTATTATTGTAAAAGGATGAGTCAGTTTGTTCACGCAAATACTTCTAATATATGCAAATGGTTTGTTGAGAGAGGTAAGAGCTGAGGGTGAGTCCTTATATAAACCTTACAGAAATTTGCTTATTGTTGGTAAAAGGTTTGTTGCTGTAAGAATGTTTGTATTTTAATGACTTGATATTTGACAAACTTTAAAATGGATTCATCTATTGTGCATGCTCTAAACTATTCTAAACCAAACTTATAGGAAAATGGATATATAAAATAAACTGCACTTATAAAATTCGAATTATTTCTTAAAGTCAATTTATAAGATATGAACTAAACTTAAAATTGTCGACTTTTAATAATAATAAAACAAGGCCTAAGTCACGAGTAAAAGATGACTGATTTAGTGAAGGATACATAATGTATGCAGTACAATACAAGCTTCTAATGTTTTTTTTGTTTTTCGAATAAACTCATTAAAATCGTAGATGAGAACTCTTTTGGTCACAATCTCTTTACATGAGAATTGAGATCGTGAGAAATACAGTTGAATTGACCTACATTTAGCAACCAAATGGTGTAGCTTGTGGGAATCGAACCTGGGTCTACACACTATTAGTCACCTTCCTTCAACACTACACCAGTATCAAATTATATTTGTAAATAAAGGATATTAAATTTTATATAACTGAATATTTCGGATCGCGTGAGGACATCTGCCCGCCCTTTCCTATCGCTAGATCCGCCCAAGGTGAAATATTAATATAAGACCCTTATACAGAGAGTAAAACCCGTTGTAAGACGATCAACTTCCTAGTTTGATGGATAGAAACCATAGTTAAGCATATGATTAAATAACGTGGGGGCACCGTCAATCTCATATTCCCAAAGATAACTATGAATCAACTTTCTGCTAATCAGGCTTGCCAACCCCCCAATTTTTGCCTTTCCTACTACTATCTACCTAGTAGCCTATACTATATAAATATATACACTATTATTATTATTATTATTATTATTATTATTATTATTATTATTATGATAAATCGGAAACTTTTATTAAAAATAAAGAAAAAACTGCATAAATTTGTGGGCACCCGCGAAATTAGTTGGACGTCCACTCCCGTAGTAATAGCAAAACTAAGGTGAGAAACTCTCACTAATGGCTTATTATTATTGTTATTATTATTATTATTATTATTATAAGAAACTCTCACTAAACATAAGACGGAGTGATGGATTGTATCCCTCACACAATATTCAAGATTTTTTTTACTTATCCTCCCGCTCGCCTTATTGAAGAGACACTATCCGTCTTCGGTATTTGATGGATAGTGTTTTTGACAAATAAAACGCTTTGTATTATTATTATAGGAATTGTTTTCACAAACTTTTGTTAGACTTGTATATTAATATTACGCGTGACTGCGCGCTTAATTATAGACTATCATCATCCTACTTTAACATAGGGAGATTAATATTTTAATTAATATTATTAAGGATCATAAAAACCCATGCACTCGCTAACATTGTTACGCGCTTCCTTTAATGTGTATCAACTTTGAAATATGCACTTGTTATCTACTATATTTGTATCTCATGTTTCCATTGTTTTACGATTTAATTTTTTTTATTAAATTAACACATTTATTACATTACCCAAAACATTTATAACACTTATAAACCTCCCTACCCTTATAAAACTTACTCGAAGTATCGTGTAACACACTATTGTAGCATGTAAACTATAAAATAGAGACTCTTAGCTTGTATTCATAAGATAGCTAACGACAACAATTACTAAAAAGTTATTATAATGAGACTATTTTACTCAATTAACACGCTATTTTAGATAATACTTGTAACGGATACAAAATAGAAAACCGTTGACGTTTTAAGCTTGCATTTTGCAAATCTTATTTATATTATATAATTGCAAGATCAGAAGATTCTGGTTGATTCACGTCATTATAATGAGACCCGCAATTTTGTATAATGACTTTCATTTGAAATAACTGCCTGAAATACATGTATCTTCTATCGATATAATAGAAATTGAGTACAAAATATTCACTTATTATTGACACTATCCGATAAATATTAATTATCCACCCCATTTTCTTAAAATATATTGTGAAAGTTTGCACGGGTTGAAAATTAGTAAATTATTCCTTTTATTTAAAAAACTTAAAAAATGGACACATAAAAGCAGTAAACCACACGCACATAGACCATAGTACAATTACATTTCCTCGAGCGCGGCTACTTAACCAAACCATTATATTTTAGAAAAAGTTGTTACTAAAAAGGTAAAGCTAAAAAGAAACATGATTTATTAATAATGATGAACGAGAATTAGCATTTCCATCAAATAATTAAATTTAATTAAAGTCATTCAAAAAGTAGTCAGATTATAAAGTGATCGAGTATATATTATTATTATTATTATTATAATAAGTGAAATTCTCAAAAAATTATGTGAACCCTACTCGACTAAAACAATAACGCTTCTTCTTATAGTGGGAGTTCACACAAGCTGCCAAGCTGGATGTGGAAATTTGCAATGCCGGTGGAACTTGCTAAACATCATACATATCATCCATACAGCCTATATTAGGCAACATTTCTAACCTTATTATTTTATTATTATTTTTTACAAATATGACCAATTCATTCAAACCCTGGCTGACAAATGGTAGAAGCGAATTTACAACCGTAGTAAAATTAAGTCGTTGTTTGGCAAAAAGTAAAAGCATGCAGATTTATGATCGTCGTTTATAACATTAGTAAAATACGGTTAATAGATTTCAGTAGCAGGTTTGACTATCATACATGACAGACAAATAAGTAAAATTAGAAAAGAGTGTTTGCGTAGTTTACCAATCGCATGAAAATAGTAGATTGTTTGGTCAAACTACTAATTAAGCCGAAATTTTAAAATTTTGCTCAATATGTTGCTTAGCAAACAAGGCCTAGAACAATATGATTAGAAATTTTAATAGTAAATTTGACAATCAAATTAAATTAACAGATTTACAAAAAGGTACGAGTATTTGTTAATAAATAGATTATATAACGATTATTTCGTTTTCATATACTAATTGTATATGCTATTCGAATATGACATTTACCTAACACATAAAATTAGTAGATTGATGAGTCAATATATACTACTTCGGCTGAAATCTATTAATTTCACCAAATATGTTGTTTACCAAACATGGTCTTTATCATATAACTATTAAAAATATATTTAAAATTAAGAAAACAATGTAAAACCAAAAATAGAAGAAAAGAATGCGTATTCATGGTGATCTTATTGTTGTTATTGTTGTTATTCACTCCTAAGTTTATTATTTACTTATGTCTAAAACCCTAGGTTACTAGGGTTTTATATCGAGTTTATGATATTGACATATGGCAGTAAGATTGCTAGGAAATGTTCTTTTAAATTTAATTTCAGCGTACTTTAATTAAGTCAGACACTATAAATATAATTTAACTTAAGAAAGTGTTTTTGAGTAAAGTTGAAATCGATTTAGCTCAATTTACGAAATTTTAATCCAAGAGAATAAGTCGGGTGTTGGAAATGTGGAACATTGATGCTACTAATCCCAAAAGCTCATAGAATATTGCATCAAAGCCTTGAAATGACAAAACCTAGCCAAGTTCTCAATCTTTTCTCCATCAAAACTAGAGAATTTATCTAGTCTAGGGTTACAAACTCTATCACGTTTGTTGCACATGCATGTTCCTGGCCTTCGAATTTCCTATGGGTCTCAAATTCACAATTCATAAGAACGATCGTGTACCAACAATGCAATCTACTCGTACGACATGACATATCATTATTGTCACACTACCTATTATATATTCAAAGATAATGGTACACTAGGACACTAGGTAGCACCAAAATGGACACGAACACGGACACGGATACGGGACACGGTATGTCATGAAATTTAGGACACGGGACACGCTATTTAAATCTAATAAAATATAAATTTTATAGTTATAAATATTTGATTTTATTGCTGTAAAAGTATTTGATATTAATTTTAAATAAGTAAAGGTAAAACTTGCCCTTGATAATAACCACATTTTCATTTTTCATCCGAATCAATATTCTAACTGATCTCTTTTGATAGCGTATTTCTCGTTTGAAGAACATCATTCACCCCAAATGATGACCGAATACCGTGGACACGCGATGGACACGGCTCAAATACCATGGGCACGCGTCGGACACGTGCCTAAATAAATGTAGAAAGTTAGACACGACTTTATAGGTGTCCGACACGTTTCGGCGTATGTCCGTGAAATATCGGTATCGGACACGGTGCGACTCATTACGAGAAATGTTCGTGCTACCTAGATGGTACATCGTCACCTAATACCGCCGTATCATTCTCCATATTTAAATAGCCCTTAAAAATTTTTAATAACTAAGTTATACAATAACGTCTCTTATAAAATAATTTTACATAGTATAGAGTAATATTTAAGTGGTCACATTTATAAATATGTACTTCCTCCATTCCAATCAATTCTATACATTTCACTTTTTCGTTACTATTCATAAGTCGAATGAATCTTCGACACAACTTCTAATATGTAACATAAAATATAGTCATGTGAGATCTTGTTTAAATTGTCTTACCGAGTACATTGTTAATATCAAAGTTTTATAATTTTTATCGATATGTAACTAAAGATATTAACAAAAGAAAACGGGTATTGGCAAACGTGAATAAAGCAAATGTATAAAATTGATTGGAATGGAGGAAGTACTAGTTTAGAACCTGTGTAAAGTTACACTGGCATATATGGATGATGTTAGAGTACAAATTTATATTTATATGATTGTAGCTAGTAATAAAAGTATGTAACATTTTACGTAAATGATTTACATTAGATCAAAATTAACTGTTGTTTCACTCTCTTAACCTTAAACTGATTCAACAATGACATTTGGGATTAACTTATAAAAAAAGAAAACTATATTATATTCTTTGTGTAGTGGATTGACCAAGAGAATTATATACTCTCCATTATTTATTTATTTATTTGAGTCTTTGAGTGATATTTTAAGCAAAGATAAATATATAACTGAAACAAATGTTCCCCATAAGCAGTTAGAACCTGCGATTTTAGGATTGCCTCATAAATACTAGTAAGTATATTGATGTTTCACATGCTTGTCTTTTATATAGACTTTTATCGTATATTTGACCCTAGACAAGTGATATATACATATATATTGGAAAATCGCGGTTAACCTAAATCTCCAAAGTAATTCAATAATAATAATAATAATAATAATAATAATAATAATAATAATATTTTGTAGATTTCAAAACTTAAGAGGAATCAGTTATGAACTTGTGATGATGTTCTTGACCTTGTCGTACTACTGATCAATTCGTTTCTGTATTAAATCATATACGGCCATTAAAAATGAAAAATGAAAAATGAAGTAACATTATCGAGTGGTGCTCACCCTCTCAAATGTAATAAGTGAATACCCTAATAACAAGGGTATATGTAAAAGGGTGGCGCCGAGATTGGACGTCATCCAGTGACGCCATATTATGACCTTTTAAAAATACGCTGTCTCGGCGTCACCCAGTGACCAGTGATGCCATCCAGTGACGCCATATTATAACCTTTTAAAAATACACTGTCTCGACGCCACCCAGTGAGTCAGTGACCGGTGAATCCGTATCATTACCTTTTAAAAATACACCCGAAGAATAACGTAGATAAGAAGTAAGGCACATAGATATAGTAGTAAGTTGGCGGAAAGTGAGAATCGAGCAAGAATGAAGGAGAAGAAGCGATCCAATAATTTGCAACCACTACTTTAAGAAGAACTAGCTTAACTGTGGAAGCTAGTTCGGGGTTGAATATATTAGGTATTAAAATTAGTGATAATTAATGATTTGGTGAACGCCTTTTATTAATTGGTTAACCCCAAATTAGTTTTTAACCCGTGCAAATTGTACGGGTATAGTTTTAATAACATCGATATAATAATTAATATTTAAAAATGTTAAATCAAAATACACGTATCTTTTACACTCTATTTCTTTTTATAATGATAATTGCTTAAAACACGTATAAAAATTGCAAGGTTTTAAACTTTAAACATGTCTTAAATCTGTGAAAAAATGCACGAATTTATTGTAAAAACATGATAATAAAATTGTTAGATCTAATTATTCTTGTGATAAGCTCATTATTTATTACGAGTTCTTTTAGAGTATTATTTTAGTGGAATATTGTATAATCTACTTAACAGAGTTTTATAGTTCATTTATTTTGTTAACTTTTTGTAGATCTCATTTTTAAAATTGAAAATAAAAACAGTACACATTATTTTTTTGTTGAAAACTTGTAAAATAATATAATAACGTTATTTGTTTTACCATTTTTTTATCATTTATATTTTTATTGTAATAATGTCTTTTGTTCATCTATTTTTTTTATTATTATTATTGATAGACTATGTTGACTATTGGGAAAACCGAAATTTTTTGTATTTTTATATTGTATTATTTATACAATATATATAAATGGAATTGGGGATGGTGGTTCATTGAAGTTTTCTATTGATTATGCGATCAAATTCAATTATCAAAGTTGGTTTTGAATAAATTAATTATATATTTTTTGTGGTGAGTCCTACATTTATTTAAAAATTCAAAAATAAAAGAAAATAGATGTGATGATGTGGACGCACGAAATTGCATGAAATATTCTTGCATTAATATAGATAAGATTGACAGATCATCATATCAATTAAGGGTTTGTTTGGTTGCCCATCGAAATCATGGGATCTTAAACTTGCTCGAAAGTGTAAAATGATGATGTTGTTTGGTTGCCAAGATCATGGGAACTAGAACTTACCACATGAATCTACTCCCTCCATCATGTGGGAAGTCCATTTCCATATATATGAATTAACTTCTCACATGCAAACCAAAAACTTTTTTGGAATTCACGTGGATTGGGAATTCATGTGAACTTGAAATTCCCGAAAACTTTGGTTCCCTTATGTCAACCAAATAAGCCCTAAGTGTAATAATCATACCGCAGAGAAACATTAGTATTTTGTGGTTTTACATTTTAATAAAACGGAAACTGTAAAGAAAACAATTTATTAGGTTTTAAATTTTGTGGATACGTATCCGATACAGTTAATATACTACTCTTAAATCCGTGCAAATTGCACGACTTTATTATTTCAAAATTTTGTTATTATCAAGAAAACTAACAATTATGTTTTGTATAAAACTCAATATATTATTTAAAATAATAATACCTAACATAAGCCAAGTTGATGTTAAATCATGCTTCTAATAAATCATTAATTGACCAGGGGCTGACACATAAACAATGTGGTTTCTGGTTTAATAAATAAGATACGAAGTATATATTTTTTTTTTAAAAGTTACTCCTTTAAAATACGCTTTAACAAAAATTGATTCAAAAACCGACTTAAGTGACTTATTCCATTTGTTTTTGAACTCCCCATTCCATTTGTTGTATAATTATAACTTTTAAAGTATAAATTGGTTAAAAATAAGTTATTTAAAGAGAAAATTGTTAATTACAAACTTTTAAAAAACCATTTTTTGAAAATTACAGTCTTGTAATTTTTTTGTAAATTACACCCATAATATTTTTGATAATAAATTACAGTCAAAATATTTACTCCGACGGAAAATTAATACCGATTTGAATTTTTGAGACTTAAGTTCATATTTTATGACCAAAATACCCTTACCCTTATCTTGTCTATTCTCTTATGTTCATCCCAAATCAGATTTTACAACTCTATTTCTCGCTAATTCTTCATTTATTCAACAATTTCACCTACTCTAATTCTACCTTATTCAATTTAATTGAATTCTGATTCTATTATTTTAATTTTACGTTAAGATTAATTAGTGTTCTTCATCATCAATTTTCCCAAATTGAAAATAATTAGGGTTCTTAAATTTTCCCCAACTTAAAATAATTTGGGTTCTTCAATTTTTCCTCAAATTGAAACCCTAAAATTCGATTCAATCAATTGAAAAACAACAAATTGATTTCCATTGTATCTTAAAATAATTAATGTTCTTCATCATTTATTTTTCCCAAATTGAAAATAATTAGAGTTCTTCAATTTTTCCCAAATTGAAAATAATTAGGATTCTTCAATTTTTCCAAATTGAGACCCTAAAATTCGACTAAATCAATTGAAAAACAAAAAATTGTGGACAATATCAGATTTGCATTAACACTACCAACAACAACAAATTAAACATAAATTTAAGAGAAAATAAAATGAACGATTTGGGTAAGATTTGGAAATAATTTGGGGAAAATGTTAGAGGGGGGTGAAAGAGTTAAATAAGAAATATTTGGGTAAGTAAAGAAATAGGCAAGGGTATATCGGTCAAATTGACCGAAAACGGCCTCGTGGTGCAATTTTTAAAGAAAAGTGATATTATGGAGGTAAATTTTCAAAAAAGAAATTATAAGGCTATAATTTTCAAAGAGTGATTTTTAAAAGGATGTAATCAACAATATTCTCTTATTTAAATTAGAGTTTTGAAGCTCTTTTTTGAAAAAAGTGTATATAAAAGGGGTAATTTTAGAAAAATATTATTTAAAAGAATAATTTCAAAAAATCGGATTTTAAAAGTGAATAATTTTTAATTTACTACGTATCATTATTACTATAAAAGAAGAATGTAATTCCGCTGACGTGGCGCAATCAGGTTTCAGCGTTTAGTGTTTCGAGCTCTCACATTCACCCTCAGAAATTTCAGTTTTGTAGACCAATCAGAATTACTCAGTTATGCCACATCATAATAATTTAATAATTTAATAATAATTTAATATTAAAATATTAATATTCTTTAATATTCTATTATATTATATTATATATTATAGTATATATATGCCATAAAAAAACGTCAAACCAAGATCATGCACGGATATTCTACACGGATATTTTAGGAATTAATATAATAAATATATAATATATCTATCTATATTATATATATATATATATATATATATATATATATATATATATATATATATATATATATAGAGAGAGAGAGAGAGAGAGAGAGAGGCCGGATCACGTGAGGCCGCCTCTTAGGATGAGGCCGCCGGACCTCACGCATCCCCAAGCTTCTAGTTTCACAGTTTCACAATATTTGCTTCCAGTTTCACAAGTTAAGCTTCTAGTTTCACAAGTTAAGCATCTAGTTTCACAGTTTCACAGTTTCACAATATTTGCTTACAGTTTCATATCTTAAGCATCTAGTTTCACAAGTTAAGCTTCTAGTTTCACAGTTTCACAGGACCCACTTATCTTTTTTTTCATTTTACACAACTCCCTTTTTTTTCAGATCTACTACTACTACAGTACTACTAACAATAACAATGGCTAAATCATCAACAACAACAACAATCTTCATCATCACACATTTGCTGTTACTCCTCTCCTTCTCCATCCCTACTCACTCCTCTCCTTCTTCATCTTCATCTCCATCTCCATTAGCATCACATTCGCCGCTCAAATCTCCATCCCAATCACCAACTCCGTCCGAATCTTCATCTTCGTCACCGTCACCATCACCATCTCCATCTCCATATCCGGCGGCGAACTCTGATGCGCCGTCTCCATCCGAATCAAGTACGGCGTCTCCATCGCCGACGCCGGAGGCAGAAGCGGCGGATGTAAAAGTGGCAAAGCACGAGGAGGCGAAAGAGGAGAATAAGGGAGGGATGAAGGTGGGTCAGAAAGCGGCAGTTGGCATGGGAGTGGTGATTGGTGTGGTAGTTGTGTTCGAGCAAATCTGCGCAGCCTGTCTTGATGAGGAGATAGTGGTAATGACGTGTAGCCGGAGCTCCGATGTTTGCCGGCGAGAGTATGATGTGTGGTTGAGTAGCAGATTTGATGTTTTTTTTTTGATATTATATAGGACACGTGTCAAGATCTCGTGCGCCCATGCTACTAAAATCTAACGGTTTAGAATGGTCCGGCAGCCTCACGCTAAGAGAGCGGCCTCACGTGATTCAATTTCTATATATATATATATTATTAAAGCAAGCTTTTTTCGAGCGATTTTATTGGCTGTTTTTTTCCCAGGCGATTTCATTGGCCGAGCGATATCGTTGGAAGGAATCCGTATCGTATGGACTCTAAGAAGTATAGTTAGAGTACAATACATAAATAAATGTCGATAAAATTATTTAATTCAATTAAATAATATATAATAATAGTAATGTATTTAAAGTATACCATCGTTAAGGAGATAAAATTGGTTTGACGTACAACACTACTAGAATTCCAACATTAATACAATCTTATTTGCGTTAAAAAAATTTGTTTGTGGTTTGGAAGACTTCAAACTCAATCAATAAACCAATAGCACAATTCTACCACATAAGACCTACTACTATTTATGTGTGTATATATATGCTTCCAAAAAATTAGCTAGGCCAATTCATGCTGCGTTTTTTTTTCTAATTTCTTGAGCTTTTTCATTCTTGCATTTGCATATAGAGATTGCTAATGCGATTATAATGTAGAGACTAATAATGCCTATCAATTTTACTCTTCGGTTTTTTTCAGTATATTATAATGTGATTTAATATGATCGGTCACCTATTTGCTTTTCGTCTCTCCATTGTTTAATTAAGATCAATTATTCTACCTATCACGTACTACACTCTTTTTGAAGTTCGCTTCGTCATAAAAAAAATCCTACAATAATCTATATATAATATTAAAAGGTAAGACAAAACACCACATTTCACTATTTCACTTTAGAGAAATTCTAGCCAGCCACATCATCATCAATATTTAAAAAAGAAAAAATAAAAAAAACTAATGAATTTAGAAGCAGTAAATGCATACCAAGTTTTTTAAATATTATTTCCTTTACTTAATGAAGTGACCTTTTAACTTTATTTTCATTTACTGTATATACTCAGTTTGTATATTCCATATTTTTTTTTATCTTCGTTCTATTCATAAAATTTTGAAAGAATTATTAATTGCAAAAAATTTCATATGTAACTATTACAACAACTCTAATTTCAATTTTATTCAAAAAATTAGTACTAAAGTATACATAGAAAAGTAAAGTAGTTATTTTGTTTTTTATGTTTATTATGTTTTGAATTAATTATAATCTTATTATTTATTATTTTTTTGTGTTTGTTTTAGTATTGTAGTAGAATGAATTTTCATCTTTAGTAAAAAAATTGGTGGGTGAGGTATACCTAAAGAACTAAATTAATTATTCGCTTCTTATTTTTATTATGTTTTGAATCAATTATAATCTTATTAGTTTTTTGTGTGTTTATATTAATATTGCAGAAGGTTAAATTTCCAACTTTATTAGCCAAAAAAATTCTAGCTAAAGTATACGCGGAGAACTAAGTTAATTATTCTCTTTTTATTTTTATTATGTTTTAAATCAATTAGAATCTTATCAGTTACTATTATTTTTGTGTTTACATTAATATTATAGGGATGTCATACTCACATATAAATAACAATGTACGAGATTGAAAATAATAGCTATGGATCTTCTTCACAGATTTTTTCTTGATTTGGATGACTCTTTTATTTTTGCCGATTTTTTTTTCTTTCTGCGATGGTGTATTTGAAACATCGAAAGCTAACAAAAATCTTTAATAAGTTATTGACATGTAACGTTATTGTCTTTCACTTTTTCCTACACGTTGATCTCCTTTGTAACACTTATATATGTTCTATTTTTATATTTGTCAAACATGTTAGAAATCAAATTGCTTAGTCAAAATGTTAAAGTACGATGCACATATGTCAATTTTATCATATCATAGTGTTATAAATATATTCATAATAAAAATATGCACGAATAGTAATTTGATGCCTTATTGAAAGACATTAACTAACTGTGTACCAAAAGTGAAAACTGCTCAGAAACCCAATTACTCCTTAGTCCGTCCTATTCAAGCCCAAACTATCAACTTTGAGAATTCATTACTCCTATTATATACTATGTAGATAGCACTTATCCATCTTTAAAAGATCACTTAGGTGGCCCTCTGTATTTCACTGAAAGAGTTGTACTAGCACCTACTCACGATGTGGTCGAATAGGTAAACGACTATGTCTTGGATCAAATTCAAAAGGAAGAAAAAATTTACTTAAGCTCTGATGAAATAAGCAAGGAAGAGACTAATTGCGGGGTCAGAGAACTTTACTCTACAGAGTTTCTTAACTCAATCAGATGTTCCGGTTTACCTAATCACAACTTAAGACTGAAAGTTGGAGCTATAGTGATGCTTTTAAAAAACATTGACCAAGCAAATGGTTTGTGCAATGGCACCCGAATGGAGGTAAGCAACTAGGAAATCGCTTTATTAGTGTAACAGTTATTTCTGGCAGTCATATCGGAAGCAATGTCTATATTCCCCGCATCACCTTGACTCCTTCCGATCAAACCAGGTTCCCAATTAAGTTTGAAAGAAGACAGTTTCCTTTAGCAGTTTGTTTCGTCATGACTATCAACAAAAGTCAAGGTCAATCTCTATCCCGTGTTGGACTTTATCTTCCAAGACCAGTCTTTACCCATGGCCAACTGTACGTTGCTATATTCAGGGTCACGAGTAAGAAAGGTCTAAAAGTGCTACTTCTTGATGAAGAAGGAGGGATGACTAATACAACAACAAATGTTGTTTACAAGGAGGTTTTCTAGAAACTGTAATTTTTGTGTTAGGTTATCGAATTTTAATACACCCATTTAATTTATATTTGTACCTGATTAGTTATTTTGTTCATCGTATAGTATTTGTCCGTCAAATTATGTTCCGTAAGTAATTCATCAAAAGACAGTAACTATCCAAACTACTCATTATTAGTTATTTAATCTTTTTTTAGTCGTCTATCGTTTTTTCATATATACCTTATTCATTAATGTTATCATAAGTAATCCAAATATTATCATCATTACTAATAGCTATTCGAAAATTAGTGCACCAGGAAATTCACCTTTTCACCGAATATATCTTATATTCAAACATCCCGTTAAAAAATAATTCGTTCGAATAAAGAGAATTGCTATATATTGAAATAAATATACCAACGTCGTCTTTAAAAATAAGTGTACACAACCCCGTGATTTTTCACGGGTGTAACACTAGTTTGTTAGTATTTCTAATTATTTTACTTTTAAATAAAAACTACGGAGTATATCACATAAAATAATTAACATATTTAATATACAGTATTATGTATGCGTCGCCCAGTGGCACCGAACAAAGGGTCGTACAGTCGTAGCCAATAATTAGCTAAATGAAATTCCCACGATTGAATACTTGGTGAATGACTTGAAGTTGTTTTGCAGTTCAGTAGTCGTTTCGATCTTTCTGAGTTGATTCTTCATGGAATGATGGACCCCAATAATCTTTCATTTCTCTTACAGTAGGTCCATCCAAATCACTCGCTATCAGTTTAGTTACCATCTCTTTCCCAACTACCTTGATCAAATCCTATTCCTACTCCCATTTTTGTTCTTTGCCTTACAATTCCTTATTCTCAACTCTTGGTTAGGGTTTCTCACTTCTTTTGATAGGGATTGTACTCAACTACACCCATAATTAATCATATTTAACTAATTGACTTATCCTATCTTATATTACAAATTTCTAACTCTTTCTCGAACGAATAATTAACAAAGGATTTCCAACCTGTTTCCTCAGGGCATACAAATTTCTAACGTGTATCCATATATAACAGAGGCGTATCTAGGACTCATTGGACGGGAAAATTGCGGAATTATGTTTATATAATACTCCCTCCATTTTTTCCAATTGATACATTTGTTTTTTTGGACATTATTCACAAATTAACCTTCAATTTCAATTTTCTCCCAATACGTAAGAAAAAATATATTCATGTGGGGTCTTGTTTAATTCGTCTTTACGAGTACATTGAAAATATATAACTTTTATAATTTTTACAAATACTTAGCTAAATATATTAAGCACGTAAAACGTGCGTTGACAAACGTGAAAAAATAAATGTATTGATTGGAAAAAAATGGAGGGAATAATAAATAAATAAAACAAATGGTAAAAAAACATTGAACAAAAATTGATTATTAGAAGTATACAAGGAAAACCTACACACAACTACTAAACCAACATAGTTAATATGTCTATTAATTACGCAAAATTATACTAATTTTTTAATAGAGGGGATGCTCCCCTCCCGCCTCCATATACGCCTATGATATAGTAAGGACTCTTGTGATTCTCTCTTGTTAAATTGTAAAATTAAATCATTATTTGTAATAAGATCTTAATGCATGCCCTTACAACACACGTTATGAAAACCGCTCAAATACCAACCATTATTGAATTGTTGATGCCTTTAATCAACAAACAATTAAATTAGTTAAAGCAACTAAAATTAAAGTCACTTTCTCATTAAAAAACCTTGCCTCTAATCCCCTATATAAACCCATCAATCCTTCACTCATTCCATCACAATACATACATAACAATAACAAAAACATAAACACTTCTTCCATCAAAACAAACAAAGCCAAGGACTCCTTTAAAACTACATTATTCTCCACAAAACTAAAACAAAACAAAATCTTAAAACTCAAATGGATCAAATATTAAGCGCAAATATATCCGATTCAGACTCGCAATCTCGACGATGCATATGGGTAAACGGACCGGTTATAGTTGGTGCCGGTCCATCGGGGCTAGCCGTAGGAGCATGCCTTAGAGAACAGGGTGTACCCTTTGTAGTCCTAGAACGAGCCGATTGCATTGCATCATTATGGCAAAAACGAACTTACAATCGTCTTAAACTACACATCCCTAAGCAATTCTGTCAATTACCCAAAATGCCCTTCCCGGAATCCTTCCCTGAGTACCCCACCAAAGCGCAGTTCGTTGAATACCTTGAGTCGTACGCTACCCGGTTTGATATCGCTCCAAGGTTTAATGAGTGTGTTGAGTCTGCTAAGTATGATGAAACCCTAGGCCTCTGGAGGGTTTTGACCTCGACCTCAACCTGGGGCCAGGACAAGTCCTGGCCCCAGGTTGAGACCGAGTATGTATGCCGGTGGCTTGTAGTAGCCACCGGCGAGAATGCTGAGCGCGTGGTTCCAGAGATTGATGGGTTGGGGAGTTTTAAAGGGAAGGTTACTCATTCGAGTGAGTATAAATCCGGTGAGGGGTACCGTGGGCAGAAAGTTGTTGTTGTCGGGTGTGGCAATTCGGGTATGGAGGTTAGCCTTGATTTGGCCAACCATAATGCTTCCCCGTCTATGGTGTGCCGAAGCTCGGTGAGTACCATTGAAATTTTATTGATAAGAATTCGAACTTGTAACATATTATCAATTTTTATATATTAAAGTTGTTATTTTTTATCGATAGGTACACGTTCTCCCTAGGGAAATCATGGGAAAATCAACGTTCGAATGGGCAATGTTCTCAATGAAATGGCTACCACTTTGGTTCGTCGACAAGATTCTACTATTTTTCACCTGGTTTTTACTCGGCGATATCGAGAAATACGGGTTAAACAGGCCGAAAATAGGTCCAATGGAGCTCAAGACCAATCATGGGAAAACACCGGTTTTGGACGTTGGCGCCTTTGCGAAAATTCAATCCGGTGACATAAAAGTCGTGCCCGGAATTAAGAGTTTTTATTCTAATGGTGTCGAACTTGATAATGGCGAAAAAATGGAAGTCGATTCAGTAATATTGGCAACTGGTTATCGCAGTAATGTTCCTTCTTGGCTCAAGGTTTGTTACCACATCCTCTGTATATATTCCTCTGTTTTTCTCTGTTTTTAGAAAATCAATCCATTAATAAATAGTCATACGACATCTACAACATATCTGTAATTTGACTAAAATCTGTAAACTTGAATTGCTTCAAAGCACGTCCTCTGTAATTTGGATAAATGGACTAACCTAAACTGCGATTGATATGTAATCAGGAAAGCGAATTATTCAACAAGAATGGTTTCCCAAAGACACCGTTTCCGAATGCGTGGAAGGGGAAAAGCGGACTTTACGCGGTCGGGTTTACACGGAGAGGGCTAGCGGGTGTTTCTTCGGATTCCATTAAAATAGCTCAAGATATAGGCCATGTTTGGAAGCAAGAAATCCAACATAAGAAGGTTACTGTACCTCGTTTTCGACGCTGCATTTCAACCTTCTAATCAATCACCGTACCTTAGATTGCTACTACGAAATGTTGATAAAATGTGACTTCCTTAGCATAGGCCGATACAAACTCGTTACAGCTATAACTCGAGACCCACAATTGAATGTCGAAGAGACGTTTTACACGCGGACTTAGCTAGCTAGCTCGCTGACAGTGACCCGATAAATGGATCGATAGATAACAAAATATAGGTACATTATTTGTATTTTTCAGTTATTCATTCGTTGTGTTAATATTACGTATGTATATACCTTACCGAGGATAGAAGCCGAAAGTTTTGCCAATTTTTGTGAGATATTCTTCAATAAGATTATAATGTTTTGTAAATTTTACTTTTTTTTAGAGCATGAAAATTGAGACAGTCTTCCCCTTTGTACAGTTATGTACCATGTTTCAATGAAAATGAGGATATTATATTGTCCGTCAATCAACTTATTCTTTTAGGCGTATCACGTATGCATATAGACATATAGTTCCGAAACAAAAAAAAAAAAGTTACAGTTTGATACTAATAAGTTTTAAACAACCGTAAATTACAGCATGATGTAACTTAGGTAGCACCAAAACGGACACGGATACGGGACACGGCATCCCATGAAATTTAGGACACGGGACACGATATATTTTATGGTTACTAATAACGTATAATTTTATTTTTATCACGTATTTGAAACTAAATCTAAACAAGTAAAAGTACAATTTGACCTTTACTATAATTAATTCTCATTTTTCTACCCAAAGTCATCTTCTAATCGATCTTTTTTAAAAATTTATTACTCGTCTAAATTATAATATGTTTAGCCATGTGTCCAACGAGTGTCGGACAGATATCGGACACGAGACGGCTAATTAAGAGAAGTGTTTGTACTACCTAGGATGTAACTAATAATTGATAGATCTACTCATATAAGGTGATACGATTTAAACTTGTTACATACTACTCCATGGCATACTACAGACTAGTTAGTAGAATTAATTAAATCTGAAGTTAACAAGGTAAGTTCTTTAAACTAAAATAAAAGGCCGGAAGCGAATAAACGCAGCCCAAATTTGGGGCCTACTGCTCTAATAAGTCAGCCCAAATACAGTGCAACCAAGAACAGAACAAAGAAATAAACTAAAAAAAATAAGGAAGTAACGGAGCATAACATCTTTCGGCCGAAGCCTTATTCTAATACACAAATTCTGATTAAAGATGGATAATTTCCGTCACAAGCTGAAAACGGATAGTGACCCTTTCACAGAATGCAACTGGGATGATCCATAAAATGTTCCATATAGCTCCACCTGTTCACTCACTTACCTTGTTGTGAGAAAGATAATATCTATTTTCAGCAGGATTGTTTACTAATAAGCATACTAGTCTTGATGGCCAAAATGGCACTTATGGTATTTGGTACTCATGAATCATAATGATTTCCCTTATTGGAAAGTTGTTAGATGACAACATGTTTAAGATGGTTTACTTAAAAGGTACTCGAGTTTTAATGATTTTCGTTATACTTAAAGTATGTATTCAAAAACAAGTTTTAATCATTTCCTTGTATACATTAATTATTCTAGTATGAATTAAGTATGATACAAGTAATTGTAGCTCTACCACTGTCAATCGTCTACGTTTTATACTTTTAGTTACTCTCTTCTGGATTTTATAACAATATCATGAAGCGAACTCAATCACTAACATCAACTCGTTTTACAAGTATTATTATACTTGTATTTTACTTTCCAACATTTCTATTAACTTTTTACTCCATTTGCCTTTATATATTGTCCGCATTAAATTTGACCAACTAAACAAAGTTAATTCACTGTTATATAAGTATTCATTATATATTCAAATAAGTAATTCCGATTTTATAAAACCAAGAACCGCAATGTTTTTTTGGAAATCAAACACTAGTAGTGGCCAAGGCCACTGACCTAAGGTGTCTAGTAAGGGCACTCGCCTCCAGTAGATAATCAGTTTTTCAATTAAAAATTATGAATTTTATTTTAAGAATGTATCACTCGTTTTTCCCGTAATTTTTCTTTCTCTAACTATAAATCTTGACTCCGTCACTATAAACATCTAGACTTGATTTTATATTTACACTTTAAGTTATCTTTAGCTTAATCAGAAGTACACTTTTAGATATTTTTATCATTTACTTGTTCTTGATTCTTGAAAATTATTTTTCGTTCATGAACCAAAAAAGGTATTCATTCTTGTGAGTTGAGATGAATAGCCAACCAAGAAGGGGAACAACGAAATGTGGAATTCTCTTTTTTTTGGTGACAAGGTTTAATCCCTCGGGCTCAGGTAATCTCGCACCATCACATGGACTATAAGATCTCTCAACTCCTACATTTGTCCAAATTTTAAGATTTAATTCAGTTAACACTAAATTAACACCACTTGTATAATTGTCTATTCGATTCTTTTTTTTTTTTTTTTTTTTACGAAATGTGATCACTTTTTGGTAAATAATCATCACTTTATAAATAAAAAGCGATTCCGTATTTATCAAAAGATGGCTATATTTTTCTCGTTAAATCGAGGCGATACAAAAGAATTTGCGTAAAAGTATGTATCAACAAAGTTAAGATTCCCAAGATTATTGTCTAATAAACCCAACTTTTCAAGTAATATAATATAATCCCTCCTTTTTAAGCACCATTTGTTTATTTTGTATGGATCCAAAATATTCAGTCTACTATGCTCTAGCACTACTATTATTACTAATCCTTAAACTCCTTGCAAATTCTAATTAAGACACTAAAACAATGTCAAAATCATTGATAATTAATCTAATAATCCTCTTTTTTCATTCCTTTTTAATCATTTCTTCATTTTCAAATAACAACATTAATCAACTTAGCTGTGACACTAAATCACTTGATTCATTTGGTTATGTCTGTAACCACATTGCACCAGAAAATCAATGCAATACATTTGCAGTTCTTCACACTAATTCATACTATTCATCCCTCTTTAATCTTAGTTACTACTTGGGAATCGACCGCTTCGCCCTTGCGGCCGTAAATGGCTTTTCTACTGATACAGAATACCTCCCTCTGAACCAGCCTCTGCTGATTCCAATTGAATGCAAGTGTGCAGAAAACGGTTTTTTTCGGGCTGGTCTGGTTAAAACTGTCGAAAAAGGCGAAACCCTTTTCGGGATTTCTCAGTCTCTTGAAGGGTTAACTACTTGTAAGGCTATTATAGAGAGGAATAATAATGTTACTGAGAAAACTAAGGTTAATGTTCCTGTAAGATGTGGGTGTCCAACTGTTTCGGATATCAGTTCAGGTATCAGAATGCTTGTTTCATATCCTGTCATTTCAGGCGATTTCTCGGTCGCATTGTTGGCTAATAAGTTTAATGTAACAGTTGAAGATATAATAAGGGTGAATAAGAGAACAAAATCTATGCTTGAAAATCAGTCATTATCTGTGTTAATTCCACTAAAAGAGAAGCCTTTATTAGGATCACTTGCAATGCCTAGAGAACCCGATTTACAATTCCCGACAGAGCGGAATGTTTCAGGTAATAATATCCGTCACAAGAAGAAGAAGAAAAGGAAAGAGGGGATGATATTAGGGTTTTGTATTGGTTTTGGGTGTTTGGGACTTTTGATTGTTCTTCTGGGTTTAGCTTATTTCTTGAGAAAGCGAAGAAAAGAAGAAGAAAAACGGTTTTTATCATCGAAAATGGTGGATGTTGAGCTGCAACAGCTTAGTCTAAGCATTAGAACTACCAGTGAAAAAAAGGTTTCTTTTGAAGGTTCACAATGCACTTTAGATGGTCAAGTAGTAATGGAACCCACGACCCCGCGTAATATGGTTAGGTTCGAGAGTTACGGTCTAGACGAGCTGAAGACCTCGACCGAGAATTTTGATTCTCATAACCTTATAGAAGGGCGGGTTTATCATGGCCGTCTCAAAGGTAAGAACTTGGCAATTAAATGCACAACAGTCGAGTACATCTCGAAAGTCGACTTAACCCTTTTCCAGGACTCGATTCATAATCACCCTAGTATAATGAGGGTGTTAGGGTCGTGTGTGCGCGGCGAAGAAGATACGGATACTGATTCGTATTTGGTTATGGAGTATGCGAAAAACGGGTCGTTGAAGGACTGGATTCATGGTGGGTTGGCCATGAAAAGTCACTTTATAGCATCATGTTCTTGTTTTCTGACATGGAATCAAAGATTGAAGATTTGTCTGGATGTTGCTTTGGCCTTACAGTATATGCACCAGATAATGCACCCTCTGTATATCCATAGGAACATTAAGAGCAGAAACATTTTCTTGGATGAGGAATTCAATGCTAAAGTCGGGAATTTCGGGATGGCAAAATGTGTTGCAGGTGAAATTGAAGAAAATACAGAATTCTGTTCTAGAAATCCTGTTTCCTGGAATAAAGGGTACCTGGCTCCGGAATACATTAAGCAAGGTACAATTACTCCGAGCATTGATATATTCTCGTATGGTGTTGTTCTGTTAGAAATTATATCAGGTGAAACCCCAGTGATTTGTCGAAAAGAAAGCGGCCAAATTATCAATTTTATCATGCTTTTCGAGAAGATTAAGTCCATATTACAGTCTGAGGATATGGATGAGTTACGAGGATGGATTGATAAAGATTTAGGCGAGAATTATCCGTTTGATGGGGCCGTTAATTTGGCTAATCTAGCGAGGGCATGTGTCGATGAGGATCCGTCTTTAAGGCCAACTGCTGCAGAAATTGTTGACAAGTTATCTAGGCTTGTCGAAGAATCGCCTCAAGATCAACAACACTTTCTTATCAATGAGAGTTCATCAAAGCCTTTGGTTCTCGCTGCTGCAAGTAATACAGTCTGAAACGTCCACGCTCTCGTGTTAAATACAGTCGCGGCTATCCCAAAATTCTTATAACTCGGCCGTCTTCTTCTTCTTCTTCTATACCCTAGATTTAATGCTAAAGTTTTTCTTGCTTATAAGTCTATAAAAGCTTTGTTTACACTTTTAGTTGTTTACAATTTGGAAATAGGTAAATTGGAAATGTATACAGTTTAGCACTAAGGATTGCTTTACAAAAGAATTCAGACTCTGTTGCTCTGTTTATCAAAGATTTTGCTGTATTGTTGTTAAACTCCAGATCCGGATCGCAGGATCTTACGATTCTACGATTTAAAAACTGGTGACCGATCCCGATCCTAGGTATTATCTTAACTTTGTAGGATCGCACGATTCAACTTGCGTCAAATTTTTCCGGGGTAGAATCTTAACCCGATCCTACGATCCTACGCTTATACAACCTGATACTACATTATTAACATTTAATTTTTTTTTCAATTCCTAAAATTTTAGATATGAATTTGAAGATAGAAATCTAATATAAACGAGAATAATTAGTAGGCACATGTTGAGATAAAAGTGTTTTGCTATTTAAGCACAAGATTTTAACATATTTTGATATCACAATTATGTATTTTACTTAATGTGTAGGATCTTACGATTCTAGGATCCGTTCCTACCGATTTGATACTAAGACGCTCATCGATCTAAAGTAGGATATCGATCCTAACAACATTGCTTAGAAAGTTATTCATCAAGTTAAGTAAAACAATGTACTATCAAAAATCACACAAGTTACCTTATAAATTAAAACGGTCTTACAGTGTAAACAGTGACGAAACCAGAATCGATAAAATGTGGGGTTAAATTAGGGTATGTCTTTTTAGTATAGAGTCTAAAAACAAAAAAAAATTCAAGTCAAAAAACGTCCGTCTCTTGTCCGGAATGTTGTGGAGTCTTGAGAGTTGAGACCCGAATACCTTATAGGTAGGATTTAGGAACTACGAACGACGGTGCATGTAAAATAGTCTTTTTGTGAGTTAAATACTCATTCATTACCATGAATAGATGAGTGTTTTTATATATAAAAGGACCGTCTTATACACTAAAACCGTGTTCGTTATTACAAAAGTGAATTCCTCGAAAGTTTAGGTGACTGAATTAGTACTCATTTGATGTTCATAGTTATGCTAAATGTTGGGCATAGGCTTTATAGAATGATGTACATTTTGACTAGTTGGTCAAACTTGAGTAGAAGAGTAGGAAAGCTTTTTGTATTGCTGAAAACCGTGCTCCTTTTTAGCACAAATTTACATTTTTTTTACGACGGCGGATACCATTTTCTTTTATAAAATATCTATGAGAGGTGCGTGTGAAAGCACATAAAAGGTGTCCCACCTTCTCCTTCCTCTTTTGTGAGAGATCACAAACTTGTAACGGGATTAGCCCGTCACGGACAAGACCTGCTGCCTTTTTAGTCTGGAGTCCGAGAGAGTAGCTAGCTTAACTAGTAGTCTAGTACCAGTAGTTTAAGGTTTCCTTTCGTAGCACTCATAATTTGGTATCATCGTCATTATATACACAATTATTTGGTACCTTAGTGCTAAATAATTCATGAAGTGTATGTAGTATCTCGGAAGATAGTTGATAAGGAATTTGGTATAATCTTGGTCATCGAGTTTAATTTGGACGATAATGTTTATAAGCAATGGCTTCGACTATTAATGTTAATAGGATATGAGGTTTATTAGGGTCGGCTATCATTAAACTAGGGTCAGGGTTTATGAGATAATAAATAGTGTATCATATATCATGTAACAAACTCATTTATAATATTTCTACCTTATGCAATTTCCTCCCTGCTATAATCTTAACAAAATATCACCATGTTATTGAATATTTAGCCCACGACATTTGGCAATATCAGCCATTTTATATTCAACTCGAATAATTGATGTATACTTTCGTATACGTTTACTTCATTATATGACCCATTTCTTGACTTACTCTTACTCGTTTCATAGGGTTCAAAGGTTAATATGGTCACGGTAAAAAAAAAAAAAAAGAGAAAGTTATTATGGTGTGCTTCCTTAATGTTTTTTAATCAATAAAAGAGACTAAAAAAAGTGAGAGTGAAGCATATTCTTCAGTTTATTGGGCTGTCAACAAAAATTGGCATTGTACCCGGCATTATGTATTACTCTTAAATACATTTATTTAACTCTATCCTTATAACTTTTGAATTTCACGTTTTGAGCACTTATGAATGTACTACACTACTACTTGTACTCCATAATGGTAGATTGAAAAGCAAATGTTCACTTACATTTACGTCACAAAGAGTCTTGCTTATGAGGGATAATATCCGTCACAAGTTGAAAATGAATACTTTACTTTCACAAAAATGCAAGTGAATATACACGTGGAAGTAAGTGAAGCATCATATAAATAGTACAACTTACATTATGTGAGAGGGACACTATCCGTCTTCAGCTTGTGACGGAAGTATACCAATACAACAGCTCAATGAGGGATAAATTATGCTTAACTGCTTAACTAGTTACAAGATCTCATCGTAAGGTCTTACTAATTGTTTGATTTGAAATAATAAGTAATGAGATAACATTAGAATTGAAGTAAGCATAGAGAAAAAAAAGAAGATATGCGCAAAATAGAGTTGATCATGGTCGGGCTGGATACGGCTTGAGCCAGGTTGACATGTTAAAAACAGGCCATGTATTGGGGTTAAGTCGGGCCGGGCCAAGTCAATGAGCATGTTTATTGAGCCCAAATTCAACCCTTGCGGACTCAAACGAGCCCTCGGGCTAGATCGAGCTGTTTTAGCCTTTACGACTCGTGACACCTTCAAAATATAAAAGCGGCAAAAAGAGTGCACATTGAAAATCAATACCATGAAGTTTATAGCTGCTAAAACTAAAAAATGATTGAAACAATGTTTTAGCAAATTCTACTCCACAATTTTAAGTCAAATGAACTTAAAGTTGACAAGATAACATGAATATAAACTTGGTCGTAGACACTTGCATATCAATAATCAACGTCTTTGACTTTTTGCTTATTTATACAATGTACTAAACTACATCTTACACGAACTATTAAAGTTGGGGCCGCGCTTTGGGCTTTTTTGGGACCGAGAGCTTAGCCTAAATCTACTCCAATTTTTCACATGGGCCGCCTGGACCGGCTTTGGGCTCGTTCTACATGAACAGGCCTCGACTCGTTCTTGTAATCTACACGAACATGCCCGAGTTTGTTCATGTAATTTACATGAATGAGTCATTTTACAATTATTTGACTTATGAATAAATGTGACGAAAGAGTAAAAATAAGTTACGAAATTTAATTAAATCGCGTAGTTGCAAATCAAACCACATTAGAAAAAAATTAACATTTTCAGTGTAAATAAAACCGCTATTTTACGCATATTCGTAACTTTTATACTTATCTTATACGATTAATCGATAAATTAACGAGCTAAATATTTTTTTATTGGTAATCACAAGAGGGTTAAACCCTTGAACAAGAAGAAAATAAAACGAAACAACAAGAACAAAAAACAAAGCTACGACAAAGAACTAAAAACGCACTCCTTACGAACTATCCTCCCGGAGGCACTAGACGTGGCCACGCCACCCCTTGAATATCGCTACGCACTAACCTACCAAGACGTTCCGGTATGTTGTGTCCCTCGTAAATTTCTAGCCTCGAAGTTTGATCCATACTACTCGAAGCAAGCCAATCTGCACAGAAGTTCGCTTCCCGAAAAACATGTGTTACTTTGGCCTGCCACACTGAGTCTTGAATGAAGCTTCGACATATTTGAATCAAAGGAGAGTGAGCCATCGGCAACCTGTCTTTGTCCAACATAAACTCCTCAACCACCGTAGAGTCGGTTTGAATAATGACTTTCTGATAGCCTTGTTCTTTTGCTACGATCAAAGCTCTCTTCAATGCCATAAGCTCAGCGCGTGTTACCGTTGCAATACCAATTTTCTCTGCGAACGTCAATATCAGCTTATCCGATGAATCTCTACATATTCCTCCTGCACCAACTAGCTCGGGATTCCCCTTTGACGCACCATCAATGTTGAAAGCCACCCATTGGACTTACCCAAAGGCTACCGGTCTACCAAGGCTAGTAGGCTACGAAGACAAGAGTTAACTTGAAATGCCTGAAATAAAATTAGGGGGAAAATGAGTAAAATATAGAAATGGAGAAAGTACTACGGAGTATTAAACAAGCCAAATTTTAAATCGTCCATTGGACTTACCCAAAGGCTACAAGTCTACCACCTGCAACGACAATCCCCAAAGCTACAACTGTAACCAACACCGCGACAACCACCAATAACTTGAACGAACACCTCAACTGTAACAATGGCGGCCACAAATCATCTAACAAAGACAATCTCATCTTTATCTCTCTCTTCTTCAACTCACACACCACTCATATCTACTACTTCCTCTTTCTTAATCGTCTCTTCTCTTCGCCCTCGTTTCAACCCTCTCACTAACAAACATCTTAATTTCACTTACACCCCTTCTTTTAATTTTAAACCCGTTTGCTGTTCTTCGTCCTCTTCTTCTTCGGCTTCTTCGTCTTTTGGGTCTCGATTAGAGGAGACTGTCAAGAAGACCATCACTGAGAATCCTGTTGTTGTCTATTCCAAAACTTGGTGTTCGTAAGTTGTGCTTTCATTCTTCTGTTAATTTGTTGCTTTTAGCATTGATTGTGTGTGTTTTGAATTGGGTTTGTTGCAAATTTGGATTTCATTAGGTTTTTAATTGCAAGATTGGATTTTTTTTGGTTTGGTTTGCAATGTTGTAGTATAATCATCAAAGTTTGCAATTAAAAATCGTTATTTTCCTTGTTTTCAGTGTTCTTTTTACATTTAGTGAATTGGGTTTTGTTGAAAAATAAGGACTAACCTTATGCGGAAGCAATGGGATGGTTGTGTTAACTATACAAAATTCAATAGGTTCCTTCCAAATGCTGAAAGAATCTTGTTTTTAATACTTCTGTTTTTGTGATAGATTGTTTTGTTTTGTAGCTTTCTGCATTGTTTATGTACTTGGCGAATTGGGTCTGTTGCAAATTGGTAATTGGTACTTCGTATCTTTTTGGGTTCTATACTGCAGAATTGCATCTTTGTTTGGTTTGCTCGGCAATGTTGTAGTGTAATCCTTGACGTTAAAAAATAATTCGTTTTTTTCCTGGTTTTCAGTGTTCTTTTTTTCATTAAGGGTGTGTTTGAATTTGGAGAGAAAAGGAAGGGAGGGGGAGTATGTGATTTAAAATCACTCGTTTGGATAGCAAATGAGGATAGAGGGAAATGGAGGGGGAGAGATTTGGAGGGATCCATTTTCCCTCCTCAACGCCTAATCAAAATCTCTCCACAATAGGCAAGATTTGGAGTAAAATTGTATCCAAACCCACTCCACTCCCCCTCTCTTTCTCTTCTCTTCTTTCCCCTTCCCTCATTCCCCCTCCCCTCCCTTTCCCTTCACTTTTGCTATCCAAACACACCCTAAGTGAAAGGTGTATGCCATTTTTTGTTTCTTTTGGGTTTTATTGTGTGTTGGTGTATGCCATTTTTTTTTTTTTTTTTTTGGGTTTTATTGTGTGTTTGTTTGAAGTTAAGATAAGAAAAACCCAACTTTGGAAAGCTTTGTTTGATTGATATTAGTAGACAGTCCTAGCAATATTTTCGACATTTGGTTGTTTGTTGAACTTGGTTAATTGAGTGTTGCTGTCTGCTTTTGATTTCTTTTTGTTCAAATGTGTGTGCTATGTGATTGAAGGTATTCGTCTGAAGTGAAAAATCTATTCAAAAGACTTGGGGCGGATCCGCTAGTTATTGAATTGGACGAATTGGGTATGCTCTTTTTTCTTTCTTTTCTGAATGCAGTTCTGCTCATATTAATCATGCTTAGTGATTCTATTTGCAGATGTGTTAATATGATGTATACATCATATTGCTCCAATTTGCAGTGGTAATTGATGTTATTAGCTATGTATAGTTTGTCACTCATGGTTGCAACTCGCAATGTCCTTTAGTTTTACGTATACTTTATTTTATTCTCTTGGACTGTAACACCAGATTTTGGGGGCGTATATGGTTACTTGTGTTCGTGTCTTAGTGATACCTTTTTCTGGGACTTTAAGAGTTAAGACTTTTAGTACTGACAACAGAGCTTCGAAATGAAGCCTTTTTATTGTCTGATGGTGCTACCATGCTTATTTAAAAGTTTAGTGTAGGAATTAGTGTTGGAGTCGTAGGAATTAGGAACACTGAGACGGTGAGACCTATGCAAGAAAATAACCTTTAGGTGAAGTTATGAGAAACAAGCTTTTGACTCAACAACTGCTACTCAAACATTTCACGCGGGTTGCATAAAACAGCATCAGTGTAATATTGTGCCGCTCGTTGATTAAAGGTCCTGATGTTCTGTCGATAGTTGATACTTAGATTCCATCCATCTAAATTTGGCCAAGTTCTCAAGTATGATTTCACATGCAAATCTGTGCCGAGTTTGTGTGAAAAAAGCCATTTTAATTTAGCGTCCTTGGAGGGTATGAGCGAAATTGGGATGAGCGTGCTTCAAGATGGAGGTGAGTAATTTAGCGTGGTAGTTGCACTCTTGCGCTGTAATTTTCTAATTAAGAGGGCCATGGGCTTTTATACTGGTTGCTTTCTTTTATAAAAAAATGACTAATGTCTGCTTTTCAATTGACTTTATGAAAAATTTCCAATTTGGATTTGGACATTTGCTTCTCTCTTGTAAGACGGGTTCTTCCCTCATAGTTTTCTATTAGCGCATATGGTCTTTTGTAAGGATCCCAGGCAGTTAGTTTTGTGAAGAAAATGCCATCTTTTGTGGGCGGATTTTCTCTAATCAGCACGTCTCTCCTGAGAACTATATCTTTCGCGTTTTAGGATCCTTGAACTAGTTGTTGAGCGGGGAAATTGTAGTGTGTACAATGCATCATTTTGAGACTGAAGAAGCGGTTTTAAACTGCGGCATTTATCAACATTTTGTTTCTCACTAAAGTACTGAAGGATGAGAATCCAGTAGTTTGTATGATTATAGAGTTATGGTTAAAATCTGTGGCAAGATGAAGTGCCCTGCCCTCATCAGATATTTACCCTGCATAACCATTCCTCTCTAGAGTAACCATTCCTTGCTATTGGTTTGTTGTGTGTAGAATGTGAAAGCGCAACCACAGAAAAAGGAGGTGTTAAATCCTGCAAGTGAGACAGTTGTTTCTTTTTGAAATTGTGTCCGTTTTCTTTTTGGGATGGGCGAACTAGTCAGTTTTGGATAGCAAGAATTTTGAGATATTGGGGACATGTTATAGTCTTAGAAGTGTGCGTCAGGAGCACCGAGTTACTGGCTAAAAACGCCTTAGATGTTACTTTTTATGCAATTTCCATACTTTTTTCTTCTAGTTGTTTTATCATGCACTCATGCCCTTCCCTTTGGCCTGATTACCCCTACCGTAATTTGGATGTGCTTATTTTAGTTGTGAATTAGCAGGGTCAAACATGCTGTTCTCTGCACAGTTTTATTACGGGTCACATGTGTTAACACTTGAGAATGCTTGGAAATGCCGTACATCCAATTTTCCTTCCTCCCGCCATCTATGGCCCATATGATGTTGCTGCCTTAAGGCTTAAATTATGGGAGCCTAATGCTCTGAGGTAATGTTGTTATAAAATTCTGAGATGTTGTACCTTAAACTTGTAGGTGCACAAGGGCCTCAACTACAGAAGGTACTGGAGAGACTTACTGGCCAACACACCGTTCCTAACGTTTTCATTGGTGAGTAATCTTGCCGAGAATTTCTTAGTTTTTTTTCATGTACCATGGCTTCAAATACGACAAGATATATGTTTAATAAGATTGAAGGTGTCTCCGGGCCTTTATACGATTTGTGCCTCGTTTAGTTGTTATACTAAAAAAATTTCCTCACAAAAAAGAAGAAAAAACGTACATTATTTTTGTCGATTTTTCTAAAATGTGCCCATGTTAAATGCACCTGAAAAGAAAAGTTTGAGAATTAATATCTCATTGGAAAATGAAAAAGTGACGACCTCAAAACCCCTCAAAAAACTCACAAAGTGGAAACCCAGCACACGGTATGGGGTACGGGAAAGCCTGTGCAAACTAACCACTCTTCAAGCCCAATGGACATTTGAGTGAGGGAGCGTAATAGGAATATTAATCGTAGTTGGGCCTAACCATTACCTTAAAGGTTTGGTTGAGATGGTTCATCTATTACCAACGTGCCTCTGAAATTCATCAGCCTTTTACCTCTAACCTTGGCCTCTTTTAGTCTTAAACTTTGATTTGATTTGATTTGCTTGTGATTACCGAAGGCTTACATTTAATCTTGTCTCTGATCAGGGGGCAAACACATTGGCGGTTGCACAGGTATTTCACTCCCCATGTTTATACACTTATCCAAATTGCAACTTTTTTGTTCGATGCAGTCAGTCAAAATAGTGGTAGCTGTGTTTAAGTTAGCTACTGTATTAAGCTTCTAAAGGTTCTTCAATCTATCTATCGAATGCTTCTGCCAATGTGTCTTCTGATTCATACTCGTATGTTTCTATTGTTTGCAATTTGTGATACTTTCTACTTATATTTAGTTTTCTAAATGCCAAACCCTAAACCCTAAACCCTAAAACCCTAAACCTTAAACCCTAAACCCTAAAACCCTAAACCTTAAACCCTAAACCCTAAACCCTAAACCCTAAACCCTGTAAATGCCACCACAATTATCATAGTATTAGTTGCCGTCTTCTAGATCTCTCTCCCTTAAGGAGCAGCCTGCAGGGCCGTCTGTTATGGTGTGCGCAAGTTCTGCTTGCACAGTTGCTTTTATTTCCTGGTACTCGTACATTTAGGGACCCTGTACATATTGGCATACATTAAACTATTTATCAGAAAAAAATAGTCCCTCGTACTCGTCTATTTAGGGACCCTGTGCATATTGGCAAAGACGCATACCCTCAACCCTGAACGGTAAATCCAGAACCTATGGTCCCCAGTCCCCACACCCCAAGACGTGTGAGACGGCCTTGAGTTAGTGTTAACGTTCCGTTGCTTGCTTGTTGAATTGATGCAGATACTGTGAAGCTGAACCATAAAGGAGATCTTGAGCCATTGCTTGCTGAAGCAAATGCTAAAAGCCCACCCACCTAAACGTCATCAACTAGACTACAACAGGATATATGATCACTTTTGTCTTCGTACGACTGGATTTTTGTGAAATTCTGTTCTGAGATTACTTATTCTCATTCATGATTCATTTGCGCCATTGATTACACGATTTATAAAACTTGCTACTTTGTAGTAACTTTAAAACACGAGTGATGCGTGTTATGAAAAGTTCTTGTTCATGTATGTTCGGTTGTTACATTGTACTGAAGTCACTTTTAAGCACGTCGTAGCTACTTCTTTAATTTTAAACTATAGTTGGAAGTGTTGTTCTGAAATTTATGGGCGGCTTAAGCAAGAACGACTAAAAATGACGTTTTAAATGGGAAAAGAGAAGGGAATGGAGGTAAATTCTTGAACATGGACACGTGCCCGGGAGGCGACATCCTAGTTGGGAGGTCAGAAGCGGAGGAGGATAGATGCTTGTGGTGGCGCCGTGGCAGCATGTTGTCAACTATGAGGTAGAAGGTTTTATAGTCTATATATCTCAACCATTGGCAGGCCTTAGGCCGGCTTAATTTCAGCTCCTTTCAATTTTGCTTGGTTGTATTCCGTTAAGTTTTATTTATGATTAATCAATTGTGTTCAATTAATCTCTTCACAAAATTAACGTTTAATTCAACTAAATTCACTTCAACTTAGTTCAACCCAATTTAGTTCAATTAAGCTCACCTCAAATTAATTCAATTCAGCTCGTTTCAGTCGAAAAAAACAGGGCCTTAATCTTTTGTTTACATTTAATAAAATTATATGTTACAAAGAAACTTGTTCCTAGTCGCTCAATTCGACTCTTGTTCCTTTGCAGCCATATACGATAAGAACGAGTCAAAACAGTTGCACTGTTGATGCTTCTTTGAAGTTTACAACCTCGATCCCACCCTCTCACGCGCACTGCGCTATAGGATCCTTGCTCTGTTGCTCATCATATGATTCATATCCATAATTGTCATGCTATAGGAACATTCAAACATCTATTTTCGTCGCAAATTCAACTTCCATCTTACTAGCTTATCCATGGCCTAAGCAGTAAGTAACCAACCATCAACCATCCTTGAAACGAATGCTCGAACTTGCTAGCTGCGCCACTAATAACAAATCATTCATTTTACTATTAATAATAGTTGCTGCACGTCGGACAATCGAAGCTAGCAGGCTACCACTCCCAGCTATCCCTGTGGCACACACAATTCTACTGCATGCCATGGTAATGCACTAATGGTAGCTACTAGTATTAGTAGTGCGATGCCCATTATATTCACTCCTTTCATCATTTAACCCACTTACCAATTATCCTAACCTGACCGACGTCAATAAATATATACACTTGTAACCATTCTAAGATATTATGTCTAACAAAAACGAGTCATCAACACTAATGCTTCTTCTTCTTAAACTAATAATATCATCATACACTGGCCACCACGAATTAGGATTTGCAATTAAGGGCACGCAAAATCTGAGCGGAGTGCCGGAGTCGGACATGTAATAACGTAACAAAACTTGCGAATTTTTCCTTAACTTGTGAACACGAGTGTCCCTGTTAAGCTCTCTAAATCCGCCACTGTCATCAAGGACTGTTTTATCTAGGGATGAGAAAAAATATACGATACAATTTTATAATACGGATACGATACGGTATACGGTTTGAATTATACGGATTTCCGTATACACGATACAGTTTTCACAAAACCGTACCGTATCCTGGTCGGGCAAAAACGAAACCGTATATACGGTTTTCGACACGGAAACGCAAAGTTAGCCTTCAACTTCCATTTTTAATGTTTATTTATGACTTATTTTACTAACCTATCTCAATAAAAAAATTGGTCCGACATCAAATGTAGACCTGTTAGAAGTAATTATTGACACTTGAATAACTACAATATTTAATTAGGCACCAAAGCGTTTCCGTATATACAATTAAACCTTATCGAATCCGTATAGTGATTTTTGCGATTTTTAAAATTGTATACCCGATACGGTTTTCAAAACCGTACCGAATATACGATTTTGCTCACCACTAATTTTATCGTTTTAAGGTAACTTTAGCGAACTAGAACTAAATAACTAGGGGTATAACACTTGGTAAATTCTAAGGCATTCTTATGAAAATAAAAGTTAGCATTATGAACTGAGTGGTGATCAGCACTAGTTATAGTGGAGAGTGGAGACTTGTACGTGTGAATCTAAACGACCACGATTCCTGCCATCGTAGCATCGTTTGTCAACTTAACCCACAAATTCTTAACATCAACGGTCCAATTTCATGACACGTACTTCTGCATGTTACGTACTGTTTGGTCCTTCTCTTACTATAAATAGCTAAGGAATGTTGAAGTTGTTAGGATATAAAAATTGTCATCTTGATTGTTGATTACATAAAAACGATTATATTGGTTTAGTTCGAGAGTTTAGCAAACAAGCTTTATATAGAGTTAAATAAAAGTAGGCACATTGTTATTGTGAAGTGTGTGTCTTAATTCACTTGTGAGAATCATGAAACGAGCATCATTATGTTTTGGAGTGTCATTGGCACTCCTATGCATGGATTTGTTGTCCGTTGGTGTTGTACATGGGAGAGTACCTAGGGAAGATGTTGTTCTAGGTGGGACGAAGGGCTATGTTAGGGTTGGGGTCACTGGTGATAATGGTAAACTTAAGTATCCTCGGGCAAGTAATGAGCCCGTGGAGATAAAAAATGAATTAGATAATGTAAGAGATTGTATAGTAAATAATGGTGATGATAGTCAGCAAATAAATTGTGGTTATGAACACGGAAGTGGTGGTGGTGTCGGCGGTGCTATTGGTGGCGGTGTCGGTGGTGGTGTAGGAGGAGGAGTTGGAGGTAGTGGTGGGTTTGAAGGAGGGGGTGAAGGTGGCGGTGGTGGAGGAGGAGTTGGTGTTGGTGGTGGAATTGGGGGAGGAGGTGGTGTAGGCACTGGCGGTGGAGTTAGCGTCGGTGGAGGCATTGGCGGTGGGGTTGGCGGGGCTGTTGGAGGTAGTGGAGGAGGAGGTGGTAGTGTTGGCACGGGCGGTGGGGTTGGTGGGGCTGTTGGAGGTGGTGGAGGAGGAGGTGGTAGTGTTGGCACGGGTGGTGGAGTTGGGGCTGGTGGAGAGGTTGGTGCGGGCGGGGGCGTTGGTGTTGGTGTTGGTGGTGGAATTGGGGGAGGAGGTGGTGTAGGCACTGGCGGTGGAGTTAGCGCCGGTGGAGGCATTGGCGGTGGGGTTGGCGGGGCTGTTGGAGGTGGTGGAGGAGGAGGTGGTAGTGTTGGCATGGGTGGTGGAGTTGGGGCTGGTGGAGAGGTTGGTGCGGGCGGGGGCGTTGGTGTTGGAGGTGGGGTTGGAGCAGGGGGAGGTGTTAGACATAGGGGTAGAGGTAGAGGTAAGGGAGGAAGTGGTGGCACTGGTGGAATCAGAGGAGGAGGTAGTGCAGGGGCTGGTGGTGGAGTTGGCACTGGTGGAGGCGTTGGTGTTGGAGGAGGAATTGGTGGAGGTGGTGGAGTTGGAGCTGGTGGAGCGATTGGTGCGGGCGGAGGCGTTGGTATTGGAGGTGGGGTAGGTGCAGGTGGAGGTGCTAGAGGTAGGGGTAAAGGCAGAGGTAGAGGTAGAGGAGGAAGTGGCACTGGTAGATTCGGGGGAGGAGGTAGTGCAGGGACTGGTGGGGGAATTGGTGCGGGTGGAGGTGTTGGAGGGGGTATTGGTGGAGGTGGAGTTGGAGGTGGAGGTGAGGGAGGAATCGGTGTGGGTGGTGGAATTGGGGGAGGAGGAGGCGTAGGCGCTGGTGGTGGAGTTGGCGGAGGGGTTGGTGCTGGAACTGGAGGTGGAGTTGGGGGCAGTGCTGGTGGTGGAGTTGGCGTTGGTGGAGGCATTGGTGCAGGCGGAGGAGATGTAGGTGGGAGTGTTGGTGCTGGAGGTGAAGCTGGCGCTGGCGGAAGTGTTGGTGCGGGAGGTGGAGGCGGTGCAAGTGGAGGTGTTGGTGCAGGAGGTACAGGTGTTATAGGTGGGGGTGCTGGTGTTGGAGGTGGAGTTGGTGGAAGTGTTGGCGCTGGAGGTGAAGGCGGTGCAAGTGGAGATATTGGTGCAGGAGGTAGTGGTGGTGTTGGTGGAGGTGCTGGTGTTGGAGGTGGAGTCGGTGGAGCTGGAGGTGTTGGTGCTGGAGGTAAAGGTGGTGCAAGTGGAAGTGTTGGTGCTGGAGGTAGAGGTAGTGTAGGAGGAGGTGTTGGTGTTGGAGGTGGAGTAGGTGCTGGAGGTGGAGTTGGAGCTGGCGCCGGTGGAAGTGTTGGTGCTGGAGGTGAAGCTGGAGCTGGCGTTGGTGCTGGTGGGGGTGGCAGTGCAAGTGGTGGTATTGGTGTTGGAGGTAGTGGAGGTGTTGGTGTTGGAGGTGGAGTTGTTGCTGGTGGAGGTGTTGGTGCTGGAGGTAGAGGTGGTGCAGGTGGAGGTGTTGGTGCTGGAGGTAGAGGTGGCGCTGGTGGAGGTGTTGGTGCTGGAAGTGGAGTTGGCGCTGGTGGAAGTGTTGGTGCCGGAGGGGGAGGCGGTGCAAGTGGAGTTGTTGGTGCTGGAGGTAGTGGAGGTGTTGGTGTCGGAGGTAGAGGTGGTTTAGGTGGTGGTGTGGGCGCTGGAGGTGGAGCAGGCACTGGTGGAAGTGTTGGTGTTGGAGGTGGAGGCAGTGCAAGTGGAGGTATTGGTGTTGGAGGTAGAGGTGGTGTAGGTGGAGGTGGAGGTGTTGGTGGTGGAGGTGGAAGTGTTGGTGTTGGAGGTGGAGGCAGTGCAAGTGGAGGTATTGTTGCTGGAGGTAGTGGAGGTGTTGGTGTTGGTGTTGGAGGTGGAGCCGGTGCCGGTGGAGGTATTGGTGCAGGAGGTGTAGGCGGTGTAGGTGGAAGTGTTGGTGGTGGAGGTGTAGGTGGTGCAGGTGGAAGTGTTGGTGTTGGGGGTAGAGGTGGTTTAGGTGGAGGTGTTGGTGTTGGTGCTGGTGCTGGAGGTGGAGCAAGTGCTGGAGGAAGTGGAGGTATTAGTGCTGGAGGTAGTGGAAGTGTTGGAGGTGGAGTCGGTGCTGGTGGAGGTGTTGGTGCTGGAGGTGGAGGCGGTGCAAGTGGAGGTGTTGGTGTTGGAGGTATAGGTGGTTTAGGTGGAGGTGTTGGTGCTGGAGCTGGAGCTGGCACTGGTGGAAGTATTGGTATCGGAGGTGGAGGCGGTGCAAGTGGAGGTATTGGTGCGGGAGGTGGAGGCGGTGCAAGTGGAGGTGCTGGTGTTGGAGGTAGAGGTGGTCTAGGTGGAGGTGTCAGTGTTGGAGGTGGAGCTGGCACTGGTGGAAGTGTTGGTGTCGGAGGTGGAGGTGGTGCAAGTGGAGGTATTGGTGCAGGAGGTAGTGGAGGTGTTGGTGGTGGAGGTGGTTTAGGTGGAGGTGTTGGTGCTGGTGCTGGAGGCGGAGCAGGCGTTGGTGGCAGTGGAGGCATTGGTGTTGGAGGTAGTGGAAGTGGAGGTGTTGGGGGTGGAGTCGGTGCTGGAGGTGGAGGCGGTGGAAGTGGAGGTGGAGGTGTTGGTGTTGGAGGTACAGGTGGTGTAAGTGGAGGTGTTGGTGTTGGCGGGGGAGCCGGCGCTGGTGGAATTGTTGGTGCTGGAGGTAGAGGTAGTGCAAGTGGGGGTATTGGTGCTGGAGGTAGTGGAGGTGTTGGTGTTGGAGGTGGAGGCGGTGCAAGTGGAGGTGTTGGTGTTGGAGGTATTGGTGGTCTGGGTGGAGGTGTTGGTGCTGGAGGCGGAGCTGGCGCTGGTGGTAGTGTTGGTGTCGGAGGTGGAAGCGGTACAAGTGGAGGTATTGGCGCTGGAGGTAGTGGAGGTGTTGGTGTTGGTGTTGGTGCTGGAGGTGGAGCAGGCGTTGGTGGCAGTGGAGGCATTGGTGTAGGAGGTAGTGGAGGTGGAAGTGTTGGGGGTGGAGTCGGTGCTGGTGGAGGTCTTGGTGCTGGAGGTGGAGGCGGTGGAAGTGGAGGTGCTGGTGTTGGGGGTAGAGGTGGTGTAGGTGGAGGTGTTGGTGCTGGAGGGGGAGCTAGCGCTGGTGGAGGCGTTGGTGCCGGTGGTGGAGGCAGTGCAAGTGGAGGTATTGGTGTTGGAGGTAGTGGAGGTGTTGGTGCTGGTGGTAGTGGAGGTGTTGGTGTTGGAGGTGGAGGCGGTGCAAGTGGAGGTGTTGGTGTTGGAGGTAGAGGTGGTTTGGGTGGCGGTGTTGGTGCTGGGGGTGGAGCAGGCGCTGGTGGAAGTGTTAGTGCTGGAGGTGGTGGAGGTGTTGGTGGTGGAGGTGGAGTTAGAGTTGGTGGTGGAGGTGGAGGTGGAGGCGGTACAGGTGGAAGTGTTGGTGCTGGAGGTAGAGGCGGTGTAGGTGGAGGTGTTGGTGTTGGAGGTAGAGGTAGCGTAGGTGTAGGTGGAGGTGGAGTCGGCGCCGGTGGAAGTGTTGGTGTTGGAGGTGGAGGCGGTTTAGGTGGAAGTGTTGGTGCTGGAGGTGGAGCTGGCGCTGGTGGCAGTGTAGGTGCTGGAGGTGGAGGCAGTGTAGGTGGAGGTGTTGGTGTTGGAGGTAGAGGTGGTGTAGGTGGAAGTGGTGCTGGAGGTGGACTTGGAGCTGGTGGAGGTATTGGTGCTGGAGGTGCAGGCGGTGTAGGGGGGAGTGTTGGTGCTGGAGGTGGCGCTAGTGGAGGTGTTAGTGCTGGAAGTGGCGCCGGTGGAAGTGTTGGTGCTGGTGGTGGAGGCGGCGTTGGTGCTGGTAGTGGAGGCGGCGGCGGTGGAGTTATTGGTGCTGGAGGTGGAGTTGGTGTTGGTGGAATTGTTGGTGCTGGCGGTGGACTTGGCCTTGGCGGAATTGTAGGCGCTGGAGGTAGTGTTGGAGGTGGAGGTGGAGGTGGCAGTGGTGGAGTCGTTGGTGCCGGAGGAGGAGGCAGTGTTGGTGGAGGCGTTGGTGCTGGTGGTGGAGTCGGCGCTGGTGGAAGTGTTGGTGGTGGAGGTGGAGGTAGAGGTGGAGGTGGTGGTGGTATAGGCACTGGTGGCGGAGTTGGTGCTGGGGTTGGTGCTGGAGGTGGTGCTAGAGGTGTAATCGGTGCTGGCGGAGGTGTCGGTGGTATAATTGGGGGCGGTGGTAGCGGTGGAATTGGCGCTGGAGGAGTTGTCGGTGCGGGAGGTAGTGTGGGCATTGGAGCTAGTGGTGGTATAGGTGTCGGAGGAGGTGGAGGTACTAGTGCTCATGGGACGAGCAATGTCCTCAAGCACAACTGAAACAATATATTTGTTTCACAACAAATTATATTAATGTAATTAATGTTTTGAAACTTAATATATAATTATATATTATTGTAACTTCTAGGATTGTCTTATTTTTATTTGTATAAACATAATAATGTGAAACTCAAGACAATTTGATATATAAATATTATAATGGTGCTTTCATTTGTTATATAGTCTAATAGTTTAAATTTAATAAAACATTAATCAAGCATTCATTACAATTTCAGTATAATGTTTTATCATCGGTATTGCGGCATAGCTTAGTAGCCTAAGCACAAGATTATAGTTAAATTTTGGTGTTCTGAGGAATTTTTTGGTTTATAAATACTGCAAATTAGGTGAAATTCTCGTATTATGCACGGGGTATTTTGTAATTGTTTATATCTACTTCCTATATACTTATTGTATTTATAGCTACGTTGATAATTTTAGCACTTAATTGTGATATATTTACAGAGTTTAAATTTTTTGAAGTATATTTACAGAGTTTAGCGCTATCTTTGCCGAAGTGACATAGCAATATTTAAGCATTTTACTATAAAATTAAAAGACAATTACCTGTTGATCAAGTTGTCGGTCACCGAGTCTTTTTTGAGCAAATATTATCCAACGTTGGGTTTATTTTGAAATAAAACATAACTTGGTTTATTTTGAGAAGATAGGTAATAGTTTAGATTATGACAGTTAAAAAAATACATAAGTATACTAATAATAAAAAAACACGGGATCAGTATTTCTAATAAAAAATCCGTCAATTTTGAAACCATAACAAATAAAATTTGCCTTTTACATTAGTAATGAAGTAGATCAGATTTTATGGCAGAAAAAAATAGTCTATTTTAATAATTGATGATTTATAATAATTTATATATTTCTCATTCAATTTTTATGTTGAATTATATTTTTACTAATTAGTCAAACATATTTATGAATAACCAAATATTTAAAAATAGATCCATATATTTGTTGTACGGACATAAAACTAGTATTACCAATAATTTAAGTTAAGACAATCACCTAAAATTTGTGTTAATGTTATTTTGGCCTTAGGCTTGGTCTTGCTGTCCTAAACCAGATTAAATGGATTATATGGAGTACAAGATATACGGATTGTAGGTGAGAAAGATGATTAGCTTAAACAAAGAGTTTTGCTGAAGACGGATACTATCCGTCACAAGTATTCTTATTATTGTATATTTCCTCCATTCCAATCAATTATATACATTTGTTTTATTCACGTTTGTCAGTACCCGTTTTCTTTTGTTAATAGTTACATATCGAAACAATTATAAATTTTGATATGCACAATGTAATCAGTAAGATAATTTAAACAAGATCTTACGTAAGTATCTTTTATGTTATATATTAGAAGTTGTGTCGAAAATTTACTCGACTTATAAATAGTGTCCAACAAGTGAAATGTATAAAATTGATTGGAATTGATGAAGTACTACGGAGTTGATCTAATGCGTATATTGGTGGGAAAATTAGAATTTAGGGAATTAAAAGGAGTTGATGATTTACAACGGACACACACAAATATAGAATTTAATAACAACTATTAATTCTTCTAACAATGTTTGAGAAATCACATCCACCATTTTCATAATATATTTGTTGCTCATTTTACTTCTTGAATCTCATCCAATGCATAGTTGTTGGTTGACACATTTGCGTAATTCACCTTGTTGAATCTCACCACAACCGGGTATCTAGTTTTCGGATCCTACATACGGGTCAAATTGTACGTAAGGTTTCATTCCGAGATAATAAACAAAAATAGATAGATAGATAGATAGATCGGGTACCTGGTCAACAGCAACCACGGAACCGACGCCCTTGTACCAATATGATTCCTTCCTTAGAATTTTCACCTACATATTCAAAATTATTTACATAATGTTTCATACATTTCACATGCGGTAAAACTTGGTATATACAATCAAGTAGTGTTAATTTAGTGATAATTGAGTTAAACTTTAAAGTTTGTAGAAATGCAGGAGTGGAAAGGTTTCATGTTCGATTACCAACTAGCTAGGGCGATGAGTCCGATGGGCGATGAGTCCGATGGGCGATGACCGCTTGGCCATTACAACCCCCGAGGGGTGGTTTACATTGTCCATGTGGTGGTGCGGGAATGTATGAGCCCGGGATTAAACCCCTCGTCACAAAAAAACTTGGTACATACATGCGTGTGATGAGTAGGGTTTAATGTGGAGTTTGTGTAAAACTGTTTTTGTTAGGGTGCAAACTCATATCCCACAGCGGCAATGTAAAGATAAAATATCATTTTTATAGGTGTCCTGAAAATATAATATTACGAGGCATTTTGGGAAGGAGTAAAGAGTAAATCCATGAAGGCTTGGCCCAAAGTGGACAATCTCGTACTATTATGGATGCTGGACATCAGGGCAGCAGAGGCCCAACAAAGCCGTGGATTTAGACAATGGCATGACTTAGAAAATTAAAAAATGGTAATAAGAAGCATATAGAAGCATATAATAGTACGACTTCTTTTGGGAAGGAGTAAAGAGTAAATTCGTGAGGGCTTGGCCCAAAGTGGACAATCTCGTACTATTATGACAGTGGACACCAGCGCAGTAGAGGCCAACAAAGCCGTGGATTTAGACAATGGCATGACGTAGAAAACTAAGAAATTGTAATAAGAAGCATAAAGAAGTGAAACCTTGGAACCCCTAGTAGGACCAATAGGTGGCGGCTTAGGCTTGGCAGCAGGAGGAGTAACGGGTTCAGCGGCGGCGGCAGCGGGAGGGGCAGCAGCCTCTTCAGCCCGGACAACAAGCCTAGTGTTCCTAAAGGAGAGCTTGTTAGGATGGTGCATGGGAGTCAGCCCTACTAAAGAGGCTATAGATGATGCCATGCTACAACTTGACATTATTATTTTACTAATCTTGTTGTGGTTACTTTTGCCTGCAAATGCTGAGTAAAGTGTTACAGAATAATGTGTGCAGTGTGTTTGTTTTTCATGTGCATTATTTTTGGTGTTTGGGTATGGTTTTGGAGATGAATATTTTTGCAACAAGTAGTAGTATGACACCTGGTAGTACGATATCTGCTCTTTGTGGTTCATTTAACTCATGTTATCTTTTTCATTGCTTTGGATATGTCCATGCTGGCTTTTTCTTATATATTTCCCGAATGATTTTCACTGGATTGACCATCTCCGACTAGGGTTTTCAAGGAGGTCACGACCTTGTTAAATCATCGTAATTATGTAATTAAGACACTAATTTTGGTGACCTTGAAATTTTCGAGGTCAATTTGTGACCCTGAAATCGGTTGGTGACCTTCTTGGTGACCTTTGGCGTGTCAAAGTATAATTAACTTATTATATTGTTTGGTCGAGTAGCGAATGTAATTAATGAAAAATGTTGGTCACAACCTTCGGCTTGGGAGGGTGAAAGTGGATTAAGATAATTAAGGTAAGATTAAGAGAAAATGTTGGTGACTCAATCAGCGTGAGCTTTTGCTTGAGGATGGTCTAAAGGTAGTATTGAGTGGCACATACTGTTTTTGGGGACAGCGATCATGCGTTACTAAATAAAACTTTCTAGGAATAAAAGAAAAGCTTAGATAGTGTAAAAAATAAACAATTATTTGTAGTCCTCAAAGATGTCCCTGATAGAATGATCAACTCTATTATTACATGCGATTTGAAGTAGCAGCTTCAAGCAATCCAAAGAGACACAGAGATGTAACATGAGCCTGTTCCTACCCACCAAAGAACCATCTCTACTCTTAAAGCCTCTACTTATAGTGTCGTTTTTGCCTTCATGTATCTGCTAATATTCTTTCAATCTCTTGACCATTTGCATCATAAACCATAAAATCAATTGCAGCTTCGAATTCTTGTGCCAGCTTGTATCCACTCTTACATGAGGCGCCGCAAACGATCTAGACCCATCTGCAATAAAAAAAGGGGGAAACCATTGTGTATACGAACACTCTCCATCTTGTCTCCGCTCTCCATAGTGAGATTGTCAGTCTCCCTCTTAAAAAGATTAGGCCTTAGAGCCTTTTGAATATCATCCTCTTTTTGTGAACCGACTCATAAAAGATTGGGATAGGGGTGCTTTTTCGGTGAAAATAACCTAATTCCTTTTGTTCCAAAGCCCCCACAAAATAACCTCGAACATACGGACTCTAAAATTCTCATCATCCAAGCTGCCCAAGTATTACATCCAAGTAATGATCTATTCCGAAATGTTTATAAAAGAGCGGAAGTCCGTCCTAATCCCAAGCTCAGATCCAGTCCAAATTTTAGCCGCTTTCCCGCAGTCTCTTAGGATATGCTCCCTAGTTTCCATAAAACCATATGGACTTTGACATAAAGAACAGCAATAATCTCCTTTGAACTTTCTTCTCTTGAACTCTTCCCCCGTTGGTAGAGTGTTGGCTAGAATCTTCCAAACAAAAATCTTCCATTGATTTGGAATCGGAATTCACCATAGTTTTTTTCTGCAGAAAGCCTCTCATTTCTCTTATCCGCCAATTATCTCTATAAGAGTCTTTTGAACTTATGAACTCTTGAAAAATCATACCGTATCGACTCTTTACCGTATACCTTTCATCCCTTGAAAAAGGCCAGAAAACCCCATCTTTTCGTCTAGAGATATCGTACAATGTTCGTGAAAGATGTCCCCAATCAGTGACTCATTCCAGACGCAAGGATGCAACATAAGATCTTTCACTTGCAGGGACATAAAATGTGTAGAGTGTAAGTCGAGCAAACAATCTTTCGGGCATGGCATACATCCATCAACCCATTTAGCAGTCCACACATTCATATCTGACTGTAAACCCGTCTTGCATCCCACGTGGGACAACACTCACTCAAGGCCCAAAAAGACGCTCTTAGAACCCCCAAGATGTAGTATTCGCTATCTTAAGACTCTGGTAAGTACTGATCTGCTTTGAACCAAAGAATTTTGTTAAAAGGATTAACAAAAAAAAGAGTCTTAATCGTACACCAAGAGTCACCCATGCTTGGCTATGAGGGCTTTGTTAAAACACTTAATGTCTTGTATAGTTGTATACCAAGCTCATCCTCGCTTTTTGGAAGGCTTAAGAACTTGTTACTACACCAGAAGATCTTTTTCGCTAGCTTACAACCCGTCCACCAAAATTGTGATAGAATAAAACTAATCCTTTTTGCCACACTTACCGGAATCTTGAAGATCGACAGAAAGTAACTAGAGAGGTTTGATAAGACGGACAAAATTAAGGTTAAACTATCATTCCACGAGGATACTGGCTTGGTAATGTAATCAATATATAAGACCTTGGAAGATGTCCTTCTTTAGTTCTTTGCATGTTGGAATTCAGCCCGCAAATCCAAATATTTGCCAAGTCCTTAGTTGCACCTGATATTGAGCATCTTGAGAGTTTTCTGAAGAGTCCTCATTCATGTGTTGGGGCTGAATAAAAACTCAGAATTCTCATAGTTCAATTGTTGGCCAGACGCATCACAATATGAGGCAAGAATATTCTTAATATGAAAGGCCGCATCTTCTCCATTTTCAAAGAAAAAAATTGAATCGTCCGTAAAAAGAAGATTTGTAATTGGTTCCGAGCCTCTACAAATCCTAATCCCAGGAACCAACCCATCCTTTTGAGCCTTATCCAACTGCCCTGCCAAACCTTCCATACACATGATAAAAAGAAGAGGGGAGAGAGGATCATCTTGTCTTAGACCGAATTGAGATTGAAATTGATCAAGAGGGTGGTCATTTAACCTGATCTCATAACTCACCGTGGACGCACAACTCATAATCAGCGAAATAAAGCCTTTCGGGAAACCAAACTTCTGGAGCACAGCTTCTGGGAAATCCCATATGATACGGTCATAAGTTTTACTCATATCAGCCTTCAAAACATATTTGCCAAACCTATCCAGCTTATAATTATTTACATTGTGGATGAGTTCATGAGTGAGCAAGATGTTGTCAGTTATCTGACGGCCGGGAACAAAAGCACTCTGGGAGCCCCCTACAATCTTCTTCATAACCCTCACCATACGATTTGAGATACATTATGTGATAATCCTAATAATCACGTTACACAAACTTATCCGGCAGTTCCGACACCCTTTCCCCACTCTAGGAATGAGAGTTACGAAAGAACTATTGATTTCGCGAAGCACACATCCTGAGTTAAGAATAAATAACACCACCTAGCATACATCCCTAACCAGCTCCCAATATTTCTGGTAAAAAAAACTCCTAAGATACCTCCGGGCCTGAGGATTTGAAAGGGTCCATCTGGAACACGACACATCTAACTTCCTTATTAGTCGAGAAGGATATCCCCGACCAATCTGCGTCATCATGCGAGATACCTCTTTTAATATCAGAGAGGGTACGTGAGAAAAACTCCACCGTACGCATCTCTTCCAAATCACAGGTAGCACGAAAGACCGATTTAAAAAAGGATTGAAATTCTAAACCTACCTCTAGTTCTCCAATGGCCCATGAGTCTTCAGCTCTTTTCACTAGTGTTCCACTCCACTAGTGTTCCACCATACTCACTAATCCTTTGAGTATATATTATTTCTTGCGCAAAGCCCTTCTCATGTACTGGGGAGTGGGGTTGATCCTAGCCTAGTTGCATTAGAAGGACGGCCCGAGACCTTTGGTAAGCTCGGCTTCTTGTAACCTTAGGTGAGTGATGCAACAAAGGAACGCTTGTACATCATGCATCGACGACAGAAGAGTTAATAGTCCAATTTTCATCACTACCTGAAAACGATAAATTAACGAACGAGGCACTCAAATAATCAGGCAAGACGGTCTGTGAATGCTAAAAAAAAGGGTTTAATTATACAGCATTGGTATTAATACAACATATGGTAGTACTATGATAAAATTGTTACAAAAATGTTGTCAATTGTCGACTGTCAATGGTAAAGCTTCATAAAATCGCTTATTTGTTCTTTCTGCTGTTAATTAAACAATCATGCTCCAAAAATGTGTTCTAAAAAGTTCTGAATCAACTACTAAACTGTTTAGATCCCCCTATTTTCCGCTTCTCGTGAAATTATCAGCACTCGATTCTAACAGCACCATTATCGGATGAAATGAACTTGGGTTTCCGTCTCACTTCAATCAGGCATTCAATTACATCCCCAATCCGAACATCCAAACAATCTTGGATAACAACCCCACATTCTTTGCCCTTAGGGACGGACTCCGCATCTTGCTTCACCTGCTTGAGAGACTCACATGGACCCTCGAAAACTACTTCTCCACTTCTTAAAAGCCTCATGATTGAGGATTTGGTGAGTTGTCCCTCGACCACTTTGCAACCCGCTATTCTAACATCCACTTCTTTGGATTTGGTTCTACCCGTGATATCGAAAATGTTTAGAACATGTGCCTCCCCGGCCACCTTAATCTCTGGTGTTCCAGGGGATTTCTCTACTATTAACTCGCCAATGTCTTGTAAGAGACGGTAGATCACACTATGGAGTATAATCTGAGGAGAAAAGTTATTAAGATGTTAGAAAAAGGTTTTAAGACTTGAAAGAAATACAAGTTCAACAGAACACGGGAATTAAAGAAACAGATTGAGCATCTTAAAATCTGACAACAACAACAACAACAACAACAACAACATCAGAGCCTTCCTTAGTCCCAAAATGTTTTGGGGTCGGCTGACATGAATCATCCTTTGGAACTGTCATGAGTGAAATCTCATCTCAACAAGAGAAAAAGGAAAAAAAAAAGGGAAAAAAAAAAAAAAAAAAAAAAAACGGAAGTGGAGTGAAACAAAAAATGAAAGGCCATCTCAAAATCTGACGAGGACATAAAAAAGGAAGACGGAGTAAGAGAGATGCTACCAACCTTAATATTAGCTTTATCAGCTGTCTTAGTGATGGAACTATCCTGACCACGCACATTGAATCCAACAATACACGCGCCACAGGCTTCAGCCAAGTCTACATCAGACTGAGATACAGGACCAACACCAACATGAACCACATTCACAAAGACCTGGAAAGAATTTCACATGTGAGACTTCAAAGTAGATTAAGGAGAACATAAACTTACGAGGATATAACAGACAAAGTAGAAAGCAATTACAGGATGTTAGGGTGCAAACCCATGTCCCACATCTTTATAAGTGTCCTGAAAATATAATAGTACGAGACCTTTTGGGAAGGAGCCCAAGAGTAAATCAGTGAGGGCTTGGCCCAAAGCGGACAATATCGTACTATTATGGACAGTGGACACCGGCGCATCAGAGGCCCAACACACGATATTCACGCTTCCGCACAACACAGGATAAGGACGACTTAAACAAGAAAACCCACGAGACAGCAAATTCTGAACACCACCTTCAGAAAGTGCTATACTGAGCAAATATCAATGTATCTTCAACTACTTCATACTCTCATCTTATATATTGTAAAGAGCTTTTTCCATAAATTCCCAATCTTTAAACGAAATACACTCCCTGATTTTTCGACCAATGACATAATTGTGAGCAACAGGCAGAGTGAAAGAGACCTAAAAACGCCAGGATTTTTTATCACATGCAACGCTGAGAAGAATTCAGGATGTAACCGGGGGTAAAGAGCACATAGTAAACACATAATTAAATTGAAATTCTGGCAGGGTCACTGCCATGGATGTTACATTATATCTGCAATAATTTGCTTCAAAAGCATTGCCACCACTAACGCAACTGTGAATATGATACCGCTTTTCTTAACATGCTCCTACATCAATCCGACTGCGTTTTTATATTACTCTTACACTAACAAACACGGTATCCAAGGACAGACATGTAAGGTTTCAGGCAACAAATTTTAGGAAATTGTCAAACGGGAGAGAAAGGTTAGAAAAAGTGAAAGCGATCAAGGGCAGTGACATGTCAGTCATCAAATTAGATATTAGGACATTAGAGGAGCAAAAAGGTCGCCAGATAGTGATGAGAAGAAATTTTTTACCTGAGGGCTATTCAAACTTCTTAATGAATCAGTGACAGCTTGTACAGTTCCCTGGACATCTGCTTTCACTATAACTGGCAATTCAACCCTTTCAACCCTCTGAGAATCTTCTTCTTCTTCAGAAGGAGGTGAATCTTGTATCCTTTCCTCATCGATTTTCAAAAGCCGATCCTTCTCTCGCTTGTACTTTCTTCCTTCACTAAGCATCTTTGCTCTTTCCTCAGAGTCTACAACTACAATATCATCACCAGCCATTGGGAGCCCTCTTAGCCCCTCAATCTCAACCGGCATTGCAGGCGCTGCTTTCTCGGTGAACACTCCCACCGTATCCCTAATAGCTCTAATCCGACCCCACTCAGTACCCACCACCACATATTGACCGCGAACCAACGTGCCTTCCTTGACAATAGCCGTGGCGAGTGGACCCCGCCCTCTATCAAGTCTTGCTTCCACCACATAAGCTTGAGCAGGTCCATCAACCCGTGCTTTTAGTTCCATCATCTCGGACTGGAGATGCAAAGCCTCTTCCAAGTCATCTAACCCAGTTTTCTTAGCTGCAGATACTTCAATCACCTGCACATCCCCACCCATTTCCTCCAATGACAAACCCTCAGATGCCAGCTGGACCTTGACCCTTTCCGGGTTTGCGCCAGGCTTGTCACATTTATTTATAGCAACTACAATTGCAACATTGGCAGCATTAGCATGAGACATGGCTTCAAGGGTTTGCGGCATAACACCATCATCAGCAGCTACCACAAGGACAATAATATCAGTGACTGCAGCTCCTCGGGATCGCATGGCACTAAAAGCAGCATGACCTGGGGTATCAAGAAAAGTGATGGATGCTCCAGACTGCATTCTCACAACAAAGGCACCAATATGTTGAGTTATACCACCAGCTTCCTTGGCTGCCACGGATGTTTGACGCAATGCATCCAACAGGGAAGTTTTCCCATGATCGACATGACCCATTACTGTGACCACAGGCGGCCTTGGCAAGATTTCGAAACCTTCAGAAGCATGCTGTCTCTTAACATTAACACCAACTTCCTGAGGAAGAGCATTGATGTTCATCATTAGTCCACTCAAATAGCAAAATTAAAGGCTACATATTTTGTATGTATGGTGGCTTGCCTCTAAAGCTGGCCATTTGTGGATCAAATAGATTAACAATGTTTATCTAAAAAGGCAGAAAAGGCATGACTAGGGCAATCTGATGAGTTGGGTTAGAAGAGGTGGTGGGCAGGAGCAAGATTAATTATACTATATGATTTGGATGACGAGGAACAAGGCACAAGTTGAAATGTATGATGCTCGGCCTCAAAATATTTTAAAGGCTTGTATTAGAGATGTTCTGACCAGATTCCATGCTAGGAACACAGGATAGGGGTGCGGGGACACATCTCCCAAACAAGAACATAGTTATAGAGTTGAATATTTTGTGCTTTTAAAGTGAAATAGAGAGAAGTCTTAAAAAAAAGAGGCTTTAAATCATTCACCAATATCTCTAGTTTTGCCATGTTAGCCTCCCTTTTTTGGCTCTTCTAGGGACGTGTCACAGTGGAAAGTGTCAAGTACAGATTCCATACACATATCCTTGCATATCATGTTGTACAAGGGTATGGCAGTATGGCCACAAACCCAAAATAGTCGAAGTAACATACATTATGAACCTCAGAATTGAAAGAAATCATACTCCTAAATGCTGAAATCTTAGAATTATGATGGGCTCGTAAGGATATACAATTTAAAAGTTACTAGAACAAACATAGTAGACTACTCAAATATGCAGAAAAATGAATTATTTCAGAACATGTCAAAAGCAAGCAAGAGACACACCATTGCAACGAGCTCCGCGACATCAATATTAAGGGAATCAAACTCTGAGCTGGCTTTTTCACCGACATTTACGAGGATATCCTGAAGACTTTGTATTGACTTTCCAGTGCTCTTTGAGAGTTCACCGACTGTTATACCTTCAAAAATGTCAATAGTTTTCTTGAGGACAGGCTTAATCTTTTTTGCAACGTTAGGCTGCACATAAGGTGCGTCAACAGGTGGGTTAGCCTTGGTATGTTTCTTCACGTAGTATTTTTTCCTCTTAGGACTCTTTACAAAACCCATATCGTCATCTCTTTTCGCCAATAGTTGGAGACTAGAATGAAAATACCTGGGTAAATAGAGCATGATATCACCAAGATTAGGTATAAATCTATACAATACAGTTAAATGAAGCATATGGTAGCAAAACTCCTTGCCTTTATACTCCCATCGTTTATCTCAAACATGTCAATGTCATACTTCGTGATACCCTCTATAATCTTCAATTATCTCTTAAAATAGATATAGTGAACATATACTCTAATGAAAGCATTTTTTGCTATGAATCAGGTAATATAAGATAGTTTCTCCAAGTATTTTTTTGTTAAATTTGAACTGACACCCACCTTGAAAACTTCAAATGTCATACATAGACCCGTGTATCTCAAAGGCTCTCACAGTCTCGCTTATGGTAAGACTGAAGGGTAAGGGGATCAACGAATGAAGGCTAAGGAGATCAAGAAATGTAGGGTAAGGGGGGGACATGTAAACAACCATATGTGTTAATAGTATTGTAAGACTAAGAAGCAGTTTCAAGCATGGTATCCAATTTGGGAAGCGACTGGGTGATGAAAGTTCGGAAAATTAATGTGGCCGCATCTTGAGGCAATACTGAAAACAGTTATGGCACAAATGTGCAACAAAAGAAATTAGGTTGCGACAATGCATGCGGAAATAAAAAATGAAACTAAAATATTATACCCAGGATTCAAGGTAGTTATAATAAAGCCTAGCCATTGTCGATAAACCCATCGCTGGCAAATGATAAAATGAAAAGTAAGCAATAGTTTGCAGCAACATGAACATGGAGGAATACTGCTACGATGTTATCTACTAGTTTTAGTTAGTAGGAACCAGGCAACAATAATCACCAATTAGTTAAATTTCAACATATCATTAGCAAATTATTAGAAAGCAACATTCTAAGTTGTTGACTTCAGGCAGCAAAACAGCTTGCAGCCCAATCCTTTTTCGTACACAGCCTACCTTAAAATTCCTATAATGTAAGGCGCTCCCAACATTCAGCGTAAAGCGTAAAGGACAATAGATTGATACATAGAAAGTACCAAACGTTACCATAAAAGCAAAAAATAATGACGTGATTGGCGTTGCATGCCTCAAACCATGGGTTTGGTGAGTCCACTACTGCCTAACCTTCAAGACTAATCTGGTTTCCCCTCCTGGTTTTTAGTTCTAAACAACTTTAATTTTAGGCTTCTCCTCCTGGTCCATTTTCTAGGGATAGAAATATAAAATTAAGAGGTGGACCTCAATCATTATACATGCATTAAATTACTGGGTACCATAATAGCCAAAAGTCTGAGAATACAAGCTCACCGTATTGAAGATTGTCTAGTTAAAAATCTATAGCTGTCCACGCCAAGCAATTTAAGCATTTCTGACGAAGCTGCATAAAACAAAAATAAAAAAGATGAAGACAAAGAGTGGGCATGTAACATGCAAGAGTGATAAATTAGGCAATTAGTCAGTACATATCAAATTATCAATACGTAATAGTCAGTCTTAGTTTGAAAATGAGCAAGGCGCAGCGACGCGATAAGGGGACGAGGCGATGAGGCGCAAAGCGCAAGGCGAAGGCGCGCGCCTTTTGGACACGAGGCTCCCTATTTTTTACAACAAATTTGTAACTTCCAAGTAAATTTTGGGCAACAATAGCCATTTTAGGAGTTTTCAAGTTGGCTAACATGTCAAGGAGTAAAGTTAGGAATAATGGCTAAAAGAAATGGTGAGCCTTGTCGAAAAGATTTGGAAAGTGCGTAGTAATTAGCCTTGTTAGGTGAGCCTTGTCTAAAAGGCGCACCTAAAACACACAAAGGCGTTTTGGCTAATGCCTCATCCAAGGCGTGCCTTAGGCGCGGTCAAGGCATGGTTTTAAACGAGAGTTGTATCGGTTTTTCACTCTACCGATACGAGATATCACCCAAGAGAAATCGCCAAGATTCACCTTGATCCGTCCGCGCTGGCCAACTAAGGTCCGGTTATACCGCTACCGCAACTACGACCGGTACCCATATTTAAAACCATGGGTCAAGGCGTTCTTTTTTAAACTAATAAGTCAGTCATCTAGTACTTAAAGCAATTTCAGTCATCGGACAATTATATGTGCTCTTACACATATCTAAAGAAAGTGAGGTTGGGAACATGCGAAAAAAATTACACCAAATTTCAAGCTAAACCATTGTGAAGAAAGAAAAAAGCAATAGACTTAACCTGGCATCGCTATCTCTGAATTTAAATTTGATGTACTAGTACGACTGGAGTAACATCTGGAAACCCGGGCATCCCAATTCTTTAGCTTAGCCAAAGCATTGGCTAAACTGGAAACGGAAGGTACCTAGAATAAGCAAGAAAAGAAAGAGATTTTTGGATGAAATGATTTAATCTAACTTCTATAACTAAGCATGAAGCAATAACATTGATAAAATGTGTATTGATGGTAAATATACATAGAGATATAGATTGATAAAGAGTGAGAAACTTAAAGCATAATTTTTGCGTTGTTTGATATTCCCAAAACATAAATAATATGGATTTGAATCGACACCCTGATGTATATTATTGAACTTAAAGTCCATAAATGACATTTCAGGTGAACAAATTTTCAACATATGAGGTGGTTAGAGATTGTGAACAAAAGCAAAATGCTTTTTCGGGACAGATTGCAATCAAACACAAATTCTCATTTGTGACGGATGCTTTTCGTCACAAGCCCTCATAAGCTACAAAAGTGGGAGAGGAGTTGGGTTGTGAGAGGTCACAAGCGAGAGTGCGAGAATTTCTAGTAATCAAAAGAGTTTAAAAAAAGAAATATCAGATGCAAATTCATTAAAACAACACTATAACAGCTGAATATTCAACCTGTAATTTATAATAGTGTACGACGACAACGAACTAACATCAGCATAAATGCATCACAACACAAACGATTCAATTCAGAAAAGGGTTTTCCTCCCCAATTATAAAACTGCCCTCGAAAAGCTTGCCTAGTTTCTATCAACACCAACTCCTCTAAGCTCGCATCTTTTAACCCAGAATTAATCTTAGCATAAATGCATAACAATTTCAAAGATCAAAACTTTACACCCTTGAGAATTATAATAACAATGGAAATTCAAGACTGCCTGTTTCTAAACTGGACGACAACTAATATCACAGCATTAAGCCATTAATGCACAACAATCATACTAACAAAAATAGAGATTCAGTTCAATATAGGGTTTCCTTGGATTACAAATTATGTTTTCAAAGCTTCCAACATTACGAAAACAAACTCATCAATTTAATTCAATATCGAATTCATGGGTTCGATTGACGGAAGAAGTAAACATAATTGATACACGATGGTAATCAGTAATGAAGTAATGAAGTAATGAAGCAAAGTGAAGGGTAAATGATAAAATTTGAACAAAAAGAGAAAGAAAAAGCATAAACCTTTCTGGCGACAACCCTAGCTGCCATTACAAGGCAACGAAAATCACCGCAGAGAATGAAGGAGGAGGTATTAGCAGGGGTCGGACTCTGGTGGGTGGAAACAAGCAGACGGGCTTTGAAAATTTCAATGAGATTACCTACCAATTACAATACACAAATTCAAATTGAATAAGGAGGTGTTTGGGAAGTGAAATTGAATTGCAAAATAAAAACAAGAACCCTAATTTCCAAAAAATAATTAGGCAAGAACACTAAATTTTGCTTCCTAATTCGTAGTTCATGCACAAATTAATTGATTCTCTTATAAAAAATACTTTGCTACATTTTTTTTTGGGTAAAAAATACTCCCTCCTATTCCGAATAAATCTCACATTTGCCATTTTCGTCTATTCACCTAATTGTCACATATTCTATTTTGGGACATTTTTTATACTTATTTTATTCACTCTAACCCACAATAATACCCCACCTTACCCCACAACACTACTTATTTTAATCACATCTACTCACAATAATAATCAATAATACATTCCCTCCCTCCAATCTTCCCACCCCACACATTACTTTACATTAAACAAATGAATTCCTTAATTCCCGTACCAAACCCGAAATGTGACAGTTATTGGGAATAGGAGGGAGTATTACTTTTATATTTAAAAGCATGACCTTCGTTATTGTAAATTATTTTTTTTATTTTTGTCAATTTTTGTTAATAAAAATAAGTTATGATTTTTTACGTTAATTTATAACATTATGCATACAATAAAATACATATTTATAGTATAGTATTATAAGAATGAATACTAATTAAAAAATATCACAAATATCATGAAAAGATTAAAAAACATAAAAAAAAAAAAGTCACATTATTTATGTGTAAAACAGATTCACAATAAATTAGACTGTACTAATTACGGCAATTATTATTGTGCGTCACCATTGTATAGAGCGAGATTACGAGAGACACAAAGTGAGTATTTTACGATATATAATAATATTTTTTTTAAAAAAAAGTGACTACAGATAAAAATTGGTTGCTTTATAAAAAATACAATATTGTTATTTTTTAACATAAAATGGCATAAAATGATGACTTTTAAAATAATCGTACTATACAACAATCTTAAAATATAATTTATAATATAGTATAATCGTACCTATTTCATTTATCTATGATCGATTCTATATTTCTAGTTTGATGGAAAATATATTTCTACAACAATAAATGAAAAAACAAAAAAACTAAAACAAATCAGTTTTGATAAACAGAAAGTATATTTTAAAAATAGGGTCAAACATGCTTTGAATAATACAAGTATTTTACATAAAAACTACTTTTAAGCCCGTGCAAAAAATGCACGGGTTTAATTTTATTAAACTAAAAAAAATCAATAAAAAAGTGAATAAATATAATAAAAATATGGTTTTAGTATTGCATTTATATTGATGTAAAAACAAAAAAGAATTTATACGCTTAACTTAGACGTAAATAAAACAACGCATTTGCTTTATATTATAAAAGTATACAAATTATTATTTAGGACGACGCTATCGGTCTAAGTTTAAGACGTAACAAATATACATACTCCCTCCCAGTCGGGATAACTGTCTCATTGTCGATTTGTCACAAGAATTAATGAATTCATTTGTTTATTGTAAAGTAATGTGTGGGTAGAAAAATTGGAAAGAGGGAATGTATTATTGATTATTATTATGAATAGAGGTGAGATAAAGTGGGGTATTGTTGTGAGTTGGAGTTATTAAAATAAGTATAAACATTTACCAAAAATGGACAATGGGATGGTTATCTTGAATAAGAGAGAGTATGTAGGATGAATTAGTAAAAAAAACATTATGCATTTGTAAAATAAAATATTTGTCTTAGATTCAAGGGAGTGATACTGACCCGTTTTAAAATTAAAACGGATAGTAGCCATAAAAATTTGTATATATTTTAAGGGACGTGTTTTTTCACATACGGATTTTACTCTTTTACATACGATTTTTACTATCGTACCCTTGTTATTTTTTCAACATCCACCCCATTAATTTAAATTTTCTCTCTTTCTCCCCCCTTAAACCAACTACTCCGTTCACCGTCCATCTATCTCAATTTCGTTCATCGTCGTCATATCACGACCATCCAAACCGCCGCCCCCTCCCTTGTGCCGACGTCCAACCGCCGCCCCTTCCCCTCTCCCTGCCGTGAGACAATTTCCTATTTATTGAATAATCAAGCAACACACGTTATTGTATCTAATCTAAGAAGTAAGACGAATATGAAATCGAAGCATTTAAGTCTAAAGAGACCCAAGAACTGTCTGTAAGACTATCTCTCTAAAATAAAACACTCTCCCATCTCTCTAAAAAACCCAAACACTAAAACCCTAATTTCCTGCCGCCGCCGCCTCCTCCCAAGACACACCTAATCCGCTGCTTCTCCTCCCTCTTCACCGGAGATGGGCTCTTCTCTGGGCCTGTCTCCGGTGAACCGCCACTCTACGGTTTGTTTCGGGCTCCTTTGTTCTCGTCTTTCCTCCTTCTTTTGGCTCTTGGCCGTTCCTTGCCGCGCGGTGGTTGTGTGGGTTCGTTGGTTGATCTGAGGTCGGTCCGTTCCGTCGTTCCCCTGTCCTGTCTTCGAATGTGGTACATGCAACCCAGGGATGCCCCCTTTCCCTCGCCCCTTCCCACATCCCTGGTAAGTGATCCTTAAGAGGCTGGATAGTTGTGGGTGGTGAGTTTTGTTCATCTTTAGTCTTTTTTCTCTTATGTGGTTGGGTTTCCGTGTTGTTACGGTGGTTTCCCTTCCCCTCGCCCCTCCCCCCCCCCCCCCCCCCCCCCCCCCACCGTTCGAACTCTACTGCTGTTTTTCTTATGGGTCTTTTTTTGGTTTTCCTTTTGTGGTGGTCTGTTGCATGTACTCCGATGGTCCTGGGGGGGTTCGTTTGTCGGAATTTGGAGTCTCAGGGGAATGTTGGGTGTGCTAGTGGTGTCCGTGTGCGGCAGTTTCGGGGCAGTGGTTTGAGTCTGCGTGGTTGGGGTGTGGATGGGTCCATGAGGTGTTGGCCTTTGTTTGTGGGTGGTGGGGGGAGGTTCAGGGGTTGTTTGGTTGTGTTATTGGTTGGCTTGGTTGCGGTGGTTTTTTAACCCACTGTTGATGGATTTTAAGAATAGTTTGTTAATTCCGTTTTGCAAAATAATAACGACATTAGTAGTTTTGCATTGGAGGTGTGTTGTTTCCATGTTTATGTGGCCGTCTTGGAAGGTCATGGGTACATGGCTTATCTTATTGTCAGGATTCTCCATGCTCACTGGCTCGGTCTTTGGTTTACGTACCCGTTTTGAGTGGTTCTCAAAGTGTAGGAGTTTTCGCTCCGTTAGACATAGATTATTATGATCTTTGTCCCTCTTTTTCTTTCAACGTCCTTGTGGCGTAAGCACACTTTGCTCCCTCTCTCTGGATCACGGGACTCGTTGGTATCCGAGGTTTCTGCTGAGTAATGATTGTACCTGTCGTTTGACAAGCCCTGTTCGCCCCATCGGGAAAGTGGAGGTTAAAGATGGTGGCTTCGGGACTACTTCAGTCGTTAGTCATCAACACATGTTTAGTATCCGATGTATTTACTATTATGTCTTTATTTATCGTTTCAGAATTAAAGGTACATTTGACCAAATGAGTCAAATGCCGGTTGTATAAACCCTGTTTTTTACCATTGCCAAAAAAAAAAAAAAAAAAAAAAAAAAAGAATATGAAATCGGGGTGGGTAGCAAGCATACATAGAAAGAAATCAAAGCCTGCCGTGAATACGTATACGAAGACGCCGGAACGTAAGTTGATTAATCTATTTAGACCTGCCTGTAATCTCAATACAAATCTAAAAGGAAAGAACTCCACTTGTTTTCTGAAGCTACTATGTGAAAGAAAGATTCAGCGCAGCACTTGCATATTGGCAGCAACCCAACAACAAGATTTGTAATGTCATCTCTTTCTGTAATAGTATCCCGAATGCTACAATTTGCCAATTATACATTATAAGGAAAAATATGTAATCACACATTCAAATCCTATCTTTACGTAATGTATATATCATGATTATAAAAAGAAAGACGTGATTAATATTATATTATAACGAACGAAAATATAACATGAGACGGTATAACAAACATACGACGAAATTAACAATAAAATTGATAATAACCGCTTATTTCTAAGTCCTTATTTCACTATATTTAAAGATAATTAATTACTTTTATCGATAAAGGGTCCTGAAATCATACCTTATTTTATTATTTAGGTAGGTAAATATGGATGATTTAATTAGTTTTCGTACAACTTGTTCTTCTTTTCTTTGCTTTTGTTTTGTTTGTGTTCTTTTAATTTCTTTTTATTTGTTTTTCATATTACTAATGTCAGGAAACATGGTTGGCATTTTATAGTCACGTAAAGTCGGTGAAAATTAAAACTTACCCAGTAAGTTTCTTAGTAGTCAAAAACAATTTGTTTACTTCTTTCTTCTATACTTATCTTACCAAATTACTTTTATACCATAATACGTACTTTTGAACCATTACATTTATAATAAGGGTAAATATTAAATCGTATAAATACGTAAATGAGGTACATGGAGTATAAAGTACGAAATGTCTTATTTAAGACTAACTATTTTTCGTCTGAAATAAGACTTTATTGGTATAAGGTATACTACATGTTCGTCGTATTCTATTATACGTTATAATATTAATAAAGTGTTATAATATTAATAAAGTATATATATATATATATATATTTTCGGCTTATTACATTCTACCCTCCTTAAAATAAGTTTCGTCCCGAAACTTGAATTACCTTGTTTTAGAACAAATGAGGGTACTTGTTTTTCATTTCCAGCTCGGTTTCCCATGTTGCTTGTGACATATCATGGCGAGACCATAAAACTTTCACTAATGGAATAGTTTTATTACGAAGAATTTTCGCCTTTCGATCTAAAATTCGAATTGGTAACTCCTCATAGGTAAGATCTTCCCTTACTTGTAAAGGAGGTATGTTAATAATATGATTTGGATCAGAGACATACTTCCTTAAAAGTGAAACATGGAAAACGTCATGTATCCTTGACAATTCTATCGGAAGATGAAGTCGATATGCCACATTCCCAACTCTTTCATTGATTTCAAAAGGCCCTATGTATCTAGGACTTAATTTTCGTTGTTTCCCAAAACGTACTACTCCTTTAGTAGGTGATACCTTGAGAAATACAAAATCGCCTTTTTGAAATTCTAATGGTCGCCTTTTAAGGTCAGCATAGCTCTTTTGACGACTTTGTGTGGCTCGCATTTTCTCTTGTATGATTCTTACTTTATCTGTTGTTTCTTGTATAAGATCTGGTCCAATTATTTTGGATTCATTAATATCACTCCAACATAATGGAGTTCTGCACCTTTGTCCATACAGAACCTCAAATGGAGCCATACCAATACTAGCATGATAACTGTTATTGTAAGAAAATTCTATTAAGGTTAAATGTTGCTCCCATGATCCTTGAAAATCTAAAACACATGATCTTAATAAATCTTCCAAGGTTTGGATGGTTCGCTCAGTCTGACCATCTGTCTGTGGGTGGGAGGCAGTACTAAAATTAAGCTTAGATCCCATTGCGGTTTGAAAACTTTTCCAGAATCTAGCTAAGAAATTTGTATCTCTGTCTGATACAATGGTTGTGGGAACCCCATGTAATCTCACTATTTCTTTTATGTATTTCTTAGCTAATTGTTCTGAGTTCCATGAAGTCTTCGTGGCTAAAAAGTTAGCACACTTAGTTAGTCTATCTACTACTACCCATATTTCATTCATTCCTTGGAATGTTACGGGTAATCCTGTCACAAAATCCATTGCAATTGACTCCCATTTCCAAGTAGGAATATCTAGGGGTTGTAAAAGTCCTCCGGGTCTTTGATGCTCTATTTTAACTTGTTGACATGTCACACATTTTGAAACGAAATCTGCTATTTCTTACTTCATATTGCTCCACCAAAATGTATGTCGAATATCCTTGTACATCTTGTTTCCCCCGGGATGTATCGAGTATCGTGACTTATGTGCTTCATTCAAAATCTTTTCCTTAATACTTTCTGAATTTGGTACACAAATGCGATTTTGAAACCAAAGCGACCCATCTTCTTGAATTACAAAACCTGGTGCTTTTCCTTTTTGTAAGTCTTTTCGAATTTTCTCAATTTGGGGATCCATTCCTTGGGCTGTTTTAATTTCGTCACTCAAGGTTGGTCTTATTTCTAAGGTTGCCATATAACCACTTAGATCACCAATAACCATTTCTATATCCAGTATTTTCATGTCTTGCTGGATACGAGGTTCTTTTACTGTAAGCATGTTTAGGATGGAAAAAGATTTCCGACTAAGTGCATCAGCTACCACATTAGCTTTTCCTGGATGATATTGGATATCTAAATCATAATCTTTGATAAATTCAAGCCATCTACGTTGTCTCATATTTATCTCTTTCTGGGTAAAAAGGTATTTCAGGCTCTTATGATCGGTATATATCCGACATGAAATTCCGTAGAGATAATGTCTCCAAATTTTCAAAGCAAAAACCACCGCAGCAAGCTCTAAATCATGAGTGGGATAATTTTGCTCATGTGCTTTCAACTGTCTAGAAGCATAGGCAATTACCTTTCCATTCTGCATTAATACACAACCTAATCCTAGCTTTGAGGCGTCGCTGTATACTTCTAATCCATCGATGCCATTTGGTTGTGTAAGAATAGGGGCAGACGTGAGCCTATTTTTCAGTTCGTAAAATGCTTCCTCACACTTTTTATCCCATAAAAACTTGGTACTTTTTCTGATAAGATTTGTAAGTGGTTGAGTTATTTTAGAAAAGTCTTTCACAAAACGACGATAGTATCCTGCTAATCCCAAAAAGCTACGTACTTCAGCAACATTCTTGAGTGCTGGCCACTGGGTGATCGCCTCAATCTTTTGAGGGTCAACCTGTACTCCTTTCTCTGAGACAACATGGCCTAAGAAACTTATTTCTTTTAACCAGAACGCACATTTCTTAAATTTAGCATACAACTGGTTTTTCCTTAAGGTTTCTAACACTACCCGTAAGTGGTGAAAATGTTCCTTCTCATCCTTAGAATATATTAAAATGTCATCAATGAAAATAATGACGAACCTATCCAAATAAGGCCTGAATATTCTATTCATAAGGTCCATAAAAACTGCAGGAGCATTAGTAAGTCCAAAAGGCATGACCACAAACTCATAATGTCCATAACGGGTTCTGAAAGCTGTTTTAGGAATGTCGTCTGTTTTTATCCTTAATTGATGATATCCAGAGCGAAGATCTATTTTCGAGTAAATAGCACATCCTTGCAATTGATCAAATAGGTCATCAATTCGAGGTATAGGATACTTATTCTTTATAGTGACCTTATTAAGCTCTCGATAATCTATGCACAAGCGCAAACTTCCATCTTTCTTTTTAACAAAAAGCACTGGCGCTCCCCAAGGCGAAGTACTGGGTTTTATGTACCCTTTCTCTAACAGTTCATCTAGTTGAGTTTTCAATTCCTTTAATTCAGCAGGTGCCATACGATAAGGGGATTTGGAGACGGGTGCACTTCGTGGTATCTACTTCCCTATATGGCGGCATTCCTGGGATTTCTTCCGGGAAAAAATCTGGAAATTCATTGACTACGGGAATACTGTTATATTTGGTTTTGTCTCTAAACTGCTACATACATCGCATAAATAAGCCTTACATCCTTGTCGTAAAAATTTCAGGGCTTTTAAAAAGGATATAATCCTATTTTCGTAGGGTTTGTGGTTCTGAAATAGTATCTCATTCCCGTTAGGTTTTGTAATAGTTAATGATTTCTCATGACAATTCACCATCACATGATTCTTACTAAGCCAATCTATTCCTAATATTAGGTCAAAATCTTGTAAATCAAATTAGACAAGATCGGCTAGAAAACAATTTGCTTCTATGGTCAAAAGATAATCCTTAAACCAAATTGGGCATAAAATGTTTTCCCCATTAGGTAATCCAACTGAAAGTGTTAACTTTTGACTTTGTGGGGTCAATTTCAACTTTTTACTCAAAGATCGAGATATAACCCATATCAAATAAGACATTAACAATATTAGTAATCTTACACACATAAATTAGAAATGAAGGGAAGAAAAATAAAACAAAATAATAAAACTCTACAACTTACCCTTCTTACTAATTTACCCCTCTCTCATTAAATTTTAGTATAGAGGCTCTGATACCAATTTGTAACGCCCTCAATAAAAAAAAACTTATAATATTAAAATGAAATCAAATTGGATGAAATAACGAGTACGTTTTATTTATATATAAAAGAAATATAACTTGAAAATTAGTTTATTACAAGACGTCACCGCCGTATTTCCTGTACTGGAAATACAAGGCTACAAGATCTACTCAGCAACTCCTATATTACATACTAATCATACCCTAAGTTTTAAATTTATAATGAACTCACTCCCTCGGTTCCCCAGCACAGAAACCTGAAAATAATTTGAATAAACAAAATCAGTCAACACTGACTGAATATGATCTCAGTTACCTTCAATGGTCCTAATTAAATAATTCTTATTTAATTATTACCTGTACCAGTCCATTGTCAATTGGAATACCCTGTCATTTTATCATAACATGCAAGATATTGAATACCGGTTTACCATTACTGAAATGAGACACATTACGGAGTAGAAACTCCCCTGGGCTACGCCCCCATCTATGTACACAGGATCCCAGATCTAAGACCTGTGTAAACCCCTGACATTTTTGTCAGTAATAACCAGAACCTTAGTTCTTATGAGGCCGTGCCCCCTTCCATGTACATAGGTTAAAATTTGTAATGTCATCTCTTTCTGTAATAGTATCCCGAATGCTACAATTTGCCAATTATACATTATAAGGAAAAATATGTAATCACACATTCAAATCCTATCTTTACGTAATGTATATATCATGATTATAAAAAGAAAGACGTGATTAATATTATATTATAACGAACGAAAATATAACATGAGACGGTATAACAAACATACGACGAAATTAACAATAAAATTGATAATAACCGCTTATTTCTAAGTCCTTATTTCACTATATTTAAAGATAATTAATTACTTTTATCGATAAAGGGTCCTGAAATCATACCTTATTATTATTTAGGTAGGTAAATATGGATGATTTAATTAGTTTTCGTACAACTTGTTCTTCTTTTCTTTGCTTTTGTTTTGTTTGTGTTCTTTTAATTTCTTTTTATTTGTTTTTCATATTACTAATGTCAGGAAACATGGTTGGCATTTTATAGTCACGTAAAGTCGGTGAAAATTAAAACTTACCCAGTAAGTTTCTTAGTAGTCAAAAACAATTTGTTTACTTCTTTCTTCTATACTTATCTTACCAAATTACTTTTATACCATAATACGTACTTTTGAACCATTACATTTATAATAAGGGTAAATATTAAATCGTATAAATACGTAAATGAGGTACATGGAGTATAAAGTACGAAATGTCTTATTTAAGACTAACTATTTTTCGTCTGAAATAAGACTTTATTGGTATAAGGTATACTACATGTTCGTCGTATTCTATTATACGTTATAATATTAATAAAGTGTTATAATATTAATAAAGTATATATATATATATATATTTTCGGCTTATTACATCTAATTTACATGTTAGGTCTTCAACTGAATTTTAATATGACACTGACCAAGAAATATTAATTCGAAATATAATAATAGTAATTGGCTACACTACTCATGAGGACAATTTACATTATGATGCAACGATTTCGATTCCAATTTGAAAAATATCGGATTTCTAATAGTGATAAACTACATAAAAAAATATGCTAAACCAAAATTTTCTATTATAATCTTTATAAAATGTCTCAAAAGCAATAATTTCAATATAAATATTCAGAAATTATTCATATTACTTCGAGACATGTATAGATACTCCATAGTTCTATGCCAAGTTTACATGCTATATTCCTTAATAAATAAATAAAAAATAATAAACTTTATATTAAAACATTTTAAAATTTATAAACTTTCATACTGTGGGAACCGTACGAACCAACGTAAAAAAAAAAAAAAAACTCTTAGCTCATTTTATATTGTAAGTTGCAATTTGTTTTTTAGTGTAAGTTGTGACGACATTGTTTAGTATAACGTGTTGATGAGTGTTTATTTTATATACTTTTGTCCCCTAATTTAGCTCATTTTATATTGTAATTTGCAACTTTAAATAGCGACTTTATGAGCTAATGTTACTTTTTAGTATTTTAACAAGTATTTCTCTATTTTGTAGAAATTTAAGTTTTCAAGGCTTTTTCCTACTACATTTGTAAAATTGGCTAAAGAGTTGAGCTACAAGATGTTGCATGAAAACTTAAAGCCCAAACATGAAGAAATGAAAAAATGAACAAATGCAAATAATCCTTAAATCAAGTCCAAAGTGCAAAGTCCACAAATCAACATGAAAATATCTCAAATTGGATGCTTTATGGTTGATTAAGGGTGTCTTTAACCGGGTGTTTAATCGTGCATTGAGGCTAGCGTATGATCCTTCAAGCATTGAATATGGGAATTGAAGATAATTTACCCGGAACACTGCGTCTCCGATCGGGGATGGCAACCCCGATCGGGGTTGGGCCTCTGCAAGTTATTTCTGTTTCACTCCTATCTTATCTATATAAAACCAAAAACATTTCAAGCATTCTCCTTAAGCCACATCAACATTTATGTTTTAAATTTTATTTATTTAAAGTAATTTAGGACCCACCGAAAAAAAAAGTAATTAATTGCTAAAAAATCTCTATGTTTAAGTTTTAGACGTAAATATTTACGTTTATATTTTCTACACGTAAATATTAGTGAATAATAAGAAACAACGAATAACTTATAACGTAAATAATTCAGCCCAAATTTTACTAATAAATCACTGTAAATTAAGTCAACTACTAAAAATTCAGTCCAAATTTTTACTACAATTATAAATTGCAATTACAGTAACAATACATCCACTATAATACTAATAAGATAAAATAAATTTTTAAAGAAGAATATAATAATATACATTAGCTTTAAAAACGCAAAAAAAAAATGTTATGAATTTTATCGAACTATATATTGCATAATTCCGAAAAAATGACATGTGATAGATTTAAAAAGTAAAAAGAAAATCTTTTAATTAAGATATATGATGAAAACAACATCTCAATAAAAACATTCTCTTAACATAGTTACAAAATGAAGTAAAGTATGGTAGCAGATAACATAATAGACCAGTAAGTTGCGAGCATCATTAATTTGCAGCTATGATATAAATGAAACAATAATTTGCAAAAAAAAACATGCACATTTAACTAACCAAAACTACGGATTTTAACAAAGGAAAATAATTTATTTAAAACAAAAATTATACACATGCATGATTTTTAAAAAGATGATAAGATGTGTAAATAAAATTAAATTAATGAGAGGAGCGATTTTGGTGCGGGTTATAAATTTCCGTTAACATATAGAAGTTTTGGTTCTTTGACAAAAAAATGTTTTAGCTAATAATTCGTAAATTGTGATATACTAAAATGATTCATCGCAAGTCACAAACAACTTTATCTAAGGTGGGCATATGTCTTTCAATATCAGTTCTTAATCAAGAACAACTTGATGTGGGGATTTTCAAACTTATAAGCAAGTGAGGCTTGAATAGTTTGATTTTCGATAATATATTTTTGTCTAATACAACATCTAAAATAGTTTAAAGAGTATTTCAATATGTAAATTTTTAAGATTACTTATCTTATCTACGTTAATACACGAACATTTCGTGCAATTCCGTATGTTCACATCATCACAACTATTTTATTTTATTTTTTATTTTTAAATAAATGTATGATCCACCACAAAAAATATGGAATTAATTTATGAAAACAAACTTTATTAATAGAATTTTATCGAATAATCAATACAGAACTCCAATAATGAACCATCATCCTCGATTTCATTTATGTTGCATAAATAATACAATATGAAAATGTAGAATTTTCCCAATAGTCCACATAGTATATCAATACCAAAAAAAGGTGAACAAAAAACATTATTAGACAACGAACATAATTAAAAATGATAAAAATTGGTAAAACAAATAACGTCGTTATATTATTTTACAAGCTTTTAACTCTAACATTTGACCATCATAAAATTCATAATAGCACATTTTCGAGATATTACTAAATTTGAATAAATTTTTTGAATAGGAAATAGTTTTCAACAAAAAATGTTAATAAATAGTATTGTTTTAATTCTGAATTTTTAAAAATAAGATGTACAGAAAATTAACAAAGTAAATGAACTATAAAACTCTGTTAAGTAGATTTTAGATCATTCCGTTAAAATAATATTCTAAATAAATTCGTTATAGATATTGAGCATATCCACTAAAATGAGTAGATCTAAAAAAATTATCATGTTTTAACACTGAATTCATGCATTTTTTCACGGATTGCAATTTTTGCACGTGTTTTAAACTATGATCATTATAAAAGAAATAGATTATAAGATATACATGTATTTTGGTTTACCATTTTTAAATATTGATCATTATATCGATGCTTTAGAACTATATCCGTGCAATTTGCACGGGTTAAAACTAGTTTTACTATAAATAGGAGGTAGTTGTTAGGCTTTTATATCACTTCATATCATATTTTCATACACTATTTCAGTTGTTTACGTTTTGTTTTAGCTTAGTTTACATAATTCTCTCAAATATTTTCAATAGTTTACATTTCATAAAATTCGGTTTTTCAATATAATTTAGTAATCTTTTGGTTATATTTGTTCTTCATTTCCAAGTTCATTTCCTTTACGGTAATTTCACTTCTAATTTATATTTCATTTTAGTATTTTATTATTGTTATTTCTATTCCTATCACCTAGTTATTTATAATCATAGTTTACGTATTTTATTTGTGCTAAATCAATCAACTCTTACTTATATAATAATGTTTATCATTTATATTATTATTGTTAATTCACATTTTAATACGAGTAGCTAAATCACTTTGGTTTAGGGATTAGGGAAGTCATGCATTAATATAATTATGTAATTTGATAAATTAAAATATTAGTAATTTTGTTTATATTGTTATCTCACGTGTTTGTACTTAATTATTAATCTTTGATTTAAGTACTGTACTTCAAGTACACAATCCTATATTAAGTTTGTTAATTCGTTTCACATGTTTAGAGGCGCGGGATCGGATAGACTAGACATAAGTAGTAGAACGATTTAGTTATTACGTGAGTGTCTCTAGGATCTGGTGTAATTAAGCATGACAGTGGAAATAACAACAAGTGTAAGAGCTTACTTCAACGTTCATTTTGCTTTTTACATAAATGAATTTCAGCCCTCTGTATTATGCAAATAATACGTGTACAAATATTAAAGAGTAGTTTGTTAATTCCAATAGAAAAATTATAAATAATCAATTACTTTCTACTTCTAATAGAAAAAATGTAAATATTTAATTATCTCTCAGTTCTAATAGAAAAGTTCTCAAAAAAAGTATTGATTAATTATTTTCTATTTCTAATAGAAAAATTGTAAACAATTAATTATCTCTTAGTTCTAATAGAATAATTCTAAAAAAAAACCTATTTTAGTTCTATACTAATTTTCATGTATCTGCATTTCACGTATACTAAAATAGGTTGCAATTATAGTAAAATGTACTACTTATTTTAGTGGTAAAACAATAAAAGTGCATCTAATGTTTGATATAATATTCTTTTAGATTTCAGTCAATTCCTTAGTTAACATCATGTCATATGAAGAAGTAGTAGAGAACAAATATATGTCTTGATCACCAAGATTTTATTGGGTTAGAAAATGAGAGAGGAATAAAATCATGCAATAGTTATGTATATTGATTATTTTTTTTATTAATTCATAAATGTTTTTTATCAGTTTTAAATTTAAGACAAATATATCTAACTTAATTAACAAAGAGTGCCTCTAGGATCATGTATCCATCCATCCATCTATCTTGAATTATTTTAAGTTTAAGACAAATATATTTGTCTTAATTAAATCAATCCCGCCATCCAGTTTCATATTGCATTTTTCTACTTTTTAATTTCAATTTTTTCTTAATACGTAAGAGAAAATATATTTATGTGAAATCTTATTTGAATCGTCTATACGAATACATTAAAAATATCTAACTTTTATAATTTTTATAAATACGTAGCAAAATATGTTTATCGATCACGTAAAATGTGCATTGACAAATGTTAAAAGGCAAATATGTATTGTGAATTTGAATAAGGTATATTATGAAGTAGGAACTTGAAAGTAAAACCTAAGGTTGTTAATGAGACGAGACAGCTCGGGAGCAACTCGAGATCGGCTCGATTAAAGCTCGGTCAAAGCTCGGCTCGTATGAGCTCGACTCGAGCTCGGGCTCGGCTCGAGAGCTTAACGAGTCAAGCCGAGCAAAGGCTGGCTCAACTCGAAAAGCTCGCGAGCGGCTCGAACATTTGAGATTACATAAAATATTAATCATATTTTATAAAAATAGGCTTATATTTTATAAAAATATTTTATCAATATTATATTTTTGTATCATATATATTAAATATCTTGTTATTTGCTAAATATTTTTACATAAAATTTTCGAACATTATTATTGAAAATATCGGAAGAAAAAAATAAAAAATTAAACAATTTTATATAGGATCGATTTGGCTCGAGCTCGTATTAAAGCACGCAAACTTTGTAATGAGCGCATTTTTTTCAAGCCCGGATAAGATCTGCTCGAGCTCAAGCTCGAGTTTTTGTAATCGAGCACAAGCCAAGCAAGGTCAAGCTCGGGCTCGGCTCGTCTCGTTAACACCCCTAGTAAAACCTCCGTCTTAAACGAGAATTTGTGTATCACAAATCACCATAGCTAGAAGGCTAGATAGATGGGTTGATGGATTGATCCTGAAAAAGAAGGAAAGTAAGGTAATATGAGTGAGACAAAAAACCACCTACTTTACCCTCCTCTATACTCGATTACTCTCCCTGCTATCCTTATTCTGTATATCTGTTAAATCTGTATATCTCTCTCTCTATAATCTCTCAAAATTATTACTCGTAAAATGAAAAACAAGGCATCTGAAGAAGAAACATCAACCAAACATACACAAATCCAACCATTACCCTTCTTTTCTTCCATTTCCATAAATAAACATCATCAACATTTCACATTAAAACTAGCCGTTTCCCACTTAACTATACTCTTTTAACCATAGTTAACTCCTTAACCCCACTTAACCACTTCCTCTATCACCACCTTCTTCGCCCTCTTTTCCTCCTTCACCTACCGGATTATGCCCCATCTTTTCTCTCACATTCTTCAGCTTTCATTTTTTAATATAATTTTATAAATCCCTTTTTTTTATCATTTATTTTCCTCCAATTTTTCATCTTTTTTATTTCGACTGTCAGATCTCTTGGAATCTCTTCTTTTTCCTGCTTTTTTTTGGGTAAAGATTTCAGCTTTTTTGTTGGATTGTTTGTTACTTTGCTTAAAATTATTGTACTTTATTGCATTTTACCATCCCTTTTATGTTCTATCAATCATATGGGTATCAAAGTTTTGATCTTTTCATGTTGATTGCATGGAAATTGAGCTTAGATAATTGGTTTTTATTTGGATAATTGTATTGAAATGTGGGTTAATTATTGATTTGATAATTAATTAATTAATCAATTAAAATATTTAATTTTTTTGGGTTTTTTAGCTTTAAGATTTGCTCTATGTAGGGGTTATTACTGTGCACAAATTATCATTTATGACGGCACTATCCGTCTTAATTTTGATTTGGCTGAAAATATTATTGAAAATGGTCCATTAAATTTAATTATTTTGGGTTGTGTTGAATGATTTGTGAATTATTTTGTTGGAAAGATTCAACCTTGGGGATATAAAAAATGCACATGATTAGTTAAGCTAACTACTGTATTAAGTTGATTAATTGCACTGTTAGTGCTTGATTGTGGTTGTTGCCTTGTTGGGTAGGATTAATAATTTTTTTAAAAATATATATATATATATATATATATATATATATATATATATATATATATATATATATATATATATATATATATATATATATTATTAGTTTATGTTTAGTTTTCTTTATTACTGTATTATTTTGGTGGGTTGATGGGTTTCCTTGAGATTTACGCTGGAAGTTAGATTTCTGGTTAGCTATATGATTGTGAAGTTTCATATGGGTATGTGCTATGATTCACTGTAAAACATCAGTATAATTGATTAGCACTGCTCTTTATATTACTCCGTCCGTCTTAATCATTTGTTTCGTTCTTTATTCTCCGTGTAAAGGGTATTTTAATCAAAGGTAAACAAATGAATGAGACGGAGGAGTTGGGACTAACCAGTGTTTGTTGTAGCTATATGTGATTTCTCTCTCACTATTTACTGATAACCTTTTTCTCCTGTGTCACTTTTTATAACACTGCAACTGCAAGTCCCTTTTCTGTTTGATTAGCTTTCGCGCCTTTCGATAATCTATCCTGTAGCTCTTGTTTGAAGATGTTTTGGGTTTTCAAACTGAGTAGTCATTGTTGTACTGTTGAGGATGTTTAGCTACATTCAACTTATCAAGTTTAGAACAAAAGTCTAATAGCTCTTGAATCTCATCTACATTCCTGTTGAAGGTACTAATTTGTCATGTAAATGTATGTGTGTTCTGATTATGAGGTCCTAAGCTTGTGTCGACACTCGCTCTCTTATACAACAACAACAACATCAGAGTCTTAGTCCCAAAATGTTTTGGGGTCGGCTGACATGAATCATCCTTTGGAACCGTCATGAGTCTCATCTCGACAGGAAAAAAAAACGGAAGTGGCGTGAAAAAGAAAATGAAAGGCAAAATTTTGATTCATGTCCATAAAATGTGACTGATTTTTACGCTGGCTGCCACAAACCTACCGCAACCCTCCTCCTTTCTCCGGGCTTGGGACCGGCAGTGAATGTCCAAACACACACAGGCGGAGTTATTTTTTCCCGTTTAATCTCAATGGTTGTGATTTCCATTAGGTGTATAGGATAGGTTATCGGGAAATCGCTTTGCCTCTTGGTTGTTTTTAACACATAAGAAAGGTTTTGGATATCCAACTCTCCCTTACCCTCCAATAGGTGGGAGCCTTTGAGGCACGAGGGTATTGTTGTTGCCGCTGTTGTTTGTTGTGCTGTCATGTTATTCCCCATTTGTTTTTTATTATTGAGATGTTGGCTATGAAATATGTCCGCGCGTTCTCTATCTTGTTGGTCTTTTTAAGATATTGTTCATTAATGTTGAAGGTAATTGTGGCAGGTGCCCAAATGAATGGAATGCATCTGAATGGTAAAGTGCATGGCTCAGAGAAGGCTGTTCCAGGATGTCTTGGAAGAATGGTCAACCTTTTCGACCTAACCTCAGGTGTATCTGGAAATCGGTTACTCACTGACAAGCCCCATAATGATGGTAATTTCTTTTCTTGAAACTGACACTCGTCATTTTAAAACCATATTGTCAAGGTTACGTCTTGTTTGAGATTCTGCGTTGTCCGGTATTAGTATTTAAGGGATATACCCGATGCTTCATGTCGTTCATGATTAACTCACACTTGGATGGTTTCGTGGTACCACTAGACCAGCGTCAAAAACTTGAAAAGTAATACAACAACAACAACAACAAAAACAACAACATCAGAGCCTTAGTCCCAAAATGTTTTGGGGTCGGCTGACATGAATCATCCTTTGGAACCGTCATGAGTGAACTCTCATCAAAGCAAGAGAAAAAAGAAAAAAAAGAAAAAAAAACGGACAAAAAATGAAAGGCAAAGGGGTTTTATAGATTTTAAATCGAACTTATCACATGTATAAAAACCCAAAAAAAATAAATCAAGAATAGAGTTTGAAGTAATAATGAGCTCATAATTTCATTATGTGCATGGATTCTTCCTCTTTTGATAAGATTGAAGTAGTTTCGCGCAACTGTCTCTACTCTTTGTTTTTCTTTCAAATCACATGACTCACTTTGATGATTACATTATTACTTATTCACCTTAGACAGCGTCTTTGAAAAAAATATATCGCCTTTACTTTGTTCATTTTTCCTCTCGACACACTGAGTTTTATACTGTGAATGGACAGCGTGCGTCACAGTTAAAGATCCCTCGTGTGAGATACTCCCTCCATCCAAATTATTTGTTATGTTTGTAGTCTTTTTAAATATCTCTTTTGTGCTCCTTGAGCCTGTGGCAAGGGACAAAAAGATTATGAGGCTAGGGACCGCTGACAAACAGCTGACTGAACTGCAGGCTCCCTATCGAGAAGTCGATCTGATGTCTCTAGGATGTCCAGGATTGCTGGAGATGAGATGGAAGACAAAGTGGTAATTATAAGATTTTTTTTTTTTTAAGTTGGTTCGTACGTTGCGCACCGTAAGAAAGTTCGCACGAGATCTTGATTCTATATATATATATATATGCGTGTGTACAAACTAATGGTCGAATTTCTACTTCAGTGGTTTCGATACCACCAAATTTAAACTGGAACGATAAATTTGGATGGAGGTTGTATCTAGCTATGTCTACCTTGACTTTGCTTGACCTTTGGCTACAGATGGTTTCTGAATTAAAGAGGTCTTCGTCGAACACAAAATCTTATGGAACTCCTGTAAAGATGCTTATAGCTCAAGAGATGTCAAAAGATTTGGAATTAAGACATAACACTCCCAATGTGGTAGCAAAGTTGATGGGTCTTGATGCTCTTCCTAAACAGCAGCCTGATACCGCTACTCAGAGAACTCCTAAATCCTATGCTCGAAAATGCCATTCAGAGATACCAGTTGGATATTGGCAGGAAGAAGATGGTTATTATGGTGATAAAGTTAACGGCGATCTTCATTCTCACCAAGTGCAAAATGAATGTAAGGATATCCATGAGATTTTGCAGCAATCTCAAAGAACTTATTCTCAAAGAGATAAATCACCACAAAAGGGACGGTCTAATGAAAAAGTCAATGATAAAAGGTTGACTCTTATCCGTCAAAAGTTCGTGGAAGCAAAACGGCTTGCAACAGATGAAAAGCTACGGCAGACCAAGGAGTTTCAAGATGCTCTGGATGTCTTGAGTTCTAATGGAGACTTATTTCTCAAAGTTCTTCAAGAGCCAAATTCTTTGTTCTCCGAGCATCTCAATGGGGTTCAACCTATTCCTCTGTCTCCTGAGACTAAGCGAATTACTGTTCTTAGACCTTCCAAACTGATGGCTGATGAGAAGCAAGTAAAGAAGTCGTTTCAGGTGAACCAGGTTAATTTATGGGAAAGCCACTCTAATGGGTTTTCGCCTACTTTATCCACCACTCAGCCCACCCGAATAGTAGTGTTGAAACCCGGACCAGGCAAAGTTAATGGACCTAAAACGGCTGTTTCTTCAACCCCGTCCTCCCCACGAGTTCCTAAGAGTGAAAATTTCTTTGTAGAACCAGAAGACGAGGAGGCCCGAGAGGCGCGGGAAGTAGCAAAAGAAATCACTCAGCAAATGCGTGAAAATCTGGCCGGTCATCGCAGAAATGAAACCTTACTTTCTTCGGTATTCTCCAATGGTTATACAGGCGATGAAAGCTCATTTGAAAAATCTGAAAATGAATTTGCAGTTGGTAATCTTAGTGATTCTGAGGTTTTGTCTCCAACATCAAGGCATTCTTGGGACTATGTCAACAGATTTGGGAGCCCGTACTCTGTATCGTCTTTTAGTCGTGCATCTTTTTCACCAGAGTCATCTGTTTGCCGAGAAGCAAAGAAGAGACTTTCTGAGAGATGGGCCATGATGGCATCAAATGGAAGCATTCAAGAGCAAAGGCCATTTAGAAGTAGCTCAAGTACACTCGGAGAAATGCTTGCACTTTCCGAGATTAAGAAGCCTGAGATATGTGAAGAAGAAGAAGAAGAATCTGACAGTAAGGCTGAAAATCCGAGGGCATCAACGTCTTTTCTATATAACAACGTGGGTGTTGGGGAAAGTGGAGATGAATCTCCCAGGAATCTTTTAAGATCAAAATCCGTTCCCATATCTTCTTCTGAAGCTTACCGAGATGGGCTTAGTGTTGAGGTTCCCAACCCTTTGATAAGTAAGGCAGATGTCCCGAAAGATATATTGAAGACCAAAACACCTAAAACCTCATTTGCCGGAAAGGTTACTAGTTTATTTTTTTCTAAAAACAAAAAATCTAGAAAAGATAAGCCTGTCAGTTTACAGTCGATTGATGAGTTCCAATCTGTAAGTGACGATACTCCAGGGTCCATAGCACCTCGTGGAAGGTTAAACATTGATCATTCTCATTCCGAAGCAGCTTTGTCTCCTTCTGAAATGCATAGTGGAACTATTTCGGTGGATAAAAGAGGTTTTCACCAGGTATTTCGGAATCCATCATAATGCATGTGCATTCTTTGTGATGAACATTTTTACAATAAGCTTTACTCGTAATTTCAGGGAGCATTAGCGATGTCCCAGTCATGTACACCTGGAATTCAAGGGGACAACCACGACCAACCGAGTCCAATCTCAGTCTTGGAACAATCATTTGACGAGGAAGAAGGTGTGATACTCAACTGCTCTCGCAGTATTGACCCTCATGGTAAGCTCTATTAATTGACTTGTTCTTAGACCTGTTACATGGATTCGTTAGGTTTATTATGGACTTCGAGCTGCATCTGAATGGGTCATTTTTGGGTCAATGGCTGCGCGGGTAGGGTCAGTCGAGTGATTTCAGTCGTGGTTATTGTATTTACTACGCACAAAAAATGCGTAGCTTCAAATTAGTCATTGGGGGCATTTTGGTTGGGGACAATTTTGTTGTCTCGGACTTCCAACTCCATGTTATTGGTTATGTTTACGAGTCTAACTCGTGTCTTGTGCCGTACAGCTGGAAAGCCAATGTCTCTCGGCCTCAGCAAATCCAACTTGATAGATAAATCGCCACCAATAGGATCAATTGCACGGACGCTGTCATGGGATGAATGCTGTACAGAGACAGCCACTAACTATCCCTTGAATTCGCCATTCGTGTCCCCAGGGGCCGAGGATGACGAAGGTGAATGGTTATACTTGGTCCAATCCCTTCTGACAATGGCAGGCCTTGACGACGAGGGACAATTGGGGTCTAACATGGCCCGATGGCACTCTCCCAAGAGCCCATTGGATCCGCTCTTAAGAGAGAAGTACATTGACCTTACAACCAAAGAGCCCTTACACGAGGCAAAACGGAGGCAGTTAAGATCAACCCGGAAACTCTTGTTCGACAGTGTCAACGCCGCACTGGTCGACATCATAGGTTTCGGAACCCCGTCAAGGCAACTAGCCTCACCCTATCTAGCACCCCCTAACGGAGTATTGGAAAGTGAAGCGGCATCATTGGCAGACAAAGTGTGGGCATGGATGAAAGATTGGGTTTCAATGGATGGTGGGGACAGTAACAGCCTGGTAGAGAGGTGGGTGATGAAAGAAGTAGTAGGTCCGGGTTGGACCAATCAAATAAATATGGAAATCGATAATATAAGCAAGGAAATAGAAGGGAAGATGTTGGAAGAACTGGTAGAAGAGTGTGTTGTTGAATGGACAGGTAGAAGAGATTGATGATAATAAAGCATGAATGAAACTTGTTTCGTTTTGTTCCGTCTCTAATGACACTCCCTAATTAATAATTAACGATTATTTGAAGCCGGTTTTCCGTGTGTAAGTAGTAATAATTACCATGTAAAAGTAGTAATTAAACTAAACATAGGTAATTATGTCTCTTTTTGGTGCCTTGAAATTTGTTTTTGTTGCAGAAAAAAGGTGTATTTATTCTTGGTAGAATTTGATCATGAATAATACAATGTTTTACTTGATTACGTGTATGGATGTGGCGTGTCAGGATATGTGTTAAGCTCACCTCTGGACCTGACACGTGATCGGTTGTCGTATGATTGGGATATGATGAGCAGGATATGTGTTAAGCTCACTTCTGGACATGACACGTGATCGGTTGTATGATTGGGATATGATGATCAGGATATTTGTTAAGCTCACCTCTGGACCTGACACGTGATCGGTTGTCGTATGATTGGGATATGATGATCAATGTATGTATGTAGTGAGTGTGATAGTAGTGTAAGAGAGAAGGGCATTGTGAAATTGTGATCATATTTCATGTCCTGCTGTCTTTTTCAGGAATATTGTACAGCATGTGCATTGTTTTGCTGCATTTAATTATTTTGCCCTCTTTTCTATTCTGTACTGTTGTACATTCAAGACTTTCATTTCAATTGTGTTTTTATGGGTTTTATCGGTGTTGAACTGTAGCCTGTAGGGGACCAAGCCAATTCTCTGTAATTTTTGTGTGGGTAACTTGGAATGTTCACTTTCGATAACAGAAACCCTACAGTTATCCCAACAGTAAATGGTTGTTCAACAAGTCTGCTCGATATTCCCGTGGAATCAAATCCCAACCCAACCCACTTGATCACTAACTACTCCTAGTATTTATACTCATTAGGCCTGCCTTATTTTATGGCTCGGAGTGTCGGGCCTTATTTTATGGCTCGGAGTGTTGGGCCGTGAAACAGTGTCACGTCAAAAGATGTGTGTGGCGGAGATGCGTATGTTGAGGTGGATGTGCGGCCATACAAGGAAAGACCGTTGAGGACAATATGATGGAAAATCGACTAAGATGGTTTGACCATGTGAGAAGGAGACCTATGGACGCACCGGTTAAGAGGTTGGAGGCCTGGGAGCGGAAAATGTTACTAGGGGTAGAGGGAGACCTAAACAAACATGGAGAAGAGTGATTGAGCACGATATGAGATTTCTCAGGTTTCAGGAGGGGATGGTGATGGAGAGGGCACTATGGATGAATATGATACATGTTTTTACTTTTTATTCTTTTTGGACTTAATGCCTCTTTTTCCCAAAAACTTTTTATATTAGATTTTAATTCGTTGTCAAAATCATTTTAAGCTCTATTTCTGATTTAGTTTTTAGGCTTCTATATATGTGATAAGTTCGATTTAAAATCTATAAAATTTCGTTGCCTTTCATATTCTGTTTCACCCACTTCCGTTTTTCTTTTTTCTTTGTTTTTTTCATTGTTGAGATGGGAGTTCACATATGACGGTTCCAAAAGATAATTCATGTAATCGAGTTGAAGCTCCAATTAAGATCCAGTTGGTTGAGTTAGAGACCTTAGGCAGCTAGGCCATGAAGTCCTGAACAATATTTATTCATGTCAAAAGATTGATGACGATGATGATGTTGTCAAATCCTACACACTTAAATAAACTAAATGTACAGTACATCTCTAAATTCGAAATGATAATATTATGAAGTATTATTATTGAGCTTGACGTTTAAAGGAATGGAAACACAGAAGCTAATTAAGTCAAATTCCAATTGACAAATGAGAAGGACTTTTGATGTAACTTTTGGGTTTTTTCTTTGATAACTAAAACACTTAAAACAAACACACAAAAACACTACGACTGTAGCTTGATGATGATTATTGATGAATACAAAGCAAGCAACGACATAAGCAAGTCCGTCTTAATCACCCAAATTCTCAACCTTGTTTAGGCATGCCTTGCCTAGGCCCGTCTTTAACAACACAAATCCTCATGAAAGACGGAACTGTCCGTCACAAGCTGAATACGGATAATATTCCTCTCACAAAATGCAAGTTGGATGACTCATTTTCTTTTTTGGTACATATGAGGGGCATAGCCCCGAAGATTAATTTGCTATAACACGGGAAATAGTTACTCCTAGAATATCCTCGCGAAGAATGCTTCGAAGGTCAGAATTCGGTGAGCTGATGTAAATTCTTTCAGAATTAGCCTGGACTCCTTGGTTAGCTAGCCAATCCGCAGCTCGATTGGCCTCTCTGTAGCAATGCTTGAGCTCCACGGTCCAAGTTGGACGACTCATGAAATGCTCAATTTACCCCACTTGTCTTATTGTGAGAGGATACTATCCGTCTTAATCTTGTGACGGTTAGTATCCGTCTTCAGCATGACTGTTTGAACAACAAATTCATTTTTCCATTGCTACACTTAGATTATTAATCTATCTACGGCCGCTCCTTCCGATAAGTTGCATTCCATATATACGAGCACCTTGCATATATTGAACAAATGTAACAATTTATTACTCCCTCCGTGATATTTTTACATTTTCTTTATTTCTCCTGGAAGTGTAGACATATCATCGAGACAGAAAGAGTATATTAGATGTTATATTTATTGACCGTCTTACGCGATGAGATGACTTTATTCTGTAATTTCCACAGTTTAGTAATCGACTCGTTTATTTGACATATATGGATTTCTAAAACGGATTTTCTAACATGTGCCCTAAGGGCACATGATAAGAAGCTAAGTAAGGAAATATTGTTGAGAATATATCATGATAAATTAGAGTTAAAACTCATATTTACCACAATAAGTGAAATAATCTTGAAAATATTTCCTTACTTGACTTCTTATCACGTGCCCTTAGGGCACATGTTAGAAAAACCCTTTGTAAAATGAGGCAAAAAACGATTAATACAAGATTATCCAACTGTCATCTTCATTCTTGTCTGTGGTTGTATTTTACACTTTTAGTTGACACTTAAATACACTATACACATAATACAAGCTGAAGCTAGTACGTCTACAGTCTACTGTGTCTAATTAACTAAATCCATCTAACATTCACATTATATTGTCACCAAAGGGGCTAATAGCCTAGGAGGAGTGTCCGTGCGGCTTATCAGCGCGCGTATAGAACTACTGTTAAAAGACGAATTTATGCGGTAATTGCATTAATCAAGGACCTCGATGGTCTTCTCAAACGATTTGCACACGAATCATAAATACAGAATTTTCCAGACAAAAACAATTACACAAAGAATGAAGAATAGGTTAGCTATACACAAATGACTAGCTCTGAAAATGAAATCTAATCATTTCTGAGCTAGCAAAAACAATAGTTGATAAGATCAAAAAGCTGCCCGATTTGGTGTTAAGAACTAGGCTCTTGGACTTGATGATGCACTCGGATTTTCGCGTCCTGATGATTCATCTTTCAGCCCATACTGCGGCAAGGTAAATATATCATAAAGTTATAGAAGTAGAAGAAGACGCTACTACCTTGAATTATGCTCAAAAAAATTCTACATAGAATAGGTGCTTTCACTCACAGAGCAGTTCGAATTAACCTAAAACCTCGTAACATTTCCCAGCTCGCAAAAACAATACTACGGATCCGAGTACTTCACAATAAAAACTAGCACAAGCGGAAGAATAGCAAAGTCTCTGGGCTTTGGCTTATGTCATACAGTTGGAAACTAATGTCAAGATATGCATGGCAATTAAATATGTGACCATTGATAACACACTAAAAGATCAGGTAATGTTTTTTGGAAATTTAATTTAATTGTTTTGGGTTATGTTGTCGTGTGAACAGAACAGGGACGGAGTCTGTGCCCTATGGGGGTGGACGCCCCTCAAACCAAACCTTAAAAAAAGTCAGGAATGTTTAATTACTATTCCTTCTTCACAAGAGAGGGAATGGTTATGCAGAGGAGGGTTCATTTTGGAGCTGACCATAAAAAAATCCAAGCGAAGTTATTTGCAACTGGAACGTGGCATATAAAATATGTGTACCGTGACTTCAAAATGACAGTACCAAATGCAGGTATGCAAGAAGACAAATAAGCAAGGTTTTCATTTTCGTTTGCTGAAGAGAGTAGACAGGCACAAAAGTATGAAAAGCTAAAACGCAACGGCATTGCCTTATGCTCTGGAGTTTCAACTTATCAGGTATAAGGAAGTCTTACTAAACTAAATGAATTAAATTTCGAACAAGAAACATACACGCAAACACACACACAGCATAAAAAAAAAATGCAAATTTAACATAAACGACTTCCTTTTTTAACCAATACCTTCTGTCTCATGCGTGTAGCAAAGACGTCAGAGAGAGTTCCCCTGTTGTCACTCTTAGTTGACATAGCTGATGGATTTGGCTGTGAATTGAGCAGTGGTTCTCTAATCCTATCCTCACTAGCCACATAGTCATTCTCAGCATCAGAGGTTGCTCGAGTAGAGATCATGGCTCGCAGGACCAAAGAAAGGAGGAGTGACAATGCCTAATTAAACATTTAAACATAATAAGCTTAAGTGAGGAATCACATCAATGGAATAGGAAATGGTGACTACCTAGAAAATTCAAGGATTACTTTCCCAAATTTTATAAGTGTGGTGGCAGTGGGCAAAAGGGCAATGAGGTTTAGCATTCACAAATAATCAAATATGTTAAATGTATTGTTTCACAAGTCTGCTCATTGTACAAGAACTGTGCAAGTCAAATAGAGGTGTAAGAAGCATCAAGTTCAATGTGTGGTAAGTCTGGTAACTGAGTTCAGAGCACAACTGCACAAGGCTGTCAATTTCTCCCTCCGTCCCATTTAACGTGTCCTGATTTCTCTTTGGCTCACCCCAAAATACTTGAGCCATTTCTATATCTATTACTCTTTCCGACTCAGTCATTTGTTTACCTTTTATATTCATTGTGAAGGGTATTTTATTCAAAGATAAACAAAATGACCGGAACGGAGTGAGTATAACAACAATAATGTGCTTATTATACTATTATCCCTAATTAAGTACTCTCTCTGTCTCTTTATAAGGGGACGTGGTATCTTTATATTGTAAACTATTTTACGTCAAGGAGTAATGATAATTCCTCATCGTTAAATCTTAAATATCTCACCTAGTTAAATGAGGACACGCTAAAGGGATGGAGAGAGTATAATTTATGGCTGGCTTGCAATCAAGAACAACAAACTGGAAGCAACACTATAATGGATCATATTCTGATAAAAAAAATAACATTAGACAAGCACCCCAATCGTACAATAATCTCATTTCATACAAACTCTCATTGTAGATAACTCAAATGCATGAATGCTTCACAAGGGAACTGGTAAATGTTCTTAAATCTTCTGATTATTATGAGTTTCCATTAGAAGTAATATGCAAAATCAGTAACGTATGGATCTATATACCTGGAGACTAAGCAAAGTTATCCCAAGCCATTTGCATATATCAGCATACTTTTCAATGAAAGATTTAAGGTTTTCGAGCTCCCCTGTTTCATCGAATGGAAGATCCTGTAAAGCATATGAATCGCCATTAAATTGGTATGCAAATATGACAATTGACCAAAACCCGTCTCATATTTCTGAAATAATGGGCAATTTGATTTGCATAAACTGACCTTTTCCCACTTTCGATCAATACCGATAAATGCCACCAAACCCGCTTCTAGTAGAATAACCATAAGTTCAAGAACAATGTACTGAAGGTTTTACAAGTCAAGTCAAGGTAATCAATTACTAGAGAAAGAGAGTTAAACGTTCATCAAATAGTTGCCTGAATAACTGAGACTTGAGAACCTCAGATGCCACAGCTAAAGGGCATCACCATTCTGAACTACGAGATTTTTTTTCCAAAAGCAAAATAATTCGAGAAAATGGCAGCCTTCAGATAAACTTCGCAAGAAATAACCAGAAAGTTGTATGAATTAGGTCAAGGATACAAAGCAGAGGCAGCAGCCATTAATTGCTTCAGCTGCAATGTGTCCAATGCAAGACATAAAACATAACAGAAGACCAACCACCATTAGAAAGTATATGAACCTGCCACAATATAAAAATGTCAAAATCAATTACATATGCTTTCCCCACTAACGAACACAGAATTGCAAATGAGTACAGTGGAACTCGTATCATATACTCCCATCAATCAAATCTAGGAGTGCAATTTACTACTCACATCACTGGATGCAACCAACATTGTGTCGAAACTCGAAATAACACCAAGCGTTTGAGTTTTTATTGCTTCCTTCACTTCGATTAACTCACACTCCGTTATACCAACACTTAAACCTAAATGTATAGGTTAGTCTAGAAAGCAGAGACCATGTACATTATGAGAACAAAGGTACTCTGAAGTATATGATGGTGAGCGATCACAAATCTTCTACATTTCAGTCAGACAGCAGCTATATTACGCAATTACCCAATAAAAGATGACGGAGAAGTTCATAGGATTTCAAAAATAAATCATACCTAATTTCAATAAAAACCGTCTCATACAAAACTAACTATTACCATGGAGTGGGGAGTTCAATTGCATAAAATTGCGAGGATAAGCCCGAACCCGAATATGAATCCATCCCCGAAACAATCCCAACACCATCATAACGACCAATACGTTCACCATCGTCAAACAATCTCAAATCAGCGTGACTGGGTACACGATAACTAGGAGGGGGTGCAGGCAGTGGCGGCGGCGGTGACGGAACAATTGGAGCATCGGTTTGCCATTGATTTAGCAAATAAGCAGAGTAAATCACCGTTGAAATTCCCACAAACAATTGGAAAAAGTTGAGAAATTTAAGATTGAATGCGAAGAATTGATGGCAACAATTGGTTCTCATTGTTAAATTAGGCGCAATGCCCGATCCTTTGTGTACAAAATTGGGATAAAATTGAAGGATAGGAAAACCCTAACCCTAAAATTGCGGGAAATTAGAGAATTAGGGTTTGATTGAGAGGGAAATTGGGAATTATTCCTCCGGAACCTTTTTTGGTGGACTTTATACTTTTTTCTTTTAATCGCCTTTCTAGTGTCTTTTTTCCCGTTGGGTTGTTTTTCATTTTTCAATAACTGTTTTTCAAATTTTGACTGAAAGTGATTAGCTATCGAACAACATTTTTTTTCCTACAAAGACTAAAATAATGAATAATAACCTTGTTTTTGGACTACAACAATATTGCAAACCTTTTAAAATTAATTACATTCATAGCTTGTCTTAAGAATTGCGATGAGGAGTGGCTTAATGAGTAGAAATATTTTTTAATAGATATTAACAAACCTTTTAAAATACAAATCTTCGATCTTCATGTAATACTCTTAGTCTCGAGACAATTGACCGACTCTTGACCATATAAAGACCTTAGAAGAACTTAGACGAAAGGGGAAAGGATTTGGTGTAAGTATCTCTTCCGTAGAGAGATACTTGGTCGAGTACGACGTACTCGATCGTGTACCCGCGACACTGGATCGAGTACGGTATGTTTCAACCCTTTATTTCGGATAGGGGATTTAATTAAATCAGTTTCTAAAATTTATTTCGTCGGCATTCTTAACCATAAAACAACTTCTCTCTTCCTATTCCTTTCTCCTCATTCTCCCTCACATTTAATTGATTCCGACGCAAGTAGTACGATATCTAGGCGTTGCCAACACCCTAGCGCTTTCCGGTAAGTTACCTTTCCTTTAGTTTTGACCTTGACCTTATCTTTTCGGGTTAGTAATGGGTATAATCTGTCATAGGAGGATCAAGGATGTCGATGTGAGAATGCTTTGTAAGGATGCGTGGATGCCTGGGTAAGGTAGGTTACCTTACTCAGTAAGTGTTTAGTTTTGTATGTACAATTGTATATGTGACAATGTATAATTCGATATTGTTGAGACAAGTACGGTGATTATGATGGTGATTATGATAGAGATGTGAGGAATTCATGTTTGAGACCATTATCGGGAGTTGACTCTCAATCCTACGATCGCCCTCCATGGTTCCCGCCACGTAGGGGATGTGTACATTAAGGATGTGGCTACCGCTTGTTGTGAGCAATAGGGGTAAGAGTGGTATGATTACGGTCTCTACAGGTACGGTGTGTGACGATGAGTTCTTGGTGACATGATGGTTGTTGTTGGAGGAGTATTGATTGTGTTACGCTCTTTATCGTGCATTCCGCTCTCATTGTCTATGTGTTTACTTTTTTATAGTGCCTTGAACATGTACTGACTTAGTGGTGTTTATGTTGTTTTATCTTCGTTATTTGTGTATGTGGTGAACCACTTGACATTGTTGGCAAATAGTGAGAAGCCATATAGTTTTCAGGTGTTGATGCTCGCCCACTTTTACTCCTTTGATTTATGCGCGACTTCTCATTTCTATCTCATCGATATCACTCCAGTCTATAAAGAAGGAAAGATCCTCTTTTGACTTCTAATTATAAAGTAGCTTCTTTCTTTGGCTAAGCTAAGGGCACGCTGTAGAAGAGGCATCAAATCAAAGACGGGCTTACTTGTTGAGGAGAGTATTGATTGTCTGTGGGTAGTATGTCGCGGGGTTGGTTCAAGACGAGTTATGTTGTTCAACAGTGTCAGTTATAAATTAGTTCAGTTAGGATGACCTTTGCCTTATCATTTGTTATATGGTTGTATCTCCACACTTAATTTTTGTAATCGTTCTTTTATGATCTATTTGATATGTACTTATCTCGGGTAGGCAGCACCCTTACCTGTTAAGGAAGGTTTAGTTAAGACTCCTTGGTAAGTCGTGGTGTTACGCTTCATCTCTTTCCTTCGTCAATTAAAATAAAATTAATGTGATTGAAAAGTAACAAATGTTAGATATATGTAATCTTTAAATTGGAAATTTATTATGGTAAGAAAAAAGAATAACTAAATAGTTGATCCTCATGTGCAAGATGAGAATTTAATTGTATGAATGTATCACCATGTGCTACTTTCATAACAATATATTTAAGTTGTCAACTACTTGGTTATAGCCACCAACTAAATTATTACTAGTAACTTAGCAAGTAACAACATAAAATACAATTTGTAAGTTTACGGGAATTCTGGCTCGTCACCCTCTCACAATTTCCCTTTCACTAGTTTTTCCATTTTTTTAATGAGAGATCAAAAATTTATACGAGTAATAAATTAGTGTCGTTTTAATTTATAAATGATGATTCTAAGCTATATATTTTGAGCCACCTCTTTTCCTTCGTCCTATTTTCAATAAATATCAAATCAACTAATCGTCCAACATTAAACGACGATGCTTTCAAAATTTCCTTGTAAAACTGAAGTTTAATTTGATAATATAAGGATTGTTGGATTTTGCCATTTTAAAACTCTAAAAAGAACGACATCATATTAATACTGGAAATTCATACACTACCATGCATATATTATACTCCCTCCGAGTCTGAGTGATTGTTCCTTTTGCTTTATGCACCAGAAATAAGAAAATGATTCTAAACCACACAAAATACCCTACCCTACACTGAATTGATTTTAGACCACAAAAAAGTTACTAAAAAAGGAAATAGGAACAATCACGAAACTCGCATGAAAAAGGAAACAGGAACAATCATACAGACTCAGAGGGAGTATATAAGTCTAACTTTTATTATATAGGACGCTTTTACATTATTTACCGGCATAAAACTAAATAATTTCTTACCCTCTATAATGCCTTTTATTCTTTAATACTCACTCGTTATAACTTATAAGGTTTATATTAACCAAAGGAAATAAATAACTCGGACCAAAAGAGCGAGTATGATTTATTTGTTCCAATAAGATTGGATGGCATTTACCAAAGATGAGAAAAAAACGGTGTACCTGCCAGAAAGTACATACTACATAGAGAGTAACAGAGTATAAGTATAGTAAGCATAATAGTAGGGCGGTCACTTAATAGTATTCACATCTTGTTGTACATAAATTGTCCTAATAAAATACAATAAGTCTCCCTTGCGATGGCTATATCCGTCGCAAACTTATAACGGGTCAAGTTCTTCCACTTCTGAATATAAGACAAAATATTGAATATCTCAAATATCTTGTCTTTTTCTATCCAAGTTGGTAATATGTGACCCGTCGCAAGTTTGGAACGGATATTTCCGTCACAAATGAGAATTTGCGAATAAAAATAAGGGCAGCCTCCTTTATCATTTAATGTTCTCAAAATTGTAATAATAATGTGAAGTAAATTATGTTCCTACCTTGTGAGCTGTGTTACCAATATATACTTATAATATGTAGGTGGTGGAAAGGAAGGCCATTTATTGGCCTAAAAGCTTAGGTAACATAATACATTTCTTCTTATCTATATATACCTTCTTCTCTTGCTCCCCACAAATAGACCAATTTGCTTAATCAATCACAATTACAAACTTACAAATATATATATATATATATATAATAATTAGTAGACATGAGTAATTGTGTCTTAATCCCTAGGGGTACTACTTTGATGAGTAGTGCTATATGCATTGCATTGATATTTTTGGGGTTAGTGACCCCTAATGTGGACGCTGCTCGTGCATTTTACGTGTTTGGAGATTCGCTGGTTGATAATGGTAATAACAATTTTTTGGCAACGACAGCTAGGGCCGATAGTCCACCTTATGGCATTGACACTCCCAATCGACGTGCTACTGGTCGCTTCTCTAATGGCAAAAATATCCCTGATGTCCTTTGTAAGTCATTTATATACGTGACTAACTTAAATTGTTTGTTTTATATCGTATTATAGTCAAATTCCTTCAAGCCGATTATATAACCTACTATACTATTTTTAAAATGTACTCCGTAGTAAGTAACTAATTAACCATTGTTTTTTAGCGACAATGTACTTATGAGCGAGTAATGACTTATGTACATTAGTCATTACTTAACATTATTCGTTATTATTATTACTATTGTCTATTACTATTAATTTTCAAATTATCGTACGAGACTAACTCGTACGTGTACACCATGTAATTTATAATTGTCTATTAAAAAAGTTAGAAGTAATAAGATATTACGTAAATTATTGACGGAAACAGAGGGTGTAATTTGTGTGTAATTTGCGAATAAAATGTGTAATGGAATTGGATGAATACAGGTGATAGATTGGGAATAGAGCCAATACTACCGTATCTGAGCCCCGAGCTGACTGGAGAAAGACTTCTGGTCGGAGCAAATTTTGCTTCTGCTGGTGTTGGTGTTCTTAATGACACTGGATATCAATTTGTAAGTTCACTTTATTATACATTTTGTTAAATTTAAGAACGGGTCTGGATCACACTTAAAAGGAGGAGAAAAAGTCGACAATATAAATTCAACAGGTTTTTATCCTAAAACCAATTGGCAAAAAGAAGAGTAATCCTTCTAATAATTCTTCTCGTCTTCTATCAATGTTGGATAATCCTCACATGGGGATTTTCGGGATTCTTCACAAATTTTTTATTTTATTTTTTATAAACTTCACCATTTCTGAACTCGAACCAAAACTTTGTTCTTATTAAAATACTTTGTAAGGGTTACATAGTAACTTTATAAATACTAAGATTAGATGGATAGTCGTGTTATTCTTAAAATGACCGTCTCATAATGTTAAACACAAATACAAGATTCAGAGTTCAGAGTCTTCAGACTCGTGTTATATAGTAGCCGTTAAATTAATATGAAAGCGATAAGTAAAGAATTAGGTGAGGAATGAGCGGAAAGAGCGTGATTTAAGCAATAAGTACAATTTACAAAGTTAGACATGTCAATTTCAATTTATGATACATCGTTATTAAGCGAACAACTTTTTTTTTGTAGTTGACACCCATTTTAACTACTTCTATCATCCATTTGCTTATCATGTGCACTCACCTTTCATTGTGTTTAATATCATTAAACCCTTGTTACCAAATATGAGGGCCGTCTTCGAGATTTCAGAGCCCACGTGCGAGATTTTAAAAGTCAACTATATTACTCTGTATAGTTATAAAAATTACTTTAAATATTACTTTTTATAGTTATAAAAATAAAAATTTGAAATTATTGTTTCCCCATTTTTTTTATAAATTATTTAGAACTTTATTTTTTGAAATCAAAATAAAGTTCTAAATAATTTATAAAAAAAATAGGGAAACAATAATTTCAAATTATTTAGAACTTTATTAGTTAAACTAAAAAAATTCTGAAAAATAAAATAAAATGGAATAATCGGGATTCAAACCTAGGTTAGGACAACCAAAATCCAATAGCCGAAGCTGCCAAACCATTGAAACAAATTGATTTCTATGCAATATTATTGCACTAAATACATAAAGTACTTGTTTTGGCCTTATCTATTGGGCTCCCAAAAATTTGGGGCCCTATGCGGCCGCACGGTCCGCACATGCTAAAGGCCGATCTTGCAAATATCCCATCATCTACATACTCTGTTTTTGGCTCATAACCGTTAATTTGTTTTTTCTCGCGTCACAAAAATAAACTTTAATTATTTATACATAGCATGTAATAATACTCAGTTTGTACTCAAACTATCGATCAGGTAACGCTATCTCATTTTCCGTTACGAATATAGTTTCTGAAACAATGACTATGAAAACATGAGAAATCATTTGGCTATTTGTTTTTGTTTTCTTTTTAAATGTTTGCAGTTGAACATTATAAGGCCATACAAGCAGCTAAAGTACTTTGAACAATACCAGAGAAGACTAGCAAACGAAATTGGGGCAGAACAAACCCAAGCTAGAGTGAATGGAGCTATTGTATTATGGACACTTGGTGGAAATGACTTTGTGAACAACTACTATTTAACTCCTATTAATATTAGACGTCTTCAATTTCCTAATATTGCCGATTACGTTCGTTATCTCATCCCCGAGCACCGTAAACTTCTTGTGGTACGCTTCTATCTAATGTCTTATTTGACGTTACATTTAATGACATGTTAATAACTGTCTAAATAACAAAGAAAAAAATGTAACCGTGTACCCTACGTCCTTACAAAATAATCGCTTTCCCCACAGGCCCACCTACATTGGTCCTTATACCTTGTTTTATACAATTCCTTCTACATTGTTGTCTACTATTAATAATCGGTTTATCACAGAAAGACTGTCTTGTTTGACTTTACATTTGCTGACAGGTTAATAACTGTCTAAATAACAAAGAAAAGAACGTATCGTGTACCCTACGTCCTTACAAAATAATCGCTTTCAACACCTAAAATGTTCCTTATACATTGTTTTATCCTATTCCTTCTACAATGTTGTCTACTATATTAATAATCGGTTTATCACAGAATGACTGTCTTGTTTGACTTTACATTTAGTGATGAAGTAGTTGTAAAAACAGCAAATAAAAAAACCTGGGTTACATTTCTATACAAATTAATCAATTTCAAACACCTTGTCTAATGAGCTGATGTGGGTTGAGCATAATTCATATTCGAACTGAAGTTATACAATTATTTTACCACGGGAAAAAACGATTAGAGCTATCGATTGGTCTTGTTTAACTATACATTTGCTGACAGGTTAATAACGGTCTAAATAACAAAGAAAAAGACATTACAAAATAATCGCTTTCCACACCTAAAATGTTCCTTATACCTTGTTTTATACTATTCCTTCTACATTGTTGTCTACTATTAATAATCGGTTTATCACAAAATGACTCTTGTTTGACTTTACATTTAGTGATGAAGTAGTTGTAAAAACAACAAATAAAAAACCCCGGGTTACATTTCTTTATAAACTAATCAATTTCAACACCTTGTCGAATGAGCTGACGTGGGTTGAACATAATTCATATTCGAACTGAAGTTATACAATTATTTTACCATGGGAAAAAACGATTAGAGCGCGCTATCAATTGGTGCATGTCGTATTATTATTAAGTAGTTATTATTGGGTGATTGCAGAGGCTATATGAGTTGGGAGCAAGAAGAGTACTAGTGACCGGAACCGGACCGCTAGGGTGTGTACCAGGAGAGTTAGCCTCACAAGGTAGTATAAATGCACAATGTGCCCCTCAGCCACAGTATGCAGCATCTCTTTTTAACCCACAGTTGGAACAAATGTTGCAAGAGCTTAACAATGAAATTGGCTCTACTGTTTTCATTGCTACTAATACTGGTGGCATGTTGGGAGGTTTCATCAACAACCCTAGAGCTTATGGTAACCCATCCTTCCTTATTTCTTTCTTTATCGCGCTGTTATTTTTTCTAACACGTTTTGTATTGCAATGACTGAAATACAAAACAGGGAACAAATGAATTTCTATTAATATAAAAAGTTATGATTTTATTTCTTCGACATTTTAATAATATTTCAGTGCCATAATGAAATGTCGAAGACCTTTTTAAATGGGTTAATAGTATCTTTTTTTTGCCAGGTGTAAAGAAAAGTTTATACATTTGGCATTTGACTCATATGGTCAAATGCACTTTTACTAAAACGATAAACTAAGATAAAACAGTAACTATATCGATTAAAACGTAAGTGTTGATGAGAAATCGTATCTAAATATGTCTTTTGACTCATTGAAAGCATGGTGGCATATGTAATTGTCGACTCGCAAATTCCTATTTATGACGGGTAATATCCGTCACAAGCATGTGACGGGTCAAATAAAACTCATTTGATAAGATAAAAACAAGCCTTTGTGATTACCTATCTACTCATACTTTTGTTTTATCTAACCAAGTAAGTATATTTGACCCGTCACAAGGAAGATTTATTGTTGTCGACTAGAAAATAGTTGACGAGACAACAAATAATTTGTTACCAAAATGTTACTATAAATGGATTTAGGATAGGAATGGCTTCAATAGGGGTGTGTCTAGGCTTATGGGAATTGTACTGTTTATATCCATTCCACATTAAGCTGGCCAAAATCAATAGCCACCAAAGAGTGGGTGAGACCAAATTAAAGTTTCAATAATATATAATGCTTTGTATTTTTTTTGCCAATATGATAGGGTTTGTGACATCAAAGATGGCATGTTGTGGACAAGGTCCTTACAACGGGGTAGGATTGTGCACGGTCGCTTCAAATATATGCCCGGACAGGAATTTATACGTGTTTTGGGATGCCTTCCACCCAACAGAGCGAGCCAACGGGTTCATTGTTCAGCAGATGATGATCGGGTCGAACGAGTACATGAACCCTATGAACTTGAGCACTATCCTTGCTATGGATTCAAATGTCTAATAAATTAAAGGTTGAATTTGGTACCATGCATGTTATATCATATAGTAGTAATTAAGTTATGTATGTTTTTTTCCGTTTTGGGGTCCTCTTTAATTTTTGAGAGGATTCATTAATTTGGTTGCAAAATTGGGCAAAATCAAGTTGGTTATTGAAGACATTTAAATTGATGGGGTCTTGTATTCATCAACTTGGTTGTATTGTGGTCCTTGATTTTTTTTTTCAATTGAGTTGAGTTGTTACTCACCCATTCTAGATGGGTGTCTTGTATTGTTCTTGTGTAATAATAATAATAATTCTATTTTTTCTCAAGCAATAACTTGTTTATTTATTTATTTGTTACTGCAAAATTATTCTGAAAAATCGATCTCGACTTGAAAAAGAGAAGAAAATCACATCTTGCTATTATTAGAGTGTTATTGGAAAGGTAAACTCAATAAAAGATCTGCGTTCTTTATGGCAATAAAGACTTACATGTGTCCATGTTGTTAGAAATTTAGGGAAATCACCCCTATAGTGACTATATATTTCGAACAATTGAGAAACAAAATCACTCCGGTTACGGTACAAATCGATATAGGCGCCATCCCCAATGTCACACAACACTCTAGAAGTTATGCACTCAACTATTATGAGTTGGCCGGAACTCATATGATATACTCAAAATTAACATAGAGAAATAGTATATGATATATGGAATATGTGTGTTAAGATACTACAAACTTCTCTATGTTGATTAATTAACATCATAATCTCATATTTATGTTGATTATTTAACATCATAATCCTATATTTATAGTAATTATTTAACACCATAATCACAAAGATAGTGGCATAACCATCATCATAAAGTTGGAGTTAACGATTATAATCATGTGCAAGTAGTGAGGAGATGTGAAGTACTTTACATAGTCTCATATGTAGGTACGGGTTTGTCCGGGTTTGGACCGGACTGGTACTACTTTACAAGGTAAATTGGATTTTATTTTTTTTATGTGGACCGGACCAGACCGGAACTAAGACCGATCGTCATATTTTTGCGGACACGGAGATCGGACCGGTATATATCCGGTCCACATCGAACCAAACCGAACGGCCCGAGTCGGCCGAATTTGCCGGTCCGGATCCCTTTTTGTTCGGCCCTACTTCCGGATAAACCTAATGAGTATTCGAGTTATTTTGAATTTAAGCTTAATAGCTAAAATCAATTAGTATATGATATATCCAGTCCAAAGAAATGCATCAGCAAAGGTTCGAACCCGTTTTATGATAATTACCTGAAATTTGCAAGTGAATATCTGAAACAAAACTTGTCTAACATGGTGGTCACTGGTCACTCAGCCATGGAAGTGAGCTAGGGTTTTCCACAATTATTGATGCAAGCAATCAGGTCTATTTTCCCCCAATTGCATAACCCACATTTCTGATTCTCCAATCAATTGGTCATTCTCAATTTGTAATTCATTCAAAAGTGCAGAAAAACCATGTTCAATCACTGCTAAACTATGGAAAAAGCTCCATCTTTGGTCAATTTATGTGCGATTGCTCTGAAAAATTACATTCTTTATGGTAAATTATGTCTACCCTTTTCCCCAATTGTTATTCTCTATTGTTTTGTACAGTAAAAATATGAACTCTGATTGAAATTTCAAGTTTTTTGTTTGCTTTTGTTTTTTGTTTTTGTTTTTGTTTTTGTAGGGGATGATGATAATGAAATATTGCAAGGTGTTTATGAATTGCCCACAGAGTTGTTTGATTGTTTGCTTAATCAACTCCCTGCTTTAGCTCTCCATAAATTGCAATCCCAAATGTTAGTATCTTGTGTTTTTCACTTCATTTACAGTTTAGTCATGATTGTAATTTACGTCGTAATCGTCTTTATTTATGCTCTAATTTATTGAAAGACCTTGGTTCTTGACTATGTAGCTCAGCTTTTATAATGTTCATGTTTCGGTTTTATGGTGATAGATAATAATTGAGGGTGGTTTTTAGGTGGTATATGAAGTGATTATATATAAACAAAACTTTGTGCCAAGTTAAGTAACAATTTGTTTGTTTAGTCTCTTCAAATTGATGTTCCGTTTCCAATGGAGCTAAAGACTCATTATTCTTCGGTTTTGAACTATGATGAAATAGAGCAAAATGCCTAACTAAACTGTGAAGCGCTTTCTTCAATCGTGAAGTATCAGTCATTTGATGCGATTCTCGATTCAATTTTCGTTTTGGGTATTGATATGGATAATTTTTATGGGAACGTCTTTGGTGCTGTTAGTGCGTATACTGAAATATTTTTTGGAGCAAATTAAGGGTATTGATATGGATGTGTATCAGGGCATTAAGTGTCCAAACAACAATATGAGGTTTTCTGAATATGTATGTACTTACTGTTAGGCCAATTGAGAAGCAGGATGAATTTTATGAGTACGATTGCTCTAGCGCTGGCAGTGGAGGAAAACGTGTGAGGTAAGAGACTCATAGAGTAATATAATATTTTTTCGCTAGTTTAATTTCACAGTTTTCAGTATTCGTTTGTCAGATGTGGAAAGTTTGATTTGGCTTGGAAGGCACTGTATTACTTGCGTTGGCCGGAGAATGTTGAGTATAGCCAAGAGAAGTTATTGGTGAAGAAACTTAAGTTTGAAAATGAAACACTATGTGACTGGCAACAGAAATACTGGGAGATGCATGTACAGAAGTATGACAACACTATAATATACAATAATTCATTTTTTTGTATTTTTTCGTCAGAAAATACTTTAACTACTAATCCTTTGAAGTCTCACATGAACATCAGTTGCTTTGATGCAGCTGCAGAGAGAGCTATGCTACCATCGTTTAGTCAACGTGTAGGACTAATTGAATTACCTGGTATGTTGAATTGTTGATACTTCCTTCCAAGGTTCATAATCATTGATCTATGATCAGTTTTTAGTATTGGTTGTGCTGGTCTGATTTGGCATGTGGGCTACTCGTTCAACTTTTGTAATGTTCAATTTTGCATCTGCCTGAATTGTACTGCTGTTTTCTTTGGAATACAGTTCCACTTTATAGCCATAATACACCTGAGGATTGCTATACAATAACATTCATTATGTTATAGTCTGAGATTGTCATGGTTATGTACTGGCAAACCTGTATCGGCGTTCTGTCACGATTAACATAACCTCTCTGACTCTTTCATTCCATATTTTTTCGGTGTAACTTGGTTTTTGGATCCAGTCGAAACTGTTTGTCCTATGCTTAATTGTCTATCTCGTTGCAGGTGCACTTACTAAAGCCATCGGCTACGAGAAGCAAGCAAAATGTTCGAATGTTGATTACCAAACATTGTGTACTCATTGCAAGGAATTTGGATATTATGTGAGGTTGATTCTTATATGTGTGTTTCTGTGCACTTCATATCCCCAGCCCCCATGGAAAAAGCAGATTCTGTTGATGATATGATTGTTGTGTTGGTCATGTGAAACTTCATCCATGAATACATTTCCTTTATGTTCATAGTTACTCCATTATTCCCTCGACGGCTCAACCTCAGTTACATAGTCAAGTTTTTTGGGTTGGTTATCGAAATTACATTTTACGAACTAATTATTTATCATTGGAGGCCTGGACAACAGAAAGTTTTTATGTAGCAGAGGCTAGAATTCTCTGCAATCCTTACATTCAACAATAGAAACGGGAAAGAGGGAGCAAGTTGGTTTGCAAGAATTTAGTCTTCTTGTTTGTTCTAACTTCCAAAGGCCAGTTTGTAAATTTAACCTTATAACAAGTAACAACTAACATTATTCTGATTTCTGAGTACAATTTTGAAGTATTATGGGAAAGTTGAAGCATCTTAGATTATTTATTGATTCTTGCAGGTGTTTGCGACTTCAGAATGTATTTTTCAGTGTGGAAACTTGTGTAAGTGGCTTACTATTCAACTATTCAAGTATCCTTCCCGCTTTCCATTAAGAATGTAATAAACAACCGCGCCAAAATATTATTGGCCTGCTAGATCATTCTCCATTTATGGTCGCTTTTAGCTACACACATGGCTAGAATCTTTGGCCATTAAACCCTTAAGTAATACAATTTCTTATTTCATGCTATGTAATGAGTTAAGTATTACAGTAATTACTATGTTGAAGGATTGTTAACATTATCTATTGTGGCTAGATATATTGCTTACCAATAATTATGTTCTTTGTCAGCATTTGATAGCAAGAAGCAAATTGAAAACGTTGATTTTGAAGAGGATGTCCTCCCAATTGCATGTGAGTTAGATTTTGCTACCTTCCCTCCCATAGTAACTCCGTCTTGCACGATGATGATAAATATGCTAATTGCTATCCCTTGTAGATCTTGCTGACTCCATTACAGGGAAATAAAAGTTAAAATCACTTCCCATGCTAGTATAAGGATATGTCCATTTTCACTTTCAGTTTTATTTGAACCCGAATTACTCCTTTAAGAATGGGATGACGAAGCGAATATATATCTTTGAGGTCTTTGAGAACAGGGAGACGTCTCTCCATGCCTTCAATAAAAGTATCCTTCTAGTGCTTGTCATCTATAGTATCTTGACTCTGTTATTTCGAGTCTTTGACTCTTTATTTCTAAGCCCATATATGAATCCAACACGTCATTTAAGAATACATGTATGAAATCCATACTCGCTCCAATACTTTTCGCTGGAGAGACAGAAAGGGAATAAAGTACAAATGATTCGTATTAAGTATAATTTTGTAAGCTTTCTAAAAAAAAGGTCTCTTTTTCACTTTTAAAACTCTAGATATTGTAACCTTGTAATTCTATAGTAGCATGACTAGTATCTGTTTGAAGATGTATCCCGTACCCATATTGGACATCTGGACTCGACTCCAAGTTACATAATGATGTCATTTTGTATGTAGACTCTGACATATAAAGTGAAGTGTTGTTACAAGATTGAAATCTGAAACTTTGTTGTCGCATAACTGAATTGTCGCTTTTCTTTTTTCTTGGTACTGTACAAATATTCCATGGACTTATATTGTGCTGGGTGCCTGGGTGGCAACCTAATGATAATATTATGAGCGGTGTTGTTATGTGCAAGCAGTTATGTGGCCAAAAGTGGCACGGGAAGCCTTTTTTCGGTGTGAAGGGAGTGACCAATACTAAGTATGCCATGTATTTATTTCAGGTTGATGGTGTATGCAAGATATTGAGCCAAAACAAAGAAAATATTGAATTCCTCGAATTTGCAAATTGCAAGATATCTTCATCTTTTGTTGAGGCAATTTGTCAAAGTTTAAGTGTGAGAGGTGCAGAGATGCACGTGATTAAGCATTTTGCTGTGAAATCATCAAAATTTCTTGAAGCAAATCCAGCTTCTTTGTCACCAATGCTTCTCACCTTTATGTCTTCGCGGTATTTCCCTTTTTCTTCCATTTTTTTTCAATTCTATGTGGTCGTAGAGTTAGTTTATTGGGGTATTTAAAACTCTTTCTTTTTGAGGGTCTGTGTTGAATTGTTGTCTACCTTCTCAATGACCCGCAACACCTACTTAAAATGTGAATTCACAGGCTGACGATATCCTAGGACATATGGTCTTTCTTCTGGAACTTCTTTCCTCTGTAATTAAATGTCTTTCTGGTTCTTACCAGATTGTTGGAGACACTAGAACTTTCTGATGCACATATTGGGAGAAACTGTGCAAAATTGATCTTCTCGGCTCTTGTTGATGCCTCATCTGCTCTCTCCACACTTGATCTATCAGACAACAATGTGAGCAGAATTAGCAGCCTTGCACATGGTTTAATGTCTAAATTCAGTTTGAAACTAATTGAGCAAACAGATTTCAGGTTGGCTTTCTGATTTTCGGTGTGAAGTTTCAAATCAAGACTCCACACTTCGAGATAGAAGCAAGTGTCTGCAATCTTTGCGTGTCCTTAATTTAAGGTACCTTTTTTCTTTTCTTTTACAATGTTTTCTCCTTTAGGGCGTTAAATTATTATTGCACGATGCTGATCGTGGAAAAACAATTTAAGTACAACTTAAAATTATGGGCACACGGTTCAGTGTAGTTTACACTGCGGTGATCATGCTTTTTTTGTGGTATCTGGGTTTTACTTGCATCATTTCTCAGGAGTCATGATATATGTCTAGAGAATTTCGCTTAAATAATAGCTCCGAGATCTTAAATTATACAGTATGTCTAAAATGAATGACCAGCTACTCTAAGCCTCCCAAATCCCAATCCCCGCTCCCCGAACTACACATTCACTCTCATATCCACCAATTCAAACTACTCGTGGGAGAGGGGCGCAGGAGGTCGCATGACCGTAGGAAGGAGAATGATAGGCTGGGGTCAAGACTAGGGGAGGATATATGTCGGGGTTGATGGGATCAAGATTACGGATTTATGGAGATATGGAAGGAGCTAGGTCATTGGTTGGTGTGATGTTAAGATAACGGCTAGTAATGCCATTTTGGAAAATTTGGCACTAAACTTACCAAACATCTAAAGAAACACAAATTCTCATTTGTGACGGCGGTATCCGTCACAAGCTTGTGACGGATACAGTTTCCTCTCACAAAATACCCACTTTTTCGCTCTCTCCGACACTATTCATGTGGTCCCTTTCTCCACTAACTCATTTTGTATCCATTTTATCTCCCAAAATATCCGTCACAAATGGTGACCCGTCACAAGCAAGACTTACTAAGAAAGAAAATAAGAGGAATGAGCTAAACATAACATTTCAGAGAAGGAAATTGGGAAGAACGTGTAACTACAGAGGTGGAATAATTATCTTCATCTCAAATACTTTGCTGTGTATGAGGTGGAATAATTATCTTCATCTCAAATAATTATCTCTCTCTCTCTCTCTCTCTCTCTCTCTCTCTCTCTCTCTCTCTCTCTCTCTCTCTCTCTCTATTTTTTTAGGAAAAAAACAGTGAGGCATTGATATTAGTCTGGTCTTGACTTAACGCCCTTGTACTGCTCGATACTTTTATATAGTTAATAATGAAACTATGCATCAATGTTAGGGGCAACAATTTGCAGAGAAGTGACATGGACGACCTTAGATTTGCTCTTGCACATATGCCAGTCTTGGAGGAATTGGATCTAGCTGACAACCCCATTGAGGATGATGGAATCAAGTAAGTTTGTTGTCATTGACCAATATAAATCAACAATATGCTTAAGTTTTCATGAATTTTCTTGAACATTGCAGGAGTTTAATCCCATACTTTGTCCAGACCTTTGAGCAAGGTCCGCTTTCAAATTTAAATTTGAAGAACTGTAAGCTATCCTTCGATGGAGTAACTGGCCTTCTGGATGTGCTTGTAGCATTGAAATACCCCATGACTTTTCTTTCACTGGCCGATAATGATCTTGGAAGGTTAGTAGCAACGAGTTTTTGTAGCGTTCTAGTCCCATGTTTCGGTGTCACACTAATGCTCATATAAGGTCATATTCTTCTGAAGTCGAATAGCACCGACCCTTGGGGATTTTCTGTGCACATCTATAAGGTTCCTTGATATCCGAGACATTGGCCTGGGCTCGACTGGTTTTCTTGAACTGAAGATACATATGCCAAATGTGGTGAATCTAACATACATCAACATAAGGTTATTCATTCTCTTTTTCTGATATCTTGTTCATTGTGCTCTCTCTCTGCTTTTATTTATTTATTATGTATTATTATTATTTATTACTTACATTACGTTTTTTATTTTCGGAAAAGATTGTCCGACTTTCAGTTAAACAAAAAATACATTCATGAAACATGAACGCCACAGTCAGTGGGGAGTAACTCAGGGTTCTCTCAGCCACTTCACGTCAAAATACAAATAGATAATAATAAGAACATATTGTATATGGAGTAGTATATGTGAATATGAGAAATATCAAGCATGATACTCCGTTTTTTTTTTTTTCAAAAAAAACTGTCGAACTGTCCAAAAAAAAAAATCCTCTTTTGAGGAAATACTGAAAACTCATTCTGTTAGATATTTAAAGAAAAATCTTTTCAAAAGAGTATTCATATTATATACTCGTATATTGAGAGATTTTGGAGATTCAAGTGCGTATCTCAAGATGAAAGTTTTTTTGGAATTTAAAGTGCTGAAGGGCTCTAATGGTGGTGTCTCAAAAGGAAAGAATGACATAGTGATTATTTTCTTGTTGGGTTTAGTGATTAAAGATTTGAATTTGTGCAAAATTTTACAGTGAAAATCGTGGCGGAATACAAGCTGCAGAATTTCTTGAAGACCTCATTTCTAGGGCTCAAGAACTTCTTGTTGTGCGAGCAGGATACAATTTGATGCCTCCAGAGTCTTTGAATGTCATATGTTCAGCTCTCGTCAATAAAAAAGGTACGCTGTGCTCATTCTATTCCGCCTACTAATTTGTCACGCTGAAACCTGCAATGTAAGGGTTAACCTGTAATTAACAGGTTTCCGAATATATAGTTCCTTAAAAGAACTGGAAGGTCCCCTCTCTAATGCAGAGCTTAGATTTATCTTGTGATAAATTAGATGGTTGCATAAAAGTTGATCAATCCATCTGTGTTTTAACAGAATCAACTTTACTGAAACAATAATTTTGATAGTGGCAACTGAACAGTGAACAGTCCAATTGTTTGGAGGAACGGGAGTCGATCCTACCTCGATGAAATTACCCTAAACTTCCTAGGTACATGGGTATTGGCTAATTAAACATTGTTCTTGACATGGGACTTCTATTTCTAACCCCATCAGCTATGTAATAAAATCAAATGTCTTATTAATAGTCCAGTAACTCTTGTGTGAGACCGTCTCACGCGTACAACGGGTTCATTTATTTGTATTAAATGAGGAACTTGTTATAAAAACAGATGGGGTCTCACGGTGTAAGACCGTCTTATTGTAGAATTTGTGTTAAGACCATGTTTATCAGTCGTTGCTGCAGCCCTACCCAGACCGAGTTCCTGCATTACACTTCTAATGTATACTTCTTAACCTACTTACTAGACCTAGTTCCTGATTTTGTTATTTTATCAAGCCCTGGCTAGATCTAGGAATTCCGACATTATTTTTGGTTAAATTAGAGTTACGTATGGGGACCACATGCAAATACCAAGTACCTAGCCATGTTCCAACATGTCCATTTCAGACCATTTGGAACGGAACTAGTTCTTATAATTTATTTTACTTTACTTTTTTATTTTAATTAATTTTTGTCCTTATTCAAGATCTAACCTTTGTTAGACCTACATATAAACGTAGTTTAATAGTCTAATACTCTTACGTTTCTTATATTATGAAATAACAAAGTTGTCAGCACAACCTCCATGAATGTAATAAACTTGAACAGTTATACCCACTTTTGTAGAACTCTTAGTTGAGCTTCACTGCTGTGTATCAGGGAAGCTTCAACTTATCGATCTGATGGGAAATCACAAGCTTTGTGGGTCAAGTCATGCCTCTATACTAGCTGAAATTCAACGCAATGGAGGACCAACGATGCTAGTCCAGTCGTCACCTTCCCAGGAAGCCGCTTACGATGATGACCCGTAGAAGAACAACAATAAACCCAATAAGGCATGTCAACCATCCTTGTTTCGTCTTTTCTCCATCATATTGTATTAGCATTTACAGAGCCACCGACTTGTTTCATGATTTTTGTTCGTTTATGTAATATCTTCTAATTCCATGAGACATTCATTTGATTTGGAATATAATAGAGGGTTTTTTTTTGTGAGAAACTACCTTATATTCATGTCCATTTGTGAGCAACTACTTTACTTTTATTTATTTTTTGTTAAAAACTACCTTACATTTTATTCTTTTGTTAAAACATACCAAAAATAAGACTCAGGTCAATTTCCGACGATAACTTGCATTTTTTTTTAAGATATTTTATATTGTTCATTTGCTTCCCCATAAATCATTTTTAAAGCCGTTTCCTTGGTATAATATGTCTTGTAATAACACACCCCAATCCCCAACTCTTTTAACGTCTTAGGTAAAGTGTTTATCTTTGTCTGAAGTTGAAGCCTCCAATAATCTATATACCTCTCTACCAAATAGAGGGAAGTATACTTGTTGTGGTCACAGTTATCGTCAGAAATTGGCCTTAGTTTTATTTTTGGTAGGAAAGAACAAAAAAAGTAAAATGTAAGGTAGTTTTTAACAAAAAAATAAAAGTAAATTAATTGTTCACAAATGGACATAAATATAAGGTAGTTTCTCACAAAAACCCTATAATAGAAGTATAAAACGAAATGGTTCATTAGAGTCATCTTGATCAACCTGTGTTTTTAACACAAGATAGTATGTACATTCAGCCTTTGCGACACTCGTTAATGTCAGGTACTCTTATCCGAAATCAAAACGGAAATGTGGGTTTGGAAGGAAATGAATACGTTGGCATTGGTTGGAGTTGATGTTGAAGCAAATTGTGATGAGAAGAAATCATACTTTTGGGAAAAGTTGGTTTGGGTAAGGCCAGGGCCAGGGAGCATCATTTGTTGGAGTACAAATAACAATGAATCCATTATCTTAGATTGTGTTTCCCTTTGCTTCATTTTATCCCGTAAATCATAATTGAGCCTAATCACTCAGAATAAGTCTCTCTTGTGACGGTCAAATATTACCATGTGAATAGATAAGACAAAATATCTACCCCACATGGGTAGTATTTAACCCGTCGCAATCGCAAACTTGCGACGGATATACCCGTCATAAATGTGTGAATCACAAATTCGCAGTGTCTATTAATAATAATAATAATAATTATTATTATTATTATTATTATTATTATTATTTGGTAGTATTTGAGAAACAGATAATGTTGGTCCTAAGCAAAACTTATTTGGGGTGGAATTTAAATGGAGCACCCCACTTACCTTCTCACTTGTGATATAGTGAGAGGGTACTATCCGTTTCAGCTTGTGAATATTCTTCAATGAGACTAAGGAATACAACCAAGCAAAATTGAAAAGAGCTGAAATTAAGCCCGAAAGAACAGGGTCTAACTCTTAGATTATGATACAATTTAAGTCGTACGACTATTTTTGTTTTCCTGCTTATAATCATTTGTACAACAATTTAAGTTATTAAAGCTTGCAAGGCTAAATGGAGTATTTGATATAATAAACATTGTAGATTTGTAGGTAGCCAAGGTAGGTATGTGTCTCTATAGTTACGGAGTATAGTTACAGTTATGGTTTCCAATACACGCAAAAATGTGTCATTTGAAAACCACAACACAGAGTATATGTTTTGTCCCAAATTCTCATGGAAGACTGAAGTATTCGCTTTAAGTTTAAGACGGATTAAATAATAAATCATTTGCATAGATAAGACAAACATCTCGATACATCTTGATATTCCCTAAACTTTTTTATTTTTGTCTTATTCATACAAGTGACAACTACTTGACCCGTCTTAACTTAAAACGGATATATCCGTCTAAGAGAGACATATGGATATGGATGTTTTGTTTACAAAAATGTGTACTGTACTTCCTAAATAAATATAGTATCTTGTTTGTGACGGGTCACCATTTATGACGGATATTTTGTGAGATAAAATGTACTCCGTATATAAAATGAGTTAGTGGAGAAAGATGACCACATGAATAGTGTTAGAGAGAGAGAAAAGGTGGGTATTTTGTGAGAGAAAACGGTATCCGTCACAAGCTTATGACGGATACCGCCGTGACAATTGAGAATTTGTAAAATAAATAAGGCCCTTCTTTGTGAATATCTATCTCATTTTGCGTTATGCTTTTCATTTAATGTTGCTAACATGATAATTAATTAATAATTGTACTATTCATCAATTTTACCCAAAATAAACAATATTATATAATGGTGTTATACAAGATTGGTATAAATCATGTCAACTAACTTATTGATAATGACCTAAGTTCAAATTCCGTTCGTATCAAAATTACCATTGCGTTAAACCTAGAGTTAGTTCAGGACTCATTTGATAACGATTGGGTTGTAATTTAATTATGTTATCTGGTTGATACAGTAATAAACAATTAATTAATTGGCATGAAAATGTGGCTAACCCCTTCACTCTTGTGCTTAAAGACAACTTCTAGTCGGCCAACCTGTAAAGTTTATGTTAATTACAATTAAATCACCTTTTCTATTATCGTTACAAGCGCAGATTAGGAGTCTTTTATTATTGTACATGTTTTAGATTACTAATTAAGATGTAAATATATCACATTATCACCTGAACAAATTCTATTCTACGATGGTTGTACGTGTGATCAATAAAAAAATGACTACTTTTCATAAATAGTTATCACCTTTGATTAAATAATAGTGACTACATTTTTTTGTTCGAAGAAGATCCATTTTTTCAAAGTAATCACTATTTATTAAAAAATGGTCACTTTTTATCGAAAAATTGTCATATTTTGTATAAAAATACGGGATACGCTTTCTTATTTATTTTAAATTTTAATTGTATTACGGTTCATTTAACAAAAGTAATTACTTGTTAATTAATTAAATTAATCATTGTATAAATATACTTGGTCATGAGTCATGACTCACCTATTAGAGATGGGTTATATAAATAGGCATGTTAGAATAATGAAAGTTACTCTCCCGATCTCGATTAATTATTTACCTATTTTATTTTAAGATCTCTCAATTAATTTTTTACCTTTCTAATTCCACAAATGCCTCGGATGGGTAAATTTTCCAGAGCCAAATTAAACAACTTAATACATTTCTTTTTTTTTGAGTTTTATGTCAAAACCATAAGTAAATAAATAAATTACTAATTGGATAAAACTTTTGTAAACATTTCCGTAAATAGTGTCCAAAATAGAGGTGGTAAATAGTTGGGTTGGCTTTGTCGTGAAGTAAAGTCTATATTCTTGTTTCGTTGTGCATTTTTGTATTAAATCAACTGGCTCCTTGCGACGGATATATTCGTCGCAAGTTTATAACGGGACAAATTTTTTAATTTTTGTATATAAGACAAAATATAAAAAATTTCAAATGTGTTGTCTTTCGCTATCCAAGTGGGTAATATTTAACCCGTCATAAATTTACGACGGATATGTCAGTCCCAATTCACAAATAAAAATTTGTGTTAAATCAATCCATCCTCATTCCTTACCTTCCTTTATTTATGAATTACGAGTATTATTATTATCCTCGCTAATTGAAATTAGATAACCTTCTAATCGTGTTCCTTTGATTTGATGACCAATTAACTAATTCATTCCATGTTTGTTGCTACTCATCACTTTCATTTTTAACGTCTATATCAAGTATTCTGTATAGAGTCAGAATTTTAACTTAATGGGAGCTACAAATTTAACGGGTGAATGATAATCACAAATTCTTATTTGCAACGGCACTATCCGTCGCAAGCTTGTGACGGATACCGTTTCCTCTCACAAAATACCCACTTTTTCTCTCTCTCCAACACTATTTATGTGGTCCCCTTTCTCTACTAACTCATTTTCTACCCATTTTATCTCACAAAATATCCGTCACAAATAACGACCCGTCGCAAGCAAGACTTACTAAATGATAATAGTATGTATACTTGAAAACGGTTCGAAATTTTTATTTAAAAGTTTTGAAACTTTAATTATATTGTTCAACAAGAGAGCTAGAGCGACCCTGCTAACCTTCCCGAGTCTGTCACTAATTGTATTACATTGTCGTGGACAATAACTTGATATATACTGTGGATATATATATGTTATATATATAGATAATGACTAATTAGTCGTAAAAGTTAAACTCAAATTTTCTATCAATTTTTGTGAGAAAAAAATTTTTATCTTAGCTTAAAATCCATCATGATTTATATATATATAAATCATTTTTTCTTAGGTTATTTTTTTGATTTTATTAACTCATAATCGGATTGGTTTTATAAGCATTATTCTTTTTTTTTTCTTTTTTGGAAAATACACTAAGTTGAAGTGTACTTATTTGAGGCGCAAAACTGGGGTGAATAGGAACGTAGCCTAAATATTTGTGGCTCTTCGACAAGGAGTGCAGAAAATTGAAGTGGAATATAGATAGCATACAAGTTGTTATAATGCTCACAAAAAAAGTCTTTGCATAATCCATCTTGATAATTTTGTCTATATGTACAACAATTTCTAATGCAATATGTCTTGTTTGTAACAGTTACTTCCGTTAAGTTTTAAAACGGATAGTAATCTTCTCACAGCAAGCCAAGTGGGTGAAAATAAAACATTTATGGATTATGACACTTACATTATGTAAGAGAGACACTATCCGTTTTCATTTTGTGACGAATAATGCCCGTGAGAATTTGTATTTCTAATGTTGCCCATCATTATTTAACCCAAGTGATATGATTTATGCTTTTCATTAAAGAAAAAAAAAGAATGTATAAAAAATATTATCACTCGTCATAGAAGACTACAATTCACGTTTATATAAAAAATTTCAAAAAATAAGTCTATAAAGCCAATGTACCACCCAAAAAAGAGTTATTAAACCCATCCTGCATTCCCACCCAACTGAAACCCGACTCGACATAACCTGAAAGTTAAACAACCCAAAACCAGCTTGATACATGATAGTCATACAACCCGATTGAACCCGATGAGTAGCAACTCAAACCCAAAATTGAACCAACCTGGTATGAACATGACTTGATAATGATCCAATAGATCGATGACCCTACCATTGTTAAACTTAATATTGTCCAAAATGTAAATGTTAGTGTTTTATTTGATACTTAATAACAAATTCACTAATACAAAACAATATTTAATAACAAACTGAATGATAAAAGTTGAAGTCATGAGATAAAGAGATCGATAATGACTAGACCAAACATAATCCAACCAATACATCAATTGATCCAAAGTGACCGATTAAACGAGAGAGGATCAACTCTTCAGGTGTGATCCAAACCCATTAAGTCAAAATTCAACTTAACTTACCGGATTAGGCGATTTACCGCCTATCTTTGCAATCTCACTCAAATTCGAAATACTAATATTACAATATTATTATAAATATAAGTAATCCTCAATTAACAAATAAACCCCTTATTTAATCAATTACGAGTATAATCTATTACCACCAAAAAATAGAATATTTAGCAGGTCTTGCTTGTGTCGGGTTAATCCTGTCACAGGGAGAGAAAACAAGAAAACAAGGTGAGGTATTTTTTATATGTTTTTTCACTTATCTCTCATGATATTTTGTGAGAGAAAATGGTATACGTCATTCTGTCACAAGTCCGATGAAGAGAGTAACACTAGACTAGACTACTACAGTCTGTATCACTGCTAGTGTGTTAGTGTGTTACAATCACTCTTCTCCAGAAAAATCAAAATCAAAATCAAAATCAAAATCAAAATAATCTCATCGTTGTTACCTAACTTACCCTTACTCTTACTCTCTCTCCACCGCACCAACCACCCGCACTTTATCTCTCCTCGCTCCCCACAGATCCGCCATTAATGGAGGAAGCTCTAGAACTTTCGCGAGCAAAGGATACCAAGGAGAGAATGGCGGGGGTAGAGCGTCTTCATCAACTTCTCGAATCTTCTAGAAAACCTCTCTCTTCTTCCGAAGTCACTTCTCTTGTCGACACGTGTCTAGATCTCCTCAAGGATAATAACTTCCGTGTTTCTCAAGGCGGTCTTCTTGCTCTTGCCTCCGCCGCCGTGATCTCCGGCGATAATCTTAAAATTCACTTTAATTCGCTTGTTCCTGCTGTTGTTGAGCGTCTCGGTGATAATAAGCAGCCTGTTCGGGATGCTGCGCGTCGCCTCCTTGTTACTCTCATGGAGGTTGATATACTTACTGTCTGTCTTTTGAGTTGGAGTTTGTTTTGATTTGATTTTGTCATATCATCCTACTTTCAAGTGTTGTTAGTGGCGGAGGTTAAATGCAGACGGAAAATTTGTAGTGTTTATTGTTGATGTTGTTGTTTTGATTTTTGATGTGATATTATTGGATGTTAGGTTTGAGTGAGGTTGAAGTGTCGTTATTGGTGGAGTCGAGATTTGGAGTGATGAGCCTGAATGTCGACTGAATAATCTAGTCTTTATTGTCGATGTTGCTGTTTTAATTTTGTGATATGATATTATCGGATATTAGGTTTGAGTGAGGTTGAGGTGTTGTTGCTAGTGGCGGAGTCGGGATTTGGTGTAAGGACGCAAAATGTAGGCTGAATAATTTAGCCTTTCCCGTTGATGTTATTGTTGGCGGTGTTTTGATTTTGTGATATGGTATTATTAGATGTTAGGTTTGAGTGAGGTTGAAGTGTTGTTAGTGGACATAGTGGTCAAGTTGAGATTTTGAGGGAGGAGGATAAATGAAGACCGGACTATCATTGATGTTTGTGATACGATATTATTGGATGTTAGATTTAGTTTTGTTGTAGTGATATGTTTAAGGTTTTGATTCTAGTTTAGTTGTGATATTTGAGTATTTTGCATTGTTGTTAGCGGCAAAGTCGGGATTTGGAATGAGGAGTCTTAATGTAGACCAAAAAAACCTAGTGCTTGTTAATGTTGCTGTTGATATTTTGTGATAGGATGGAATAAAGCAAAAGGGCTCACTAAAGTGGGTGCGCTTTTTTCTATTGTGAAGTATAAGTCCTTTGATGCAGTTGTCTGATGCAATATTCGTTGAGCCATTTGAAACAACCTCTTTGTGGACCCCCCCCCCCCCCCCCCCCCCCCCTCCACCCACAGTCGACCTTGCAATTTGCGGAAGCCATTGAGGCATTGGGTAATGTTGTTGGTATTGGATGTTAGGTATACCTGTGTAACTTGATATGTTTGAAGTGTTGCTAGTGGTGGAGCCGAGATTTGGAGAGAGGAGCTTAAAAGTAGACGGAAATGTTCTAGTGTTTATGGTTGATGATGATGTTTTGCTAGTGGCCGAGTCGAGATTTTGAGTGAGGAGAGTAAATGCAGACCAACAAAATCTAGTGTTTCTTGTTGATGATGTTGTTTTGATTTTGTGATACTATATTGATGTTAGGTTTGAATTAGGCTGAAGTTTTGCTAGTGGCAGAGTCGAGATTTTGAGTGAGGAGGCTAATTGTAGACGGACAAGATATAGTCTGTCTTATTGATATTGTTTTGATTTTGTGTTATGATATTGTCGGATATTAGAATTGAGTGTGGTTGAAGTGTTGCTAGTGGCTGAGACACGATTTGGAGTGCGACGGCTAAGTGTAGACTGAAAAAATATAATCTTACTTATTGATGTTGTTTTGATTTTGTGGTATGATAATATTGTTGTTTGGTTTACCTTTGTTGTAGTGATATGTTTGAGGTGTTGGTATGGGTGTGATAGTCCGGCTTGGCCTGCCACCACATTGAGGGAGATTTGGTTAAATTTTGATGTTTAAATGATATTATAGTGTTGTCACTGGCAGAGTTGAGATTTGGAGCGAGGAGGCTAGGTGTTGATTTTAGTTTGAATTGTGATATTTGGGTGATATTGAAGTGTTCTGGTGTTAACTTCAGAGATTTGGATCTTGAGAAGCTAAACGTAGATAAAAAGTTCTTGGCAGGAGAAACAGTAAGACAATAGATTACTTAGAAAAAAAATTGGGAATCTTAACTAAAATGATACAATTTTTTTCATTATTTAGGCCCTGTTTTTTGGACTTAATTTTAGTTCACTTTAGGTCAGGTCAGGTCGACAGGTTCTATAGGTTAAAGTTCAGTTCAGGTCAGTTATGTGCATTCTTACTCTTCCCTTCATCTCAACTCAATTCCTATAAGCTCAATGAAGTTTACCAAGTTTCAATCCAAAAGAATAGGACCTTTGCGGCGGTTGCAGTGCCACTGCTAATACCTTGCTTGATGATGTGATTTTCAGCAGTTAAAATTTATCGATTATCTCAAATTTATAGAAACAGTTGAGTACTTGATTTCATTCGTGCAAACATCGAGTTTTGTTTGATTATGAAGTAAGAAAACCTTTGTTATGTAAGTCTGGCATGTTGACTTGACCTTGTGAGTTGTATACTTATGATACCTTTGCATCCGAATGTTGGAGTCAAACTAACTCAGCTGTGTAATACTGACATGCAGGTTTCTTCGCCAACACTTATTGTCGAAAGGGCGGGTTCTTATGCGTGGGAGCACAAAAGTTGGAGAGTCAGGGAAGAATTTGCGCGAACAGTGACATCAGCGATCCACTTGTTTGCTTCTACTGAGCTTCCTCTTCAAAGAGCCATTCTTCCTCCCGTATGTGTCGTTTTTATACCCCTTTTGAACAACACAACTTTAATTTTGAGATTGATTAGGAGTTAACTATCATGACTTGCCATTTGAAGGCTTACTTTAAATCAGAAAACAACGAGAAAACTGAAGAGAAGTGAAACAATGAATATAGTGATAAAAGGAAGCCGGATGTTCTTCAAATGTAAGTGCGAATAAAACGGAAAAAAGCATCAAGTGAGGAAAGCCTTTGAATGAGAGCTAATAAGATAACTAGCTGATAAAAATGATATGAACAAACTAGTAAACAAAATGGAAGTATAAAACTCGACTAATATAACGTAAAGTCAAACCCCGTCATACGAATAAATCTTTCCATCCACTTTACCCTCTACAACTCAATATTTTTCTTTACTCCAATTAAGGCTATATTTATTTTGATGACCGTTATCAACTTTTTTGCGCATGGATTACTGGTCTCAAGAAGGACGTGACTTGTGGTAAATTTTTAATGCCCTTACTTAGAACAAGTCACTCTTTATGGACATAATTCGATTTATACTCCCTGTACTCGGAAATATTTAGGTTTTGCCATGAAAAATTATCCAACCTTATATCTTGTTGTTTGCTATATTTTATCTTTGCCAAGTAGAGAAATATGTTTCAGTTTCTTCTACTGAACGTCACTTATAAGGTTTCCTTGCTTTTTCAGATACTGCATATGTTGAATGATCCTAATCAAAGTGTTAGGGAGGCTGCAATATCATGCATTGAGGTTAGTGAAAATGTTTGTTGTATGATTCTTTGCCTGAGTTTAGGACCACAAATACCAAATGAAATATGAAAATCGAACCAGTAAGACCAGTAGTTTACAGTAAGCAGCGAAAAATGAAGGACTAGAAGCTTTGACTGATAAAAGTGTTCTTGGCAGAAAAACCAGTACTTTTTTTAGGTCTTCATTTTTCACTGCTTACTGTAAACTACTGGTTTCTTACTGGTTCGATTTTCAAGTGAAGGAACGCGGTGATATCTGTTACATGCCATACACGCCTTAATGTTTTGCCTATCAATCTGTGTTCCAATTTATCTGCCAAGAATGAAATACTTTAAGCTTGATAAAAGCTGAGTGCCTTGCGGAAGCCATAATGTCAGCTTTTGCTCTGTCATGTTTAGGAAGGACTAGAAGCTTTGATTGAAATAAAAAATGGCTACCATCTCTAATTTTCTATTTGTTGAATGAACTCATAGTTTGCTGCTCCTGGTGATGCAGCATGTTTAATGTTTACTTTATTCATTCCGGCTGTTAGATGTATTTTTGCATATGATTAACAAGTATGGCGACTGACTTTAAAGGTATATGAATCCGTGAGTGGAAGAACATGAATTATCAAATTTCAATGAAATGGGCTTATTGTGTGAACTCTGCTCTGGATCTGATAGTTTGGAACCATAATTGATCCTAGGTTTATGTCAGCAAGGTGAACAGCCAGATTGATGGAATAGATTTGACAATGTATAATTTATTTGATCCACCATCTCATCAAACTCCATTTTTTTGAGCTAGATTTCCGGTAGCATTTGTGATATGCATAGCAGGGGTGGGGTGTACATTTAGGAAGTGATTATAAAAAGACAAAGTCTTCAAACTTATTTGAATAGGTAGGCTTTTTTATCTGTCTATTTTGTGCGATCAGGCTATGTTGGGGATTACTAGCACCCAAATGACCTGATTTGTTGAGAACATGTATTATTTCATTCAAGTTTGTTTTAATCTCTCTCTTAAAGTGAGCATCCTTTTTTTAACGTCAGACCGAGTTGCAGGTTTAAACTGGAATCTTTGTAACCAGATCTTTAAAAAAGCAACGTTGTTGTGTGAAGGCTCTTGCAGTTGCTTCCATTTTGGTACTGGTAGTAATTTGACTCCAGTTGACCAACTATTGTATGGAGAAATCCTAAAAATTTGGCATTAAATTTTCAAATGAGGAATCAGAACATTATAATTAATTATCAACATAACAACATGATGTTGACCAAACTAAATTGAAATTTAATGAAGCATGAAGCCTGCAATTTATTGGGACTTTGAGAGAACACTTGCTCACTTAGTGAAAGTTGGTTCCTACTCCCTTTGAAGAAGACAAAGGGAAGAGGGAAAATTGTTCACTTAGTGAAAGCTGGTTCCTACTCCCTTTGAAGAAGACAAAGGGAAGAGGGAAAATTGTTAGATAATGAACACTTAAATCTTGAATTGTGGTCCATGATCTATCCATACCCTCAGAAAGTTGGTTCCCACTCCGGTTGAAGAAGACAAAGGGAAGAGGGAAAATTGTTCTATAATGAGCACTTAGAAGTTCAATTGCGGCCCTTAATGTATCCATACCCTCAGTGGATTTCTGATGCAGCACGGGTGTTGTGATGCAGTGAGAGGAACATGCTTTCCTGCTATGGTTTACGTGTCTTTTTTTGTCAAATAAATGAACTTAATGCATGCATATTTATTAATCCTTTGTGGGCTCTCAGGAAATGTATACCCAGATTGGGCCGCAGTTTCGGGAGGAACTTAGCAGGCATCAGCTTCCATCATATATGGTAATTGCTAATACCCAGATTGGGCCTCAGTTTTTGGGGTCCATTTTCTATTTTCGTGACTTAAGTTTGGTCGTTAATGTTTTGGGAACTACACAAGCGATGTTTACAGTATTCATCTTTGCTTGTGATTATTTCTGCACTAACTTAATTTTTGCAAATCCATGCGTGCTGCAGATAAAGGATATAAATGCAAGGTTAGAGAGGATTGAACCAAAGCCAAAATCTTCTGATGGGGCAGTTCGTACGGGTGCTACAAGTGAACATAAGCTTGCAAATATTAACCCTAAGAGGAGCAGTCCAAAAGCCAAGAATTCTACTCGTGAATCCTCTCTATTTGGAGGTCTGCGTGTTTGGCTTTCTTATCTTGATTCTTATTTTTTGTTTTTCCAGTATTGTTGTATTCAGTATGGGAGAGTACCAGTACTGCAGATTGTAGGTGGTACTGATTTAGTTATCCAGAAACGCTGAAATATTGATGGCTGTTCTTAACCATCTTAAATCATATGTTCCACTAGAGCATGGGCTTGGCTAAATCTCATTTTATGTCATATCTACATCCACATTCGAACTGTTACTGCTATTTGTTCAAAAAGTATTCAAATAAGTGCTTTTCTTTTGTTGTACAGGAGATGGCGATGTCACTGAAATACCAGTAGAACCGGTGAAAGTATACTCTGACAAGGAGCTTGTTAGAGAAATAGAAAAAATAGCTGCTACACTTGTACCAGAGAAGGATTGGTCTGTTCGGATTGGAGCCATGCAAAAAGTAGAAGCCTTTGTTCTTGGAGGTTTGTACACTATTATATTACTTACAATTGCATTCTCAAAGTCCTATTTGGCTGTTTCCTCCTGGTAGAATTGTGTCAAGACGTCATATATCTGGGGATTGCTGATAGAAGTCTATGCAGAGATATCTGAAGATGGATAAATTTGTTTGAGCGCTGTCTTATTTTTTTAAAAAAAATTCTTATAGGTGCAACTGATTACCCAAGCTTTCGCGGGCTGTTAAAGCAACTTGTTGGTCCTTTATGCACACAGCTATCTGATCGTAGATCGAGCATTGTGAAGCAAGTATATTTCTTTCTTAACTTGTATCTTTCTTTGCAATATATTTTTTCTTTCCTTTAAATGTGCTCCTCTGCATTGTTGACATTATATTTGATACTATGGGAAAATTTCATCGAGTTGTGGGAAAATTTTCTAACTTCAGGTTACCTAAGTGGAGATTTTCCTTTTTAATTGTTGGGTTATAAGTAACTATAACCCAAAAAAAGTGATTTATTTTTGAAGCTCGATAAAGCACATGGGGGTTGAGGAGTGTCATTTAACCAAAAGGAGAAAGAAAAAATGAAGAAAAAAAGAGGCAGTGGAGCGTTATAACGACTTAGAAGCCTTTGGAAGGATTATTTTGGTCCTTCAGTTTATGATTATTTTGACAGTGACTGAAGTAATTGGACATAAGCAGTTGAGAAGCTGACTGCTCAGTGATGTGCCTTTTTGTTTGTCAAGTAGAGATAATGCCATCTGATGCTCACTGAAAAAGCTCAAGCAAAACCGATTTATTCAAATCGGAGTCTTTTTGAATTTTTTCATTGCCTGATCACACATTTTTCTGTGGATTTCTGTGGAAATGTTGGTAAAAAAAAGTCGCGAATTTCACTTCTGATTACTCGTTTCTCGATTGCAATCTGCAGGCGTGCCATTTGTTGAATTTTTTGTCTAAGGAATTGCTGGGAGACTTTGAGGCTTGTGCAGAGCAGTTTATTCCTGTAATTTTATTTTTTCATCTCACTATATTATGCAAAATTATACTCTACTGTGTCTTACTCTTTTCCTGTTTGCACTTTTTAGGTACTTTTTAAACTTGTTGTGATAACAGTACTTGTAATTGCTGAATCCGCCGATAATTGTATTAAAACGGTATATACTTGTGTCCTTTTTTTGTTTCTGATTTACCCAGGTTGCATAAAATGTGGTGTTAATTGCTTTACTTTTTGCATGTTAAGATGTTGCGTAACTGCAAAGTTGCTCGTGTACTTCCCCGGATAGCAGACTCTGCTAAAAATGATAAAAATGCAGCGCTGCGTGCAAGGTTTGATTTTTATATAACTTGGAGGAGATCATGTGAGAACTCAGTCTGAGTTCAGTCTGAGTTCAATGAATAAAGAGTCAGTTTAAATCCTTTTGGCTTCTGTTGCAGGTGCTGTGATTATGCACTTCTTGTTCTAGAGCATTGGCCTGATGAACCTGAGATTCAGCGATCTGCTGATCTTTATGAAGATTTAATTAGACGTTGTGTGGGTGATGCAGTGAGTGAGGTATGCATCAGTTTGCTGTCTTGTAATCATATATATGCTATGTTATTCCAAGAGTCAAGAGTGCTGGAATGTTGGAGCGTTCATCCCGCTACTAAAATAAAATGCCTAATAGTTATGTCATATCGAAATGTCAGTATTGGATACCCAACACGTAGCCTATGTGGAAGTGTTGATGTAACATCCTCCTTACGACCCTTCCCGCTTCTGCCACACACCTGTCTAAAATGATCTTAATCCCTCAAATATAATACCTTACATTCTATCCTAGCATATTCTTAATAACTAAGGTGTTACTTTGACAGGTACGTACAACTGCCAGAGCATGCTACAGGATGTTTGCTAGGACATGGCCGGAACGCTCTAGGCGTCTGTTTCAATCATTTGATCCGGTTATACAAAGGGTATTTTCTCCTCCTTTGGTCTCTGAACTTCATGTATGGGTTTACTTATTACTAGGGAAACACAGTTGAAGTGTTTGACCTTATCCTTCTAGTGTTTCTGGAAAGTGAAAATTGGTGTTATGACATCAGATAATTAACGAGGAAGATGGGGGATTACACAGAAGACATGCTTCTCCTTCGGTCCGTGAAAGAAATGTTCCATTTACGCCCCAGTCTTCTGCTCCTCTAAATTTGCCTGGATATGGAACTTCTGCTATTGTTGCAATGGATAGGAGCGCGACTTTAGCTTCAAGGGCTTCAGTTTCTTCTGGGATGCTTCTGTCACAATCAAAATCTCTTGATAAAGGACCTGATCGTAGGTTGGAAAGTGTTTTGAATTCCAGCAAAGAGAAGGTTTCTGCTATTGAAAATTTGCTTAGAGGTTTAGATATGTCTTCAAAGAATTCATCAGTTAGATCATCTAGCCTCGACCTAGGTATGTGTAACCTTCCATTCTGTGAAATTTAAGACAAATTACCCTGTGATCAGGGAAATTGTTGTCCATAATTTTAATCATAAAGCTGCATTTTATCTACTAGGAATTTTGATTAGACTCAAAATTTGCCAACTTTTTTCTTTCATTGCTGCTATTGCAGGAGTTGATCCTCCATCTTCTCGCGATCCTCCATTTCCTTTTGCTGTTCCTGCTTCAAATCAAATCACGAGTTTATCACTGGACTCGAAATTGTCAGCTCCCGTTGAAAATAGCCACCGCAATGGTAGCCTAGCTCTTTCTGACATGTTCTCCCGGAAAAATGCTTCTAAGGATGTTGGTAAATATTCATATCGTAGCGGTCTTGGAAATGAGCCATTGTCAGCATTGTCATCATACTCTGGCAAAAGAGGTTCTGAAAGAGGTCAAGAAAGGAGTTTAATTGAAGAGCTAACTGATATTAGGGATGCTAGAAGATACACTAATTCACACACTGAGAGGCAGTCCATGGATGCGCCTTACAGAGATTCAACTTATCGGGATTCACATTCAAGTAATGTTCCAAATTTTCAGAGACCGCTATCAAGAAAGAATGTGACTGGACGAAGTATATCCTCAGGTAGGAGGAGGAGTTTTGATGATAGCCATTTTACTTTAGGTGAGACACCAACCTATACCGATGGCCCGTCTTCTCTTCATGATGCTCTGAGTGAAGGTCTGAATTCAACTTCAGATTGGTCCGCAAGAGTTGCTGCTTTCAACTATATTCGATCGCTGCTGCAACAAGGTGCTGGTGGCATTCAGGAAATTGTTCAGAGTTTTGAAAAGGTGATGAAATTATTTTTTAAGCATCTGGATGATCCACATCATAAGGTTGCACAATCGGCACTTCTAACTCTTTCAGATATCATCCCTTCCTGTCGAAAACCCTTTGAAAGTTACATGGAAAGGATTTTACCTCATGTGTTCTCTCGTTTAATTGATCCAAAGGAATTAGTGAGGCAGCCTTGCTCGACAACATTAGATATCGTGAGTAAAACCTATGGAGTAGATTCTCTGTTGCCTGCTCTTCTTCGTTCCCTGGATGAACAGCGATCACCTAAAGCAAAATTAGCCGTCATTGAATTTGCAATTAGTTCTTTTAACAAGCATTCTGTTACCCCTGAGGGTGCTGCTAATTATGGAATATTAAACTTATGGCTTGCCAAGCTGACACCATTGGTTCATGACAAAAATAACAAACTGAAAGAAAACGCCATCTCATGTTTTATATCTGTGTTCACCCACTATGATCCAGCCAATGTACTGAACTTCATTCTTAGTTTATCGGTTGAAGAGCAAAATTCCTTGAGGCGGGCACTTAAGCAGTATACACCTCGTATAGAAGTGGACCTGATGAACTTTTTGCAAAGCAAGAAAGAGCGACAGCGTTCTAAATCTTTGTACGATCCATCTGACATAGTGGGAACATCCTCTGAAGAGGGATATTCTGGATTGTCAAAGAAAACTTCCTATTTTGGTAGGCCCTCTGGTAATCCCCTTGACTGTGATGGAGGTAGGAAGTGGAATTCAATGACGGAGTCTACACAAGTCAATCATTGGAGCAATCCGGCTTCTGTTGATGAAACTCCAGAACTGCGGCATGAAAGTTTAGACAGCGGTTCCAGAAATGAGATTGTGAGCTCAAGAGCCAAAGATATACAGTATCAAGGGAATCACACTGGTGAAAATCTGGGATCATGGAACAGTCGGTTTGAATGTGCTGACACTAACGAACACTTAAAGGTCTTGTCTACTCCCCGTCTGGATACCAATAGACTTAGGAGTTCTGAAAACATTGAAGTAAATGCAAGTTTTCAGCCGGAAAATGGTGCGTCAAATGAGTTATTTACAGAGTCGTTGAATTCTCAAGCCTTGAGCATTACTCCTGTTTCAGAAACCGGTCCAAGCATTCCTACAATTCTGCACGCGGTGAGTTTTAGTTCAAGCTTTTGAGAATTGTTACTTCTTCAGCATATTGTATAAAACAAAGAATCCTGGAATAAGTGACTTATGTGTTCATGCAAGAATTTCTGTTGTATTATATTTGTAGGGGGGGTGAAAGGTGGTCGGTTTGTGTGAGAAAGCAATTGTCCCTATTTTAACTCAGCTGACAAATATTTTGATGACCCTTCAAAGCAATCTTTTGCGCTTCTCGACACTTTTACATAATTGTGAGACAGGGTTTCTTGACGGTTACTTTGCCTTATTTTCTAACAGATTAGCAGTGGAACTGAAGGAAGCCCCACTAGAAGCAAGCATGCAGCACTTCGTCAGTTGATTGAAGTATCTGTGTCCAATGATTCGTCTGTGTGGAGCAAGGTATAACATTTATTTTAGCACCCCTGTTACGAACACTGAACTTGGAGAATCTAAAGTAAAGTTTTGTCATGTTTGGTGACATTTTTTGGAAGGTGACAACAGTAATATTTTACAGTATGAGACTATGGGTGATTTGTAGGTCTAAATATTGTAGTTTTCTATACCAGCATGCTCTGTTTGAGATAATATAGGTGTTTCTGTCTGTAGCAGTGGTTCTAGTTTGTAGCATATTTGCGTATTTGATCAAATAACTTTTTAACATGGTCCTACTGTGTTCTTCGGGGCATTCTTTGGATTTGCCTTTTGGAAAATCTATGTTCTGTACTTCCGTAGATAAAAACAGGGAAGAAATTCAAAGAAAATTTTAGTCTCTTATGAATGATTGTTCTTTTGCAGTACTTCAATCAGATTTTGACTGCTGTACTTGAGGTGTTGGATGATTCTGATACATCCGTTAGAGAACTTTCTCTGCAACTAATTGCTGAAATGTTGAAATATCAGGTGATTAGTTTTTTTTTCCCAATTCTGCTTAGTTATGTGTTTTGGTTCTGACTAAAAAGATTTATTCCAAATATTATCCACAATTCCACATCTCTTCTTACATATTTGGCTTCCTTTGATTCCCAAACCAGAAAGATGCAATTGAAGATTCTATGGAAATTGTAATTGAAAAGCTTCTTCATGGATCAAAGGATACTTCTCCCAGGGTTAGTTTATCATCATATACATGTGCGCTATCTTTCCTCAAATTGATTTGGTCTCTGATCTGACAGTGCTTCATATTTAGGTTGCAAACGAAGCAGAAAACTGTTTGACGACGTTGTTGGCCCAGTATGATCCATTTAGATGCCTAAGTGTAAGTTTTCTATGAGTAGCTAGTCATTTCATGATATTATATCTGGGCTGCGCACTGCGTTCCGACTGAGTTATTAAAGGTTAGGAAGGCCATTTCAACCATTTTGAATGCAGTATTGACTTCTTTTTACTGTGCATCGACCGACATCAAGATTCTGGCGACTGATTCAGAGTCCAGTCTCAAACCGAAATTAATACCATGGGCCTTTCCTTAGAATTTAGAATGTTACTGATTCTGAGATCAGGTCTCAAACCAGAATATAATACCCTGGTCTCTCCCTTACTCTACTTATAGTACTTTTCTTCTTCTTTGTGTTGATATTGCAGGTAATTGTTCCCCTTTTAATAACGGAAGATGAAAAGACTCTTGTGACTTCCATAAATTGTCTAACAAAGGTTTGTCTTGCTGTCCTACTTTTATTTGATGGCTGGACATGATACATCATCCTTGATTTGTTGGATTTAGGTTGAAAAATTATCTTGTATTTCATTTTCATCAAAAGAACCCTTTTAAGCTGAACGACTTCAATACATTTTAATGGCATTCTTATGAAGATAGAAATAAGAGTGCAGTAAATAATTAACCTTGAGACATGATTACTCTATAATGAAGTTTGACAATGTTGTTCAAGAAGTTTTTGTTGTTCGATTAATTTGTTGTTGCATGCGTAGTTGATTTTCTTTTTCCAAGTTTGTAACATAGTTTAGTTTTTCTTTTTTAGCTTGTGGGAAGGTTGTCACAAGAGGAATTATTGGCACAGCTACCATCATTCCTGCCAGCTCTATTTGATGCATTTGGGAGCCAAAGTGCTGATGTTCGAAAGGTAAAAAATATTTTTTTGGGTCTGGATTTACTACTTCAGTACATTAAGCATGGTTGCATGGTTCGGGATTCAGTCGCCTGACCTTGGAGCTGAATATATTCAGCTCTCAAAGGAATTCGTTAGCAAACTTGGTCGACAAAATGCTTTTAAACTAGTAATCCCTCCATTCTTTTTATGTCACCCCATCTCATTATTCACGTTTGCCGATGTCCATTTTGTTTTGATTATATCTTTAGCTACATACTACTAAAAATTATAAAAGTTTGATATTCTTAATCCTCTTATCAAGACAATCCAAAAAAGATCTCACATGAATATATTTCCGTGAACGGATTGAGAGAAAACCGACGTTGAATAGTCGATTGTGAATAGTGTCAAAACAAAAGTTGGGTGATATAAAAAGAATGGAGGGAGTAGCATTTTAGGAACGTGGACTTGCTCCCAACCATGCTACACTTGCACTAAGGACTAATTGCTAAGGGTAACATTATTGGTCAGGCCAAAGTCTTAAGACTCGTGTCAGCTTTTCACTAACTTCTATTATTTCTTTATTCTTCAGACTTCCCTCAGACCCACTTCAGACTTTATACATTATCCGTCACACCCACCTCAGACTTTACTTTTTTTACATTACTTTTTTTTACAAAAAGAAATGACACGTGTCAACCAATCACTGGATAATTTCAATAAAAGGTGGGGTCAAGACTCACCCAAAGACTTTGTTAAGATTTTCGTAGATTATTGGTAGTTTTGGGTGAGTCTTGTCTTAAGACTTGCTAAAGTCTTGTCTCAACTCAAGACTACCAATAATCTTACCCTAAGATAAGTCTAAGGGAATTTTGATTTCGGTTGGGTGGGTAAATAGCCGTGACCCTTGGATCTTGGGACTTCCAACTCCTCCTGCCATGTGACATTTACGGAGAATCGCTTGTGTATCCTCCTAATATACTATGTTATTCCGACTCTTCTAATTTTCTCGCATACCCGTGTCCGAACACTCGGACATGGGTATGACACATGGACACCTCATTTTAGACCAAAATGTGCATATTTTTCAATAAAATAGCCAAGTCCGACACTTGAACACGTACCCGTGTTGGGTACTTCTAAACGAGTCTGAGTAACATAGCTAATATACTATACTCTCATTGTTGCAGACTGTTGTATTCTGTCTTGTGGACATCTATATTATGCTTGGGAAGACATTTTTGCCGTATTTGGAGGGACTAAACAGCACCCAATTACGTTTGGTAACTATTTACGCTAACCGGATATCACAAGCTCGAACGGGAACTCCTATAGATGCTACTCAATGACCGCGTTCGTGTTCGTAGGCGTACTATGGCGTTTCAAAATTCTTGGTGTGTATTCTGTACATGGTGTGTAGAACTTGACCTGATTGTGGGTATCTATTTGTGGGATTTAGTTTTGGGAAATGCGAGTGAATGTATCCTTTTTGGCGTGATGTCTCTACTCTCTACTCTCTACTCTCTACTGTTGTGTGGTGTGAGAAAAGTAAATGTATGAACTTCTTTCTTCTGTCAATTAAATTATTCTTTTGAAAAAAAAACTCCGGTTGCATTGGAGGAAATTTTGTTCTCGTGTATTTGCCACAGCGTTTTTGCGATCGCTCATTGTTTTGTCATTCCTTTGAGGCTATATACATCGGGCTTTTGTACGGTCAGGATTCTGGAACCCGAGTCGATCAGCATTCAGCAATAGTGGGCATTAGCCGTGAATCCGTGATGTAAGTTCAATGTTGATGAAACCAGTAGTTGCTCTTGCTTCAAACGGACACTTTTCGTCTGAAACTTTCAGATGGTCCATGTCACCATTTTTTTTAATAGAATGTAACCATTTAATAACAAAATGTTATATTGCAAATTAGTCACTCTTTATCCATTTTATCAAAAAATTGTCAACATTTTATTGTAAAAATGGCTACATGGCTACAATAAGTCCGTTTGAAGCTTCAGACGAAAAGTGTCCGTTTGAAACAAGAATTTACGTGAAACTAAAGTGTCCAGTTGATGCAGCTGTTGAAATTTTCATGTGAATTTTTAAAACAAGTTTGGTATTAAATCTCGCAAGGAACAGATTCGGGTTACGATAGGCCAATAAAGTTGTACTCCATATTTTTATGGGAAGTTGTAGCACTAAAAATGAACAGTGATACAAAATGCATAAATAAAACTTTTCCGAACATTACTGAATTTAAGCACATTAAAATCACTCCTTCGCCTCCCTGAAATTTTACAGGAGCAGACTTTTACGAACATTGCTGAATTTAAGCACATTACAATCACTCCTTCGCCTCCCTGAAATTTTACAGTAGCAGACGCCATTATTCAGTAGGTTAAATCGCTTTGGTTTCCCATGGTTAAAAATCATAGGAAGTTACGGTTTTATCGAATTGAACTCTACTTTTTTACATTACCTTTTTTTAAAAAAAAAAAAAAATGACAAATGACAATCGCTCATTGGATAAGTTCCATGAAAGTAGGGTCAAGAATCAACCAAAGTCTTAAGTTGAGTCTTGGATTATCCAAGACTCAACTTAAGACTTTGTTAAGATTTTCATAGATTATTGGTAGTTTTAAACGAGTCTCGTCTTAAGACTTGCTAAAGTCTTGTCTTAAGACTAGCATTACCCTTAGCAGGACGTACAATGGATTAAGAAATGAGACCTAAATGTGTAATCGAGAACAAATGAAATCTGATAACTAAAAACGAGAAGATGTTACAATAAAGAAGACTGGCTAATTGCAGTTCTGCTAGACCTCTGCTTCGACAAAGGCATTTATCTTTTTCGCTAGTAATGGTTTTTTTAGCCTTAGCTATTGGCGATGATATCCATCCTTTTCACTGGACGGACAACGGTGTTCACACCAAGTCTTATCTTGGTCTGCCATCCAGAAATAAACCAAATCTATTACTTTCTTGATCTGCTATATATCGACTCACAGGACTACATTGACATCCACAGTTGCATCTGTTATGATGATGTCCATTGAGTTTACCGTCTTTGGGAGATTTGGAGTGTTGAATGTCACCTTCACATGCAGCGGTTTTATGAAAACAAGGTCCCCTAAATCTCTATTCATCTTCAGTAACAGCCGCGTAAATGTGTCCTTTTTCAACTTTCCCTTTCGCTGAGGCTTTAGAATATCAGCAATTTCAGCAGCCTTCATATCCTGACTCTTCCCACAAGTCTTGCCGCTACTTCGCAACCTCAGATAAAGTGGAGCAGTAATAACAACCTGAGTAACAGAAATCAGAGAATATTAACTCCTCCTCAGTAATCGTCAACGTACTACACTAAGGCCTGGCTTAATTTCAGCTCCTTCCAATTTTGGTTGGTTGTATTCCGTTAAGTTTTATTTACATTCAATCAATTAGTTTCAATTAATCTCTTCACAAAAGTAACTTTTAATTCAACTAAATTCACTCCACCTTAGTTCCACTCAATTTAGTTCTACTCCAATTTATTCAATTCAGCTCGTTTCAGCCGAAAAGAACAGGGCCTAAATACTTAACCTCAATTAAAAGTTGAGATCTCTCCATCCGTTTCAGATACGAACACTCACAAAAACACACTTAGAAAAACACGAGTCTCATAGCTTTCTCAAATTTACGTTAGCTCCCAAGACTATGGTCCAAAAGCAAATTTATTGGGTGGGGGACGTACCTCACTAGTTCCTGGACTTGTTTTGACAACACAGTCAATGTGAATTTTACCATCTTGGAAGTCAATGTGAGGCCGACTTTCCTCTTTGGACTCCTCTGGTTCTGCCTCAAATGCAAGGTTATCCAAATCATCATACCACTTTTGGGCAGCACCAACCTGAAACATATCGAGAAAAGGAAAGCGTGTCTGATGTATTATTACATCAGACTCCTTTTAGTAATTGAGTTTACATGTATTTTTTATGAGCTTTTAAAGTTTATATAGTTATGTTTTAAATTTTTGATGTCAAGACTTATAACTGAATTTATATGTAGAGTTTTTGAACAATATTGTATTTTTTTTAGCTTAATGTTTAAGTGAACAAGCTCAAAACACTTCATAGTAAAACTCATCATCTTTAAAACAAAACTCGAAAACTTTACCATGAAACTCAGAAAGTACACAACCAGTTGTAGTTGTACTATATCTGATGTATAATCCAAGAACCGGAAGCATAGTAGCATACATCACGTGAACCATCACAAAATTGGGTCATTAGTTATAGAAATAGAAGTGATGAAAGTACACAATCAAAGCATCCCTAATCCGACTTGATATATAATTTTCAGAGGCAGTAAAAATTTAGCCACATACTTCTTATCTCCGTTAAAAAAAATTACTTCTATTTGGACCCATCTCGACCATTAGTTAGCATTTCCTTTCCAGGGGTGTTTTGTGCATTGGGGAATCAGTATGCAACTATGCATGATTCACATTACAATTTTAAACAAAAACGATCCATAACTAAACATAAACTATGGCGAGGACATAGGGACTATGAATAAAAAGGAGGCAATTTAAAAACTGGTGGCAGATGGATACCTTGTCAGAGGTTTCAGCAGTGGTTTCCATCTCTAACACTTCCATTGCAGCTCCTCGTACTTGGCGCCAAACACAATGTTCATCCAATGGTTCTACCAGTTCTGTGTTGTCAGGGATAGATATTGCCATGTGCACATCAATTTTTCCTGGCGCCCAACAAAAGGCAACAGTTAGTAAAATATTAACTGCACCTTTTTCCAACAGGTAATCTACATTACTCAAACTCAACTATAACTATCCATCTGTGTGTCCAGGTACAGACACCGAAATTTTACGGAAAAAAAAGACATTTATGGCTTAAAATGAAGTATGTATGAGTCGAACTCTCCCAGTGTCAGATGTAAGACACAGGTAACCACCTCTTGCAAAAACCACAAGTACTTTGATTTACTTCCCAATAGCGCAACAGAAGTTGACATTTCTGAAGATTAAGGTAAAAAAGAATAAGGTATATAAAGCAACAAAATTGTTTATAAATATTAGGATAATTTGTGAGAAACTACCTTACATTTATGTCCATTTGTGAACAACTACCTTACTTTTTTTTTTTGGTTAAAACTACCTTTTATTTTCATTTTTTGTTAAAAACTACCTAAAAAAAATTTCTGAGGCCAATTTCTATTTATGAGTTGGATTTCACACGTGTGAGTTCTTTAAATTTTCATTCTTATTCACGAATAGCATAGAGTTCATACGATTTAGTCCATGTTATCATCCGGACCAATTATTCCACATGCTTAAAGAAAGAAATTGAAGCTAATGTCAAGAATTCCCTTTCGTTTAGAACTTTAGATAAGAAGGATTAACTTGGATATCAAGTTTAACGACAAAATAAGAATGAAAATTTAGAGAAATCACACATGTGAAACCAATAATAAAAAGAAATTGGGTCAAAACTTTTTTTAGGTAGTTTTTAACAAAAAATTAAAATGAAAGGTAGTTTTTAACCAAAAACAAAAAGTAAGGTAGTTGTTCACAAATGGACATAAATGTAAGGTAGTTTCTCACAAATTATCCTAAATATTACAACAGAAGTAAACATCTGAACAGATGAAGGTAAAAAGGAATAAGGTATAAAGGCAAGCAGAAATGTTTCAAGAAGACAGTAAGCCATCAACATAGTTTTCAGAATGAATTCCAACCTGGTAATAATGAGAACGACTGGAGGTGATCAAAGGTAGCTTCTTCCCATGTATGTCCACTGCAGTGTCGAAATAACACAAATCACAAACAGAATAAACATATCAAACCTTATAGCCGTGATTTTAAGAGTACTTACAAGGGAAAGACTCTCTCCAGAGAATAGGATAACCAATAGGGTAGGCCAAGAATCCTGAAGTTTGAGAATTCAACACTCGAAGCAACTTCAGCTTGTTTATTCAGCATCAAAACCCTCTGGCCAACTTTAAAAACACTGCTTGTGAGCATGATGCATGGTGGACCACAGCTTCAAAAGAAATAGATGAGCTTTAAAGTCTGATATGAACTCAAATACCTGTGTCACAGATAAGCTGATCTTCTCCAGTGGTAACGAACGATGAAAGAAAATCAAAATGCGAATTCTGATTCCCACCTAATGTATGACTAGAATTAAATAGCTGCTGAAGAATATCAGAAGAAAGACCCTGTAGGTCTGAAACCTTTTCCATGATCTGCTTGCCACAGAACTCCATTACCTCCTCATGCCCTTAGAAAAATAAAGGAATTCGCATGATGAGTCAGATTTCCAAATTAAAACAAGCGATTTTAAAAAATAATATGCTGAATCAAAGTGTACCTTTGACTACATCACGGACCTTTCCACTATCCAAGTCCACGATCCACAAAGTTTCCAAGCTGTACAAATGCACCGGACGAATCAAGTTCAGTAACTAAATAAACAATAAAAAGTCTCTATTCGTGTTTGCTAGGTATATGCAAATATTTTCCCTTTTTAGATTACGTCACACTAGCTTGTGTGATTTTCAGTGTGACATAACAAAATGAAACTTTACACAATAGAACATTTGCTAGATTCAATCTATGAAATTAACAAACCCCACAATGTTTACTTTTCTTCTGACATTGATACATTTCCATTGTTAAGGAAGAAAAATGAATGATACCAAATTACCAATACATCTTGCTCATTTTCTAATTTTCATTCTAAGCAAACCCACATTTACTATAACAGCATTCAAGAAACAGTACATGAAACTTATTAACATCTGAAAATCTTTATCTAAAGTTCCGTTTTCTAGAAAATTCTACCAAACCAAAAAAGACGCTTTATATTCATCATATGAAAACACACCTTCTGTTCATAACTAATAGGTCATTATCCTTCGATTTCAGGAGATGCCAGGGAAACAACAATGTAGCTTGATCAAGTTCTTCAACAGATTTCATGCCTGCTTCTCGACTAAACCCAAGCTTATCCAAGATCCTTGACCAGAGACCACTTCTCCCGTTGTCAGCGCATCTAGGATACAATGTTTCGAGTACTCTTTTTCCCAGATCAGCTCTTCTGATAGCATGATTCTTCAAAAGTAAAAACCAAAAAGATGAATGTCATGGCACGATACAAGAACTTGGAATGAAAACAAGAACCAAAAGATGAATGTCACAGACGATGGCAATTGGAATACCTAAAGAACTACATGGGTGGGATCAAGGACAGAGGGGGTACAGTATAAAGATTAAGGACATCGAAGAGGTCAATAGGCCACATTTGCTTTTGAAGAACGGAGTTTTTAGGAGTAAATACAAGTGGGGTAGATGGTATCTGTTGCGATTGAATTACTTTTGCACACTTTGTAATGCGGCACCATTTGAATACATGGATTAGTTGGATTAATGTAAACAACCTCGTGGAACGACCTAAAAAGGACCATGAAATATAGCCTGTTAGAATGGAGTACTGGCATACTAAAACTAGTTGAGCACTGAAATTTTACACCACTTAATCAGGCTAACTAAAAAGCATGTAAACTCGTGAACTGAAAAATATGATTCATACAACAAAGTAATTTTTAGTACACAGATAACGAATGGAGAAACACAAATCACTGAAACGCACAAAAACAGAGGGAAAAAAGCCAATATTAGAACACAAAACTAATGGATACCTCTGAGTCCACGAGATATAAACAATCCTCTGAAGCATGATACCAAGAAGCAGCAGGCCGCATTAGCTTTGCTATCTCAAAGTCCCCGTCATCATAACCTGGGGAAGAACCAATCTGACATATAAAATCAATATCTGAACTTAAGGTCTTTTCAGTCGAAGGTATCCAAGTTTATTAATAAGCAACAGTAAGAACAACAGAACCACCAAGCTTTGGAAGACGTTTTCAGGAGAGGGAGACCAGCGGATATACTCGACCAAGTGGAGAATAACAGCATAAAAATTAAAAACCATAAGAAAATGTATAATACAAAACTATGTTGATATGTTATTTCATTACACATCATTTGGCTTCGTAGCCAAATGATGATAATGAAGAAAAGAGAAAAAGGCAATTTTAAGCAACCTGGATGGCAAAGTAGTTAAGGTGAAATTTATTACAGCGACAGTAAAGACTTTAGCTCCAACCCCAGTCCCAATACATGTTGACTACTGTATTAAATTCAATTACAGGGAAAAGAAATAAATAACTAATTACATTTGTACCTGTACACAAATTTATGACTCAAAACTAAAAAAAAGTGACAGAGAAAACGTAGTAACTTTAGAACTGCAATATGCTGGATAAAGTCTGTATAGATGATAGGCTTTTGACAATCCCACCGAGAAAAGATGGTAGCAACTAGCAAGTGAAATAAATTAAAGAAAGCAAATCAGTAACTTACAAAGTATCAAACTGGGAAGTTTAAAACAGGAACAGCACGTAAAGATAGTTTGAACAACCAATAATATTTACGAAGTTCGAACTCATACTTCTCGAAAATGTTACATTGGCCAATGGTCAAAAACCACTACCATGAAAAATTTAATACAAAGTAATTGCATTACATACCGCATCCAAAATCTTCCCAGTGTTATCAAACACAATAACTCGGTGGTGATTGCTATCTGAAAGAAAAAATCGGTTTCCATGTTCATCGGCTGAAATGCAAGCTGCAGGTGAACGAATATATCAATAGGAAAAAAACCAAACATTTGAATAGTGTCAGAAAAGCAACTTACTTTCACATAAAAGAAAAAAAACAAAAAAGATTAATCTTGGCCTCCATTCAGAACACCAGTTACCTATGTTACTATGTGTATAGGAGCGTTTTGGTTTATTGAAATGACATAAGAGCGACATTTGATTCACATGACCAAAAAAATCTTTTATACTTGTGAGTTGTGACCTGGAAACAAGTGTGAAGCCATCTCTCCAAGCAGAGTAAAAACTTAAACAAAAATTGGTATCTTAAGTCAAAACCACAGAATACAAAAATATGTACCTGGGAGAGAAAGAGGCAAATTCTGCAGATAAGAACAGATATAGGGCTCCTTGAAGCCCTCAGTCTTTTTGGACCAAGAACTCCTCAACTTTTCAACATTTCCAGCATTCTGGACAAGTTGTTTATTCAGGTCCTTAATAGCTGCATGTGAGGAAGCAAAAGCCTGAAATGTTGTACCAATTCCTAAATAAAACAGTCCAAATCAAAATTGAAGGGAAGAAATGCGATACTCTTAGAATATGCTACTTAGTTATGAAAGCTAATTTAAAAACATGAAAGAAAGACATGGGAAAAAATTATAAGATTCCTTGGATCCCTCGGACTATTTGAACCAAGGACTCATCAATATATAAACATTTCCAATATTCTGAACATGTTGCTTATTTAAGTATTTAAGCTGTGGGGAAAGAAACAGAAACCTGAGAGATGCAATACCAATTCCCAAAAGAAAACTTTGATGACAAATCCATGTTTAAGGGAGGAAAGGGTATGCTCATAGAGAACTATCAAGTAATAGGAGTAACAGCTATTTTTAAACCATTAGAAGAAAACAGTTCAACACAACTCTAGATGGTCCTTCCTTCAACTCATTACCATCATGACTACTAATCCATGTTTTCTGACACAAACAATTGCACGAAGCCATGAACGATCAATCTCAGGCAGAGAAGCCTTACACTGTATCTCTTTTGACACATTCTAGACTCACATTTGTCCAATTCTGCACTGAATGTGTTGTGTGGACTGTGGGACCCATGCATCATTATGACCACACATCAAATTAGAGGAAGGTTGAATAGCAAATTGGCATCATAGTTCCACACACAGATCCCATAAAAGAGACTACTTATAATGTTATATGGATTTGACAACTATATGAATACCTTTATGCAGAATACAAAGATCAACGTCATTCTGATTGTACAATGGCGGACTTTTGAGGCCGTTGAGTAAAATGCAACGAGCCCCACTCGCAACCTAATTCAATAAAATTTGATAGGTATGATTAGAGCCTGGAAACATATCCTTTACACATATTCGAGAACAAGAAACCGATTTCCATTACAATAAAAGTAACAACATTATCCCAAGTCTAAAGGTTCTCGCAATCTCGCCTATAGTGACTAGTAGGGATGTCAGTGCGGCGGGTTTTCGCGGGTCTCGCTCCGCACCCACCCCAAGTGGGGCGGGTGCGGGTATTGATTTGACGGGTCGTGGGGCGGGGATGGGTTTCAAAAGCGTCATTCGTCGCAGGTCGTGGGGCGGGTGCGGATATCACATGAGACTTCGGCTTAATTCACGTTTCATAAGCCTAGACAAATACGGTCCATTTCTTAGTTCTTACCCACCCAAATACCCAACAATCTAAACCCTTAAAAAACTCTAAACCTCTAACTATTTTGTGATTTGAAAAACTTGTGTACTAGTTATTGAATGTTAGACCATTTGACGGAAACTTACTTTTATAAGATGTACACGAGTACGAGACTAGTAAGTTTAAGATTCAAAATTTATATTTTAAAAATTGTTTTGTGAGGAGATAGTTAATTTGGCGGGTCAACGGGTCCCCGCGCGGCAGGGACGGGTTTGAAAAGTCCAACCCGCCGCGGGTCGTGGGGCGGGCGTGGGTACGCAAAATAGTTCGTGGGTGCAGGTGCGGGTTACCCCTCCACAATAGTGAGGGAAGTGTGGTCGAATGTATGCAACCTTTGCAATCGACTTTTACAACCACCTAAAACATACACTGCAAGTGAATGTGGTCTAGATCTGTACAGCATACACTAGTCAAATTAAGCGGTGTCAAAAAGTCAACTGTCATATTTGGGGGCTAGAAGACTAGAACCATCCAATCGGCTAATCGGGTGTCCCTGGGTCCATCAGGATTCCAGTCCATATCTCGCCCATTGCCATCCTTGCTACGTCGGACCCCCGCACCCTATCCAGTTTGAATGGAGCCTCTTTGAGGGCACCAAGGAAGTGACAACGAAAATTCCAATGTTGCATCAGGTTGTCATTTTTCCAAACATAATTGCTTTTTGTTGTAACTGGAAGGCACTCGCTTCCAGCTCGAAAAGTCTGATGACTGAAAAATGATCTGAACCTACCTCAGGGAAATTCTTGCTGCAAAGTAAGATTGGGAAAGTAATATATTCCTCCACGATTTCATCCATTAACAGACTACGATCAACCTCAGAAGAGATAGAAGAGCATGACTGGAAACCAAAAACATGGAGCCATGGGTACCTACCAAGAGATTAGAGACAATGATGAGAACTTCTATTAATATTCTCAATATTTTAAACATGAGTTAACAGGAAAAGTTTAACAATAATAACTCGATCAACTAGGATTCCTTTTTCAAGTCAAACTACGGAACAACCTATCTAATGCTTAAGGGATGCCTTTTAACATTCATACCTCTGCTGAAGCAGCTTTACTTTTTGAAGCATAGCAATTCGATCCCTCCGAGATCCTGGAGGATCAACCAGAAATGATTCAGCAAGAAGAAGATAGGCTCCATCCTTTCGTAAAAACTCACTGCCACCTTCAAATCTATTTATCCAGCAATGGTATGGGCCTGAGTATTGACAATGTAATTAGGTAAGCTGCAGAATAGGTGCCCAATTTTAAAGATAATCAACCATGAGCCCATGACTCACAAAATAGATAAAAAAAATGCCAGGACATTAGAAGCATAAAAGATAGATACATATAGAGCTAGTTTTGTCAGTGTATCAAGATTACTAAAAGATAGATGAAACAACAACCCAGAGGATACCAAGCACAAGCACAAGCAAAAGCACATTAAAATTGTAGTAGCTTTGTATTCTTGATATCTACATAGACAGAACATTACAAGTTACAACCATTTGAAGCCAGAATTCAGTTGTTTCAAGAATTACGTAAATAACAAAAAAAACATGCTAGAAAAATCATGAACATCGTGAAATCAATCCTTTTTGAAGTGAACAAGATGAAGTGATACTAACAGCGGAAAGAATCTAGTGATCTACAGGCAATGAAAATTACAAAATACCTTCAGCACAATTAGAGGTGGCTCTGATGAATGAAACTAGATCTAATTCACACGAAACCTCCTTGGATCTAGCTGCTATAGTTGAAAACCTGGAAACAACTGTCATTTGTTATCAGGACAGTCATTAGAATCAAATATGTAGTAGGCTGGTAGTTCACAAAATTTAGATCAAGCAAACAAATTTATGTCCTTGCTCCATCATAAGAAAATCACTAAGTCACATCACCTTCCCCCGGCATTGAGCATATAATTCTTTTTTTTCGATGAAATTCTTACTTGTTAGAGAACAGTAAAACTTATCATAAAGTGTCTCACATAAAGGGACTTCTTCAAAAGTAAAAGGAACCCAGCCTACGGCAATATGAGAAAAGATGAAAGGGAGTGCCTGCTAGTGATCCTTTTTTTGTCATAAATTGAAGTGGTATAACAAAATTAACCTAGTGCCTCAATGGATCCCACAAATTGCGAAAAGGGAGGGGAGGGGAGGGGGTTGGATGTACGCATCCTTACCCTTGTTAGCAACACAAAGAGGTTGTTTCCAAATGACCCGAGATGAAAGTTGCGCCAAAAATTGCATTAAACAAGGATCGGATGTACACATCCTTACCCTTGTTAGCAACACAAAGACGTTTCCAAATGACCCAAGACGAAAGTTGCACCAAGAATTGCATAGAATGACAGTTAGTTCACCAAAAAAAATAGCACAACCAGTTTGTTGAGCCATTTTACTTTATTCCATCATAATCTAGACCAAAGAATGAGTTCGAAGAAGTGGTACAAAAAGAACAAAAAATGGACTAAAATATAACAGATACCAATAAAGCCACAACTAGTCACCTTGAGGCATGCATGGTTCTACACGCATCACTTGCAACAATGTCTCCCAGAGTATATGTTACAGGAACCAAAGAAGCTGACAAATTATTAACTTGCCCACATTCATGAAATCGTAAACCTGGTGACAGATGCACAGCAAATCACTTATTACTCTGCCCCAGTAACATAAAGGCAAATAACAATCAAGCATCCTATTTGAGGAATATTCCCACAAATTTCATGATACTAGGATAGTGATAACAGAAAGACAAAAATTTAGGCTGAAAGGAAACAATGGAAGCTCAACAGTACATTTTACAGGGTATGTGCAATTGTGCATTGTGCAGCAAAAGTAAAAAATGTTACTCTTTCTTTCATTTTCGTCTTTTGGTCCATTCATGGTTACCAACAGCGCATACTAAATCCCATACAGAAAAATGTATAACAAAGTACCTAAACGATTTAGGAGTTTAGGACTCACACCCAAGCATCAAACAACTAAATGACTAATCCTAACAAAGCCAAGCTGAAGCCGAAACTGTCAACATTATAGCAATGCCCTAGTAACACAAACGATTTTACCTAAAAACACAAACAAAAATCGGACATCCTATTCGCTCCACAACAAACTAACTTGAGTAACTTTCTCTAGCTCTACGACCATATAGCAAACTAGACACCGAATAAATTACTACCCATATGTCACCTACAAAAGTTAATCAGCTAACAACTAGCTAGTACTATGATTTAATCAGCAGCTCATACCCAAACACTTTGTTAAAACCGTAATCACAAGCAACTAACAAATGCCTAACGCTGCTAAAAAACTACCGTGCACCTTACAGAGCAACTAGTATTTGCGTTTAGGAGTTTCCTAGTCAATAAAAAAACTAGTGATGTAATAAGCTTCCATTAATATAACTCCCACATAAACACAAAAGAACAACACATAAACGGGTTTTCTAACACGTATCCTTCAAGTAGGCACTAAAAACCGAAGTGCGACCTCATTTTTACCATAATCAATGACAAATTTTGAATATTTTCTCTCTTTTGAAAAAACGATAAATAAATAAAAACAAAAGGCGATAACATTATGAAGCTGTATACCTGAATATAACGCGGAAACCCGTCTAAGAATTCGGTAACGAAACGCCATTGCTTGAATGTTCTGCAATGTACTAAAAAATGTGTAGAAAAATCATTAGGTTATCTAATCATATGATGCTCAATTAATGCAATAAATATACAGATCAAAAAATGCAAACAAAAAAAAAACAATTCCGCATAATTAACTGGAATTTAATTAGAAATTAAAGGAAAATAAAAGTGAAATGAAAGATGAAGAAGATGAATGAAGGCGGAGAGAGATTACCGAAGTCCAGTGAGTGTCGCGGCTTCGGTATCCGTATGGCCGTATGTCTACCAATGTTGAGGTTTTAGGCAGGATTTTGTCGACTTCATATTCGTCCGCTTCGATTTCGTTCGGTTTAGTTCAGGGTCGAGTTCTTCCGGGTAGGGGTGATCAAAAAAATTAGATACGGTTTTATAACACGGATACGACATGGTATACGGTTTGAATTATACGAATTTCCGTATATATGATACGGAAATCCGTAGATACGATGCGGTTTTCACAAAACCCTACCGTATTCGGGTTGGACAAAAACAAAACCATATATACGATTTTCGACACGGTTTGCAATTTTTGTATAAAAAAATTAATGAAACGCAAAGTTCAGCTTTCAACTTACACTCTTAATGGTTTTTATGACTTATTTTACTAAATTATCTTAATAAAAAAAAATTAGTTTTTTTCATTAGTTGTAGGCATGTTAGATGTAATTATTAGCACTTGACTAACTACGATATTTAATTGGCCATTTCTCACAAAACCGTATCCGTATATACGGATTCCGTTTACAGGATTTTCCGGGTACCCGAAAATCGTATATACGGTTAAATCGTATCGGATGTGTATAGTGATTTTTGCGATTTTTAAAGCCGTATACCAGATACGGTTTTCAAAACCGTACCGGGTATACAATTTTGCTCACCCCTACTTCCGGGTAGCTCTCTTAAGTTTTGAGTAAACCGTTCACTCAAATAAACATAGTGTCTCACTTATGTACGAGTTTTATTTATTCACGGATAATTTTTCATTATTTTTTCATTGTATACCCTTTACTTAGAAACGGAAGAAAAAAAAAACTTTTTCTAATTCTCTCCCTTACAAAATTAATCAAATTCACAAAATTATTCAAATCCGTCAAATTTGATAATAAGTATGAATGCTAGTTATCGTATCAATCAAGTAATAATTCTAATTCGTGATTTTTCTAATTATACTATATCAAACTAAGGTTAATTTACCCTGATTAAATTAGGGTTTTCTTCTACCGTCGCTAGCATTACGGTGTGTCCTACCGACAACGGTGTCGGTGTTGCAATCTGCCGGTGATGGCATGGTAGATGTGTGGATTCAACTCGGTACATGAAAACACAAAAAAGCAAAAGCACAACGCTACGCCGCTTGCTTGTTTGACTTTTTTGTTTAAAGGTTTTGTATACTGTATTTTAGTAATTTCAATTATTATTTTTTTATAAAAAAACTTGGGACTCGAACTCAAAGTGGGATGACGACTATTGAGGAGGTCGTCAAGACCGGCCGGTGGTATAATAGAGGCGGTAGTGAGGGTGGTTGGATGAGTGAGACAAGAAGAATAGATAGATTGAAAGAAGGGTATTAAAACGAAATCATTCAAATAAAAGGATTAGTATGGTCATTAACGTCCATGAGTAAGTAAACCTTGTACTTGAATGAGCATCACAGGGTCGTGCATTTTCATATACAAAATTTACTTTTTTACATACGGTTTTTTACAATTTTATTCTTGTTATTTGTTCTCATCTCCGTCACTCAAAAATAATAGCACTCGCCCACCTCTCCTTCCCCAACCCGCTCAACCCCACCACCGGTGTCTTTTGCTGTACTTCGGCTTTCGATCCACTCAAGCAGTCCATAAGATGTTGAGCACGAAAATCATCCGCCCACATGACGTCCCCCGCGGGAAACTCCGGATCATATCCATAATAGTAGTCGACGAAGCAACTAGGGGATGGTGATCATCAGGCAAAGGCGGAAGAGATGGAGATAGGGCAATTGGATGCCTATCTCGCAAAGCCACAAGAGTAACCTCCGAATAAGGAGTAATACCCAATGAAGAAAGCACCTAGACAACAACAATATAAATATATAATGACCATCACAAATCTTCCTCCGACACTGTCGGCCGGTATTATTATTATTAGTTAGTTAGTTAGTTAGTTAGTTCAATTTAATTAAACTTCATTCAATTCTTTTAATTTCAGCTTCATTCAGCTCAATTCAGTTCGATTCGATTAAATTCAGTTCAGTTCATCTTTTTTTGTGACGAGGGAACACGCAAACCACAAGAAGGTAACATGCTCGAAATCTATTTAGGCATGGAGTCGGGCCAATAATGTTCCACAAGATTTTGCTCTTGAGAAGGCTTGAACCGGGGTCTCCTGAGAGTTTTACTCAAATTTTAACCACTAAACTCTAACCTTGCGGACTTAGTGATTTTTTTCATGGGAACTAATGTTATCTTTTTTGGCAATGTGTTTGACCACATAAAACATTCCCCCAACCACCACAAAGTACAATTGTATTTGGATCAAATAAATGTTTTGAAATAACAAAATAGGAAATAAACCCACCTAGCATGAATAGGAAAAGAAAAAACATTTGGTAAATCATGAGGAATATTTAAGTAAATATGATAGTGCCAAGAAAAGAGTAAAGACACATTCATATTAACTATAAATACAAAAACGATGATAAACGAGGCTAATACTCCTTCCATCTTCCCTTTATTATCAAACCATTTCTCACGAAAAGAATATTTTCGACCAACAAAATTACACAGATTACATCAAAACATAAAAGAGGGAAGTGTGTCAGACAACCATACGACCATCCCAAGCCCACGAATGGACTGAGGAACGATCCTCTACAGCACAAACCACAGGTCCGAGGACGAGTGCCAGCCGTTAATCACGCTCTGATCGCATGGCTATAGGTTCATCAACCACACTTTGTTTCCTGCCTCTGTAGATCTCGAGGATGACGAGCCTATAGAACAGATCCTGTTCAAGTAAGGTCGTGCTTAGTATGCTGTTTTGAGCATATATAAATATGCTTTTTATTAGTAATTCGCCGGTATGGGTTATTTTCACAAGTACGACTCCTTCTCAGTTTTCTCCTCAATAATTGAATGTTGTGCTTATAAAAATCAAAATCAAGTGATAGCGTTGTGGACAAATCCAGAGCTATCCAATTGCCACTTAATTCATTCATCAAACTTAAAATAGGGAAGGGCACTCCACTTTCTTACCCTAATCTTTACAGAAATTTGGTTGACAAACTCATTTAGTTAACCATTTTTAGGCCTGACATTGCACTCTTTGTTCAATTATTAAGTCAGTTTCTCCAAGCTTAGATCATATGCAAGCTGCTATAAGGGTGCTAAGGTATCTCAAATCAAATCCAAACCACAAAATCTTATTTGCCAGCACTTATGCAGCTCACATCACAGCTTACTATGACTCAGATTGGACCTCCCGTGCTTTTAGTCGAAGGTCCGCTATTGGCTATTGCATTCTCCTTGGCAACTCGCCTACTTCTTGGAAATCCAAGAAATAAATCGTGGTCAGCAGATTTTCTACGGAGGTCCCGTCACATGACTGGTCTTGCTAGTTCAGGACTTGGGTCATAAGCATTTGGGTCCTGCACATCTCAAATATGACAATCAAGCAGCTTCGGCCATTGCAGCTAATCATGTATATCATGAAAGAACCAATGCGGACAAATTGAGGTAAATTGTTATTTCATTAGAGAGAAGATTCAAGCCTGGACTCTCACCTCGAGGGGGAGTGTAGACAAGATTACCAATACAATAAGTCATCTAACAATTTTACAGTACAAAGTACAGCCTACAATCTGCAAAGAACAACCTACAAAGCGATCGACATTACTGCGTCAACCATTATCAATTCCAGTCACGTCCCAACTGAGGCATTAACCTTGCAACACTTACAAATTTTCATTGAAGACGACCTTATCCGTCACAAGCTGAAGACGGATAGTGTCTCTCTCATATAATGCAAGTTGCACTATCCATATGATGCTATACTATGTCCCACTTGCACGTCCACTTGCATTTTTGTGAGAGTGAACTAGTGAAGTATCCGTCTTCAGCTTTTGACGGATATTTATCCGTCAAAAGCAAGACTCTTTGTATAACATTCGTTGGAGTGTTGGACCATCTCTAACGTATAGTGAGTTTATTGTACGGTTGTACCTGACAGTTCTTAAATTAGTTTAATTACATCACGTTATTTGGTAATTTGCCTTTTTGTTATAAATCAAATTGATAATTTTTGTATCTTGTTTAATACTCTGTAGTTAACAGTTAGTTCAAGGGGAAAGTTGTAAATTGCCCTCAAATATTTGAAGGTATGTGCAATTTGACCCGAACGTTTTAAAATGTGTAATTTACCCCCAGTATTCAGATTATGTGCAAATCAACTCAATTTTAACTTTCTGGCCATTTTACATTTACTGCTACCCCTCCACCATCATCAAATACTCCTCTACGGCTCTACCCCATATCCCATCATAATTGTCTTCTCCCATTCAAACCCATAATGTACGAGTATTTACTATCTTACTAATATGGTAAAAGTTCTTAGAATAACAATAAACACGAAGTAGAAAGTAACACCGTACGACTTCATCTAACTGTGGATTCGCAAGTTTCACCTTTGGCTAAACGCGAAGGAGAAAGTAGCTCCTTTCCCCTAGTAGCTATTTTCCAATATAGTTTAAAGTGTCAAGAAGCTTGAATTCAAATTGACGAACAAGTTTAAGGGATCAGAGGAACTTGAAAGCAGATTGACAAATAAGTTTAGAGGGACAGAGAAACTTGATATCATATTGACGAAAGCTTCGCAAGGAAGCTCTCTCCAAAAACTAACGTATGCCACTTAGATGCAGCGAGCACACGGTATTCTTTAGTAAAAGGCGAAAGAATAGTTCGCTTTGTGCTCACTGCGTGGCTGCGTGAGGTTTTCTACAGGAACAATACGTGTTTATACTAGGATTCAGAGCCAATACTTGTTGCGTGAACGATGTGGGACATTTGTTTCGTCCTTTTTCCAACTTGTGAATACTCCTAGTAGAGATTAAAGAAGTATTCGTACAATCCTACTTAGTAGTCAGTACAGTATTCTACTAATCTATACTTACTCAGTAAGGTAAGGCTCCTTTGCAACGGATATATTCATCGCAAATTTATAACGGGTCAAGTTCTCTCACTTTTCAGTATATAAGACAAAACATGGAAAATCTCAAACACCCTGTCTATTTTACTCAAGTGGAAAATACTTGACCTATCGCGAGTTTCCGACGGATATAATGCCGTCACAGAGGAGAATTTGTGATACTTCATTACCTAGTGGCTTTTTTCATATGAACTTCATTATAGTCAATCTAATGCTCTGTTTTTTGGCAACGAGGCCAATACTCCTTTCATTATCAAACCATTTCTCCCCAAAAGAATGTTTTCGACAAAAAAAATTACACAAATTTTCCTTTTGAAAATCACGATCCAGACTCTGAAAAAGCAAACAAGAAGAAAAGTAAAAGAATAGAGGGAGTACTATATTATAATCTTTGCTATATACACCGTATATTTTCCGAAACTTATAATAACAAGGTAATTATAACACTTTTTTTAAAATATATTTTTTCAATGTATTCTACCCTTTGTATATATTTAAATTAGTACCACTTTGACACTGTTGCTAAAAATTGTGAAAATTTGGCACCTCGTGTGATTTTGACAAGTTTTTAAAAAAAACAATTTTGCTTGAATTTGGACATTATATTCATCAAAAAAGTTATTTAAAAGGCATGGAAATTACAATTCCCAATATACTACTCCCCCACTCCGATCATTTATTTACCTTTAATTTTTGAAAAAAAGTGGATTAGTTATATAAGATGAAACTATAGGTCTCACTTGTGACAGATATACCCGGCACAAACTTGAGACGGGTCAAATATCCCCACATAAGTAAATAAGACAAAAAGTAAGATGCATAGAAAATCACAAATAATTTGTCTTTATGCTTCCATATAGGTTTTATTTAACCCGTCAAAAGTTTGTGACGGATATAGACCGTCACAAATGAGAATTTGTAGATAAAAAGTAAAAAATGTTGTCAAAAGAGATGGCCGAGATTTTTAGGGATATACAAAGCCTCATCCCCACTAACCCATATTAAACCATTCATTTTTTAAGCAATACATAATACTAGAACGAACTAATTGCACAATTGTCTATATTTGCTGAGTACAAATATACTCGTAATTTTGGAGTTTGCTACATTTCAAAATTCAAATTTCCGTTGCTCCATAACTAACATATCTTACATGCTGTGTCCGAAAACCTGACTAAAAACGGGGGAAGTGCGTCAAACAAAGCGACCATCCCTAGCCCACAAGTTTAAAAACTTGTCCCCATAAATTCGGTAAGACTTGTACAATGAACCAGAATAAAATTTCGCTACACCATAAAATAAGTTATGGGTTCACCCCTGTTTCAAATTTCCGTTACTCCATAACCAACACTTACATACTGTGTCCGTAAACCTGACCAAAAAAAGGGGGAAAAAAGGGGTAAGTGCGTCAGACAACCAAGCGACCATCCCAAGCCCACAAGGGGACTGAGGAACGATCCTCTACGGCAAACCACTGGTCGACCAACCATTGCCAGCCGTTAATCACGCTCTGGTCGCATGGCTATGGGTTCATCAACCGCACTTTGTTTCCTGCCTCTGTAGATCTCGAGGATACAGAGGTACGAGCCTATAGGATAGATCCTGTTCAAGTAAGGTCGTGTCATTTTTGTTGTTTTGACCATATATAAACATGAGGTTTATAAGTAATTCGCCGGTATGGGTTATTTTCACAAGTAGGACTACTGTTCAGTTTTCTCCTCAATAATCTGAATGTTGTGCTTATAAAAATTAAAATCATGTGATAGCGTTGTGAGCTTATATTTTACACAAATTCTTATTTGCAACGGCACTATCCGTCGCAAGCTTGTGACGGATACCGTTTCCTCTCACAAAATATCCACTTTTTCTCTCTCTCTGACACTATTCATGTGGTCCCCTTTCTCCACTAACTCATTTTGTATCCATTTTATCTCACAAAATATCCGTCACAAATGGTGACCCGTTTTAAGAAAAACGGACTGTATATTTTATATATACCTGAAAGAGAGGAGATTAATCTTAGGCTTCAATACTGAAACGCATTTGTTTGATTGTTCTGCAAATCGATCACTTCATATGGTGGTCAACTAATGCATTAAAAATAGATAAGATTGCGAAACTAACAGTTTTATATGATTTAGAACATAAACAATAATCTAAGAGAGAGGGAGAGTGTGTGTGATTAATTAATGATTATACGGATCAACTAGGGTTCAATTAGAAAATAAAATTAAGGATAAAAGTTAAATCAAAGCTAAAGAAGGATGAATGAGGAGGATCTTACATAAAATATGAGTTATTTGTTAATAATATTTGAAGAGAATTAAATTTTTATAATGAAACAAATTCTAAAAAAGTGCAAATATCATTATTAATAATCATAAATGAAAAAGGTAATAAAATAATTCACTATATGCCCATCTTGGTTGAAATATTTTTCCAGGAAAAAATAAGTAAAAAATGTTTTATGTTTGATATTGACTTGGTTTTACCACGTTCTATTATTATTACACGAAACAATAAAATAGACATTAGACTAAGATCCCAAGATTAAAAAATCTCGAAGGTTGTTTACTACAAATATCAAGACACTGATCGTATTTTTATTTATTTATTTATCCGTGCAACCTTTATTAATTACGAAGTACTTCCGATTGTTTAATAATATCATTGAAATTGCATGGTAATTATTCAGAGTGATGTTTTATAGGGTTTTTGTTAAACTATCGTATTGTTACCATGTGTAATAGAGATAAAAGAAATTGAGTGTATTAATATTGAATTTTAAATTTTGTATATATGAATCGTGTGTTACAAAGATGTATGAGTTGGGTATATATAGCCAACTTAACCAACTATATCCCAACTACTACATAATATCTCTAACTAACTTATAACAACGTTCTAACCAACTTATTATATCTCTAATAGTGTTATAAAACACGAAGTCTAAGTTATTTGTTTATAATCACGTGTTGTTAAGACTTAAGAGTGGCAAAAGTTTTAAGTATTATAAACTATCTGATGGCAAATTCATTTGGAGTTTAAGATTGGACACGCTTCGTGACTTCAAATTGACACGAAACACGTCGTTAGTATATATAACCATTACCTTACAAATTTACAATGTGTACCGCTGCTAAGTAAAGCAGGTAACTAGAAATCTAGAATGAGGTAGGAATCTAAATATCGACCAGACGTGAGACGAGCGTGACAATGAAACTCAACTGATATTTTTGCATACCACCTAGAATTTTAGTAGTCTTCAATATCTCCACAATAACACACTAGATTGTCAACTGACAGAAACAGTAGCACCATTGTCATTCTCATCAGTCATGACATTAAAAGAGTCACAGTAATTTTCAAAGTGTTCTACTACCATTTGAGCAATTTTTAAAATTCTCGCAAATCCATCCCTCATGAACATATTGAGCCTATTAAAAAGAACGCGTTCAGGAAAGTCATGCTTAGTATCCTTCGTTGACCACTTGACCTTATATAAACACGAACTTATCAAAATACATTACTAATGTGGGATACTCTTTATTTGTATGGTTTTCATAGGTTAATTCTCTTTGTATGAATACCACTGGAGTGACTGGACTTGAATATTCAAGTCGGCATCGATTTTTCTCATTGCATTTCCACACTATTAGGCATGATGGCAAGTTTATTCTCGAGTTCTAGATTGAACACATATCTTCCAAGTCTAGGGAACTTCAAATTGACATTTAAATCATGACCTTACAATGTGTAATGCCGCCATCTGAAGTAGCTAACTACCATTTACGACAATGGAACTTGGCCGATTTATGTAGCTATTAAATTTTATCATATCATCCGCCTTCGTAGCAAAGCGACTGGCTTTATTACGCCAACCATTATCAATTCCAGATTTCCAGTCACGTCTCAACTGAGACATTAACCTAGTTTAAAATGCGTCATATTATGTTGTTATTGCCTGATGTTGCAAGTCAGAATGATAGTTTCTTTAACTTGCCAATATCTTGTTTGATGAGTCGGAGAAATTTGAACTCAGATTGACGGAAGCTTCACAAGGAAGCCTCCTCCAAAAACTTACGTATGCCACTAAAATGCAGCGAGCACACGGTATTCTTTAGTAAAAGGCGAAAGAATAGTTCGCTTTGTGCTTACTGCGTGGCTGCGTGAGTTGTTTAACTGAAACAGTACGAATTTATACTGAGATTTGGAGCCAACGCCCATGTCCTGAGTAATGTGGGACATTTGTTTCGTCCTTTTCCCATCTCGTGAAATAGTTGGAGTAGTGCTCTATATATACCGGGTGGCTTTTTTCACATCTTAATATAACTAAAATACTAAATATGATAATAAGAAAGCAAAACATAGACATATTAACTATAAATGCAAAATAGATAAAAATAAATTAACAATGAAATTATATTACGAGTATATACTCCAAAACTTATATTCCGTAATAACAAGGAAATTATAATTGGCATATTGGGCTCCTCTGCTACGGTCATTGTTATAACGTTGTTCTATTTCAATTTAGGGTATTTCCCTTAATTAATTTCGTTTTATTTTATGATTGCATTTGATCAGCAATTTGATCTTTCATACTCAATTTTTTGTCAACTTATAACTGACCTCCTCTCCTCTCCTTATTCTTTAGGTCAAAAGAGAACAACAATTAACATATGAAAAGAGTATATACTTACCAATTAAATACGTTTTTTTCTACGAATTTTCTTATATTTTTAAATTACTAAGAATTGGTACCTGGAATGAATTATCAAGATTTAAAAAAAAAAAAATGATTTCGGCATGAATTTGCACATTATATTTCATCAGACTAGATATTTAAATACAAACGCTTGTTTAAGACTTCTTAAGTTAAGACAATGTTTACAGTTGATATAAAAAAAAGTCAATAAAAGAAAAAAGGTTTGTAAAGGGTTTTAACTTAAAACCATTCTAAATAAGACCTGTAGACAGTTATTCAGAAATAATTAAGAATTAAACCAACTTAAATTGTTCAGAAATAATTTAATATAAAAGCTCAACAAAATTCATTTTAGCCCTTCTTCTTGTAGTCTATCAATTCTTATATAATAGAAGTATGTAATAATTTATACAAAATTATCGGAGTAGATAATATCATAATAATAGGTAAAATAAAAATGACTGTACGTAATAATATTAGCTACTTGGGCAGGAAAAGACAAGACATTTGTGATCTTCAATGTTTTGTTTATATACACAAGTGAAAAAACTTGACCCGTTACAAGCTTGCGACGGATATCGCAAGAAGGCTTACTGAATAAAAATATATGATTTATATATTAGGCTTTAAGAACAAGGCAACAAAAAGTAGTTTCACGCACCCCAACTAAGCTAAGGCAGCATAAGATCACAAACCGTATTTGCTCATCATCTATATAGCTCACCGGTTGGATATCGGGTTTGGACCGCTTGGTACTTCATGTTCATCAACTCCAAACTCTTTAGATGGCAAATCATTGGAATGTTTGTCTTTGGTAGTAGACTGAAAACCCGAAACCGACACGGTTGATGTAGAGGCTACTTTTGATGATTCCATAGTAGATGAGCTTGATGTTATTGCTTGGATTGTAGGGTTTAGAAGTAGCATGATTATAAAGAGGGATAGAAATAGTTTTAAGGAAGTGTGTGATTTTGTGTAGTAGTAGTAGTAGTAGTAGTAGTAGTAGTGTGATGATGATGATGGTGTTTTGGGTTTAGCCATGCAAATTGGATAAACAACAAGGGATTAATGTCCATCAACTATGGACTTCTCTCGATCTAAGGGTAATAATGAAAGGTAGTGTGTGAGACCAAATAAAAATGAAAGCTAATGTTATGAAAAAGAGGAGGAAAAGAATGGAGAGGAAATTAAAGGAACAAGTAAGAAGAAGGTTCAACTAAAGTAGGTAATCTTGGAAATAAGGGTTTGAAATTTGATGCACATCTTGTCTATTTTCTTCATACGGACTGCGTGCTTAGGACCCGTACTTAGGTAAGATTATCGCTCAAACTCGCTAAAGTTTTGAGACCGTCTCGCTCACATCCGCTTTTCACTAACTTTTATTACTTCTTTACTATTCAAACTCACATCAGACTCATTCAAGACTTTATACATTATCCATCAGACTTACGTTAGGCTCTACTTTTTTTACATAACCTCGTTTTTTTACAAAAAAAATGACACATGGGAGCCACTCTTTGGATAATTTCTATGAAAAGTGAGGTCAAGACTCACTCGAAATATTAAGTTAAGACATTGAGTATTGAATTTCTAACACTCAACTTAATATTTTGTTAAGACTTTGATAGATTATTGTTATTTTGAATAAGTCTTGTCTTAAGACTTGTTAAAGTCTTGTTTCAAGACTAACGATAATCCTACCCTTAGCTAGTAACAAAAGGTAGTATCGGTGATCTTAAATTTTTGAAAAATAGTTATGAATACTGCTTTTCGAATTACTACCCTGAAATTCTCAAATATGCACCTTAACATAAATATAAAGTATTTTGTGGAAAACTCGCTAGTCGCTACCCTAATTTTTTCTAAGTTTGGCCCTAGCTAAAGATTTATAGGGACAACCAGTATATAAAGTCTAGTTATACAAGCGTATATTTTTTAATTAAATGAGCAAGTAGTTTTATCTTTTAAATAAGTGATCGGGTTCGGTATCCGAGTTCTATAAGCGAGGAAAACAAAACTTGAGAGTGGTCTTCTCTATAATCTTATGTTATAGTCTCTCGACATAGTTCATTCGATTACTTTGTTGTCGGCAACGGAAATTTCTGATCAAAAATTTGCCCTAACAATGGATGTAACGAGCGTTTCAACTTAGTGAGAGATCGTCTTAATATTATTAGCGTGTTTTGTGTCTTAATTAAAAATGAAACCTAGAAAATAAAAAGAGAAAAAGATTGTTGGCACAAGAGAAGGAATGGTGGTAGCTTTATTTCCCTTCTTTTAAAAAAATGTATACTTTAAATAAATTGGAAGATTCTCCATGAAAAGTTTGTCGATTAGATATGTTTGTTTGACTTGATGACCCCGACCACAAGAAGTTTAGGAGAAATTGGGGATTTTATTAAATTGCCTTCTCTTTATTTAGGTCAAGTCCTTTTCAATCTTAAATCTTTTAGTCCTCCATTGCATTTTGCTAATTAAGGTTTTCTTAATGTTATTTTTTCATCTTGGTCAATCAAAAGATAAGCTAACAATTATTATCACATGATCATAATACTTTTTAGCCATGCTTTATTTTCTACTAAGCTACTACTATTATATTAGTATCTCATTTATTTGTTTACCTTTTTATATTGAAAATATTATAAGAAATTATTGTAATTTAAACATTCATATAATTTATTAACAACACCCACAATTAGTCTCCTCCTATCTCGTTGGTCTTTCATCCTTGTGCAACGGTTAAAGGTAAACAAATGTCTAAAAGATAGGAAGTATATGCATAGAAATAATAAACCTCTTAAGAAAAGAGGGATTAATTATTAATTTATATAAATTTATTAAACGTAAAATATATTTTCTGAAACCCAATAATTATTCCACTATATATGTGGTGAATATACGAGTATTTGAATTTGAAAGGAAAAATATACAAATTGACTTAGGTAGTATTTGGAAAAACGGAATTGATTTTATTTTTATGATTTCAAAATTGTAGAAATCCAAATGTTTGAATTTAGTTCCAAAATTGCGCTTGGGAAACCATTGGAATTAGAATTAGAATTGTACTTGGGCGAGACGGATATGGTCGAGGTCATCGGATTTTTATATTTGAAAAAAATAAATATTGTCATGGAAAATAATTGCGCTGGGAAAAAATAGAATTTTTTGGTGTATTGGTGTTATTTACCCAATTAATTGGGTAATTAGTGTTGTGTTGAAACTATTTTGGGATCTAGTGTCCACGTGACACTTTTCGTTTTTTTTGCAGAATAGAGGGTAAGCCGCTGAGGAAATCAGCGGCTTTACCTATTGAATTTTTTTTTTTTTAACACAGTAACTTACAGGAATTTTGAAAGTTGACGAAGAAACGGAGAAAAGGGAAAGCCGCTACACTTCTCAGCGGCTTTGCCCAAAAGTTAAAAAAAAAAATGAAAATGTGGTAAAGACGCCAAGAAGAGGAGCGGCTTTGGCAATTTGGGCATTCAATTTACCTTACACTAACTAAGTATGCTGCTAGATAAGCAGCTCTTTAGACCATCCACTAGATTTCATCTTAAAGGACAATATATACACCAAATGCCCAAAATCATATCTCCATCACACACATCACACAACTCATATATGAATATACGACGAATAATACGGGTCATAAATAAAAATATTAATACACCAAAAAATTCGAAAAAATATCATAAATAAAAATATTGCGATAAATTTTTTATTACAAAATAAAATGTAAGAAGTGATGAAATTGAAATGACTACTATATGGTAGGTAATTGAGAGCCCCCAATTTTAACTAGCTTGGAATTGATAAAGAATTGAGCCAATTACTATTCCAAATTCTACTGGTTTCCAAAGACTCTATATATATATATTTCAATTACGGAATTTAATTCCGATTCAAGGTTCTCGAACATAGTCTGAGCAATTAAAACTTTATATACTCGTGTATTTGTTTGATTAACCTCGAGTTATTGAAATAATAATCTAATTTAAACGAAAACCAATCAAAACTTCATTTCATTAAAAAAAAAAAAAATCAAAACCTCAAAATTAATAATAATATTATGTTATTATGTGAAAGTTACTATTGTGATTGCATGTGAAAAGGGGATATTAAATGAGTTGAATAGAGCAAAAAGGATAGGAAGACGAGGAAGCATCAAATATGAAAAGAAGCCCTGATCAAGAAATAATCAAAGCAAAGCATCGTATTCCGTCTCTTCTCTTGAGCGCTAATGCGTCCTCAATATTTGTTTTATCAACTTTTAAGAAAAAAATCACAAATAGGAGCATATACGTGTAAAGCATGTCCTTTACATTTAGTACTTCAATTTCTTTTTTTAAAATACTAAAGAATTTAAAAATTGTTACTCATTCTTTGTTAAAAGGTTTACGCGTAGGATTGAAAAACCGCATCACAAGATAAATAATAGGAATTTGAGATTTCAACTATTGACTTTGTGCATGAATGTCTAAGACTTAAGCTCTGTTCTTTTTGGCTTAATTTCAACTCTTTTTAATTTTGCTTGACTATATTCCGTTAGGTTTTATTTACGTTCAATCAATTAGTTTAAATTAATCTCTTCACAAAATTAACTTTTAATTCAACTCAATTTATTTCACCTCAGTTTCACTCAATTTAGTTCAATTAATAAGCTCTACCCTAATTAATTCAATTTATTAGCTCGTTTCAGTCGAAGAGGGCCTTAGTTATCAAATAAGGTGGCCGAGTGACCGACCATTGGTAATTTTACACTGTAATATGAAAATCCAGCAAGGTCAGACTCCCTTCCAACATAATTAAGATTCCCTACTACACACGATAAAACAAGACAATTAAAACAATAACTCTACAAAATCATATATATCATTATATAAATAAAAAAGCAAAATGTAAAATTGATGATGTGACGCAACCAGGTTTCAGAATTAGGCTAACGGAGCTCTCTCATTCAACCTCAAAATTTCAGTTTTTTTCGGCCATTAACGTGAATAATAACAGCATGTCAGCTTTCATTAAATATCAACTTATTAATTAATATTCCAACCAAGTAATTACTTAAATTTCTCTTTTTTTACCTTATTTATCTTTTTTTTTTCTCTTTCCTAAATCTGATTTTATCTCACTTAATATTTTCACCCCTTGTATTTTTTTCTACTAAAACCTCATTTTATTGGAAAGTTATAAGTTTACATTTTTTAATTATATTTTACGCTTTTCAAGTTATACGTCAAACTTTTACTGTCAACATGTTCTTATATATCTTATATCTTATGTTATATATATATACTTTTTTATTCTCTTTAAAATATTTACATATACACTACATATATTATTAGAATATCTAACAATTTTAATTGATCATTTCCCGTCAAAATTAAAATTGAACAACCCGTGAATTTTCACGGGTGTTACGCTAGTATGTATATAATTTACATGGTCGGCTCTTCTCAATCTTCTGAGGTCTAAAAGTTTTGTGAAGGTGGATTCGACAACCCGACCCGAATAACCCTTAAATTCAAGACACAAAACTTGACCCGAATTCGAATTAACCTAAACTAGAATAACACAATACGAATATTTACTGTTATCCACTGATCATAAACCGTGACTCAAACCAAAAATAACCCAATCCAATTCAAACGCTCGTGACTCGACCTAAACCCGACCCAATTGCATATTTGCCAAGTCTAAATGGAGGCATATTTACTATGTGTGTTGTTAGTAATAAGGTTACTTATATTAGAGGGAACAAGCTAGCAAGAAAGTCAAAGAAGTGGGCATAAGAAACAAGAAATCACTATAATAATTACTCATAAAGTTGATAATAATGTAATGTTAGTAAACTCAAATCTCCCAACAAATCAGGAGTCTAATCTTGCATTATGACTCCATGATTATCTTTACTGTTTTGACTTACTGTCATTACGTACGAACAAAACTAAAATAGGAGAAATAAAAGTACTTTAATATTCTTAGCGCATTTGGATTAACATCCGACCTTAGCTCAGTTGGTAGAGCGGAGGACTGTAGTAGGTTATCCTGTCAGCTATCCTTAGGTCACTGGTTCGAATCCGGTAGGTCGGATTTTCCATTTTTTTTTTTGCTTTTTCGGCTAATTGGTTTATTTGTTTTCAAACAATTTTAGGAAGTGTTAACTACATAATTTATGATAATGTATATCAAATGAAATCCAATTTCGACAAACTTTTTCTTTTCAAACGAGATCTAAATACGGTTTGAAAAATAAGTCATTGTTTAAACTCATTGACTTTTTAAAGTTGTCCGGATTAGAAAAATGGTTCATTTGTGTGAAGTGTCAAATCTTAGGATACCATGTAAATTTTGAGTTTTTTAAAGTAAATAATTGGTGGATTTTTAAAGAAGATAAAGGTCCTTAAGTTCGATCTATCTATGATGATAATGTACAAAGTATAATCTAATTAATTAATTTGAAGTTTCACAAAAAAAATAATGAAGGAAGCTTTGTAAAAATAAAGGCTTTCTAGTATTAAAATTGAATTTTTTTTTTTGCTGGGTTAACATCAAAAATATCAATAATAAGCCTTCATATAACAACCGATAAGAAATTAAGAATAAATTCGAGTAAGAGTTTTAATTAGTTTTATTATCTTTATTACAAACAAAATGTACATCCATGTACAAATTTTTGAGTTACATCATAGTATTGAACAATATAATTGGGATGAAATTTAAATTAGGTCGTTAAATAATGGGATCAAAATGACAAATATACATCTTTTTATTGATTTTTTTTTCATTTAAATGGATAATACATTATGTTATAAATAAGACGGGTGAATAAATAAGCTAAAAATAATTTAATGTGAAAAAACAAAATTCTCGGCATTGATTAATTATATTATTGTTGTTGGTTTCATTTTTTAGGTTTCCTTAGCAATAACTATTTATCATATTATCCATTTTGTCAACGACAAATCACAACAACTGAGATTTAAATGCCGGAAAACCCTACGATGCTGTTGCTTTCACCAAGCAACATCGCACCATGCATGCATTTTCATTTTCATTTTCATTTACATTTGCATGAAAAAGTTAGAGAAATTAAAGTAGCAATGACTTTTTGAGATGTTCCACGTAGCAACCTCCAATTTCTTGTTGGAAAATATCTCTTTTTAGGATCATATGTCAAACCATTATAATACTATTTCATTACAAATTTTTATTGTATGCGCTCAATATCAGTAAAAGTAAAAAACCAATAGTTCCCTCTTATAATATACAAGTGATAATATCTATTGATGCTCCACTTCCTCCTCACTTGCTTTATTGTAAGAGAAAAATATCCGTTTTTAATTTATAATGAATAATATCCGTCATAAACAAGATACGTTATTCCATATTTCCATACATCAAATTTTGTCGGTATGTTAATAATCCATCACAATTCACAATGCATGCTTCATTTTGCCATATTTTCATGAATTCATATATGGTGTCTCATGATATGAAAAAAAATCTTATCAGCATATGTCCAATTTATATTTATGTCACATGTGAATAAGTCACATAATCAAGATACCCCAAACCCGACCGAATGAAATATTTTATAGTGTTCACATGTGAATAAGTCACATAATCAAGATAACCCAAACCCGACCGAATGAAATATTTTATAGTGTTCACGTGGAAACACTTACACAGCTGGGTCATCAAACCTCAACTCAAATTCGTTAATTTTATGTCGACCCAGCCTCAACTCACATCCGTTAATTTTGTGTCATATTTATGTCGTGTTGAAAAGTATAAATATATTTATGTGATGAGAGATCTAGTCAAATTCAAACTCAAACCCAAACCCAAACCTGTTAAGAAACCAAATTTAACAAAACCTGATCTAATTAAAACTTGTGTCGTGTTTAAATCTCAAACCAAATTATTTTGTTTGGGTTCCTGTCGTGTCGCTATTTGCTAGCTTTAAAGTCGTCATCATACACTCCACCAAATTAGAAAACCAGAATTACATTGCTCATAATCCATATAGACCTAAGTACTACTAATCTAAGTCAAAAAATGAGTTTTTAAAAAAATTTAAATAAGGGATACGATGACGTGATACATTTAATGTTCCCATAATATTTGGCTATTAGCAATTTAGCAACCAGTTGGTCTTACTTCAGACAATAATTTTGGTCTGAAACAATAAGACGAAATTTTGTAACCATTTTACAGCAAATGTGATTATTATTGACAAACAAGTTATCATAAGCCATAACATCGACCACAATTATAGTTACATTTAACTATAAAATGGTCACATATGACATGTCTGAAACTTCAGACTAAAAGTAACCGTCTAAACAAGATTTTGTGTTTAACCACAACTTAATTTGGACTCAGCCGACATCAACCACAGAGGGCATGCATATCTAGGCTTACGTTATCAATTAGATTTGTTCTTAATGATTATTATTATCAACAATAATCCAAAATGCAAGATCACTATCAGTTCATCATCCTTCACTATTAGGGTGTCTTCAAGAGCCAAGTCAAGCCGAGCCGAGCCGAGCCAAGCCGCTCTCATATTTCGAGCTTGATACATCTAGTAAAGTTTTCGCATTTCACGGTATTATTATTATGAACAAACGTTGGCCGTCTGAAGCAAGACCAACTGTACTATATTATGGTGTACTCGATTAATAGCTAACAAATGGATAAACGGAGCAGACTCACAAAAAATACGGAGAAATTTGCTAAAGGCAAGGGCATAAAAACTTCTTGTTATTTGATCGGCTACAAATTCTGGGCCTTCGGGGACCTTTGGAACTTTTACAAAGACTCCACTTGTTATGTCGTCCCCAACCTGTTGGCTAGTCCGTGGACCACAAATTTCATACGCCAATCCCATATTAGATCACACCGCTAGATGAATACGATGGCTAGATTATTGGAATGAAGCAGGAGGGCGAGTCAAGTATTTCGTTACAAGAATGAGTAGTTTGACTACAAAGAGATGAACTAACAGGACTAGGTAACAGCAGTTAATGGCCCAGGAAAGAATGAATGCTGTCCTAATTAAGACCCAAAAATCCGGGATTCATCTTTCATTTCCACTTTAGGGATTGCCGTATCCCGGTATAAACAAGTCCTACTGATCGTCCGAGCAAGCTTACAAGGAAAAATGAGATGGCATTTCGAACCTGAGCGATAACGGTTTTAGCCACAGGCAGCGCAATGTCAGTTAACTCGAGTACCAGGCTGAAGTAATATCTCCTGTGAAACAATGAGATTAAAAAAAAAAAGCAATTAGAGACCATCTCTGATAATAATCGGAGTGGGGAGAAAGCATAAAGGTAATGGTAATATTATTGATAATTCGTTCGTGTATTTCTTAATTGTGGATATGTCGATATCTCGACATATCGCAATATCTCGTAACAATCTCATTCTCATGAATCATGATTCATGATTAATACTCTGGTGGCTAATTCTCCATAAATACAGGTGAAATTTTTCTGAATCAACCAGAGTTTGCTGAGCGAGAAAGTAACAATTATCAAAACAAGAAACAAGATGCTAGGAGTGATACGAATTCTTAGCAAAGAAATCGGGGGTAATTCACTATTGGTTAACCTATAGGTCTAGTTTAAACAAATATCCTTCTACCTACATCCGTCACAACTCACACGTTCATCACCACCATCACAACCGTCCATCTAATCGTTCACCACCATCAAACCGTTCACCAAGTTGTCAAAACAGCCTGATTTTCGTCTTCGAACCCCACGCAAGGCAAGAAAAACGAGCCCCTTCCATAATTGGATCAAGGAGACTGCAAGTAAATTATGAGACCGTCTTACAAGTGATACCAACCCTTTAACCATAAATTAAATAAAGAATAAGTAGGTATTTTGTGAGTAATATATCAGATTTAAAACCATAATCTCTGTTTCTAAGGCTTAGCTTAACGAGTAATCAAGATCCATTATGCAGTAACACCCATCGTTTGTAGAATGTCTCTTTTCTGTTTCAGAAAAGAAGAATTCATGATCAAAATGCATTCTCTAACCCATGTTACTTAGAAGTTAGAACCGATTAAAAGTATCTACATGTGCATGTGTCCTATCCCGGGGCGGATCCAGGAATCAAATGTACGTTGGGCTAGAAAACTTTGCTTAAAGATAACAAAAAAAATCCGTGATGCTATATAAAGAGGCTTAGTGTTGATAATTATATTGGTTTAACCCCTTATATATTATGCTTAATCTCCGTGATATTTGAGTCAAGAATTTTAAATTATGACTTTGAGACTTTATCAACATTATACTATTTAGGTACTTGTGTGCTAATTAATCTTGTATATAACTATTCGAATAATTCTACCGATAAACCATGAAAGTTATAAAAAAAAGTCGTGTCAAACAATAGAAGTATACGAAGAAAAAATTATGGAACATTATATAAACTAGCGGTGTATAAAGCACAAAATCAAAGAAAATAAAAAATTAGTTAAAAGTATATGTTTGCCTCTACTGGGGTTTGAACACCTGTCCACAAGTATAAGGTTAGTCATACTCTTACCACTAAGACAAGTATAGAATCATGACTCCATTTTACACAGATTGCATATTAGTTTTTTTTCTCCCAAAACAGGTTGGGCTCCAACCAACTAGCCTGGGCTGGATCCGACCATGGTCCTATCCAAGGTCGGACTCGGCTATTTTGTATTACCTCCATCCAACTTTATTGTCCCCATTTGGATTCAGTGGTCAATTGATGTCAGACTTCAACTATTATTTTCTCGAAATTTTATGTTATCATGCTTAATTCATTAAACAAGTCGATATCATTTGACCATGAAAGTAAAATGGTAACAGTATAAATGGGATGGAGGAAGTACAAAAAAAAATCCTCTTGAATTTGAAGTTAAATGTCTCACACGGGTTGGCGAGGAAATGTGAATAGGCTGAGTAGATTAGCCTCAAGGATCTAATGCCAATCAAATGCGAGATTACCAGATCCAGTACAGAATCGAGAAAGGCACCTACATTAAGACTCAAGAGCTCCAAGAAAGATAGAAAAAAAAATCAAACAAAACATGACATATACTCTGATCACCCTTTGTCCTGTCATTCTTAAAAAGAAAGAGGAAAATCTAGAGAATGTGTTCCAAAATTTAGTTTTTCTTTCTTCGAGTCTTAACCTAACTCGCGTTTACATAACCAAGGGTCCAAGAGGCATGCAGAAAAATACAGGACTTACCATCCTTTGAGGGCTCTGAGTTCTCGAGTGCGCTTTAGACTCAATGAGAAGGGACTGATAACAGCATAGCGCATAGAGGACTCTGACTTAACAGAATTCCTCAGAAAAAGTTTGCTCCACCACCTCAGACTTTCCTTGTTTTTATCAGATGACTCATGGTATGGTTCAAGTTTTAGTATCCGCAGGTCGAATCGATCCTCGTACATTAACACAATTTCTCCAAAATTACGGTGAATCCACTCGCACATAGCTACCTTACACCATACATCCAAGGGCATAAAATCAGAAGGCAGAATGGAAATGTAAAGATACAACTGCAATTTATGTACATGAAATACATGCATGATGCATATTTAGTGACAAAAGTCTATCAAGTTTTATTAATCAAAGCAACTATCTCCTCTACTTATCTACTAAGAGAATAATGATTCTCAAAAAAATTCCCTCCAAATGCTCCAACTCAAATATGGAAACAAAGTTAGATTTTCTGTAATTAAATTAATCTTTCATTTAAAAAAATCATCTTTCATCATTAAACTTTAAAATATAATCTTTTAACTAAAATAAATTAAAAATGGTTCAAAAATTAACTATACATAACCATAAACTATCATTATTAATTTCGAACATGATCCACACACCATAAACTATAATCAATTCTCTTGATTAACTTTATATTAACAATGAATGAAACATGAAAATTAAGGAAATATTAACCTTAACTATACTCAATTCTCTTGATTAACTTTATATTAACAATGAATGAAACATGAAAATTAAGGAAATATTAATCTCAAGTCTGTATATACCGCACATTTATTGCGTGGGATTTGGACTAGTTTTCATATTAACATTTTAACAAAGTCGTAACCTTGTATACTAGTTAAAAAATAAAAGTCGACATCATTTGATCATCAAGGTCAACTAGGGATATAGATCAAAGCGGAGAAGGAATGTGGCAACGGTAAGACAGAAATCAACGATACCTCATTTCTTAGTTTCTGCAGAGCTCTGGTCGACAGAGCACATAAAGACAACCCCAAGTTACTAATTTTCTCAGATACATCACTGTCCACCGATATAACCTCAAGATATGTGCTTGCTATAGCATCAGCTATTGTGATAGTCAAATCTTCCAATATGGCGCTCCCATGTAAGGAAAATACACTGTGGTCGTAGTAGCTACAATCCCTGAAATAGAAAGGCATATAAAAGTCAACATGGAATATATCTAAAAATAGGGGACATAAAGCCAAGAAATACAATTTTAACAACTCTTCAAAATGTTATCGTCTCATTTTCTCGTCTTTTGACTTCCAGGTTTTACCGTTAATAATTTTTACAAATCAATACTATTGCTTGTAACCCTTACTTCATTCTTTCCCTTATCTTGAATATTGCTGGCGTTAAACTATTTTTTAACATTTGACTTTTGATTTTTGGTGAGTGCCTTTTCCGAAATAAAATTGAGTTAAGCTGGGAGTAAATAAATTGGAAGAGCTTTATAATTACACAAATTAAGACATACCTACATGAGCCATATCTGAAAAAGCTTATTAAACCTGCATAGAGCTCCATCTTGCCAGATTTTTTTATATTTCCTAAGATCATCTCGTCTCCTTTCAACTTATCTGACATATAAAATAAAAGCTCCTGGCAAAACATATAGTAAAAAACAAGCATTTAAACTTAATGGGTGCCACTTAAATGTTTAATCACAGCGTATCTTTAATTACCTTGTCAGGGCTGCAATTTTTTGTGTGAAACTCCTTGTCCATCCATGACAAGAAAGCTGCTCTACAAGTCCTTGTTAGAACTACGGAAAACAAATCCAGCCATTGGCCACTTTCCATAGCCTCTGATATATCTGGAATTTCATTAACCTGTTACGACATTTCAGACAACTTTATAGGGGAAAGAAGAGATGGCAGTTGGTTAAACGCGATTTAAGGCGGTGAAAGATGCCAAACTATAGAAAACATCATTAAAAAAAGAAAAACAATACACTTTAATTCCGAAGAGTATCAACATGCGGACATGCATCTCATAACCCGCTCCACTAAATGTCAATTCTTTATGTTTTCCATATTTGAGTGTTTTCTTTACGCTCCCGTATTAGCTATGTAGAAGTTACTTTTCCTTCTCATGTGCATGCTGCTTTTTCGCTTTTTGCATGTCTTAACGCATATATCTCTTCTTTTCTTGGTCTATGCCCCAAAAGCAAACGGAAGAGACTGATAGGGCGATGTTCCATCAAAATAACAGAAATTATAAGTAAAGACGAGGATTCAATTCTTAGCTGGTGGTGTTCAGATGGTTAGTCTATGGCTTCAATTTACCTCAGCGCTTTTTATATAACTCGCACCATCCATCTACTTTGACTAGTTAGGTTCTAAAGACTTCTTAAAACTAAGTAGGGGAAAAAGTCCATTTGAACCATGTTGTTACGACTTATGAACAAAACTTTCAATTCTCTAATTTTGAAGTCGTATAAACATAAATAAAAGTATGCGAATTGTAAGATCATCAAAAACCGCATTAACATCAAAAGATAGACACGTTGAGCCAAGCATTTACGAAATCCTGTAACCAATTTCACGTCCTATGATGTAATTTGGGTGAAAAACAACAAAAAAAACAATTAATGTATCTAGAGGGGATTGAACCCGGTAAGTGAATTATATATCCGATGTATTACCACAATTTTTATAGTTTTTGAGAAATATAATAAAGGTTTTTGAGTTTTGTTTTAAAAATTATGAGTTTTACTATAAAGTTTATGAGTTTATTCACTGAAACATTAAGCTCAAAAAATTACAATAAAACTAAAAAACATTACTTACAAACTTAGTTAAATTGGTGTTTTGACGGAAAAAAAATTAAAATCTAACTTATAAACTTTAATAAGTAAAATATGAGGTAATACATCTAATGTATGTTCTTTTTCTCGGATTGAACCCCTGACTACACCAGTATGAACTCAATGATTTTTCTCATTGCCTTTTTTACTCTTTAAAAAAAAAATTCTTCAGTGAGAGGGAGTGCGGGAGAACCCCATGCACCCCCATAAAAACACCCATGGTTGCACATGCTGAGAAACATATCATGTTTATGATTGCCTACCTCTTTCTCAAGTTGTTCAACAGAAGACAAAAGCAGCCTGAGTCTGGAACCAGGTTCAACAGCATATAAACTTAGTGGTCTCTTTGTCCGATCAAAATTTGATTCATCAAAGCTCGTAATAAAACCATTCTCAGAAGCAAGAAGAGAATCTGTTATTTTTCCTTTTATGACCATCCAATTACATCGACAACTAGTTTTGTCTTCGTCTTCAGTTGCACTGGAAAGTATGAAGGAAATAATTAGTGTAAGAACAAATTCACATCTCAACAAATTAGAGACACAATCAGACAACTGTGATCTAGAATCCCCGTAATCATCATTTATTCTCGAATGAGACAAATACGTTATTTCTTGTGAGGCTGCTCCACTTGCACACTAATTACACAGTAATACAGTTAGGCCCTGTTCTTTTCGGCTGAAACGAGCTGAATTGAATTAATTGGAGTAGAGCTTAATTGAACTAAATTAAGTGGAACCGAGGTAAAGTGAATTTAGTTGAATTAAAAGCTAATTTTGTGAAGAGATTAATTGAACATAATTCATTGAACGTAAATAAAACTTAACGTAATACAACGAAAAAAAACTTAAAAGGAGCTGAAATTAAGCCAGGGCCTTAATCCGCAACCTTCATTAATTCTGTGTCTCCCACTTTCAATATGTGAGATGTGAGACACTCTCAAGGAGACAAATACTAAATAATCATGTGTTTGAAATTTACGTTGGAAACATAGATTTCAAGAGAAGTTAGCTCACCTACCAAAAAAGACGGGACTTTTGCGAAGCAGCAAAGCACTTGAATTTTTCTTTTGAGAGTTTAGGTAAGATTTTTCAGAAGGCAAAACTCCAGCCATATATGTAAGGAATACACTGGCAGTAAGAAGAACTTGGTCTACGACAGGAACCCAATCATAGGGAGCAGCACTTTCAAAATTTATCATAAGCCCTGAGCAGCTACACCTCAATGAAGATCCCCTTAAAGTACTTGCCTTGGGACGTCTTGAACAAGAAAGAGCTTTATACTTGCTGACTCTCCGTAGAGGGACCGAAGAAAACTGAAAGTTTCTGCCAAATAAAATGATTCAAACTCATCAAAATCTAAGAGAGAGACTCTTTCCCAACATTAATAATGTAGATTGTAGATCGAAATTGTATCCAACGCTATGTACTTGGATTCAGTTGCACGTAGCAATACCTCACGTCGATTTTGTGAAAAGGTTTCATACTTTGGGAATAAAATAACGAGACAGAGTGCCGTACAATGAAGGAGTTTAGACTGTAGAGACGTGACACGCTGCTAAAGCTAAGCGCCAAAGTAACATAGATACAGATAGCTTTAAATAATTACAACTACAGGGAGTCTCTTTTTTCAGGAAGTTCAGTAGATATACAAGATACAAGTCATAGAACTAAAACACTCTGAGATAGGACTATTGGACAAAAACTAAATACTAGATATCGAACCTACCATTTTCAAATACAATTACTAAAGTTTTGAATTACAGAGAAACTGCGAGCAGTTGAGTTGGTATGTTGTTAAAATTCAAGAGATGATTTCAACAAACACATAGCCCTTTCATATCATGTTCGCAAATCTGACCAAGTCAACAAAATGGGAATGAGGGTATAACCTTTCAGAGTATCGCGTACTTTGAGGCGGTATCACCACATCTATAACACAACGACTCAGATAACAATCCATAACTGCGCTGTTCATACCTAATATCCCAGATTCCCAGCCGAGTACTAGTCTGTCATGCTCTTCATCCTCAGCCAACATTCAGGCATTCAACCACATTCAGTATTGTGCTATGGAACTCCAAATTAGTCCAGAAACATAGAAAACTCCCAAAAATAACCAGGCCCAATCCAAACAGTCAAAAGGTTACCACGACCGCAGTTTGAAGTGGTATCCGTATCTGCCCTGTTTATACGCCAGTAACCTCACCCAACCTAGTACCGCTATTCATCCTCGGCCAACATACAAGCATTAACCACGTTCAGTCATTCACTATCACACTAGGGAACTTCAAATTAGTCTAGAAACATAGCAACCCCCCCCCCCCCCCCCCCAATAAGCAGGTCCAATCCAAACAGTGGAATCAATTATTCTCAAACATGAAATGTTGTGACTTGTTGACATTTTCCTGGTCATAAACTCATAATGCAGAAGTGATCACAAAACATTACCCCAATGCCTCAATGGCTCCCCGGGTCAGATGCACACAGTTTTATCCTTGTATTAGCAATAAAAGAGGCCGTTTCCGAGTGACCCAAGAAGTAAGCACCATAGTATACTCATAATAATCACACATTCAAATATAATGCTTCTTAAAAATCATTATCAGTCAAAATATTATACACACTTGTTTCCTTAAGTCAAAGCAAAACCAACCTAAATTAGCCATTTTTCCAATTAAATTCAGCAAATAAACAACAAAGTTAACATCTTTACAAATGTAAGAACACAAAAAAAAGTTTTCTTACCTGGAAATTTTTCTGGGGTTTGGATTCTGGGGTTTAATCCAACACCCATTTGAATAACTTGTTCCAAAATGCAGATTAAAATTGGATTGTAAAGTTGCACATTCAGCCATTCTTAATGCAATTGCAATTCTACCCAAAAATGGATCAGCACATTCTGAGAGACTTGACCTGAATCTGTTGAAAATTGATCAATAATCAGCAGAATTAGATACTATGAATGTAGATTTGGGGTTTTTTACGAAAAGAAATTGAGCAAGAAATGGGTAATAAATTACCAATTTGTATTGAATGTGCAGAAGAGTATATAGTATTTGTATTGATTTACGGATTTGGAGCCTCGTTTTTGATGAGGTAATTCAGAATTCAGTCAAAGAGAATGAATGCTTCAAAGATGGAGGGTTTTGGACCCCATTATTACGAATATATCTATAACTCTATTGCAGGAAGTCCATTCATTCGGATTTTAAACAAACAAAGAGAAGGCTGTCCGTAAGGTTGAATGCTAGTTGCAAAAACTTGGGTGAAATTCTTAATAGACTAGTGTTTTATCTTTACTTTTTTGTGAGTCTCTTCTTATTGTGGTGTAATTTTTTCCCTATTTGAGAGGTTCAAAGAAGTTTGGCATAGTGTAGTGCGATTTTTTTTCTCTATTTGAGAGGTTCAAGAATTAGGTGAAAGATCGGCATCGTGTATAGCTTTTTTTTCCTCTATTTGAGAGGGTAAGAATTAGGTGGAAGATCGACGCTTTCACTGTCGATCCTATGGAGATAAAATTGTTGTCAAATGTTGGTTACAAACTTTTTGGTCGAAGAATTTGATTCTTGTCAATGTTTTAGAGAATTTGGAAACGCTCTCGTGAAAAGCCGTTGGAGGCGATATGTTAGAGGATATGCAGAACTGCAGAAGCGTCTCATGAACCCATTAGGTTTAGAAATTTTCTGTTGATCGAGAATGTTGTTACTTGATTTAAATTGTTTTGTGTCCGGTCGTTTTTGACATAGGTTAACAATTACGTAAAATAAAGGTAGGGATTGGTAATAGGTGAGGGCAATTTAGGTATTTAGTTAAATTTTAGTCATAAAGTCGTAAATAGATTGAGTTTAATAAAAATCGTCAACCTTATATTAATTTGGTGGTGAATTTTTGAATGAAATTGGATTTAGGGTAGTTACTTGTAAAAATAAATTTATAAGGAGGTTATTTATAAACTTTGAGGTTATTTACAAAAATCATTAACACAATGTAAACCCGTGCAATTTGCACGGGCTTAAGATTAGTAAACTATGTAAAAAAAACCCATCTTGAATTTCTATGGGATGACCTACTTAAACTCTTAAACCCTAATAACCCCTTCTCCTCTTTTCTCTTCTGTTTCCGTCAAATTAAACAAACTCCCTCACACCTCTCATCCCCTCTTCGCTCATCTCATCGACTGATTAAACGTCCGCAAATCAGCAAAGATGGTGAAGAAGAGCAAAAGTATGCAACTAACCCATTCATCTTCACACTTTTTACTATCTGGGTTAATCCCAATTTTTGATTTTGATTTTGATTTTACATTTCAATTTGTATATCAGAACCAATTTGTTTAATGTATTTGAATGTGTGTGTGTGCAGAGAGCAAGAGTAAGAGGACATCATTGAAGCAGAAGCATAAGATTGAAAGGAAAGTAAAGGAGCACCACAGAAAGAAAGCTAAAGAAGCTAAAAAGCTTGGATTAAACAAGAGGAAGAAAGTTGAGAAAGACCCTGGTATTCCTAATGAATGGCCTTTTAAAGAGCAAGAGCTTAAGGCTCTTGAAGTTCGCCGTGCTCGCGCCATTGAAGAATTAGAGCAGAAGAAAGCTGCTCGTAAAGAAAGGGTATAGCTTTTCCATTCATCTTTTCTGTTTTCTAATTAGGTTTTGATGTATGTGTATTTGTATTAATAGGGCCTTATTTCAAATGCTAGGTTAAGTGACTGTTTTTGTGGGTGTTTTTCGTGATTGCGTTGAGATGGTAGGGTTTAGTTAGTAATTATGTGCATTCTGCAATAAAGTTGTCATCTTTGTGTTTTTGGGATTGAATTGTGATGTTTTGTTTCGAATATAACAATAAGTCTTACTTGTGACGGATTATCCATCACAAGCTTGTGACGGGTCAACTATCACCCATAGAAATAAATAAGACAAAAAGTAGAATGGATTGGTGACGAATATAACAATATGGGTTTTGTTTGTGCGAATATAATACCTGATTTCATATTAAGCAGCTTGTCAAATGCTAGTTTAAGTGACTGTCGTACCTATACAATGGTCGTACAGGAGTTCTAGTGCTAGTGTTGGTTTAGTATGGAGATTTGGTTTATAGATTTGTAAACGGTAGAGGTGTATACACTCCGCTGTCCTGCAGTAGAAAAGTGTAAACTTATGAGATAGTGGTTAATTGTACTAGTTACTGCCATGTAGTTTCTTTGTTAGCTTGCAATTCATGCGCCTCATTCGTAGATTTTTGTAAGTGTAGTTCTGTTTGAAGTTTTTGAGCCCTCTTAAGATGGTTTGGGTATTAATATCTTTTTGGAGAGGGTTATAACTGAAATGATGCTTCTTACACACCCAAACATACTGGAATCCGTGTCATATTGCCCTCTTTGTAGGCTGCATTTTGGTAGTATTTTTGGATTTTCTTCTATCAATGGCTGATGTGAAAGCTCAAGTGCACTTTAGTTTAAATTGTCCATGATTTCGTACTCTTAGCACGATGTCTTTTTTCCTTGGAAGCTGCTTGACATGATTTTGTCAATATATTTTTAGGCTCGGAAAAGGAAGCTTGGAATACTCGAGGATGAAGATGATGCTAGCGTCGAGAAGAAATCTTTGGAAGGGGAAATGGAGGAGTCCAAGGAGTTTGTGAAGAACAAAGGTAAATCAAGTCTACACAATCTTGGAGCTTTCTTAGAATAGCTATATTTTTGTTCTACTCTTTTAGTGCATTTGATTTTACTAACCCCCACCTTTTTCACAGATAATTCTGACAGGGCTTTTTACAAGGAGCTGGTCAAGGTCATTGATTCGTCTGATGTCATAGTGGAGGTTCTTGATGCTCGTGATCCCCTTGGAACACGATGCGTTGATATGGAAAAAATGGTGCTAAACTCAAGCTCAAATAAAAAGCTTGTTTTATTGCTGAATAAAATAGGTACATTTTCCTCCTTGCTATGCTCCGAATCTCGTATTTGTTTATTATTACATTTCTGACAGGGAATCTGATAAACATTAAAAAAAACGTGGGTGTAGGATATATCAATTGAAGCTACTCTTGTATATTCATTTGCATTTTGTGAATGGGCTAAGAAAAATGCTTGTAAAATCTCAGTTTTGGTCATGTCTCACTATCGGATATTGCAGCTTAGTCTAGCTAAATGTGGTCAGTAATACAGTATTGCCTCAAAGTGCAGTGGTGTACAGTTGTAATTTCTAAAATCTATACAAAATGGGACTTTCGTTGTTGCAGCCTAGATTTAAACTTATACTAAGTTGGGTTTGGTTTAGAGTAGTTTGGTTCTTGTTGCGATTTATCACTCCTGCAATTTGAGTGAGTTAAATGATTTGAGCTAAAGCTAGTTTCTGTTGATTTTCTCACTCTGATGTTCATATATGTTGTGTATGCATCAGATCTTGTACCTCGTGAGTCAGTTGAAAAATGGCTTAAGTATCTTCGGGAAGAATTACCGGCAGTTGCCTTTAAGTGCAGCACTCAAAAACAGAGATCAAATTTGTCCAGAAAACCCTCAAAAGCTTTGAAATCGAGCAATATTCTACAAACAAGTGACTGTCTTGGAGCTGATACTTTAATTAAGTTGCTGAAAAATTACTCAAGGAGTCACGAGGTAACAATTTAGTAATCTGTATCTTATTGAGCCTACAATGCCAATGGGTTTATGTTAATATAGTTAATTAATTTAAATCCGTAGATAAAAAAGTCGATCACTGTCGGAATTGTGGGGCTTCCCAATGTGGGCAAGAGTAGTCTTATCAATAGTTTGAAGAGATGCCATGTTGTTGATGTTGGTGCCACTCCTGGTTTAACAAGATCAATGCAAGAAGTTCAGCTGGATAATAATGTCAAGTTGCTGGATTGTCCTGGTGTCGTTATGCTTAAATCTGAACAGAATGATGCAGCTATAGTGCTTCGTAATTGCAAAAGGATCGAAAAGCTTGAAGATCCAATTGAGCCAGGTATAGTATAAGCTTTTTTTTTTTGACGCATTCACGTCTCACAAAGTCTACATTTTATCGTTATTTTCTCACATGATGCAAGTTACAGATTAGGAGTACTGAAAATGGTAGTTTGAAAATAGTTCTGATAACTTGACGGTGTCAAAATCTACGTGGTATCTCTACTTGGGTCAAAGTTGACTATGATTGACACCAAAAGCTAAATGGGGCAAATAAATTGAAGTAGCTAAACCCTAAACCCTAAACCCTAAACCCTAAACCCTAAACCCTAATGTCTAAATGAAATAGCAAGGGACTAGCAAAGAAAGATAATGAACGACATTTTCCTTGAAAGATAATGTTAGTCTTCCAGATATTTTAATAGTGAATAATTCTTTTGACAGTGAAGGAAATTCTCAGGCTTTGCCCAGCTAAAGTGCTGGTCATGTTATACAAAGTCCCGAGCTTTGATACAGTAGACGACTTCTTGCAGAAGATTGCCACTATAAGGGGTAAGCTCAAGAAAGGTGGCATTCTTGACGTCCACACAGCAGCAAGGATAGTTCTGCGTGATTGGAACGAGGGTATGTTGAGCTGGCAAAATACCGAACTACAACTTATCACTAATGCCCACACTTTTTGAGTGTGCAAGACTTCGTTCATCAATTTTAATCGCTTTCCATGCATCAGGTAAAATTCCGTTCTACACAATGCCTCCAACTAGGAACGAAGGAGAAGTTCCTGAATCCGAGGAGGCTAAGATTGTTTCAGCACTTGGGAAGGAATTCAACGTAGATGAGGTCTATGGCATGGAGTCGTCATTTATTGGAAGCTTGAAGTCAGTCGATGATTTCAGCACCGTTGAGGTTCCACCAAATTGCCCAATGAGTTTTGACGAACAGATGCTTGAGGTGTGTCATTTTCTCCTATAGTGCCTGTATATACTCATCGCACCCGTTTCTGATCAAAATCCTCTTTCACCTGTCTAAAATATATATTGTAGCTATTTTTCTATGAGACTGCCTATACAAGACTCAGAGACGAGCAGTCCAAAAGAAAAAAACATATGACGACGGCCGTATTTTAGTTGACAATTACTCAACTAAGGGCTTGCTTCGTAATAGGGGTTTGTTACTAGGTTCAGAGTTCAGATGAACTAGAAAATTGAGGAAAGTGGTTTGGTGGAAGGTGAAGTGAGGGTGAGATTTTAAGGTGCTTTATTTATAAATGCAATACCCTTTTTTGGGGTAATGATTCACCCTCCACAATACTTTGGTCGTGACAGTCCAACGCCTAGGGTAGCACCAAAACTGACACGGACACGACACGGTACACGGCATCACATGAAATTTAGGACACGGGACACGGCATTTAAATATAATAAAATATACTCTATTTTATGGTTATAAATAATGTATAATTTTATTTTTATCATGTATTTGAATCTAAATCTAAACAAGTAAAGCTGCAATTCGACCTTTATTATAATTAATTCTAATTTTTCCACCCAAATCCATCTTTCAATCGATCTTTTTTAAAATTTTATTCCTCGTCTAAACTATAATATGTTTAGACATGTGTCCAACGAGTGTCGGGTGTCCGAGTGTCGGACACGGGACGGCTAATTAGGAGAAGTGTCCGTGCTACCTAGTCCAACACTTGATTTTAGAGCAAAAAGTTGAAACTTTCGCAGAAAATAATGCATCTAACACTTTGTGTCATGTCCGACACTTGCAGCCAAGTTAAACTGTTAGAGTAACATAGCCTTTTTGTTAATGTATTGGTCTTGCAATAAACCATTAGTGTATCACTTGGTTTTTCCCCAGAGATTTGCAATTCCTTTGTATTTTGGGTCATGTAACCCCATTCTCCCTTTCCTATAGGAGGGTGACCCTCAGGATTCAGCTCCAAAGGTTGAGAGCAATGCTATGGATAATAACGGCGAGGATGAGCCCATGGAGGCTGAAGAGGAAACGGGAAAGAGCAAGGCGGAGAGTGCTGCAAGAAAGCAAAACGAAAAGCTGTACGATGCAGAAGGCATACTGAACACAAAACTGAAAAGAGCTGAGAATAAGAGACGGAAAAATGGCACCAATGTCTCCGCTTCTGGAGATGCCATGGACGATGATGCTGACTACGATTTTAAGGTGGATTACAAAAAGGGAAATTCAGATATGAATGATGATGATGTGGTAGGCATTGATGAGTAGTATGAAGAACACAGTTTTTACATGTTTTGTGTTCCCGTTATTACGATTTTGTAGTAATTTTAAAATTATTCAACTGACAAAAGCATTGATATTCGAAGATATTATATTATTATCATATGAAAAGGTGAGATCGTCACAAACAAGGCTTATTATTAGTTTATTACCTTGATGTGCGGAATGTTCAACCTCTTTAAGTTTTATCTTTTCCTGGCCCGGGTTTGATTCGATGGTAAACTTTTGTCTCCAATGTTCAACCAACTCCTTATCGTCTATTAGCGCCGGGATAGTGATACCAGTGGACGGCAACATGAACACATCATAAACATCGTGTTTGCTGACCGTAAAATGGGCATGCCTATTAAACAAGAAAAGGCGTGTATGTGTATCATAAATTCATAACGCTCCAACAACCAATCAACTATTCAACTATTGTATGAATAAACTTTGATGCCTTCAGTTCCAACATGCCTCCAAACCCAATTTCCCCATTGTCCTTCATTTGAGTTGTCGATAAGTGCTCAATGACGAAGTACAGGGCTGCTCGTGACCCATGTCCATAGAGAAATTACATAAAATTAGTAAACCAATATAGAGAAATTATCGTAACACTCTAATATAATATGTATTGATGTGGTAACAGCAACCAACCCGTCTTCGGTCATGGACAGCTTTACATAGCTGCTTCAAAGACGACATCCCATAACGGCCTAAAGAATTTCATCGATGATTCAAAGCAGACATACAAATGTCGTACAAGAAGTAAATATAGTATAAACACGCCGCATACAAAATAATTAGATGTCTATCAGTTGATTTCTTAGTAGTTAGCATCAAGTCATCGATCTTTTTTTCTTGCTTACGTTGTTGTGTGATACGGTACCATCCCTATTTTTATAATCTGACCGCCTCTTTGAAATCAGATAAGTAATTTCATAGAAACGGAATTTTGAGGGATACTACTTGAAAATCTGTATAGTGTATAAAATTACATAAAAAATAGCAAAATTAGGACAGTGAGCAGAAAACACAAATAAACCGACAAAAATTGGATATTAATAGTATACAATTGATCAGTGATTGAGAAGAATAAGACATTAAAGTGATTTTGGAAAAAAATCAGTAAATTTGATATTTATAATAGCTGGGAAGAGTACAATTCAACGGGTTCGAAACTATACGATGATGCTTTACAGGAATGTAATACCCCTGAGGATATACTGTAGTAACATAATAACCCTGTGGCATTCTCATTTGATACATGCATTGCATCTGGCGATATGATTGTTTGCTGGTGCTGATCATGGCCTCTGGAATTGGAATAGCATTCTGTTTTGGATTCGACTCGTTGTTAATTTGAGACGATTTCTTAATGACATCTAAGTTTCCGATAATATTCAGAAGTTGACCCATGTTTTTGAGAAGCAAGGGATGATTATTATGACAGTTATGTGATTCAGCAATAGACAGGAACTCGGACTCTGATACGGGCAGTTTGTCACAGAACTCTAATAGCAACTTGTTGGGCAGGACGTAACCAGTACTCTCGTCATTCTCTCGTGCAATTCTGTCCCGACATTTATACAGCCTTGCAGCGACATTAACCTGATCCCGATCCAATCCAGCAGCATCATCACCTGAACTGAACAATAACTTCTCATAAGAATCCGAGTCAAACAACTGTTTCTGATACAGTGTCCTGCATACATTATGGCTCCTTAAATAGACTTCAAGCAATGGATCGTCGTATTCACTAGACCCACATCCAGCAACAAGCCGACATCTCATCTTGTCGTAAATATATAAAAGGTAGTGCGTATCTTCCCGGGCATAACGGAGCATCTCATGAGGCAGAGGTCGAATTCTCCAGTCTGAAGTTTGATACTGTTTATTTGCCACAACTCCGCAGAAGTAAATAAGAATATGAGCCAAACTATTACCACCCAGTTTAAGAACCCGGGAAGCTTGCATTGTATCGAACAGATTACACACAAAAATACCAAAATCCCGCTGCAGCCACAAGACGTCGTTTCCAGCGCCGTGCATCACCTTTCTTTTATCAGGGTCCAAGAAAACGCCTCTCAAATAGTGACCAATAGAATGATGCAACTTTAGTGTATCGACCACAAAATCTTCCGTTCTTGTCGAAATTTGCATCAAACAGGTTAACCCCTGAAAAGAACGGTAACTATTTGCTTCAAGATCGACTGCAAATTCAGTCGCAGCCTCTAGCTTCGACCTCAAAACTTCCAATCCTTCTACAGTTTCAATGAAAGTGAAAGGGGTTGAGTCTAAAGCGCCAGTTTTGCCCGCTTTGTCAGGGTGACACGGTTGATCAAGAAACGCGTGAGCCGAATAATGGTTCAACTCGTCTGGAAATTCTGGTGGGACGAAGGGGGTGTTTGAGTTGTCGGGTTTGATACCGTAAAGGTCTTGTGGTTTCGGAATGTTGGGTACGTGAAAGGGGATGTTCATGGTGAAATTACTGAGCAGATTATATTTTCGTTTTTTTGTTGATGAAATTAATTGAGCAGATTATATTTAGTATATTGGTTGTTTTGTAGAGTTTTGTCGAGTCATTCTACATACGAGTATATATATAGGTTTTGGTGTTGGGGTTTGCTAATCCTAATAGGTTTAGGTTTAGGTTTAGGAAAGTCGGAAATTGCCGGGAAGTTGGGGGTAAATTTGCTTAATTATTAATTATTATTAATATAATAACTCAATCTTTGAAATAACATTTAAGATATTATAATTATTATTAATTATTAATTTAATAACTCGATCTTTGAAATAACATTTATACTATATATTTACCATAATTCAAAGAGTTGTCTTGTTTAAGACGGGTATTATCCGTCTTAAGCTTAAAACGGGTTAAATACCAAATTATCATTTTCTAGGTGACAGGTGGGTTAATTTGGTATATATTTGACCCGTTTTACGTTTAAGACGGATAATAACGGTTTGAAATGAGATTTTGCGTAATTCAAAAGTTTCCAAGTTATTAATTTTCGGATTTAGTAATATGTTATCTTATCTTTTATTCCTCATTTTTGTGTTTTTTTTCCCTAATAACATTAATATTTCCTCATTTTCGGGTTGTTGAGATCATGTATGTATTTTTGTATAACGGGTATTTACTAAGTTTTACAAAATTAAATTGTCAATAAATTAGATGGACGAATAAATGAAATTGGCACGATAAGATGAAATTTATTTTAAGTCTAATAGACTTCAGTAATGCAACATTTTCAATCCTCTTGCAAATATTATTAACAGGACACGGTTGTGTACGGTTGGAGCCAAGAATGATCCCATTTCAGTGTCTTAAACTCTAATCCACCTTCTACCAATTTAAGAATGTTCACCTTCACTTGATCCAATGATACATCTTTCTTCGGCAATGCAACAAACTTTTGTCTCCAACACATCATAAACACGCGCTTTAATTTAAGAATGTTCACCTTCACTTGATCCAATGATACATCTTTCTTCGGCAATGCAACAAACTTTTGTCTCCAACACATCATAAACACGCGCTTTATGTAGTTTGATCCTTAAACGCATCCCATCATCCTCAAAAAAGAAGAAAATGTTAATAAAAAAAAAGAGAGGAAGTGTGTCAGACAACCATGCAACCATCGTTTGATCCTTAAACGCATCCCATCATCCTCAAAAAAGAAGAAAATGTTAATAAAAAAAAAGAGAGGAAGTGTGTCAGACAACCATGCAACCATCCCAAGCCCACGATTGGACTGAGGAACGATCCTCTACAGCAAACCACAGGTCCGAGGACGAGTGCCAGCCGTTAATCACGCTCTGATTGCATGGCTATGGGTTCATCAACCACACTTTGTTTCCTGCCTCTGAAGATCTCAAGGATACAGAGGTACGAGCCTATAGAACAGATCCTGTTCAAGTAAGGTCGTGCCTGATAATCTGCGCTGATCATATATAAACATTACTTCTCTCGAGTATTTTGCCGGTATGGGTTTTGTTCACAGGTAGACAACTTTTCTCCTCAATTATCTGAATGTTCTTCTTATAAAAATCAAAATAAAGTGAGAACGACATGAAGCTTATAAACCTGATTAGAACGAGGAAATCCGTCTTAGGCTTTGATATCGAATTGCCATTACGATTGTTTAACAAATCACTTCATATGCATGGTGTTACAGATGATCTAAGAACTATGCAATAATCGAAGAGTGAATGATTCTCACGATTAAGTGGGTTTACTTGGAAAATGAAATAGAGGATAAAGGTGACACAAATTCTCATTCAAGACGGTCACTATCCGTCACAAGCAAAGCTAAAGAAGGATGAATGAGGAGACAAATTACTCTGGTCTAACAGAAAATTGCGACTTTTGATACAAATTGTAGACGGGCTATGAGACTATGACTACATGAGTTTGTCCGTGAAGGACTAGCAACGTCGAGCTTTTATGTTTAGATATTGTGATTATAAATGTCACTCGGTAATGTACTACTCACACGAAAAACATTTTATAAAAAAGGGACATATTATATTAATACTCGTAAATGACAACTGTTACCGTATGTTTTCTCTTCGACACTATCATTCTTCTTTTAGGTTTTTAGTAGGCCTGACAATGTTGACCCTATTCAATAAGGCTGATCCGAAATCCCAAATTGTGTAACCCAATTAAGACCCAAAACATGAATTGAACCGATCCTAGTTTGATTGTCCCAGTGTCGGGTTAACGGGTTGGCTACTATTAAGATGACTATTATTCATGTCACAACCGATAAAACCAAAATGTAAACTCGCTTAAAGATTATATGGTTTGATGTTTTTTAACGATATTTATGTTCCAACTTTTTTTCAAATTATAATTTATTGATATTATAGCGAATAAGTTATCACAATCTTATATTTTTATATTTTTCGATTTTTTTATAGTTTGGATAGTCTAAGGAATTCTATGTCAATAACTAAAATAAAGTCATAACTTCAAAAACTATATTGCGGAAAAGCTATAATACAAACAATTACACGGATATCTATGTGAGATACTAAGCGTTTTAAAAATTTTAAATAAATTAATAGCATAGCACGGTCTTAAGAATAGTGAATGATTAAAGTAAACAAACGAAAACCTCATATGTATTTAATTTGAGGTCATATACTTATTTTTGTTTTCCACACTACAAAAATTGTATCTCTTAGTAGTTATCATTATGTTATGTTTTTAATAATTAAAATGACTATTTGTCTATTTCAAATATATTTTTCTTAATATATTTAATAATCTAAGTTTTATACATTTCTCGAAATGTTTTATTACCTTAAATTATTTACTTGACTTTCTATATTTCTTTCTTTCAACACAATTAATGTAAATGATTAAATTGTCAAATATTATCTAATTTATTTCATTACGAAAAATTATTATCGTAGGAGATTAGCGGGTGCCGGAACCGTGCAGCTTTGTTAGCTACTTCAAGTAAACTATAATTCTTATTCTGATAATTTAATCATTTTCATTAATTATATCGGAAGAAATATAAAAAGGTAAGTAATTTTAATTAATCTATAATTCTTATTTAATATGTATGTATTAGAGCAATCGCAATAGTAGTTCTTAGCATTGTGGTTGTTACCAATAACTTTATTTTTATAGGTCTTCTATTGCATTTAAAAGTTTGTTCTTATTTTTAAGAACCAAGTTCTTAATTATTAAAAAATGAACAATTAGTTAATATAGCTTTGTAAAATGTAAAAACCCTAACATTATTCATATTATAATTTTTTTCCACATAAGAACTTTATATAAAATTATTTTTATAGGTTTTCTATTGCATTTAAAAGTTTGTTCTTATTTTTAAGAACCAATTCTTAACTATTAAAAAAATGTACTATTTCACATACGGATTTTACTCTTTTACATACGATTTTTACTGTATTACGCTTGCCATTTTTTCATCCTCACCCAATTAATTTTTTCCTCTCTTCCCTCATCTCTCATCCCTACTTCCGGTCACCCCCTCTTAACAGTCGCCGACAATCACCGCTCCGAACAAAGTATTAAAAAATGCTTAAACAAACAAGCAAAAAGTTTACATTCACTTGTCGGTTAAATTGATATGTAATTCATCCAATAATTATTGTCAAGAATCTCATAATTACAGGAGTGTGCATCGCTATTGCATTGTTGTAGTCGTATAAAAATAATTTATATATATAAAAAAGCAATGCATTGATGCCGAATTTCATTTATCTCCCTTCTCCGTCACGACACCACCACCTAACCACCATACCCAAAGCAACCATCAAGTATCAACTACTCTAATTATTGTGCCTTTAAACTCCCATAGACCCTAATTAATAATAATTAAATTATATTAATTTCACTAAAAAATAAACCTAATAATTTGAATAAGATGTATTAATAATTGCTAAAAACGAAAATTAATTCAATAGTTGAAGAATTATAATCCATCGTTCAAATTTTTAGATAGGTTAGATTGGATTTTAGGGAAGGTGCATTCATAAGAGTTAATTTGATTACGTAATTGCTCATTCATATACGAGTTTTACTCATTCATACCTTTTTTTTCATTACTTTTCCATTCTATGCCCTCTGCCTAAAAAAAGTTCTCCTCTCTAATTCTCTCCCCACAAAAAAAACCCTAAACCACACAACTATGGATGCTAGCTCTCGTATCGATCAGGTTCATTCTTGGGTTTTTTCTTGGATTTATCCATTCTTCACAATCATTTTCATACGGGGCAGGTTTTTTCTTGGGTTTTTCATCAATATTTTGACATTTAAGAACTGAGTTTAACTTCCTATTCACTGGGTTCGTTTTAACTGCGGATTTACGAAGTTTACCTGCATAAAGATGATATGCATTTGCATCGTTCTTGTTGGTATCTTCATCGGTTTTAACTTTCTTCAGGAAATTAGCTTTTCCAATGTTACCATTTGTTGAGTAATTTCGCTATTGTTGTTTTTCTTTGTTCATTTTTGAGTGTTTTTCTGAGAAATTCAACTAAAAACCAGCTTGTTGTTTGAGACGAACAACAATGGCAGAACCATGATTTTAAACTACAAATTTCTGGGTTTTTGATGAAGGTAAGTTTATTGTAGTACGTGCACACCAAATGTTTGATCATAATGTTAGGGTGAGAAGTAGAAACAAAATTGTAAATGTTGGGAAAATATAGGGGTATAATAGTCAATTGACTATTATAAACGAGTTTATAATAGTTAGGGTGAGAAGTAGAAACAATCATAAACGAGTTTTACTCAATCATACACCTAATTGACTATTATACCCCTATATTTTCCCAACATTTACAATTTTGTTTCTACTTCTCACCCTAACATTATGATCAAACACTTGGTGTGCACGTACTACAATAAACTTACCTTCATCAAAAACCCAGAAATTTGTAGTTTAAAATCATGGTTCTGCCATTGTTGTTCGTCTCAAACAACAAGCTGGTTTTTAGTTGAATTTCTCAGAAAAACACTCAAGAATGAACAAAGAAAAACAACAATAGCGAAATTACTCAACAAATGGTAACATTGGAAAAGCTAATTTCCTGAAGAAAGTTAAAACCGATGAAGATACCAACAAGAACGATGCAAATGCATATCATCTTTATGCAGGTAAACTTCGTAAATCCGCAGTTAAAACGAACCCAGTGAATAGGAAGTTAAACTCAGTTCTTAAATGTCAAAATATTGATGAAAAACCCAAGAAAAAACCTGCCCCGTATGAAAATGATTGTGAAGAATGGATAAACCCAAGAAAAAACCCAAGAATGAACCTGATCGATACGAGAGCTAGCATCCATAGTTGTGTGGTTTAGGGTTTTTTTGTGGGGAGAGAATTAGAGAGGAGAACTTTTTTTAGGCAGAGGGCATAGAATGGAAAAGTAATGAAAAAAAGGGTATGAATGAGTAAAACTCGTATATGAATGAGCAATTACGTAATATGGAAGCTTTATGAAAAAGTATGTGAAATAGTAAAATTTGTATGTGAAAAAGTAATTCCGCAAAAAATGAACAATCAATTAATATAGGTTTGTAAAATTTAAAAACCCATTTAACATTATTCATATTATAATTTTTTTCCATATAAAAACTTTATATAAAAATTCATTGTGTACAAAAATTCTTATTTATGATGTTAAGCAAAAATAATGGGAGTTTTAAAAAGTGGTGGTTTATTGGAGAGAAGCCCGTCAAGGTTTTGATGGATCCGGGTAGCACAAGCCCGTTATCCTTCCACTGACAAGAGAGGGAGGTTCGTCGTTGCTCTGTGAAACCAGCCTCACGCGTTCCCCTCCGCTTTAGGCTCTCCATGATCTCTAGGCCTTCGCCCAAAGCCCATGAATCAACTCCCTACTTGGATAGGGCGAACCTGCTAATCGCAGACCCAAGACCCGGCTCAACGGGCAAAGCCCATATTCCACCAAAATGTTGCCCCCACTTGGGTCACAGGCTCTCGTTACTGAGCTCGGCAAGAATTGTTGCGAAACTGGATATAATAAATATGAAATAGTGTTCACACTTTATCGATGTGGGATACCTAATTCTAGTGTTGTTCACCTCCTCGCATATGCATGCAATTAAGCAATGAATTTACTATTAGCGAGGTCAAATATCTTAAACCTAACCCTGTAATGTAGTAATATACCATCCGTCTTCTCCTTGTGACCGATACCATCCGTCTACAATGAGAATTTGTGTTTTGATATTATTGTATCACTACTCTTTTCAGTATATCTTTTCAGTATATCTTAATCGTGAGAGAGTAGGCTTCTCTATTCTTTTCAGTGGGTAAAAATAACAGTAGTGAGTAGTCGTGGAAGTTGTCAAGGAAGTACAATTATACGGTTTATCATAATTACGTGAAAAAGAACGCATTTACTCTAACGGATACCAATTGTACGATATTGTCGGCTTTAGGCTAAACTCTAACGGATTTACTCTTGGACTCCTTCCCAAAAAACCTCATACTTTTATATTTTCAGGACACTTATAAAGATGATTTTTCACCTTTAAACTACCGATGTGGGACATGGGTTTGCACCCTAACAACAACCATTTTATTTAGCAATAATAATATGATCTAAAACCTATTGTAGTACTCCCTCCTATTCCGAATAAATGTCACATTTGTCATTTTCGTCTATTCACCTAATTGTCACATATTCGATTTTGGGACATTGTTTATACTTATTTTATTCACTCTAACCCACAATAATATCTCACCTTACCCCACAACACTACTTATTTTAATCACCTCTACTCACAATAATAATCAATAATACATTCCCTCTCTCCAATCTTCCCACCCCACACATTACTTTACATTAAACAAATAAATTCCTTAATTCCCGTACCAAACCCGAAATGTGACAGTTATTGGGAATAGGAGTGAGTATCATTTTTAAAGAAATTCATGTCTAAACGCCTCACACAATCGAAGTAAATCAATGACATTAAAAAAGTAGACAAATTGTTGGACTACAAATATTTACTTCCATAATGGTACCGGCTGTAATCCTCCCGAATGACTACAGACCAAAATATCAAACATTCACTTCCGAAAACACATTTAAAGCTTCTGGTAGCAAGCTCAAGCCGTTTGCTCACCACAACTGCCTTAACATCAGCACCATCACAAACGGCTCTTCTTGACGCTTAGCCACTAGCATTGCATTAATAAATGGGATTAGAAAAGATTATTAATGTAAAGGGTAACTACTTTTTTTTTATATCTTTAGGGCCATCTAATGTGTTTTCCCTGTGTTTTCCCGCTACACACATTGGAACGGTTCTCTGCTCTGTGCACTCTAGAAGCGTGGCTTGGATTGCATCTCATTCTGCTAATAGTAAAAAACAATCCACAAAATACACTTAATGAGATGGCTGGAATGTTATCATGTGAACACAATTACTCAACTTTTTCTTTTTTTGTGGTAATTACTACAAAACAGATGTTAGAAATCATTTGTTATGAAACAAACTCAATTTAAACGTCACTTAGAACCAAAGTGTACTGTTTAAGTGGCAGTGTTGGAGTTTAGACATACAAGCCACAACATGAGAGCGTTCGGAATCACATCAACCTCTCAGAGCCAAGCCGTTCTCGACTTCTGTGGATCGGAGAGTATGCATTGATCAACTTCCAAGAAACGGACTATTGGCGATAATATAAAGTTGCGGACACTGCTTTTGTATTCCCTAGACTTTTTGCTTCCAATATCTCTACAAATTTCATGCGGCCATTTTTAACATTATAAATCTTAAACCAGGTTAAACTGAGATGCTGTGCTAATTTGCAGGGACAAACATTATCCAATGACAGTAGCTCATAATGAATCCATACAAATAAAAAAAAATGTAATTAGTGACTTCATAACATGAACAATTGAACAACAAAATAAGAGCAAGAGACTTAATAAAATAAAAATCGAACTGAATTGGAGAGGTGCGCCAGGGCCAAGCATTATTACAACGCAAGAATGTTAAATAGTGAAACGCATGACTAAACATTGAACTGAATTGGAGAGGTGCGCCAGCCCAGGCAATAGTGCAACGCAAGGGCGACACGCGAAGGCCCAGGTAGCAAGCTACCTTGATGGGCCTCCCCTCTTAAAAAATAAATTTAATATCGTGTGAGCCAATGGCCCACATATCAGATATTAAACTGATAAGAACAGATACTACACTTGATCTTAGCCAAAAGGCCGAGAAAGGTATGCCTTGAACAGATGCCCATTTTAGTTTATATAACATGACAAATCCTATCACCAAAGTACCTAGTCGATGTGGGAGAGAAACAATTCACTTTTCCGCTGCTATGTGTCGCTTCCTGTTTTATTGTATTGGCTTCAATTTTAAGCATGAGTGCACAATCTTCATTGCTCGAGAGTTTATGAAAACACTCTGTCTTCGTTGCTTGAGAATCTTAATGACTTATAGAAATACGAAACTATTAAACTCCCTTTCTAACCCGATTTCCCCCAAAATTATGGGGTCACAAACAACATACCAACAAACTTAGACTAGATTTCTCTGCAAAAAAAAAAGAAAAAAAAAAGAAAAAACTTAGATTAGTAGATTCGAGTAGAAAATAAGAAAAGAACCGTCAATCTTCCTAAACTAACCTAAGTCAAAGACGAATGTCACATACAGCTGTATATCGGCTATTTTTTTAAAACTTTTGCACATCATGTGTCGGATATTACAATGAGCGACACGAGCAACTCGAGTAGGTTTTCCTTAACTATATTTTCATTACGTCAGCGCTATAATTTGACAACCACCCGATGGCCGGTGCTGTCTAACAGGGGTGTTCATTCGCGGTTCGGTTCACCGACCCGCATATTTAATTCGGTTCACACACAGTTCGTTTTGGCAAGGCATCGAACCTAAACCGCACCGTTCCTAACGGTTCTGTTAACCACTTGAACCGGTTATTTGCGGTTCGGTTACCGGTCAACCTATAAACATGCTAAATATATTTTTTCTTTAGTTTTGGAGAATTTTATTCAGCAGTTTAATTAAATTTTTAATATTTAATTATACTCAACAATAAAGTTAATTAATCAAACTTTAATACTCCCTCCTATTCCGAATAAATGTCACATTTGCCATTTTCGTCTATTCACCTAATTGTCACATATTCCATTTTGGGACATTGTTTATACTTATTTTATTCACTCTAACCCACAATAATACCCCACCTTACCCCACAACACTACTTATTTTAATCACCTCTACTCACAATAATAATCAATAATACATTCACTCTCTCCAATCTTCCCACACCACACATTACTTTACATTAAACAAATGAATTCCTTAATTCCCGTACCAAACCCGAAATGTGACAGTTATTGGGAATAGGAGGGAGTATTAATCATTTGAACCATTTTTTAATTTGGAAACACTTTTTAATTACACAAGAGAACAATTTTTTATATAATATTTTAATTTTTTGCTTACTTTTTTGTGAACGGTTCGGTTCGCGGTTAACCTCTTTTCTAAAATTGCGAACCTCAACCGAACTGTGTCCATGATAAATTTAACGGTCGGTTCACCGAACCGCTTTGTCAAAACGGTTCGGTTATTCGAACCTTAAAAATGTACGGTTTTCGATTTTTCTATTCGGTTTATTATAAACACCCCTACTTTCTAGTGTCTTAAAGTACTAGGCAGTAGCTCGAAGATGATATTGTGTCAACATAGTACGGAGTAAATAAAAGGGGTCTCCAAAATTTGATTGTCGATGATAGGTTTACACGAGCATTTGGTTAATGCATTTGGGGTGGGGGGTGGGGGGGAGGGGGGGGGGGGTAGTATAGACAATTCTCGTAGTTGATGAGTCACGGTGTATCAACGAATTGCTCTCTTTTGGTTCCTTGAATTTAACTTATTCCGACATAGAATGGGGTCATTAGTTGTTTTATTGATATATAATCCGTTTTCATTATAGGTTCTTAAAGTATATTCTAAAATTAACAAAATATAATTAACAATATGGTGGTTTGGGTATATTTATATGATCTCAAACCCATTTTATAGGTTGGTTTTCGATTCTTCCCTAACAATATTTTTGCTTTTAAGACATTATTGTTCCTAGTAATTATTTATTAGTTCTTAATTAGGTCTTTTTGTCGGATACGATGGTAAAGTCGCTACTTAAAGTAGCTAACAAAGCCACACGTTTCCGGCACCTGCTTATCTTCGACGGAAAATAATTTTTTGTTATGAACTAAATCGAATAATATTTGACAATTTAATCACTTACATTAATTATGTTGAAAGGAATATGATTGGACTGTTCCTCCTAGTAGAAGAAGAAGACATTAGGGAAATTTGATAGGAAACACAAAAGACAAAATAGGACAATAGATGAGGGAAAAGATGAACAAGAAGGGAAAATGGGGGATAGAATGAAATTGGGGGAAATTAAATAGAAGTTAGGGTGGAAATTGGAGGGAAAATGAGAAGAAGATGCCACATAAGCAACCCCCTCAGGCCCTCAGCATCATTTAGAACAATTAAACGGAAATAATGGGTGAGGTCACGCCATTGGATAAGTGGAAAAAAGTAGGTACCATGCAAATTTCGAAAAGTGAAGAGGTACCACGTAGTGAAACAAGAAACACGGGTACCATAGAAAAATCCATAATTTAATTGTTTTCATCAATTTTATCGAAAGACATATAAAAAAGAAAGTAATTTTTAATTAATCTTATAATTGATATTGAATGTATAAGTTCCCATATTAGTTCGTACCTCAGCCTGATAATGGAAGCAAAAGAATGGGAGTTTTTAAAAAAGTGGTGGTTTATTGGAGAGAAGCATGTCGGGTATTTGATAGATCCGGGTGGCACAAGCCCGTTATCCTTCCACTGACAAGAGAGGGAGGTTCGTCGTTGCTCTGTGAAACCAGCCTCACGCGTTCCCCTCCGCTTTAGGATCCATGATCTCTCTAGGCCTTCGCCCAAAGCCCATGAACCAACTCCCTACTTGGATAGGGCGAGCCAGCTAGTCGCCAGCCCAAGACCCGACCCAACGGGCTTAACCCATATACCACCACTCTGATGCCCCCACTTGGGTAACAAGCTCTCGTTACTTAGCTCGGCGAGAGTTGTTGCGAGACTGGATATAATAAACATGAAATATTTTCACACCTTATCGATGTGGGATACATAATTCGAGTGTTGTTCACCTCCTCGCATATGCATGCAATTAAGCAATGAATTTACTATTAGCGAGGTCAAATATCTTAAACCTAACCCTGTAATGTAGTAATATATTTTACTCGAGAACTAGCAATGTAATGTCCGAAATTTGAGAATAATTAGGATATTTGAAACAATGTGTGTAAAGTTTGTAAGAATATAGCACTAATTATGGAAACTTGTGTTTTTTCATCATAAAAATTGGTGAAAAAATTATGTACGTTTAGCTCCGTATTGTTGATTATCCCATCTTAACCTTAATAATCTGAATTTCAGTTACATCTCATTCTGACATGCCGTGAAAATTTAGCAATTTTTAATTTTGTTGTATCATTGTCAGATTAGATTTATAATCACACATTCGTACATCTGAAGGAGTAGGAATCTATTTTTCTAAGGCTCGATATAAGCCAACTTGTGAGCGTCCAATCAGAATCATATCAACCTCTCAGGGTTAAGTCGTTCTCGACTTCTCAGGATCAGAGAAGTATGCATTGAGCCATTGATGACAATGCTTATTCCCTCGACATTTTGTTTCCAATATCTCTACAAATTTCATATGGCCATTAAACATTATATACTAAATCAGGTGAAACTGAGGGAGCGTGCTAAATTTGGAGAAAAAAAATATGGGTAAATTAATCTTTACATTCTTATAAAATCACATTTTCTAAACTTACACCCTTTTAATTTATTTATTTTAATATTTTATATCTTTATAAAACACTTCTGATCAATTTTTGCCCAGGGTCTCAAGCCGATGAAAATAAAATAAAAAAATTCGACAAAATTTAAATTTTCCTCCTAAAATCCATAATTTGTTACGAAAATACTCCTTCCCTATTTTTTCTACTATCTCTACCTCTCTTCCCTTCTCTTTTGTACCTATTTTCTTTTCCTTTCTGTCTCCTTTATCTTTCATTCTATCTTCTATCGATTGTCATAAATGATCTTTAACCAAATCATTATCCGTCAAACTAATGGTTCGAAGACTAGCAAAAATCAGAGGGTTAAACACATGTTGACATGTATACAAGTATACAACCACTAAAATGATCGGTTTCCCAAGATTTAGGATCGTTGGTGGAAGATGTCATATTCAGGAAGTCTTGTTCTTGTCGATCAAGTCTGTGCTGGCTACGATTCAGGATCGTTAGTGACTAATGCAAAAGTCCTGTTGAGAAGGTCAATTAGTTTCACCTTGTTTGGAATAGGTATAATGTGCCTACATGGAAATTTTTCATGTGGTTAAGACGGCCTCGGCGTGATTGGATGTGCCTTCTGCTTATAGACTGGTTTAAGATGCCTCCAGTATCTGTTCTGAGGAACAAGCCAGATGCAACTCTGCGATTGCCAGGGAGATTTGTATAGATTGCAAGAGACGGGTTTAAGGTGTGTTCCAAGGGGGCATGAGTAGAACAAACAGCAGACAAAGTTTGGTGTAGCCGGTTATGGTATAACTTGATGTTGTTGTTTGGTTATAAAACTAACTTAACGTCTACAATAGAACCATTGAGTTTACACATTGCGTTTATAAAGAAGTGATATATGGAAAACCACTCATCATTGAAATAGAAGTGTTCTAATCGCGTAACTCCACTGGACACAAGTTCACTCAACGTCCACAATTGAACCATTGAGTTTTGACTCTACCGCTCTTTATGAGAGGTTGTACGAGGAGTACCAAATTTAATGAAATGTCTTGACAAAGTACAGTGCATTGCTAAATCATACTCCATTTGAAAAATTTATCTAATCCATCCTATAGGGAATTAGGGATATAGAAACCTATATTTAGGCAATTACTCGGATGTAGCGAGAGGGCAGTGTCATGGATTGCCTCCTTCAGTATTCAAATCCTTAATAAGCCTTGTTCATACAAGAATTGGTGCTACATAAACTAGCATTGTAACCGTGTTATATAGTTGCGCTCCTTGGCCAACTTAAGAGCCTGTTAAAGCAGCACCATATGTTTTTAGCAGATTTTTTACCCTATTGAAGATGCCACCGCATGTCTGGCGGTATAAAGAAACAAGAAACAATAATGCTAGTTGAGGTTTTTATTGTCTCGACAGCCACAAGAAAACACAGATTTATGATAGATTACCGCCAGCAGGGGCGTCAAAAGGGAGCATTTCAACAAATTTTCGGTATTTTTGATGTATGTAAATGGGTAACGCCTTGAGTTTGGGTAGTCTATTCTCATTTCTCAACATCATTGTCATACACCTTGAGCTGAACCTATTTATATGAGGCTCAATAGCAGGCAATTGCCATTTACAATCTTCCAGTGTGCATTGTGTATTTAAGGCTGTTGTTTCTTCTTTCATACATTTCACAGAAATTGGTATCATAATCCACGTCTAGAAGAGTCAGGTGCCACGAAGTACTAAGATTGAACTGAATTGGAGAGGTGCGCCGGCCCAAGCAATAGTGCAACGCAAGGGCGACACGCGAAGGCCCAGGTAGCAAGCTACCTTGATGGGCCTCCCCTCTTAAAAAATAAATTTAATATCGTGTGAGCCAATGGCCCACATATCAGATATTAAACTGATAAGAACAGATACTACACTTGATCTTAGCCAAAAGGCCGAGAAAGGTATGCTTATAACAGTAGCCCAATGCGTTTTTTATATTCTGATGAAATATTTACTTTGAACTATTTGCTCGATGTGGGATGGAACTAATTCCTGTATCACAAACTCCTCTGCTTATAATTGCAGTTTGTCATGAATCCTAATCTCTATATCATGTTCACTTGTACGCGTACCCATGTTTGCATTACTTATTTATATTAGCCATTTTCAACTGTGCGGTATGTTGGATGTGATGTTTTGATGGTGACGAGTATTTGAAATGTTGGTATCTTCCTAATGCTGCTAATAAGTATGTTTATCTACTTTGGAACTATGATTAAAAGGTTCAAAAGAGTTTTAATTAAATGTGAAGTTTGACGTCGAGACTTGTCTCGATTAGTGGGTCATGACTCATGAGTGCTATAATTTTGGGAGAATTGAGTAACTATATAGTGGTAAAACTCAAGGATTTGACCTTTGATCACCAGAATATTTTGTGCCTTAACTAAATAGAATATTTTCGTTAAACCTAAAAATAATCCGAATTCTCTCCGTATAATTTGTATATATATTTATATAAGATTACATTAGATTGGATTATAAAAAAAAGAAATGCATAAGAGAAACAACCTGAGTAAGTCTTTGTCAGACAACCTAGTGAAACCAACAAGGCACATTTGTATTATAAGCTATTCATAATTAATTTATATTAAGGAAATATAATTTTGCAGCTCATATTTGATGTTTTATCATGTTTTTTAAACGTCGATTATGAATTTGGTGATATGAGTATCGGTAATTTTAACTGGTATACATATAATAAGTTGTTCGATGGCGAATTTATTTCGAGTTCAAGATTGAACGTATCTTCTAAGTCATGGGGCACTTCAAATTGCCCCGGCACATGCAGGGTTGTCTAAAAGACAATTTGAGAGAGTTTGTAACGGCAATATAAAGCCTCATTAAAAAATTGTGTTCTGTACAAAATAATACAACTTTTTTCTTAACTGTCGTTAAACAGCAAGTCTTGCTGAAAACGGTAATAATTCGTCTTCGGGCCAAATGTTATCATTTTAACGCCGGATATAATTAGTATAAATTTTTAAGTTAACAGATTGTTTTTTTCACATGGTCACATTTATTCTTAAAATGGAGACATTTTAACCTGTCTTATTGAGCAGACGAAATTGGTCCGTCTTCATTGACAATTTGTGGTCATTATATTGTATTACTTGTCCTTTGTAGGCACATCCATAACGGGCATGTTTATATACTTGTGTGAGAATTGGGCAACTATATTACAATGTTAAAACTCAATTGTTTTCCCCTAGTTGTTTTGTTTGGATCTAACCTATGATCACAAAAATATTGTGTCCTTTAACTAAACAAAATACTTTCTTTAAATCTAGAAATAATCCGAATTTCCTTCGTTTTGTTCGTATACAAATTACTGAAAATGTATATGGTGATCTTGACGTTTGACATTTTGCTCGAGATACCCCATCTTTTTATTTGAAAATCTTTAAAAGGCCACAACGGATGGATAAGAAAAAGGAAAGTGTGTCAGACAACCATGCAACCATCCCAAGCCCACGAGTAGACCGAGGAACGATCCTCTACAGCAAACCACGGGTACTAAACAAAATACTTTCGTTAAATCTAGAAATAATCCGAATTTCTTTCATTCTGTTCGTATACAAATTACAGAAAATGTTACGGTGGTCTTGACGTTTGACATTTTGCTCGAGGTACCCCATCTTTTTATTTAAAAATCTTTAAAAGGCCATAACTCATGGTAAAAAAAAAAAAAGGTAGTGTGTCAGACAACCATGCAACCATCCCAAGCCCATGAGTGGACCAAGGAACGATCCTCTACAGCAAACCACGGGTACAAGGACCAGTGCCAGCCGCTAATCACGCTCTGATTGCATGGCTATGGGTTAATCAACCACACTTTGTTTCCTGCCTCTGTAGATCTCAAGGATACAGAGGTACGAGCCTATAGGATAGATCCTGTTCAAGTAAGGTCGTGATTGTTATTCTGCGCTGATCATATATAAACATTACTTCTCTCGAGTATTTTGCCGGTATGGGTTTTGTTCACAGGTAGACTACTTTTCTCCTCAATATCTGAATGTTCTGCTTATAAAAAATCAAAATAAAGTGAGAACAACATGAAGCTTATAAACCTGATTAGAACAAGGAACTTCGTCTTAGGCTTTGATATCGAATTGCCATTACGATTGTTTAGCAAATCACTTCATATGCTTGGTGTTACAAATGATCTAACAACTATGCAATAATCGAAGAGTGAATGATTCTCACGATTGACTTGGTTTACTTAGAAAATAAAATAGAGGATAAAAGTGAATACAAATTCTCATTCAAAACGGTCACTATCCGTCACAGGCAAAGCTAAAGAAGGATGAATGAGGAGACAAATTACTCTGGTCTTGCAGAAAATTGCGACTTTTGATACAAATTGTAGAAGGGCTACGAGACTATGACAATATGAGTTTGTTCGTGAAGAGGACCAGCAACGTCCAGCTTTTATGTTTAGATATTGTGATTATAAATGTCACTCGGAAATGTACTATATCACACGAAAAACACTGTATAAAAAAGTGACATTATATTAATGCTCGTATATGACGACTGCTATTGTATGTTTTCTCTTTTAGTCTATCATTCTCCTTTAGGTTTTTAGTAGGCTTGACAAAGTTGACCCTATTTGTTAAGGTTTATCCGAAACCCCAAATTGTCTGACCCGGTTAAGACCCGAAACCTGAATTGAACCGATCCTAGTTTGATTCACCCACCCCAAACCACCCAGCCCGTAATTTACCCAATCTAAAACGATCCGAAGAGATTCAAATTTTCAAAATTACAAGTTTTTAATCTTATTAATTATGTTATATACGTCAAAATAAACCGGGTAATTCCATTATAAATAATTATTTTGAAAGACACACTTTGACAAATAGAACCATCATATGAGCCTCACCTGTCTATGGCTAATTGGAAATCAAAAGAACGCAATTAAATGTAAAGATGAAGATATATAGGGCATTTTTCGCAAATTCATAGTTAGCTAATAAGGAATTCTACAACTCAGCTAACTGATTTGCATTTCATGGAGACTTCTATTTTGTCATTTAAATATTACTCTTAATGTGTCCGTGAGTTGAAAAGACAAACATTACTCATCAATTGGAATAGCAGAACTAGAATCTTCATCATCTTCATCGGCACTACGCGTCGAGACTTTAGTTTCAACTATAGCTGCTGAATTCACTGAGCTGTCACTAGAAGTGATAGTAACATCTGCACTTCTTGTTGTATAACTCCGCGTAACTCCTCCTTTTGCTAGTAAGGCTTCACGGGCTGCTTTTTCTTTGGCGGATTTGGCTCTTTCCAACACGTCCTCCTGCTCATATATAAATAATATAGGGTAAATATAACGGCCAAATTTGTTTATCTGCATTGGGCGATGGGGATTAATAATGTTTATTCTTCCTTTAATAATATTTGCATTGGGCGATGGGCTTCATGGTTGGAATATGCTGATGCAGTATACTCAAATTTGTTCAGGATTAATAATGTTTATTTCTTCCTTTATGTGGCCTGTGTCCACGACGATTCATGATATGGGTAAAAGATCGTTACCCAACCCTGATCAATTTGACCCTTTTCTTAGAAAAATAGAAAGGGAGGAAGGAGACTTGCATACAATATAAAGGGTAGCGCGGTGCACGATGGCGTCCCCGCTAGGCAAGGGTCCAGGGAAGGGCCCCACCACAAGGGTGTAATGGGGGCAAGCCTTCCCTTGCCATTTTGGCAAGAGGCCGCTCCCAGGCTTGAACCCGTGACCTCACGGTCACAAAGCAACACCTTAACTGGTGCGCCAAGGCTTCCCTTCGAATACATAAAACTATAAAAGGAATTAATTATTCCTGACCTGGAAATCCTGAATCTGCTTCTGTTGCTCAGCTTGCAACCTGCCAACAGTGCTCAGTATTTCACCAACTACAGATTCAACTCGTTCGGTAACTGCTTCTCCCAGTGCTTTTCCTAAGAAAAAGGCATCCAGGACAGTTCGGCTGTCACCTTCACCTGCAAAATAAGTACCACTCGTTCAGATATAAGACTGGCGCAACAAGTAAAAACTTAAAATCAAACATCACTGCATCAGCATATTCCAACCACAACTCGCATTAACCAGATAACTCAACGACCATCTTATGTGAAACAATAACTGAGTATACTGTTTCTAAAAAAATAAAGCAGCAGTCTTCTAGTTGGGTAAAAATAAAAAAGCAAACATCATCATATTGCAACCCTACCTCTTGCATTAACCAGAAAATTCACCAGTGCTCTTACGTGAAACTATAACTAACTATGCTGTTTTTAACAAAATCAATGAACAGTCTGCTAGGAAAGTGAAAGAGTACGCAAGAAAAGCCAATGCATTCAAACCTTAAGTTTTAAAAGTCGTGGGTATCATCCACCGTATGCACATGAAGTGCATGCATTGCTTTTGTAAACAAACTGTATCTTGCGAAGTAAGATTTTCTGCAAGAATACCTATCCTTTGGATTTGAAGAGGTCAAACATTTAGAAGCACTCCATACAAGATTACTACTTTTACTAGGGGTGATGGGGCAAAGGAAATGCTATAATTTCAGAATTGTAAGATGCTGAAAATTGCTAGCACTGCACCTTACCAATTGTGGTTTGGCCGCGCCTTGTGCACAAGACGCGCTCTAAGGTGTTTTAGACTTTTAGCTGGATCCCGTATGCGCCTTATGAATAGATGTGCCTTTTCAAACTACGGGTTTGTATGGATTGGATATTTGGAGGCTAAGGGAGGGAAAGGATACAAAATCCCGTGTTTGATTAGCAAACAAGTCTGTAGGGAATGTATGGGGAAGAAAATGAAAGGATCCATATTCCTTCCGGGCAAATCAAAATCTCTCCAACATAGGAAATGTTTAGAGGCAAATTGTATCCAAATACACCTACTCCATTTCCCCTCCCTTTTCCTCCCAACTTTAGTATCCAAACAAGGCCTAGGTCTCAAACTACGAACCCTTCTTCAGGCTCGTGTGATTGAAACATGACAGGCCATTTTGTCCCTCTCTTGTATCAATATATAATGGCACTTTAACATATGTTATACTTGATGTCTGGTCAGAAAATGATAATCCATATTAGTTAGACAGTCAATACAGTAAGACAGATGTAGAATCCTCAAGGGACCTCAACGGTTCACCCGGATGAGAATTGGAAACAGAATTCCAACAGAAATGTTGCAGGTGAGGATACAGCTTGGTTCCTTGATTCGCATTGCACTTGAGCCTATACTAGGGACAAATAATGACCTTGAGCATTTCCACTCAAAAGATTATCGAAAATCTAAGTCAAATCTAAGTTTTAAACACAGGGCAATCAAACTTTACACTTGTGAGTCTTTAGAGTAAAGCTTAATCAATGCTAGAAAGCTTAAGATCTATTTGCATGGACATATAGATGTTTATCACATCTTAACATATATACTTGAGAGCCAACAACACAAGCCAAGTGTTTCTATCCCTACAACTCTGCAAGAGAGGGGGGAACCTCGCTAGTAGCAGGGGATAGCGAGTCGCTACCCCCAAACTTCCGAAAAATGGTTAAGATTATCGATTTTTGCTACCCAACGGTTCTTAGAAATGAGAGCATTCCCGCACCACCACATGGACCATGTAAGGCACCCTTCGGGAGCTGCAGTGGCCAAGTGGTCATTGGCCCAACTGGTAATCGAACCTGAGACCTCCCAGCTGGTAATCGAACCCGAAAACTTAACATTAGTATAACACAAAGATGAGGAAAATTCGCTACCCAAAATACTATTTCTAGGTTCACCCCTCTACAACCATCTACACACATGCCTTGGAACTTAACTTGAAAGTTCTGATTCGGTCCAAGTTTTAATAAACCACAAATCATTCACATCACATGTACTAACAACAGCTTAAGAACCCTAAAAAATCAAACAAATAGCTTGATACCAAGTTAATCAACAGCTCACATAGAAGCATGTAACTCATATTTCACAATTGCTTAAGATAGGAATACGGGTGCGTAGAACCGACCCGTATCCTATAATTTACCGGAGCCATTGAGACACTACACTAGGGTTACCTTGTTGTTCAATTACCCATGAGGAGTATTCGTCTTAAGCTTAAGACGGGCCAATTAATACCAAGTTAATCTACAGCATAACCCAGTTCTGAAATTAAACGAAAGTAAAAAAGTTTAGGGTAAAAAAGAAACAAACCAGGGCCAAGAGAGGAGCAGCAGGATATGTGCCTTAGAGATTGAGAGTTAAATGAGAGAGAAAGTTGGGCATGATTAGGGAGATTATGAGGGTAATTAGCATTTAGTAGTAATGGGAATTTGGATTTGGAGGAGATAATGATGTGATTAGGATGAAATTGGGGAATTTGTGAGGAAGAAGTAGTTGATGTGGAAGATAATTTAGGATAATTCATCATTTCTACTACTTCAACACTAAACAAAAATTAGAGGTAAGGTGATGACCAAGTTGTGTAGGATGTTTGCAGAGCTTATTCAGCACTTTAGCCACCACTTAAATGATGGTGTCTTCAACAAGTCTACAACCAATAGGTAGACCGCTAAACCGGTTAATTGAGTTGGGTTTAGGTCCGATTTTTTTAGATTTATTTTTACTTATTTTAATTCATATTAGCCGAAATTTTCTAAAATTAATTTATATGTGTTGAATTAATTTATTTGTGCTTAACTTTTAGCTGAACTTAACTTATTTTTGCTAAAAGTTCAGATAATATAATACTTTCGTTTATATATATAAGGATTATTTCAGGGTAATAATTCAACTTATTGTTTTCCAACCTACGTTAATCCATCGTATTCATAACCCCATTAATTCAACCTATTACCCGACTTTCCTAGGTTGCACTTACGGACTGGAGTGACCTGCTAATTCCGGTTCCTTTTTTAAACCCTATATTCCGTTGCCTTTCTTCTTCTTCGCCTTCTCCTTCATTTGGCTCCTCTTTCTTCCTCCATTTCTGTCAACTTCATTATCTTTATTTTCCCTTCAAACATTTGTTCTTATTTAGATCTACATTTATTCATTTATTCACTTTTCGAACACTAACCATCTAACACAAAAAAATCACCACCACCAACCTGTTGGTTGCTGCTGCCACCATGCCCTCCACACGCCGCCACCAATTCCAACAACATCACACAAATTAGTTAGAACAGAAATATTGTCCCTGACCTAATTTCATCAAACCCAAATCAATGACCCCAAAACAACCCTAAAATCTTTATAATCAAATTCAAATGCAATTAACAAAACAACCCTAAAATCTTTATCATTACAAGTATATAAACGATGCTTAAGAAGACCGGATTTGCTCGTAAAAGTTCTACCCGTGTTACCATTACCGTCGCAATCCTCGTGTTTGCATTTCCATGGTCCGTTGTAATTGTTATCCATGGTATGATTATTGTTATCCATGGTATGTTGGAAGTATTAGTAAATGGTTAATGAAAGGTGGAGAAAAGTTAATGTTATAGTACTACACTAATAGTAGGGAGTAATTTATGAGTATGGTGGAGTCATCATTTGTATATATAGACAGGGGGTAGCGGGGGGATTTTGGGTTTTTTAATTTTTTAGTTAAAATTTGTCTTAGGTAGAGTTCGTTATCAGTCATTCGGTCGGGTTTAGGTCGGATTAACTCGGGTTAAATTGCGTTTAGGTCCAATCGAGTGAGCATATGCTTTTGGGTCGAGTCATTTCGGGTCAAATGATGTATGGGTCGGATTTTAGTTAAGTCATTAGCGGGTCTAATGATTTTATCGCATTACTTTTATTTGGGACTATTAAAATTAGTTTTTCGACAATTACCTTTTTTCCCTTACTTCACTATCAAGTCAAAACTCAAAAGTATTAAACTAAACCCTAAATCCCTTTCTACTTGATCAAAGTTAAACTGTATAATTCTCGAGTCAAATTGGGTATGAATCACTAATTATCAGGTCGTATCATTTTACGGGTGCCGTCACATCAGGTTGGTTTGGGTTTGGAATTTTCCCAAGTTTAGTTCCGGTCAGATTGAGTTAGAATCGGGTCAGACTTATCACTCTTATTGTAATTACTCTAAGAAATAATGCTGCTTCCTATTAAGTATTAACAACCCCAATTTGAATCTCATGAAACTCGTATTTTGACTCAAACCCACCACATAACGTTATTCTAACCTACTTGTATAATACGAGCACAAGCATAGTACTCTCGTACAACAAACGTTTATAATTAGCACCTACAAGATTAGTATGAATATGATATAAAGATTCAGAACCATAATGGTTAGCATCTACATGAACGCGAGTGTAATTACTGTAATGTGCTTCATCATCAAGAGGTAAAACTTTTTAAATAAATGAATAATTTCGAACCCATCTAACGTCAAAATTCAAACCACATACCCTTTGAAAACATTTTTAAAAGAATGGTAACAACGTACTCTTTATTTGTAAATCTTCTTAAATTAATTTCGCGTTAAAGTTACATTTATACGAGTACCAAATAGAATTTTGGGAAGGGAATCCCAAAACTCACCTGAAGTGGTATTCACTCGAATTGTAGGATTTGTAGCCGATTCAAAATAACAGAAATTGATTAGAGTGAAACAAAAACTTCAGAGTGACAGTCTCTCATACTCTAAACCCTAAACCTAACCCTAAACCCTAAACCCTATTATGTCTCTCACTAAATTAGTGAGAGACGGTTTCTCACAGGACCTACGGTTAAAGTGGTTAACTGATTAATGTGCACATGACACACGAGTTATTGTAGTAATCAACATTAATATAGAGGGAAGATTATTCAAGTCATTGATACAATATTCAGAAAACCTTTCTCCGGAACACTACCAAATCTCCTGCCGGAACAATTATTAAAATCCAATTACGGAAAACTTAATTATTTAGAAGGTGATAGCTTTCATTTTGTTGGACAGTATAAACACAATAACCGAGCTTAAAAGCTATATGTGATACCTCGATCGGTTGCATTATAACAATCACTGTGTTACTTGACTTAAATTGTCTCCATCTTAATGCCTAGACTGAACTTATAAATTGACCCCTTTAATGTTTGGCTTTTACCTTGAAAATACTACAATTTACCCATACAAAACAACCCTACACATGATAGCAACTCGTGGTAATGCCTAGTACTTTTTCTATGTCATGTTTTTGGGGTGCAATGTTTTTAAGCACTTCACTGAGGGCTTAATGCAAATGTGATTAATAGATGTTATCCTTGTCAAGAAAACCTACTTTCATACCACACTCTTTTATGTCAGCATAATAGAAGCGCCAATTTTTAGAAAATATTACATTATATTGTAATATATTGTAATAGGAACAATATAATATATAGGGTTAGTTATCTGCCGCCCCTAATTTTACTTTTATTGTCCTTCAGTTATTAAAACCCCTTTATACACTAAACTACGTTCATTGGTTTTTTTTTTTCTCAATTTCAAAATCTAATTTCAAAATATAACAAAACTCGCTTAAAAAATTAACAAAAGCAAAACCCTACATATCACTTTTCGTTCTTTACGTATTTCAGCAACATTGATTTTCGTATATCAATAAACAATAATTAATAACCAAAAATGATCGTATTAAAAACAAAAGTTAGCTGAAGCGAAAAAAATTCAAAAGGCCATAATTTTGTGATTGGGTGTTTGATTTTGACATTATTTTCCAAATCGCTTAAAACAAATTGACCTAGGCTGGTTCTTGTGAATCACATGAACCGACCTAAGTCAGTTCGTGTAAACCACAGGAATCATACTAGGTCAATTCGTGTGTTTTACATGAATGAACCCTTTTAATTTTTATTGTTTTGTATTTGTCTCGTCGAAATAAGCGATTTGAAAAAACAAAGCGTCGAAAATGAACACTCGATTATAAAGTTAACTGCTTAAAGTTTATCGTTCTTAATAGTCAATTTTTATCCCAATTGTTTTGGGTCGGGTAATTTCAGATTTTAAGTTAATATTGGATACAAATTTTGTTCTTGTTTTTTGCTTTAGCACACAAATTCTCTATTAGTTTTCATTTTAATTAAATATTGTTAAGCTTTTGCTGGTTACTATTAAACATTTGGTTATATTATATTCATGCTTTTGGTTCTCAATTATTTTCTTCATTTGCAAGTTCTAGCTCAAGTTACATTCCTTATTTCGATAATTCTAATTCTTGTTTATTTAAATTTACATTTACTTTTAGCTGTCACAACTTCATCATTAGAATTTTAAATATATCATATAGTTTATTTATACATTTTATGTTTCACTATTTAGTTTCTATTATTTTTATAAGCATGTCAAGATATCTTACAACATAGTTTGTAGTTTACATTCCAATATTAGTAGATTAGGGAAGCCCTGCAAAATCTAATATATGTAAAATGATAAATTAGGTTAAGAATAATTTTGTCTAATTTTTTCTATCACGTGTTCGTTTTGTCACGTTTAATCTTTGTGTAAAGGTTTTATTCATTGATTAAGTTTGTTAATTCGTTCTATAAGTCGAGAAGTACGAAAATGGATTAGACTAATAAGCATGTGTACGTAGTAGGATGACCTAGTCATAACTCATAAACGAGAGTTTCCGATCTCTAGGACCTAGTTCATGGTTGATACTAATACCGTAAAGCTAGTGGGTGTCTTTAAACCTAAACATTTGACAATGTTATAATTTCCGAGTTAGCGTGGATATATATTTATTTATGTTTGCATCTTTGACCCGAACCCTAGACTCCTTTAATTATATTGCTATATCATTTCGTTAATCATCAAACCAAACAAGAAACAAATCAATCGTAATCGACCTTGAAAGAAATTTATTCATAGTATTTCATAGCATCGTCTCCTTGTTTTCGACCCCTATTACTACATTTATTTATATTTAGGATAATTATCTTTATTAGGTGTGCGACTTAGTTTATTAGAATATTTTAAAAAATTAATTATTTATAAGAGAAAGTTGAAATCAACCTATTTAAAATTAGTATGAACGGCTAGTAATTTGCGATCACTATGTAGACCTAGAAAACGGGTTAGTTGAGTCTGATTCTAGTCACGCTAGTTTGGGTCGGACCATTTTGGGTTTATCACGTTTTTGGGTTAGTTCAGGTTAGACATTGCGGGTCTGTTTTGAGTCAAACTGGTAAGGTTAGTTCGGGTGAATAATTTCGGGTCAATGATTAAGAGATAAAAAGTCATTTTAAGTATTTTTGGGTCAACTAGAGTTCTTTTATATCGGGTATTTTCGATTGGATATTTTTGGGCCGAGTCTATTATGAGTCAAGAAAGCTCGGGTCATTTTCGGGTGGGTCAAGTCGGGCCAATTCCGGCAATTCGGTTTTCAAGTAACATTCAGGTTTTTGACCTAACCCGTAAATGACTCATACTCAAAAATAACGTAACCAGATGAATCCCAAACCTGAATAGATCAAAAATTTAACACCAGAAATCAACCTAACTCAAATAACTCCGCTTAACCCGATCCAAATTACAATACAAACTCAAAATAACATGACCTAACATGACTAAAGGGACCATTTGCCACGTCTAGTCCTCTACTAGTTACCAAGAATCAACCCTCGTTACCTTTCTTTTTCAAATTCCGGCTTCAACTAACTGTGACATACAGTTCAGTGATATTTCTGGTATTCATACAGATTTATTTTTAGGAGCTGACGTTTGACAACCCAGCAATTGGTCTTTCCCTATGACTGAAGTCTGAACTCTTTGAGTCTTTGGTGTAATTTAAAGTTTTACAATGAAAAATGAAAATACAACAATTACTTTTGCAGAGAAGCATGATAGTAACTCAATAACGTTAACTCCAGTAAAATTTTAGAGCAATATTTAAGTAGTAATTTTTGTGTGAGACCGATTTACGCATACAATAGGTTCATTTATTTGTATTAAAAGAGAAATTTATTATAAAAACAGATGATCTTATGGTGTGAGACCGTCTTATGGTAGAATTTGTGATATTTAAGTTGACTAAAAGCGACTTTTTCTCTAATTTTAAGAAAACTAGTTTTATACCGTACAAAAAATGTATGAGTTTGTTTTAAAAACTTCGGTATTCGTAAATATGTTCGATTAACCAACGCAAATATAATTTTTTACATGAAATTAAATGAGAAATATATAAATTATAAATATGGTGAAAATGATTTGACTCCTAATTATTTTAATGCTATTGAATTAATTTTTTTTAAAGATTATTATAAACTTAAATCAATTTTTCCCAACCTTTCAGACGGATATACTCGTCCTAATATTAAAACGGGTTAAATATCATCTCACATGTACATATAGGATAAATCTTACTATTCATTATGCGTTATCCTTTTGCACTTATTCATCAATTGTCATAATTAACATCTTTAACTCATCGTTTTAAACTTCAGGAATATACTCTTGTTAAATTGTCCAACTTACGTAAATAAATAAATAAATATTATGTTATCTTGAAATAAATGGCTCATCATATATAATAAAAAAAGTTTAATAATACTAAAGAACCCTCGTTAATTTACCACTTACTTGGTAAATTGAATTCGAAAATACATATTTTTTTTCTATTTTGAAAAAAATGGAAGGTGGGTAGATATGTCTATGATTTTTCTGAGAAACTGATGCCCAGATGCTTTCATCTCATATTTGAATAAAAAATATAATTGTTGATTATTTTTATTAATTTAACAAATATATTTTTAATTTCACCAAGTTAAAAAATTATTTTTTAATTACTTAATTAATTTTTTTTCGATTTGTTTAAATTTATATAGCTACTATTTTAAATCTACTATTTTCCTTCAAATCTCAAGTGCAATTTTGTTATATATATTTTTTTGGTAAATTGTGCTAAAATTATTATGTATAAAGCAAATTTTTTTGGGTGATGTTCATAATATAAGATAAGATTGTAATTAATTTAATCAATGAATCAAGAGAATTAAATTAAATCAAATCATGGAATTATTATTGTATAGAGAGTAATTAATTATTTACCAAGTAAGTAGGGAAGTGAGGGACCCTATCTAAGTAGTTGTTGATTACTTTTATTAATTTTTTTAACAAATATATATTTAATTTCACCAAGTTAAAAAAAGTATTTTTTAATTATTTAATTAATTTTTTTTGATTTATTTAAATTTATATAGCTACTATTTTAAGTTTACTTTTCCTTCAAATTTCATGCAATTTTGTTATATATGTTTTTTTTTTTGTAAATTTTGCCAAAATTATTATGTCTAAGCAATTTATTATTTTTTTGGGTGATGTTCATAATATAAGATAAGATTGTAATTAATTAAATCAATGAATCAACAGAATTAAATTAAATCAAATCATGGAATCATTGATGTATAGAGAATAATTAGTTATTTACCAAGTAAGTGGGGGAACCCTACCTAAATAATTTTTTTTTCTCAATTTTTAAAAATTCAAGGACCAATAAAGAGACTTGGAATGTTGTTTCTTTTATAGAAAAGGAATAACGAAGTAACTGAGTGGCTCTAGTCTCTAATTAGCTACCAAAGAATGGATGGAGTACTAAATTTACAGGCTAAAATTTATTGTAACTAACACCATTTTAAACATCATCTGTATAGTATATGTTTTTGTAAATCAGTTGAGTACGCGGTTTCCAAAACTCATATTTTTCGAATAAATGAACCAAATGTCTAACCGGTAGTACCTGATATCTCACTACTTTAAAATCTGGATCCAAAAGCTAGTTACCCATAATCGAATATATCCCCGCGACCCGGCTTCAAGTTTTTAGGATCGGGTTTCGGTTTCTGTTTGAGATTCTAAATTGCAAAGGTTTTTCTCGCGCACCCAGAGGCGTATCCAGGACTCGATCATAGGGGGTGTAAAAACTTAACAATTATTTCGACGATATGAACTCAAATTTAAACACAATAAAATCGTGAGGCCAGAGTAAAACACAAAATTTAAAAAATTGGTTCTAAATAATTCAATAAGGTATAAATAAAATAATTTGTATAAATTTGCAAGTCTATAGCTCTTTAATGAAAAAAGAGTACATTTTATAATATAATCCAGATAATTGTAGCACAATAATATGATCTTAGAACATTAAATAGCAATAAAGTCAAAATTTATTACTAAATGAGGAAAAAATGCAAAAATGTCATACTTGGGAGTCGAACCCATGACCAAATTTATAGTATTTCAGTATCTAACCACTACACCACCAAATATTTATTAAACCTTATAGAAATTAGCTTATATATATTTTCGAATAAAAGGGGGTGCGGGTGAACCCCCTGCACCCCCCATAAAAACGCCACTGCGCGCACCCCTTCATATTTCCATATTTTCGTATTATACCCAACCTAGTTTTTATAATAAACCCTGGTGGCGGAGGTAGGGGTGCGTAGGATCGAGTAACCATTCTTCCTGAATAAAAACATTTGAAATTTTCAGATTGATTTACATCAGCTATCTGAAATTTTCTATTCATAATTCGGATGCAAGCTTTGAATTCCATACTCGAAATGATCCACTCATCTAACACCACTCGACCAAATAACGATCTGATCAAAATTGTTTCAAGTTGAACCAGAATAACTAGAAATAAATATTTTGCAACCACATCCGATATTATATGCACATACCTTAAATTAAATAATAAATTAATAATTTTGCCCGTGCGATGTATGGATACTAAATTATTTGTGTTATTCATAAAATTTGTCACCATCTGAATCGAAAATAAATCATAATACTTGTCTAAAGAAATAGTAACCAAAGTTATCTTTTTTGCCCAAAAACACCAACATTTTCTGTTTTTTGTCTAATAACACCAAAAACAGTTTTCCGACAAAAAAGTCAAGATTCCGTCTTAACTAACGGTAAAAACAAATTAGGTAGGAGAGAAGTGACAAAGCATGAATTGAGGATGTTACATTGGAGTTGAATGTAAAATTTAAATCTTAATTTTTTTTAGTCAATCACCAAGACAAAAAAAAAAATAGCCTTGTTAAAAGTTAATCATAATTTATTGACAAAATTAAGTTTACAAACACGATGTTTCAAAGATTTTTAACATATTTTCACTGCATATATATGCCTATATCATTTACCATAATAAAATCTTGAAATAAAATTTATCTACTTGCTCGTTTTTCTTACTACATACTCATCATTTTCCCCATCATCCAGGCATTCAATCATTCATCGTACCCTTTTCAGCCAACTAATCAACTTGACCATCAGAATCGACTGTATGCGTCACTGAACAATTTCATCGTACCTATATTTACTTGTACTGCTCAAATCACATTCTTAAATGTCGGAAAGTAACTCTATCCTAAAACCACTTACCTCATGTAGTTGTTGAATACACCATATGACGTACACCATCAGATAGTAAAGTCGAATGTATTCATAAACATTGGGATAGATTCAGAGATCTATGTCGCAACACTTTCAACCTCGGTGTTGACCTAATCTTCATTCCAATTAAGACCGATGACCACATAGCCCGCGCCTGTATAAATCTCATGGATCGGAGAAATTTATCGACAACTCGACAACCAGAGACTTACGAACAAGTCTTTCGTTTGGAGGGTGGCGGAAAAAATTGTATGTCTCTTTCTAATGCTTATTTTCAGTTTGTATTTTCATTTTTTTTTGTTGCGTTTTGAAATTATATGCCGAAGAGTAATAATACAAGATTTATTGATAGCACGATTAAAATACAAAAATAAATAAATTAGAGAACGAAATAAAAACAAAATTAGAAAAAAAGACAACGGATTAAGAATGTCAGTTCAGTGGTCGCAAAGAGCTGCAACAATCATGTCAAATGGGTCGTAGATCTCGGCATTGGCAATAACCTCTACATTAGCGGTTAAATCGCCACGGACTTCAGCAATGTGAAAAGGCCAACGAAAGTGCTAACTGTCTCGGCGTGTGGCCACCCAAAGATAAGGGTCACCCCTACAACGTCAGTGGGTCTTGCCATCTAATCATCACGGCCATGACCGTTAAGTTTGAACATTTCCTGCAACTTAAAAGCAGAATGATAGTGGGCTTCCGACAGCCCAAACTCCACCAACACCACCCCCGAGAATTGACCATCTCGGTTCCATATGGACTGGACCTTGGATACCATGTATCCAAGTTCACAAAACTTATTCCTGACAACACTAAAACTCTTTGCCACATACTTATTCCCTTCGTAATAATGGTCTGACATATTTGTCATTATGCAGCAAAATGGTTTAACATATAGAGCAGACATCGTCAAAAAATATATTTGAACATACGGGAAATAAGGGTATATAGAAGTAGTTGAGACTTGAGAGGATTGTTTTGATTGTACCGAATAGTATTCTGCAAGGTTATTATGTTATTTATAGGGAAAATGTGACTTCTCGTTCCCGTAAAGTGGAACTCCTCTATTTGTTTGTTCAGTGTTTTGTTTTTTCACATATTAAAGTCTCTTTTGACCATCACTGCATGCATTGGTTTCATTACATTCTTTGTTTTTTTTTTGTGGAGTTACGCAAAATTATACTACACGATTACACGAACCATAAAATTCACTTTCAATTACATGAGAATAAAAAAACCAAACAAAACTATGTACAATGTTGAATAGCTTTGTACCAATTATGTTAACAGTGTCAGGAAAACTACAATCTGCGTAAAAAAAAATAAACTAACCAGTATTACATGATAAGTTTAAAAAAACAAAAACTGAGGACATAGCATAAAATAAAAGAATTTACCATCGCTGAATTCTACAATCTGCATATCTTCCATGTTCAATTTTGTGTATAACAAAAAGATTTCAATTTCCATAAGATTGTAGTTTTAACGTAATTGAATTTCGTGAAGAACGCTGAAGGAGGTTTACTGAAAGGATTTCAAGAAAGTTTAAGGAGGTTTATTGAAAGGATTTAAAGGAAGTTTAAGGACGTTTACTGAAACGAGGATAATAGACAAATGGAGAAGATGAATAAACGCACGATATTAAATGAAAATATGATTGATTGTGTTTTATTGGCACTACTAGTTTTATACCCGTGCACAAAATGCACGGCTATATAAATATATACCTGTATAATAAATAAAATTCAAAAGTATATACTTTGAAGAGTTTGAACTTATATACAAAGTACTGTATAATTTTTCGAACATGGGTGGTTATACATAACAATTGTTATTTTTTGTTAAGATCGTCTTAGTTTAACACGATTTTCTCATATATTTAAAATAAAAGTGGAAACCGAAAAAAGTATATACAAATAGAACATAGGTGGAAACAAAAATAAACCTATAAACATTTATTAATATTTATTAACTTAGGCGATCTTAAACAAAAAATACGATTAAAAATATACATTTACAATTTATTTATTTCGTCAATTTTTTTTATATTTCCGATCTAATAGGGAACTATAAATATATATTTATTAATAGTTTTTTGTTTTTAATTTTTAATGATTGGAAACTAATATTTATTTCATTTACAAAATTAGACCCCTGTTAATGAATGAGTCGTATAAATTTATTCGATAAATCTTGCTTACAATCGTTGTAAATTAAAACGAAGAGGATGATAATGGGCAAGTATATGTTTACCAAATTAGCAAAAAGGAATGAAGAAAATGAAAAAAAAAAAAAAATATTTTTCAATCTTCCAACTATTTAATTATTTGACAATTTTTTTTGTAATTTTCTTTAATTTAGTGATATTAGTAATCAAAATGTAAACTTTAAAACTATGATTGATAGTTTGGAAACAAAAAGTTGAGATTAAGTGGTGGGGTAGGCATGAAGGTAGTTTTTTTATTTTTCTAAAACCTAGGAACCAATAGAATTGCTCTAAATTCTATTCCTTTTATAGATAAGAGATTGGGAACCCAAGCAGTAACCAATCCCACGTTTTCTTTAAAAAATTTTGCATCGATAACTTCCTTTATTTTTTGAGGGAAAACAGAAAACTTATAATAAATCAAGATCCGCAAGAGCGGATATAGCATGCGGAAACCCCGCAAACAGAACAATAGAATTATCAACCGACTCACAAAGTCTAGCTACTAAGTGCGCTACAGTATAACTGCCTAAATGCTCATCTAATCTCAATTCCATTCTCCTAAATGCTCATTAATTCTTACAACTTTGTTTTTATTCCTTTGTTTATATCCTCATATAACAAAATTAGTATGAAAAAAAATGAAGGGAGAAGCAGGAACCCAGAATCTGTATTATAAAGGAAGTCATGTCTCAATTGGAAATAGCCTAATTAGGGGATTCTACCCACAGCGGTAAGGTAGATTTGCTAAGACACGACGGACCTTGATAAAACTCTCCGATGATCCTATCTAAGCTTATATCATAGACACCCATGTCGCACCTTGTTATCGTATTGGATAAGCGGTAGTTGTGTTCATAGTTATCAGTGTAGTAGATACAATTAGGCCTACAAATAGGAGGATACGCTTCGACAGAGAAGGACGAGTTATGACCAAGGAAAACCGCTCTATTTCCCAAACTCTTTGTTTCTTTGGCCTCTCCGGTATCAACATTTATCTCCCACACTTTGAAGCACTTAAGTGCCAGTGTGTCGTATTCAGTATCTTCTAATTCCCGAAAAATCAACAGCAATGTTCCGGCTGATTCAACCAAGTAAGACACGTGAGGGAACGTGCATCGGAACATTAAACTTGCCACGAGCCTTGGCGTTGGCGGTGGACTTGAGTTTCCGATAGCTATAATATTTCCGAACTGCTCCACGGCATAGAATTCTCCCTTGTAAAAAGTGATGTCCAAGAAATGAGAGTAATCTGAGTCGAGCATGTTCCATTGTTTATCCCCGCTTTTCCAGAAAGCCAAGTTAACGCCAACCGGGAATTTCATGGCGACCACATAGTCGTTAGTAGTCGACGGGTCTTCCGACAAACAAAATTTATCATACATAAACAGGTATGAATTAGATTGCCAATGCCACGCTCTCGTTCTATTGCCAATTATATGATCCGGGAAGGGCGGGGGTTGAACAACTTGCTTAGTAATCGGGTTCACTAGGGTAATGTTCAAGCCGAGTTGGGTGACGGAAATTAGCCAACCACGCGAAGAGAAGTAACTCCAATCACCCAGTCCGTCCTCATCCTCGTCTGGTGGAAACAAGAGACTCAAGGTCATGTTTTCAGTGTCGTCCTCGGCCTGACCGGGTATGGTTGATGGCTTAGGCAGGTCAACCGGCAAAACCATACGGTTGTAGAGGCTGTAAAGCCGACGTCTCGATGTGCATGGAGGTTCTGCAAGTAATAGCCATGGAGTTTGGAATGATGACTTTGATCTTTTTGCAATTTTCATGGCTTCTCTCCAAACACTGCACACTTTTCCAAATACCATAAAATCTTCATGAAATTCGATTGACTCTGCAATCTTCTTCCATAATTCCAATGGTAGATCATCCCAGTTAGCCATATGATTGATTGTACAACTAAATTAATAGTCAATGGTGTATTTAAACAGTTTATATGTTGAATTTTTAGGAAAGTTCATTCAATCCCCAATATACTAAAAAAATAACACTTTAAATTATCCTGCTATATTTTTTCTCGATCAACTATTTCACATGCTAAAAAAATCTACTTGTTATAGATATAAATGCCCAATATGTCAATTATTTTATTTCAAATATTTACCTCTCAATTATTCTATAACATAAATAATTATTTTCTTATTTTTTTCACACATGCAATCCCCTATCTTGAGGATACAAATTCTAAAAAACTAATCACTTTAGATATGGAAATAAAATAAATTTCTTTAATTAATAAATTAATTATTCTTTCATTTAAAAAATAACAATATTTTCATTAACTTATAAGTTATAATATTTTCATCATTAAATTAAACTTTAAATTTAACCTTTTTTATTAAAATAAAATAAAATTGGTATCAATTAAACAATAATTATAAGGTAATTAGAATATGTCAACAATAATTATTTAACCATAAACTGTTATTTAATTTCGTAACGATAAAAGAAATTATGAGGTAATTAAAATATTTTCATAAAAATATTGACATAATTTCTTTTATCGTTACCTCATATTCTAATTACCCGTCAAAAATATGGACCGCTAGCTACTCATACTCTTCTTTATTATGAGGTAATTAGGCTATTTCCAATTGATGTTTGCCCAGATAAACATCATTCAGACATGACTTCCTTTATAATACAGATTCTGGGTTCCTGCTTCTGCCTTCATTTTTTTTCATACTAATTTTGTTATATGAGGATATATATAAATTATAAACAAAGGAATAAAAACAAAGTTGTACGAGTATTTAATAATTTACAAAGTCGACCTCTAAATGATACTATGCTTAAAAAATGTGTATAGTTTCGGTTAGATGTGAACATACAAATTACAAAAGCGCAACAGCAATATCTCATTTCGATCTCAAATCTGCAATAAAACAGAGCAGAGAAAGCAGTTCCGACATTGTCATCTGATCCACGCCGAGTTATTACTGGATTAATTAGTGGTTCATGACAACTTTTATCAACCAAACCAAGTACCAAGTTAACAGGGCAACTGTGCTTAGATATGTGTATAGCTCATAGTTCTGAGCTCACTCATTACACGCTGACAAGACGAGCAAATTCACCATAAGTAGCTTCAACAACGACAACATGCATTCCAATGCAGAATAAGATTCGAGGGCCTTTTTTTGGGGTGACAGGAGACTAGCAACTGCTATTTTTGGTGCGCACTAGGTAAAACCGTAAAAACCCCACCCTGCTGGTTAGGTGTTATACAATTATATATGGGACTAGTGGTAGATGACGGAACTATTGGAATTTGGAATTTGGAATTTGGAATTTGCTGAAATAGGCTTGAACATTACCCTTAGTGAACCCTAACACACACACACACAATAATTCAATATTCTTTGGCATTACTTTTTACAAGGGAGAATTCTATAGCAGTGGGGAATTCAAGTCCTCTGGCAAGGCCACGGCGCGTGGCAGACTGAGTTGTGAACATACAAACTACAAAAGCCTAACAGCACATCTCATTTCAATCGCAAGAAAACCAAAGCAGAGAAAGCTGTTCCGACATTGTAATCTGAAGCTATTCGAAGTATTAAATTGCTACGCTTTCTTATGATTCCTAACAGTCGGCCATGAACAAAATATAGAGCAGTAGGGAAGTACCTCTTGCGATAAATGAGGTTAATTCTTGGCAATTTTGATACAATTCCAGAAAAATCAGCCCTAGTTCTACACATTGATTTCTATGTTGTCAAGCAATCTAGCCTTTCCAAACCAAGCCGCGACACAAAACACAACCGGGTTCTTGACCTCTTCAACTACTTCTAGGGTATGTTGGTCCACAATCTGCTTCCGAAATTATCCACATTTAAAAAAAAAGGCTGAAATTAATCAGTTGGTCTTATTTCAGACGGTAATTTTGGTCTGAAACAATAAGACGAGATTTTGTAACCATTTTATAACCAAATGTGACCATTATTGACAAAGAGGTTATCCTAAGCTGTAACATTGGCCAGACTATTGTGGTTACATTTAACTATAAAATGATCACATATGGCCCGTCTGAAACTTCAGACCAAAAGTGATGGTCTGAAACAAAAATTTGTGGAAATTAATATATAACCCCTCGAATTGCATATCAGAAAAAGTAGATTACCTCTGCATAATCGACTTTTCCACCAGCTTCCTCTACTGCCTGAATAAGCGACTCCCGCAACTGTTTGCAATTGATTATCCCTTCTTCCACGGCATGTTTTGCTTTGGAGAGAGATTTACTAATAGACAAAGCCTGTGATGCAAAACGCGAAGATATGACAAATCCCAGAAGAATTAGTAAACAATATTGAAAAACATGAAGGTAAAGTGTTAGTTAACCTTTTGCCTTTCCTCTTTGGAAAGATACACATTGCGAGAACTCATTGCTAATCCATCATCTTCGCGCATTATCTCAGAACCAATTACTTTAACAGAAAAGTCCAGGTCACGGACCTGCATCAAACAACTTCGATGAAGAAAGAGGCAAAACAACAAGAAAGCCATGCTGCATGAATGATGCATCCTTCATTCCCTGAATACCATTGGAAGTACATAATAGCTCGCCAATATTGTCATACAAACACAGAAACACCATTACAAGTCACCATGTTTCGAGCGTGCAGAACATAGTTGGTGCAATACATACATAAAACGACTTGAGTCTGTTATTAAATACTTCCTCCATTGCAATCAATTCCATACATTTCCTCTTCATTCCAATCAATTCTATACATTTGTTTTATTCATGTTTGTTTATACCCGTTTTCTTTTGTTAATATCTTTAAGTTACATATCGATAAAAACTAAAAAACTTTGATATTCACAAGGATTAATTGATAAGAATAATCTAAACTATATGTGTCCTGCTTAAAATAATTCAAACTCTATTTTAACTGCTAATATAACCAATTAATGTTCTCATTCGCTTTTATTATAATTTAGGAATAATTGAAGAAATTTTTAATCATTCTTTAACCCGTTTTCTCTTTTTACTTCCCTGTTAATCTATTTATCTAATCACAACGTTAAAACATGTTACAATAAGTTAACAAAATAACAAATTATATTCAAAGCAAATGAGGGCATTAGTTGGTTATGTTGTACTTAAAATAAAGTTTAAAGTAGCAGTTCACCCATAATTCGAAGTACTTTTATCAATTAATCTTATTCACAATATAATCGGTAAAACAATTTAAACCAGATTTCAGACCTTGTTTCCTCCTACCCATAACTAATGTCCCGTTATCCATTTCGGTTTATTCGTCAGTGTCTCATTGTCCAAATTTAGGCTTCTTTTTTACCATCCTACCCTTACCTATTTCCATTTATTACCCACCCCTAACCCAACAAATCATAACACACGCTCTCCAATCTACGTCACCCTACTCCACCACAATATTAAACAACTAATATTTGATAAATTTAGTCATTTCACCCCAATAGGACACTAGTTTTGATAGGAGGGAGTATATTAGAAGTAGTGTTGTATATTAGAAGTTGTGTCGAAAATTCAATGGACTAATGAATAGTGTCGCATTTGTTGGAACGGAGGAGGTACAATATTTATTAAAAGTGGAATAGAAGAAGAGAAAAGTGACTGACCATCCTAGAAATGATCCTCCATTGTTGATAATCCTTCTTCCCAAAAACAGCAAAATCAGGTTCAACAATGTTAAACAATTTAGCAACAACAGTAGCAACACCTCTAAAAAACAATGGCCTACTTTTCCCACACAAACCCTTCTCCAAATTCGAAACCCTAATCCAAGTTTCATGTCCACCTCCACTTTCCTCCACACATGACACCACAACTTGATTCCCTTCCACTTTCTCTCTTTTTCCACCATTTCCATTATCATACAAATTATAAGGGTTGAAAACAACATCAACACCACCATTAACACACATTAATTTCTTCAAATCACCATTAAAATCAGATGGGTATGTTAAGATATCCTCAGATGTTGTAAACTGACCTGGGTTTACATAGATTGATACTACGATTAATTCCGCATGTTTATGTGCTTCATTTATCAGAGAAATATGACCCTTGTGAAGAGACCCCATTGTAGGTACTAAACCTATGGTTTTGCCCTTCATTTTCATTGATCTGGACCATTTTCTCATCTCTTCTTTGTCCCTAATTATCAAAGGTTCTTGAGGTGCCGCCATTGTTGACCAATGTTTCAAGCTTTATGGGGATTTTTTATCTTAATTTTAGGGAATAATTGAATGAAAAGGTTTGATCTTTGGGAAAAAAATGGGTGGAGAATTGGGATGGAGTAGGTGAATGCAAAATAAGGGAATCCCTTTAGACTATAAAAGGGATAGATTTTAGAGAAATTTTATTGGTCGATGAAAATTAAGAAAAAAAAAATTAATCAATGTGGGGTCCGCCATGTTTATTTACATAATTAATTACTTCAATTTAATTTTCTCACTACTACTTTCATTAATTAAATAAGTTACAATTTATAATCACACATCGAATATGAAATCTTCCGAAATCCTAATTATTCAATTTCAACAGTAAAAATCAAATCTTTAATGATCATTGATAATAAGTTAACTAATTCTACATAAATTAAAGGTATAGATTAAATATAATAATATGATTGAGACGCATACACTTTACAGATATAGTATATTCAAAGATTAAAGAAATTGTTAATACTTCATTTAACATGCAACTAATAAAAGGATTAAAGTGAGTGACAATGAGTATAAAATAGAAACAAAAAGTGAATATCAAATATAATAATATATAAATTGGCAAAAAATAATACATTCAAATACTGGAAATTAACAAATTAAAATTGTTGAGAATTGGAAATCAACGAAATTAAACCTGTGCATTTTTTGCACGGGCGTAAAACTAGTATGAGAAAAAGGAGTGGCATATTTTAATGTTCTTTTCAATTGGATTCATATTATTTTTTAATCAAACAAAATTGAGATTGAATACAAAATTGAGATTTTCTAATATCGAGTAGGTAATGGTGGGCTGGTGGCAGAGAAACAGAGTGTCATATTGTCGTGCCAATTTGCTAATTTGGGATACTCAATCAGGTTGAGGCTTTAATGTTTTATCAGCCATTTACCACAAATGTGATAATAGGCGTGATCGATAAACGACATAAATAGATTTATAATAGCGGAAAACGTTAGTAGAATACAGTTAGCAGATTTTAATAATAGATTTGACTATTAAATTAGGTGTTTGGTAACTAGCAGATTATAGACAATTTAGAATGATTTCATGAATAAATTGAATATGCTAATACAATATGTTGCTAATAGCCTATTCAAAAATACTAGTAGTAGATTCGAGCAATACGCTATCAGAATATACCGTTTACCAGACACATGAAAATGGTATATATTGATAAGTCAAGCTACTAATTAGGCCGAAATTTACTAATTTCACTCAATATATTATTTACCAAACAAAGCTAATATTTTATCGAAATACTTCCTCCATTTATAAGTGTTCTTCCCATTTCATTTTGCACTTGGATTAAGGCAAACTAATAAAGAAATGATAAAGTAATAAAAGGAAGGTAATAAGTGGGGTTAGTAATGAAAAGAGGGTATTTTTTGTAATAAAAAAATAATAAAGTTGTAATTTGGTTGTCTAAAATAGTAAAGAAAAGAAATGGGAAGAAAATAGGTAATTTGCCAAATAAGGGAAATGGGAAGAAAATATGAAAATGGATGAAGTACTATTTTTTATCTCATCTATCTATTTGACTCATTTCATAAAACACTAAAGCTTTACTTAATTTCCGAACCTCCTCGGCTTGAGAATTTTTTTAGTGGAGAGTGACGTGTAGACGCCAGGGAAGTAACTAGAAGAGTAGAAGCTTTCACGCGCACAAATTCTACTTTACGACGGATCACATTTTGATAAACAGTGACCACTTTTGATTAAATAGTGACAATTTTTTTTATTTTAAAAATGACCTAATTTTCAAAAGTGGTCACTAATTATTAGAAAATTGTCACTTTTTATCACAAAATAGTTACATTTTGCAAAAAGACACGAAATAAGACGTCGTGCAGCATAACTACTCTTCAAGCAGTAAGTAGAAGCCTTCATGGTGCAAATAGGCAGAAATGCAGAATGCCGCAAAACAAAACCAAAAAAAAACACAATTAGCAGAATATGAATCACTTTTCATTCACGCTGAACATTGGAATAGTTTGCATTACAACTTCTAAGACCTACAGCTTCAAATAAACCAGACAACCATACTGTACAGACAAACATTTAGATAATTTCTTAGTGGCAGCTACAGAATAAGCCAAAAGGACATTAAACTGATCACTGCCCAATTTTCCCTATCAAGTTACCAGAATCATGAATTCCTGATGAACCCTCTTACGATCGATCTCTTCTAGACCTGGATTGGGACAGGCGACGACGCTGTCGAGGGACAGATGATGACCCTTCTCCTAACACACTTGTATCTTCTTCTTCTTCTGTAAAACTGTCGTCTCCGTCACCATCTTCATCTTGTAGTCCCAACAGATTTTCCCCCCAAAGGTAACGTTGCCTGGAAGACCCACCTGACAGGCGTCGATGCCTTGTCCTTGGCCATGGCCGGCTTCTCGGGCCTGCAATGGATTGCATAGATTCAAGCATTTGGATGAAAAACAAGGTAGGAAACAATGGTCCACTAGCATCACCAGAAGTAGTCCTCTCTCGCTCGCTATTATCTATCACGTAATCACCAAACACAACAGCACCAGGCATTGCTGTCCGAATAGCACTAACAATGTCTTCATGTTCTCTTTGATGCTCAAACCGTCTCCAAGCTCGCTGCCTTGATCGGTCAACTTCAGCCGGCCGAACTGCAGGATGAACTGTACGTGCATGCCTACGCAACTCACAGTAGTTACCACCAAATGTGCATGATTCCCGTGTACAGCTCCGACACTTTTGATTGAGATGATTCCGAGCTTCTTCCACAACTGTCCAGCCTAAGACATCTCCTCTGCAAAGAGGGCACTTTAAGCTTGCCTTCTTCACCAATTCCTGTTCTTCCGATCTTACCCTTGGAGGTTCAAAGTTGTGTCTTTCATTCACCTCCCGACTGACGTACTCGGTTAAATCTCTGCTCCGTCTAGTTCGTGGAATCCCTTCATTTCTGTTGTGGGTCAATTGAGCCATGGTCAATTCATTAGAGCTCTGGACGTTCGTGGGAGCTGGTGGCTCAGGTAAATTGCTGTCAGATTCTATATTGAGTTTTTTAAACCGGTCGAGGCAATTTGAATGCCGGTAACTTGTGTCACATATATAAGATCTACAGCCTTTAGCATGAGAGCTACAAAGGAGAAGAACTGCATTATGAGGATGTTCCATGCAGATAGGGCACAGTGCATCATCCCAATCCTTCTGGACATCACACATATCAGCAGCACCCACAGATATGCTTCTTTTCTTACCGGCCATCTTGAACAAACTGGAGTGACTCAGGAAAATCTATTAGAGACCAATTCTCAGAAGAAACAATTTGAATCATACTAATTTTCTTAATGAGATCTGAGAAATAGGTTTTTTTCCCCCACCCAAACAAGTTTCTTTACCGGGACTTTATATTTGACATGATAGAGACAATATGGGCTAGCTAAGACAAAATACTGCCCACATCATTAAAAAAACTTCCCAACACTTACATCACTGAAGCATGCTAAAATCCCCAAAAAGGCAAAAAGTATTTCAAGTAACAGTGGATTCCTTGGAAACACAACTTCAGAAACTAGAAATCGATGCACAGAATAATATTGAGTATATATACAAGAAACCGATCCTATATGACAACAGGGTGTCAGCCTTAACATTATTGCACATAGCACATCGAATCAAGGCCAAGCCTAGCTGCAAAAAGAAGGATTCAGCCATCACAGGCTACACTCGTTTGGCAAGATTGTTCATTCATTTTGTGAAAAGAGTCCAGGGGACGCAGATGCAAAGAAATTAGTGATTCAATAGTCTCTCAAGTACAATAGATATAGAACCTCAGGTATGAATGTTGGTATCAAGACAATTTACTTTGGCAATTTTAAAGTGCCTAACTTTATCAACATGCATCCCCTCATTCTCATAGATGAACCACTCAGTATTACCAGAAGCTGTTTCTATACAAGAAAATAAACACAACCGACCATATAGAAGTCATCACACTCAATCTTGTGAAAATAAAAACTAAGATGCTTAATATGCAGCAACGACAACAGACATTACATCAGTATTTCAAGGGATATCGTACGGCTGTAAATGGCGGGGTAAGAGGAGCACATGTATGCAACCTTATCCCTGTGATGTTAAAATGGATAGGCAGTTTCCGACGGACCCATAATGAAATTGCTTCAAGAATTGCATCAAATGGAAGCAACTTCACCAAAATAATAATAATAATAATAATAATAATAATAATAATAATAATAATAATAATAATAATAATTTAAAAAAAAAAAATAAGTCCAACAGGTTTAACGAATCGTTTTGCTTTATCCCATTATAATCTAGAACAATAGAATGAAGCGTCTTTGAAACATTCATCTTGTAAAAATATGTAGCACTATGAGCACATAAAATCTTAAAACTGAAACAGGCTATCTTACTGATTGTAGGATCCTTTATACATTTGATACCCAAAGTGGATGAATATACTTGGAAACCAACGTTTTCCTGGAAAGGAAAAATAAAATAAACCTGGTCTGGCCTGAACAATGTTTTTAATTTCCACAACATATTAATTGATTATAAATAGAATTGGAGTAGGTTGGATGTATTTCACCAAAATAACCTAATGTTTGACTTAAAACAGGCGGCATTATCAACAAGAACAACAACATTAAGAAAGCCACGGTCACAAAAATGACTTTGGATCTGCTAGCGCTAATGGTGACCATCAATGTGAGGTACAACAATGAAATTAACAAGAAACATGAAAACCAAAATTAAACCAGACTTATAGAAAGACAGGGGTGTCACGTTGAGATTGCTATCACCATAATAGACACTCACCAGAACAATGATTTGAGAAGAAATTTTCTGAACTTGAATCTCCTGAATATTTGACACTGAAAAACTCAACCACGTTTTAAGAATGCAATCCTTATTTGACTTGACTTTACAAAGTAGTGTGAAGGCAAGTCCAGATGCGACGCTCCAACCCTATAGAATTTATAAGTAAACAATCTACAATCTTAATGTAAGCCACCCTGGACTGTGGACTATGACTCTGTCTTGAGCTCAAAACTCACTGATCGTCACCAATGCAGAACTTAGTGCTGCAGACAAAAGCAATGACGTTCCTGTAAGGACAGAAGTTTATTTTTTGAATTGCAGCAAAAAAAAACATCACGCCATCAATGTTACATCTCTAAACATATTATGTACAGCAATTCACCAAAAGTAAAAACGAGTCAACATGAAGTCCAACAAATGATCGCTTTGGCAAGAAAGATTGAGTATACATATATAAGTGAATAGAAAGAGAACTTGCCTAACATTCTTTTGCATACGACCTTGCAAATAAAACAAATCTGGCATCACTTCACTAAGACTAGAGAAAAAAAAATCATGCACCAGTCTAGACAAACTTACAAAAGGCAAGTTTCAGTTCTACCTCAACGAGTGAGTCAACTAAGAAAAATGGTGTGTTTGAACTTTGAAAGCCTCCTCATTCGAAAGCTTAAATATTTGATTTAAATACGAAATAACAAGAAATCGAGAGTAACATGTGGTCGAAAAGCTTTCTCAATTCGACTACATTTGCGCCAAACAACAACATCCCATTTCTCAAAGGCTCTTGCCAATGACGAGGAGGGGGAGGTTGGATATACAGATCCCACTGCGTTAAAAGGAGAGGTTGGATATACGCATCATACTACTGCGTTAAACAGATTATGCATATAACATCTACTGCACCAAGAATTTGAAGTACATCTTACCACCGCGTTAAAGCCAGAGAATAGAGAAACATTATAAATGAATATTGATTAACTTTGGAAAACACTAAATACACCAGTCAATATCCTAACACATTTTTCCGTTTCACGCATGATCATTAGAAAGGAAGCTTGGCTCTCTACATATTTTCCTACAAGTTTCGACCCTCGAGATTGTGAAAAACAAACCCCATTTACACCAGCAAACAACCGACTCGAGATATATATACAGCCACCAATTCCTTCCCAATCTAATCAAAGAAAACATTTACAAAACCCAAAAGCTTCATAACACACGCCATCGGCGCATCGGCCAAGTAAAATACTCACCATACACCTGAATCAAACTGTCTAACTTCAAATCTAACGAAAGACTTCAACTTCAACTTCCCATGACCACACCAAGAATAAATAACTGTTATACTACTCTATCTTCCACCAAATGAAGCATTTAAACCGAAATTCAAGAGTATCAAAGTTTTTACAGAAGGTAAATTTACACAATCGACGAAACACAGCACTCTCTGCGATTACAAATTTAGATCTCTTCATCAACAAATGGGCTACTTAAAACTCCCATTTTACATGAAGATACAACCCCTAAGATTCCAGCTATGACTTTCCAACCAATCATTAAGCAAATAATTACATAATATCACAAATCCCCAAATACCCTAAATCGAAACCCTAACCCTAATGTAATCAGATTCAATAAAACATCAAATTGAATACCAAAAACGCAATCAAACAACAAATCAACAATAAAAATCAAATAATCAATTAATCAATAACATATCGGAATTAAGAAAATCAAAATACAAAGGCTAGGGTTTGTAATTACAGCAATCGAAATTGACTGATCGAATTGGATGTCCAAAAGATTGAATTGACGAAAGAAAATAGTTGCAAATTATTGGGCGATCAGAAATTGGTTTAGATTAGGTGGCGTAATATTGACGATAAGATGGAGATTGAAGTATTTTAGTTGTCTTCCATTTTTCGAGGGTAAATATAATCAAGGTTGTATAAATGGCGGATAGGTTCGGTAACGTGACAACAATTCCGAACCAATTATCTTGATGCTGTCCAAACTTATGAGTTATGACCAACGAATTTCTCATTTTGTTTTATTTCCTATTTCACCATAATGTCCTAATAATTTCAATGCATTTCATCACCTTGATATCTATATGAGGTAAATGGATTAACCGGGTAAGATCAGTATAGGCTGAATTTAAGTCGGTTTGAGTTGGGTGATTTTAAATTTTGGTAAATTACAGGCAGGGTTTTTAAGAATAACGGTTATTTTACAATCTTATCTATATAAATAAGAAAACATTTATCTCATCCTCATGAAGCCACCTCATTAAATTTAGTTTTTCTTTTTTCTTTTTTAAAGTAAATGTGGGTCCCGCAACAAAGAAAATGAATTTAATTTGTCAAAAAACCGCTATGTTTATGTTGTGTACGTAAATAATTACATTTTATGTTTCGTACGTACGAAAATATTAATGTTGTTTCAGAAATCGCAGTATTTTGATTAAGATAATATTAATAATAATTACACCAATTGATAAGAATAAGAAATTTAAATACTAAAATTTAACTACAAATGAACTAAAAAATTATAGAACAAAATATTTTAATTCCAACAAATTAATTTTGGAAAAGCTTTTAACATTTATAATAACAAACGTCTTATTTCTATATATAAAAAAAGAGTTTTAGTATACTTACGAGAAGTATAAATTTTTTTTTTTCGATATTAAAGTTACCGTGGTCAGATTTTTTTCATCAAATGTCTAAAATTTATCGGCAAAGTTACAAAAATTAATACTAAAATTCCGTCCAAATATATTGTTTATGTTTTGTTAATAATATTTATGTACTATTTTTTTTAAAAGGATACCCGTGCAATTTTGCACGGGTTTAAAACTAGTAATAAATAATAGTCGAGACATATTGGTTTGGTCAATTTGGTTTAGAGGTCATGCTCAAGTTCTACTTTCGGGTGCTGAGTATGCGACAAGTCAGTTATTTTTGTTGGATCAAATTGAGTTATGGATCGTACTAAAGTTTTCTATTCGGGTGTCGAGTATGCTACAAAACGTTATCATCACTAGAAATTTGTCATACAATTGTCGAGGCCTTCAAAATATTTTTGTTTTGCATCTTTCTATGTCTCTGTACTAATACACATAAAGTAAGTGAAGGCCCAAAGATTAAGGTCAAAGCGCGGAAGCAAGTAAAAAGGAGGAAGCGTCACGCGAGAAAAAAGGTAGGTGCAGCAAAGTGCCTCTAGTCGCGGCAAAATTGCTGAACTCCTAGCCGGTAGGCGCGGCAAAATGCCGTTTTTTTGTTTTTTTTTTTTTGTTTTTTTTTTGATAAGGTAAGGAAACTAGGTTGATCCTCTTGAATAGGACCAACCTATCTCATCCATTCGAATGAGTAAGGTAAGTTGAAGCCATCGGTTTTCAACCCACCTCGAAAGAGTTGGACATGAATGTCCAACAGAAGCCATGAAGTCAGCAACCTTGTTGGCTTCACGGAAGCAATGTTTAATTATCACTTCATCGAAAAGATGAAGATCGAATTTCACATCCTTGATAATACTAGAGATTTCCCACGGGATCTGCCAAGTGCTACGAAGTGAATTGATAACACATAAATTATCACCCTCCACAATTAACTTAGAGATTCCTAAGCGTTTAGCGGCTAAAATACCTTCTTTTAAAGCGAGTGTTTCTGCGACAAGAATACTATTAGATCCGCACTTTTTTGCTCCTAGCAACACGATTTCGCCATTGTGATCTCTTATACAAAATCCTAAAGCGGCTTTATTGCCATTTATTCTCGATCCGTCAAAATTTAGCTTTAGGAAACCATTTCTAGGTTTCTCCCACCATATTTCCTTCTTACTAGAAGTGTTACTGGTAGACTTTTCTTTCTCGGGATTGTTGAGATCTTTATGTCTAGTTTCGTTCCAGGCCTTAATGCTATTATTACATAAAGTAATAAGCTTGTTTATGTTGAAATTAACATTATTAAAGATAATATCGTTTCTATAAAACCATGCCGTTAGTGGCGGCTCAACATTGGATTCCGACAATTCTTTTAATTTTCCTTTATTTCGACAATTATGTTCATGGTTTATGAGCTATTGACCATTGTTATGCGTTTTTAGTTTAATATAAGCATTTACATATTTTGCATGTGTGACCCGACTCCACTAGGCCTTTTAATTATTATTGTTTACACCTTAGCTACCAATCAACCAAACAATAAATTTGTAACCAACATAGGTAGAATTCTACCCATTGCATTTCATAAGCAACTTCCGTCTCTTTGTGTTCGACCCCTACCTTACTACATTCAGTTGTGAGCCAAAATTAGGGGAAAAGTTATCTTTGATTTGAGTACTCGACTAATCTTGTCGGTTAATCTCTTGAATTGAACTCTTCAATCATCTTCACCAATAAAATTACGATCAATCACAATCACAATCCACATCATAATCCATCATCATAAACAATCAATCATTTCATCGATATAACATGATTAATCATATTACTGAAATTGAGTAGGGAAACCCTACCTTTTAGTAAGAACCAAACACCAAAATCGGTACCTTATGAATCCGTTACCTATACACAATATAGTTATGTATCATCTCTACATAATCATCAATCAATCATGCACCTAACATAGACTCATCTCGTCGTAATAGTTATATTAACTCAAGGACTAAACTCGAACTCTACATATTTACAAAAAATACAACCTCATTATAAAAATCATAATTAAATAATTATAACTCCAAACGGCGCAAGACCATTTGGGTTGGAATCCCAAGACTCTTAGCTACAATTCTTATTCATAGACCTTCTTCAAACTCCAAACGTATCAAGAGTTTCCAGACAGATTTCAACAACTAATAGAATTTGTCGCATATAAAGTAATGATTCATAAAACGTGTTTAAAACATCATTTTTGGGTAATTCCAAATTCTATAGTCATCTAGACTCTTGGAATATAATGTATGAGATAGACACAATATTGATTCGACATATAAATTAGGGTTTAAAATCATCCTTTACAAAATTAGCAGATCCACGGGTTTTAAGATATATGTTCATAGATTATTTATTGTGAACAAACGACAAGAATTTCGATTACGAAATTTCACACGCATATAACGTAGACATGAAATGAACGCGAGTCCCTTTTCATAATTTTCGAAAATAAAGACTTTAAGACAACATAAATAAGTGAATGTAATCAACTTACGAGAAAAGGAATTGATCTAGGTTGAAATAAATAGAAATCCTTATATCAACCAAGGTAAGCCAATGTTTCTTCTCTCTCTGTGTTTAGAAATGAGTTTAGCTAATTGAGATTAGAAATAACAAGCTAAACAAAACACTCGGTCAAAACAAAATAGAAACCATCAAAACTCGTTAAACCGTCTGACTCGGCCAAGTGACCAAACTCACACGACCGAGTAACTATCACTGAAAATAAGAAGTATTACATCTAATAACCCGAACCCAAACCCAACCCAAACACGAAACTCAATTTGTTCCGATCCTATTCAACCTAACCTGAGTATATTATTACAAATTAATCCTTAGTTCGGTAACCCGACACTTTTGTAAAAGGCCGTCTCACGTTCGGAACTCAGGTAAAGAGTAAAGACGATGAGTTACGTGATGAAGACGCTAACGAAGAAGAAGGAGGTGGACACCATGATCAGAGACACCATTGATAAAGTTCTCGTTCTTCGCTTTGGTCGTCCGTCTGATTCCTCTTGCCTCCACCTCGACGACATTGTATTACTCTTTCTCTCTCTTTTTTTCCTTTATTATCTGCAATTTCATCTCAATCATTCCTGGTTAATCGAAATTTTGATCCATTCATAACGATTACTATACCTAATTATCTGCTTCTGGTTTCTTCAAGTGTTTGTGTTTTAGTTGATTTTTTTTTTTCGAAATGTTGCTCCAATACTTCAATTTGGTCGCGTTTCGCGTTATAACAAAACCTAATTATCCGCTTCTGATACATGTATTCATCCATGATGCTCTTAACTTCGTAATTGGCTCACTATGAATTGTTCAATTTTTATATTTTCTTCCATTTGACGCGTTTCGGATGGAATTGTACGCCATGATTGTATTTTCTTCCGTTTGATGTGGTTTTTGGCGCAAGTTTCACTGGAGGTCATTTGGAATCGGAACAACCTGTGTGTATGGAGGAGGTGTAAGGTTGGGTACATTTGGCACGGCTTACCCCGTCTTTTGCGGGATCTCGCATAGAGACAATGGGGAAATGTTGTAGTAAGGATAGATTTTGGCTCTGTTGTTTTATTATTTTGATCAGTAATAATTGGAGAAGGGAAGAATGTACTGGAAGTAAACAACAACTGGAATTATTTAATAATACTCAGAATATGGGAAGAAATAAGTCGACTGGCGAGTTTTTTCAGGACATAAGTTCTGTGTAGAGAACCATGTTTTAGATTTTGAGGCGCTTCTTTAAGCTTTCTGGACTGGATTTTGCCATGACTCCTTTTTAATTCATTGATGCAGTTGGCGAAATCTGCTCGAGATGTCTCTAAGTTTGCTAATATTGCGTTGGTTGATATTGACTCAGAGGATGTACAAGTGTATGTCAAGTACTTTGACATCACATTGATACCTTCCACTATTTTTTTCTTCAATGCTCATCATATGAAGATGGATTCAGGGTATGTTTCTTCTGATGGGTGATTATCATCTGAATTTGTGTTTATTTCTGTATGTGTTAATAACTTAATATGTCCCATGAAATCATCTTTAGAGTGGTAGAATATTTCCCATGTGTCTATTTATTTAATCAATCAGTTCACTAATTGGGAAGAAAGAATGTTGGTTTTTTCTGGCATTATTATTTTCGAGACATCATTGGCTCTCTTTGCCTCTCATAGCACGCTATTTCATAGACGAGCAATTTGATGGAATTTGTTGGCAGTTGAAAAGTTCCACTAGGAATGAAGAATTATCATTGATCAGCAGGCTTCACATTGTCTTTTCTTTTGCCTGTGTTGTTGTAGTACTGCTCTCGAGGTTTCAACTTTATTATCCAGCCTGATTTAGAATGTGTTTGGTTCTATTTAACATTAAGCATGCACAACATGTTTACATAACAGAATTAGATAGCTGTGGTTAACTACTTAACTTTGAGAGCTTAACCCGAAAATGCTTCTCTTTTTGGAAATTTATTAGTATATGGAATGTTATTTTGATGTTTGTTGTGATGGTTGATACAGGACTGCCGATCACACTAAATGGATAGGAGCATTCTACAAAAAACAGGATTTTATTGATGTTGTCGAAGTATGTGAATTTAATCTTACGATTTTATCATATTTTTTTGAGTTAATGTGCAATTCTTACCTTTTTTATACCTCATTTTTGAGACTATCTTTTCTACTCCGTAATATTTTTATAGAGCTCCCATATATTCCAAATTCTCACTAAGGGTGTGTTTGTATAGTAAAAGTGGAGGGAAAGGGAGGGAGGGGGAAGGAGGGAAAAGAAAAGGAGGGAAGGGGAGGGGAGGGGAGGGCAAATGGTGTGGGGGGTGTTTGGATACGATTTCCCTCCAAAACTTGCCTATTGTGAAGACATTTGGATTTGCCTTTGAGGAGGGAAAATGGATACCTCCAAATCCTCCCCTCTTCATTTCTCTCCACCCTTATTTGTTATCCAAACACCCTTTCTTTTCCCTCCGAATGACTTAATCCAAACGCACCCTAAAACTTCTACTTAAAGCCCATTTTCGCGTAATTAAAAGATCTTTTTGGCAATATTAATATTGAAATATTTTCATTCTTGCCCAAAACAAACTTTTGGTAGAAGGGAAAGACCATTGATAGATATTGCCGAAAAAATGGTGCGAGTTTTGGCAAAATGGGTCTTTGGCGGGAGTTTGGAGAAAATGTTCTAAATGGTGGGAGTTCTGGAAATAATTTACAAAATTAATTATGGTTTGTTATTCTTAAATTTTATTACGACAAAAAGTCAAGAACCAAAAGAAAGACACAAGTGTCTCCCAAGAAGCCAAATCCACGAAATGAGCAACAATTAAATACAAAACCAAAAGACAGTGTAAAAACTACTAACAAAGTTTAATTCAAACAGAACTTTAAATTTCAAATCATCATTCACCACCATCAGCGGGCACTCAAAAATCAAATCATCTTCCCCTGGAACCCATAAACTATCGAAGTTACTGTCAAACCCCATAAGGACAACTTGGACATTCTCTCATCAATGTCCATTTTCGAACTATATCCTCTTTAAAACATCAAGCTCAATTACAGGCCCATGAAACAAGTACAATCCCAATATTCAACAGATTAAACTTTTCTTGCCGCATTTACTGAAGCAAAATCATTGGATCGAAACAAAATTCTTCGAGACAGTTTGTGTCCTATTTGTTATGCTCCAGACGGCAGACGCCCCAATGAATACTTTTTTACTTGTCACAAGTGGATTTCATGATGCCGGTCAAATTATGTGTATATCTGGTGTATAACTTTTGCTTAAGGGTGTGTTTGGATTGAATGATTTGGAAGAAAAGGGAGGGGAGTGATTTGAAGGGATGAGAAATCTATTGTTTGGTTAGCAAAATGGAAAATGAATCCCTCCCTTTCCCTCCTCCAAGTCAATTTATTTTCTCTCCAACAAAGGCAAGATTTGGAAGGAAAAAAACGTCCTCCATTCTACCTCCCCTCCCCTTCTGTCCTTTTCTTTTCCCTCCTTCCCCCTCGGCCCTCCCCTCCCTTTTCTTCCTTTTTTGCTATCGAAACACACCCTAAATCAATTAGACATTGTGACTTTAAACTTGAAGAGTTTCCATGGTTTTTTTTCAGGCAATTTATAGAGGGGCCATGAAAGGCAAGCTGATTGTGACCTGTCCTTTGCCTCCTGAAAGAATACCAAAATTCCAGTTGTTATACAAGGGCGTTTAGGAGGTGAGGCAACCTCATTAATTTCATCAAAATGTGAGGGAATGAATGTCTTAAAATCAACATTTGCTACCCAAATTAGGAATTGTCAAAAATTTGAGTTAATGTGGGTTTTAAGTCGCTAAGGAAGACTTTCATGTGGCCCTCTAAAATCAATTTCCAGTATGAAGGTGGCGTGCGACTGTGTTAGTGTCTCAACACAACTTTTCTAAGGGTTCTTTCGAGTTAGGTGAAATTGGTAAAGCTTCAGGAGTTAGATCATCCTCTTGATTGCACATCTTATCATTTGCTCTATTTCAGGTCAGATGCGCGTTCACTGCATCAGATCAGGTGTATTCAAGTCAGTCCATAGGTATTACATGCAAACTATTTGGGTTTCTATTCGTGATGCTGGGTATTGCAGGCTTGGTTTTTGTATTGAGTTGGTACGACTTTTAAGATTGGACATCAGGCACAGCTGGTCCAAACAATTTCAAGCTGCTTTCTTTAAGGTTTTAAACATCAGTGGCTATTCTGAACGAGTAACGATGTAAGCAAGTAAACTTATCTAGATGCAATGTCTTGGACTAACTGAGTGAAAAATGACCATTATTCAAGACTATGTTACTTGTTCTGACTATTGAAGCTTGTCAATTTATTCTTTATGATATGCACTCTCGAATCATGGTTGCTTGTAACTCATGTGTTGGTGCTTGTCTGACAAATTTGGCTAGCTATTCTATGTTTTGTGTTGCAGCCTGGTTTGAAAGTGCAACATAGAGATCCGTGCGTAGAAGCAGGGCTGATTTTCTCGGATTGTTTAGAAATTGCTAGCTTTGGACTCTCATCCATTAAATTAGGTACTTGCCGCTGCTTTATGTTTTTGTGTATTTCCTTGAATATCAAGGTAGCTATTTTGCAAATAACATTTTTGTTCTAAAAGTTTCAGATCATAATTGTGGAACTGCTTTGTCTGCTTAGTTTTTGTCGTTGATATGAGATATTCTGAGGTTTTTATAATCTGTATAATTAACTTATAGCCGAAACTATACACATATTTTAAGCATGAAACAGTTTTGATGTTAATGTTACGTATTCAATGGAACTTGGCATTGCTCACAACAAACTCTTGCTTGAAAATTCCTGATTCCCTGTGAAGATGTTCTTAAAACTTAATCTGTATCCATACAAATTTTCGCTACAAACTTGACTAGAAGGGAGACAAGCAGAAACTTAGAACTAGAAGTCTAGAAGTCTAGAACAGTATAGAATAACTTTAGTTTGAATGTTGTTATTACTTATTAACAACAATTAAGTGGAAATAGTCTAGTATGGGGATTCCACCCATAGAGGTAAGGTGGATTTGCTAAGACATGACGGACCTTGATAAAATTCTCCGATTTTATGGCCTAAGCTTGTATCATAGATAAAATTCTCCGATTTTATGGCCTAAGCTTGTATCATAGATACCCCTGTCACACTTTTGTATCTCATCGAATAGGAGGTAGTTGTGAACATAATTATCAGTGTAGTAGATACAAATAGGCCTACAAATAGGAGGGCGCGCCTCCACCGAGAAGGACGAGTTATACTTATGACCTAGAAAAAGTGCCCTATTTCCCAACTCGTCACCGGCTTAGCCTCCCCGGTATCAACATTTATCTCCCACGCTTAGAAGTTTGAAGTATTGAAGCTCCGATGTATAGGTAGCAGAAGTTTCTAATTGCCGGAAAACCATCAGCAACTTTCAAGCTGATTCGACCAAGTAAGATGAGTACCGAGCCCGTCCTCATCCTGCAATGGACCATGCTCAAAACACATTATTCCAGTCACCGAGCCCGTCCTCATCCTTGTCCGGTGGGAACAAGAGAGATAGAGAGGGGCTCATGTCTTCATCATCTGCGGTCTGACCACATGTGGTTGATGGCTTAGGCAGTTGAACGGACAAAACTTATTGTTATAGAGGCTGTATAACCGACGGTTGGACGTGCATCGTGGTTTGGCAAATAACAACCACGGAGTTTGGGTTGGTGGCTTGTGTCTTTTTGCAATCATCATTGCTTTTCTATTGACTGGCTGCCATAACTCTAATGGTAAGCTTAGAGTTAAGGATTTATGGTTCTAGCGGGGCAATGCAATTTGTGGTTTAATATATGCTGACCCAAATGAAATCAAGTTGTGTTTTTTTAAGGAAACTAGTGTAACACCCGTGAAAAATCACGGGGTTGTGTACAATTACTTTTAAAGACGACAAAGGTAAGTTCATTTCATTATATAGAAATTCTATTTATTGGAACAAATTGATTTTTAACGGGGATGTTTTGCATAACATATGTTCGGTCAAAAGGTGAATTTCCTGGTGCACTAACTTTCGAATATCTGTTAGTAATGATGATAATATTTGGATTACTTATGATAACATGAATGTATAAGGTATATAAGAAAAAACAATAAACGATTAAAATAAAGATTTAATAACTAACAGTGAGTAATTTGGTAAGTTATTGTCTTTTGATGAATTGGTTACAAAACTTAAGTTGACGGACAAATAGGATGAACAAAATAACTAATCAGGTAGAAATATAAATAAAATGAGTGTATTAAAATTATATAATATAGGACAAAAATACAGTTTCTCGAAAACCTTATTGTAAACAACGTTCGTTGTTATATTAGTTGGTCATTCCTTCTTCATCAAGAAGTAGCACTTTTAGACCTTTCTTACTCGTAACCTAGATATAGCAACGTACAATTGGCCATGAGTAAAGACTGGTCTAGGAAGATAAAGTCCAACACGGGATAAAGATTGACCCTGACTTTTGTTAATAGTCATAGCAAAACAAACTGCTAAAGGAACCTGTCTTCTTACAAACTTAATTGGGAACCTGGTTTGATCGGAAGGAGTCAAGGTGATGCGGGAAATATAGACATTACTTCCTATATGACTGCCAAATATAACGGTTGCACTAATAACGCGATTTCCTAGTTGCTTTACCTCCATTCGGGTGCCATTGCACAACCCATTTGCTTGGTCATTGTTTCTTAAAAGCATCATTATAGCTCGTTTAGATAAGTATCATATAATCACGATAGTTGTATACGATTTAGTATATTTAGTTGTATGCTACACGATTCTATGGAGTATATTTAGTATATTAAATATTGCTAATTAGCATATTTAATATGGAATAAATCATATATATGAATTACACGATTTTATCATTTATAGAATTTTTTTTATTCGATTCTGATTTAGGATATTTTCAATGTGCTATTTATTATATTGGTTGAATATTTTATGGTTGATGACATTATTGGTAGAATATTTATGGAATATTGCTAATTTTTACTCATATTATATTATATTTAGTATATGCTACACGTTTAGATAAGTATCATATAATCACGGTAGTTGTATATGATTTAGTATATTTAGTTGTATGTTACACGATTCTATGGAGTATATTTAGTATATTAAATATTGCTAATTAACATATTTAATATGGAATAAATCATAGATATGAAGTACACGAATATTATCATTTATAGATTTTTTTTTATTCGATTTTGTTATTAAATAAATCATAGAATATTTTTTTTATTCGATTTTATTCACTTCTCAATATATTAAATAAATCATGGAAAAAAGAGAAGCGAGAAAACAACGAAGTAGGCAAGGTTTTCTATTTTATTACTTACTTCATTCATTCAATACACGGGTACATATATACAAAGCATAAAAGATAGTGAATCTCTTCACTTAGGCAAACTACTTCTAAGAATTATTCTGTGATATCTCATCTAATACAACTTACTACTATTATAAAATATATGATATCAAAGAGATACCATATAATATATACAATATTCTTTCAAATCATATATTCACTTCTCAATATATTTATCAATATATTAGATCTTACACGTTTTTCTGGAAAAATGGAATATTTTGTTTTTTATTAGATTTAATTATTGAATTATTAAATTATTAAATAAATCATAGAATATATGATGTGGCATAAATCAGACAATCTGATTGGTCTACGAAACATAAATTTGTGAGGGTGAATGTGAGAGCGAGAAATACTAAACGCTGAAACGACATTGCGCCACGTCAGCTGAAAAACATTTTGCTTTTATAGTAATAATGATAATATTGTTTCATTGGTCACACATGGAGTAATTTTATAAATTCGAATCTGGAAACTTTTTGTCAATAAAATCTTTGAATCAATCAATCAATGGAACAGAAGAAGGAGCCTTAGGGTAAGATTAATGATTATCCTCTTGACTTTTTAAAGTCTTGAGAGTTGAAACTCTGCAACACATCAGGTAAGATTATTGGTGAGTGTTGAGATAAGACTCACTCAAGACCCTCAATAATCTACTCAAGTCTTGACAAAGTTTTAAATAAAATTTTGGAAATCTAAGACTTAACTTTAGACTCTACAAAAGTCTTGACTTCACCGTTTTATAAATGGTAACCAATAAATGGCTACCATGTGTTAAAGTATTACTTCGTACTCCCTCCGAGTCTGTATGATTGTTCCTGTTTCCTTTTCCATGCGAGTTTCGTGATTGTTCCTATTTCCTTTTTTAGTAACTTTTTTGTGGTCTAAAATCAATTCAGTGTGGGGTAGGGTGTTTTGTGTGGTTTAGAATCATTTTCTTATTTCTTGTGCATAAAGCAAAAGGAACAATCACTCAGACTCGGAGGGAGTATTATTTTTCTTTTTATCTAAAATTCGATAAAAAGAGTAGTGGAAAAGTAGAGCCTGAGGTGGGTCTGAGGGATAATGTATAAAGTCTGAGGTGAATTTGAAGTGGGACGGGACTGAACAATGGAATAATAATAAAAGTTAATAATAAAACTTTGGTGAGTCTTAATGATAATGCTACCCTTATCTCTCGGACTTTAAAAAAACCCAGCTGCTTAACTTAGTTTTTTTCATATATACAAGAGGCAAAACCGTCAAGAATCTTAGTGGCTTACCATCAGTACTGTCATATTGTAGCGTAACCAACTATGAACTACCCATGCAAATGTTGGAAATTTATGATCGCTGAGTATCTTAGCGGGTTTCACTTTTTTTTGTAATAAAACAAATACAAATATTTGGATGACGACATTTTGGTAAAGCCGCTAGGTTCCTTAGCGATTTCAGTAAAAATCGAACAAAAATAAAAAGTGATGACGTGGCGGGCCAAATACACTTCTATATAATAATTGGTATTATTAGGCCCTGTTCTTTTGGACTGAAACTTAACTGAACTGAACTGAACTGAACTTATAGGATCTGAACTGAACTGAACTGAACTTATAGGAACTGAACTGAACTTATAGGAACTGAAATTAACTGAACTTATAGGAACTGAACTTAACTGAACTTATAGGAACTGAACTGAACTTATAGGAACTGAACTGAACTGAACTTAACTTATAGGAACTGAACTGAACTTATAGGAACTGAACTGAACTGAACTGAACTTATAGGATCTGAACTGAACTTAACTTATAGAATCTGAACTGAACTTATAAAATGCGAACTTAATTAACTTTATTTTAATTTAAGTTAACTATTATTATTATTATTATTATTATTATTATTGTTGTTGTTGTTGTTGTTGTTGTTGTTGTTGTTGTTGTTGTTGTTGTTGTTGTTGTTGTTGTTGTTGTTGTTGTTATTATTGTTGTTATTGTTATTATTATTGTTGTTGTTGTTGTTATTATTATTATTATTATTATTATTATTATTATTATTATCCAATAGATGACATTGATAAAAAAATTAGTCTAAAACACAAGGTAGTTTAAAATATTTTCAACTTTATATATAATGGTTTGTTCATAGTTCATACATTATACTACAATTACATTACGATAAAAATTAATTCACTATTACAATTTTCTCTAACCATTTATTTTCTCTAACAATGGTGATGAAGAAACTGATTAATGGGAGAGTGACAATTGGCGAGGGTGAGGGCGTCGTATGATGAGTTGTTGTTTTTTGGCATTAATGAGGATGATAGTTTGACATTAATTAGAGACTAAAAGACGGGTAAATTATTAATGAATTGTTTTTTTATAGAGGATGTGTATTGAATAATTAAAAGAAATGTTTGTATCGGTTGTTAAAAATAATACTCCGTATATAACTTTTCTTAATTGAGTTTATATGAGCTAAATTTATAGGAACTGAACTGAACTGAACTTATAAGAACTGAACTGAACTGAACTGAACTTATAGGAACTGAACTGAACTGAACTGAACTTATAGGAACTGAACTGAACTTATAGGAACTGAACTGAACTGAACTTATAGGATCTGAACTGAACTGAACTTATAGGAACTGAACTGAACTTATAGGAACTGAACTGAACTGAACTGAACTTATAGGATCTGAAGTGAACTTAAATTAAGTGACTTGAAGTCCAAAAGAACAGGGCCTTAGTATTTGAGTTTTGTTATTTGGCCTACTTGAAGTTTTTCAAAGTTTTAAGGAAATAATTTCTCATATTTCAAGTCATCGATAAATAGGAAATAATAAGACGGTTTTATAAAATGCACGGCAAGAGCCTTCTTTTTTTGGGGGGCGGCTTGAAGCATGCAGCGAGCAGGAGGTTTTTCATTCACCAGTAATCACAAATCATAATCTCCTCTTTCTAAGACAGCTGCAGCACCCATTCCACTACCTACAAATTCAATAACATTTCATATGAAACTCATAGTAACATCAACAATTGTGAAAATATCTATTCAACGTTTATGTCATTTCGACATCGAATAACAATGATGATGTGGCGGATATAGGGAGGGAAAAGGTGGGTAGGTGCCTCACGTCACCCAAAATATCAGTTATATGTATAAGTTAATATTCTTTATTTGGAAGAGGATTGATAGTGTATAGACCTAGGTTCGACTCCTATAAGACACTATCAATTTACTTATGGTTAAAAATGTGTGCCCTCCCAAACACAAATTCCTACATACACCAGTAATGTCTCCAACGGTGAAACCGCTAAAGAAAATTTCAAAAAAACAGTGAAACTAGTAGAAGACAGATAAGGTCATATGGGCACATATGAAAACAAGGCAGGAGAAGAGACCTATACACATGGAAATAACCCCAAAACGGCAATCCCTTCCTCGACGTTTCATCTCATGCAACAAAGTCGCCACACAACGGGCACCTGAAAAACGTACATCAGTAATTTAGGACTGCCAAATTTTCTCAAAAACACAGTAAGATATTATCGGATTAGTTAGGATTTAGGAAAAGAGAATAATTCAAGATCATAACAAAATATCGTTCACATTAGCAATACTCATATATACTTGTCCTGGAATTGCAGATGTTCGATATAAGTGAAACGTATTTCCATGTTCTACTAAGCGGTTAATTAAGCTACTAAGGAGTATATTTGAGTGATACCTGTAGCACCAAGAGGGTGTCCAAGGGCTAGTGCTCCTCCATTGACGTTAACTTTCTGATCATCCAGGTTCAGTTTCTTACAGCAGTATACATATTGGGATGCAAAGGCCTGCCAAGACAACATGTTACCTAACCTAACTCTGAAGTATCATCTTACAGACGTACAGTAGCGAACCCATGTAGTCATGTAGAAAGGGGTTGTCTGAATGCGTACTAAATGCAAATGCATGTATTTCAGAAGTTATACACATCATATATATCGAGTATGAATTCTGTGTCGAAGGTTTTGAGTTTGAAAACTTATGCATGTTTGTGAACATAAACACTATCCTTGTGCATGCCTTAAGGGATCCTGCAAATAGCAGGGAAGAAGTTGCTCCCGATGACAACAACACAACATTACCCCAGTGCTACAATGGCTCCCGCAAATTGCAGGGTAAGGGGGAGTCGGATGTACGCAAGCTTTAGATAACAACTCAACAAAAAACAACATTATTGTTCCCAATGACCAATAATGAAAATTGTCACGAGCCTGTTAATGCTAGTGGCGTATCTAGGATTTTTTTTATAGGGGATGCAAAATTAGACGCTAAGGAAAATTAACATATAAATAGAGTATTAAGTTGGGTGTCTTTTGAATATTGTAGTCAAAGCTAGTAGGTTTAGAAATCATTAACCTCTAAAAATAGAAAAAAAAATGTACTAATTCAAACAAAACCATACTAAATATTATTAGTGTGCAGTAGAAGTCTCGAAACCTAAACCTCATGAAAGTTATTTGAGTTTCTATCCACTGCACCCAAAGAGGTTAATAGTTCCTATGTTCTTTCTGTACTTATCAATTTTTTTCAGAATTTAGAGGAGATGCAAGCGCACCTGCCGCATCCCCTAGCTACGCCTATGGTTAATGACTTAATGCATATACCTCATTTATTTCAAATAAGTTGATGTCGCCAAGCTTTAGACCAGCAGACTTTACAGCTTCTGGAATTGCAAAAGCTGGACCAATCCCCATTACACCGGGATCCACGCCAACAGCAGCAAAGCTCCTAAATAAGCAATGGATGACAAATTGGAAATACGAGATCATCAGTTCAGACTTTCATTTAAAAACAAAAAAATAGTTGCCAGGTTTCTTTACGCACAGATAGTCAACTTTTGCAGCATTTTAGACAGACCAGTTCACTATCTAATATATCGGTTGATAGATGAACCGTCTCAACCAAAACCTTAAGGTGATGGTTGAGGCCCAACTATTATTAATATTCCTAATACGCTCCCTCACTCGAATGTCCATTGGGCTTGAAGAGTGGTTAGTTTGCCCAGGCCCCCCATACCGTGTGCTGTGTTTCGTGTGCTGTGTTTCCACTTCGTGAATTTTCAAGGGGTTTTGAGGTTGTCAGGATTCGAACCCGTGACCTTCGGTTACACTGGCTGGCTGATACCATGATAGATGAACCGTCTCAACCAAAACCTTAAGATGATGGTTGAGGCCCAACAATTATTAACATTCCTAATATCGGTTTCTCAATTGCACACACTGATGAACATACCCGCATGTCATTGTTGAAATGGGAAGGTATCATAGAATCGGAAAGAGTAATGAATATGTAGGTTAGTACTAGAATACCACAGGTTAACTTAGGTAAAAAAAATACTCCGTAGCAAATATTCAAATGTGTGCTATGTCCATTAGCCGTCACAATTCATAAACAGCGGTCGTACATGTATTTCCATACAGAATTTGGGGTAGGCATCGTAGTTTGTAGGCAAAATTACCTAAACACGCCGAGAATCGGAAGCCTTCTCTTATTTGCTAAGCTTCTTTTCATCAAAAGCACAGCTCCAGCCCCATCACTCACCTGACTAGAATTGCCTATGGAATAAACAAATTTACAATCAATCACATACTTCTTGTCCATAGTTAGATTTACTACAGATCTAATTTCTGACATACCAGCTGTTGAGGTACCATCATTTTTGAAAGCTGGCTTTAGTTTCGCCAAATCCAACATGCTAGTGTTGCTTCGGACGCCATCATCCACTGATACAGTGATATTTTTCTCCTCCCCCGTTTTTGGGTCAACAATCTAGGAAACAAAATAACAAATGAGCAACTGCAACTTGGCGATCAACAACATTACCCGATGCCTTAATGGCTCTCGCTATTCCGCTAATGCCTAATGGCGGTATGAAGGAGGCATACTCCTGAGTTTACTGCATAGGGAGAGTCGAAGTGATTTGCAGACGACCCAAAATATAAATTTTGGCGATAGTAGCTTCTAACGATTTTCTACTTCACAATCAAAAGGAAAACCTAGTTTACTGAGTCATTTTGCTTTAGTTTTGTCATAAACCAAAAGGTTGTATCCACATGATTAGTTGATTACCTTTGTCGAGACAGGAACAATTTCTTCTGTGAATTTTCCTAATGAAATGGCTGCTGCAGCGCGTTTATGAGAGTCCACCTACAATACATCTACGAATGGATTAATACCTTCTGACCAAAGAATGGCATCAAGCTTGAGTAATGAATGGGCTTACAGCAGCCTGGTCTTGTTCTTGCCGTGTCACACCATAACGTTCTGCTACATTCTCTGAAGTTAATCCCATAGGAAGAAGGCAATCTTTTGCTTGAGGAAACTCTTCTACCTGTCACAATGGTGTTAAATAAACAACCACGAAATTTGATGAATGTATATTTTTTTTTAAAAAAAAAATTACTTTCGGGTTGATATGTCGAAGCCTATCAATACGATCAAGTGTCATGGATTCCACACCAGCAGCAATCCCTGTTCCAATGTAAGAAGAAGATTTAAATTTCATGTGGTACTTCACCAGTAAGATATCAGTCTCTTGAAAGGTGTCCCATACTAACATACTGTGAGGCCAGCCCAATTCAACTAAGATTTCCACCCATATGCTCATTAATCCACTCAAAGTAGACTTGAAATAAAGAAATAAAAACCTAAACCATGACATGGCTCTGATAGATGAACCGTCTCAACCAAAACCTTAAGGTTATGGTTGAGGCCCAACTATTATTAATAGTCCTAATACGCTCCCTCACTCAAATGCCCGTGGGGCTTGAAAAGTGGTTAGTTTGCACAGGCTCCCCCATACCGTGTGCTGGGTTTCCATTTCGTGGGTTTTTGAGGGGTTTTGAGGTTGCCGGGATTCGAACCCGTGACCTTCGGTCACACTGGCTCTGATACCATGATAGATGAACCGTCTCAACCAAAACCTTAAGGTTATGGTTGAGGCCCAACTATTATTAATATTCCTAATAGGCTCAATCTCATGATAATCTTTTCATTAAACCATCTCATATGAGATTAGAATTTGTGATGAGCAATATGTCATTTACATGCTCTTAACGAGGAGCTCCTCACAGGATGCCTACTCTGGCATCTTAGAGAGCACAGTCATCAAATGCATCCAATCTAACTCATTCAATATCAAAATAGGCCTTTTTTTTTTAACTCAATAGCCAAATCCTCTAAACCCCCAACAGATCACGAACTGGTTCAAGCGTATTCACACCATGGCAGTTGATCGAAATCTAATGTTTCAGAATTCAGATACTCTAATGAGGTTCTGATATTACTAGTTCATGCCGAATTAGAAGCCCCTATTTTCAACCAAGCCTTCTGGTGCTTCCTACCTTTCTGATAGATATATATACAGTATAATTTCTTTACCTATGTCATAAAATCCTGCCTTTATGTAGGCGGCTATATCAGCAACTGCTTGAAGCCCGGATGAACACTGCCTGTTCACAGTTCTTATCGGCACTGTGTCTGGCAAAAAAAGAGAAGAAACATTCAGGTCCTCCGTATGATGTCATCCCTCAACTGACGACTTAAACTGTTCTATGTACCATTTAATGATAAATCCAATTTTCATTTAACGACACCAACAACAGAACGTAATCCCAAATTAAGTTGGAGATGACTAACATGAATCATCATATTTGAATCGTTAATGGTAAGCAAGACAATAAAAAGGAATAAAGAAAAACTAGAGAAAGGGGAAACGCAAAGGAAAGCACGATAAATAGCTAATGTGCAAATAAAGTTATTACTTCGTAATATACTGTTTCAATCATTTCAGCTTCCCGAACTATCAAGAACAAAGAAAATTAAACTAACTGACCTGGGAAACCAGCATAAAACGCTGCCATCCTGCATTCGATTGCTCTAGCTGAACCCGGGGCTAAAACTGTGCCCACCACAATATCCCCAACCTCGGAAGGATTAATGTTTGTCTTCTCTATCACTGCCTAAAGTTCCGTAAAACTTCAAATCAAAATTCATCCTTCTACATTTAACATCATCAAGTGTTTTGTTTGAGCAAGTGAAATCACCTTTAAGACAGGAGCAAGAAGATCATCAGCTAGTGTGTCCTTGAATCCGCCACGTTTTGCTTTACATATTGCAGTCCGATAAGCGCTGTTTGATAATGAAGTATATGCCAAAAAAAAAATGCTTAAAATATTGAAATAAGTAGAAGCCTCTCAGAATCATAAACATATTACCCAAGAACACCCACATGGACAAAACCAATTGCAATGACAAGTGACTTACGCAACAATCACGACATCATCTCCAGAATCAGTTTTTCTTTCATAAGCTCCACCATCCCCAGCTGAGCACATTAGAGGCTGATTTGCATACCAACCAGAAATTATAAGAAACAAAGTGAGATACAGTCAACCCGTTTGATTGTTACGACAGAGAAACAGGACTAGTACAGCTGTACAGCTACGGTCAGATATCAAATGACAGCTAATTATGTTGTAATACAATCTAAAGGTTGGCAATAAACACATAACTCAACAAACAGAATTGATTCTTGCCATTACAGAACTCTAGGCCAACAATCAGAGAAATCACAGGAAATTAAACAGTTGACTGTAATTTCAAAGCTCTGTGCGCGCATATGAAGGATAAACCAGCACATAAAACCAGTATTATTTCATCTCCCCTCCATGGTTGATGTGGATACTCCTACAATATGCGTGGTAGTTTCACCAGAAGTGTAAAATACTTAATGCAGCAACATAATCAAAATAGGGATAACATCACCCCACTTAGACCTGGCAAAACGACTTGATCCACTTCAAAACTGAAAAAGAACTATCCAGGTATAACTTGAAACTCCCATTGACCTGACCCAACCCGACCCAACCAAACATTGTTGGATCCAATCCAAAATAATCGTCTGAAGCCAATCAAGCAATAATAACCGATCTGAAATGACCCTAATTGAGCCGAAAAGTTTAATTCAATATCACATTGATAAAAAATACATAAATAGTACAATTGATGCCTGTTACCCATTTTCATACCCGTAAATATTATTGAAAAAACCTACATTTTGTAAATGTTTCTATGAAAGTCCATACTCCATAACAAAGGTCGGTTTTGGCTGATTAGGGAAGATCTTTCTTACTGATATCCGGCAAAGAATGTATTTTTTTTTCCTTTTTTGGTGACGAGGGGTTTAATCCCGGGCCCATGCATTTCCGCACCACCACATGGATCATGGAAGACCAGTGGACTAACACCGCTGGGCGCTGGGTTACCAAGAATGTATTTTACTTTGGCTAAAATTGGCTTTCACTACGAGTTTTGAGGAAAACCGGTCCAGACCCGTTGTTGAATTTAACAAGTTTTAGACCCATTGTTAAGAAAGTGTACAAGTTTTTGAAAACCATAAGAGCAACTGCAATAGATGGTTGTCTCCTTAGAAGTTACTACAATAAATTAACTCTACAAAATAGTAACAAAAACCAGAATCATGATTCGAAATGCCCTGAATCAAGCTCGATTACCCTGTCCCTAACATATTGCTTTGCCGAAAAATTACCCAAATGATGTCTATATGTAATTAATACTTCAATAGGTCTTACTTGTCACGGATTATTTGAAACAAACTTGTGACGAGTCAGGTATGATCCATAGAAATATATAAGACAAAAAGTAGGATGCAGGCGAATCTCAAATAATTTGTCTTTATCTTGTTTTATTTGACCCGTCACAAGCTTGTGACGGATATCGATTGTACAAGAATTTGTGTTAATACTTTGCTACTCAAGATTCTTTTACCAATTTCATCTTTATCCATTGTTTATTTCCGAATATTTTTGAAAAATAATTTGATCATCTCCAATTAACCACTTGTCACTTAATAACAAATACCACAATTTCATAAATAGTTCCATTTTGTATAAATATCGAAGATAAACAAATGAGCGGAACGAGTAATTTACTACTCCTAAGTACTCCGTACTACTAAGTAATGAAAATGTGAATTAAATTAAAACATAAAAATAGAAATAGAATGTAAGATTGGATTATGATAATTCATAACAACTTACAAAGATGGTAGAATTAAGAGGTTGAGGAATGAAAGAAGAGGTGGGATTAAGATGTTGCAGAAGCACTTGCTGTCTGTTCATTGCCTTCTCCATGTCTGATGTCTCTCACTTTTTTATTTTTAGCTCTCAATGTTACGTACTAATATTTGGAGTAGTAGGTTTATTATATATATACTTTGGCAGTAGTGATTGTCCTGATTAGAAACACAAATTCCCGTTTGTTACGGACATATCCGTTGCAAACTTGCGACGGGTCAAATATTATCGAATTAGGTAAAAAAATATAAGATATTTAAGATTTTAAATGTTTTTTCTGTACACAAGTGGGAATTTGATCCGTTACAAATTTACGACTATATCCGTTACCGCTTAAAAGAGAGACTTACTAGACTAAAAAATGTGAACAAGTAGAGAAATGATTGGCCACTTTCCCCGTGATTTCACTTGTTTTTGCGTAACGTTTTACGACGGCTTTCCTACAATTTCAGCTAATATTTACTACCAACTTTCCCATATCAGGTCCATGTTCCGCTTCAAGTATCCAATTCTTGGAAATATAAGTCTTTCTTATAACGGGTATATCCGTCGTAAGTTTACGACAGGTCAAGTACACTCATTTATGTTGATAAAATAAAAATAAAAGTGTATAGAAAATCACAAATGTTTTGTCTTTCTCTCCCAAATCGATTTTATTTGACCCGTCACAAATTTACAACGGATATTACTGTCACAAATGAGAATTTGTATGGTTGGAAATATAAGTCTTTCTTCAACTCAAACTCAGATTTCATAAGTTGGACACCTCAACAATTATGTGCATCGGACCAATCCGATAAAGGAACGGTCTTTTAAAAGGAAGAAAGAACAGAAATTAATACATACGAGTTATGTTTTTCTATATTTATTTATTCTCGTAAAATACAAACTACATCACTTTTACAATATACAATACACATTTTCCAACATTGGGATTGTAATTTTTTAGTCTTATGTTGTTCAAGTAGTCAACATTTTATTTACAAAAAATCATCTACATATTTCGACAAAAATGAGGATTTAAATTTATTAATGGATTATTTAAATATGAAGATAACTTTTTTTTACTAGTAATATTAGTAGGGAGGATGTTAAACAAATTATATTTAATTTAGATGCGAATAAATTAAAGGTCCAAATCCATGATTTTTCTACAAAATTCTTTCAAAAATATTGGAATATTATAGGAAATTCTATTAATAAAACCGTTTTTAGCATTTTTCAATTCCGGTAAATTACTAAAACAAATAAATCATATATTCATAACATTTATTTCTAAAATTGATAATCCGAACAACAAATCATTTCCATCCTACTACTCTTTGTTCAATAATTTATAAAATCATTTCAAAAATTCGGGCTAGAGGGATTCTGCATATAAACGAGGTAACTCATTTCGGTAAGTATTTAGGATATCCTTTAATCGACAACGTGACTGAAAATACTTTTGAAAGTATTATTCAATCTTCGTGCACTCAATTATCGAAATGGAAAGTGAATTCCTAATCACATGCAGGTAGAGTGGTAGACTAGTTTTTGGTAAATGCTAACTTGGCTGCAAAGAAAACTTTTCTAATGCAAAGTTTCCTTCTTTTTTATCAACTAGTTTTACACCCGTGTAAATAATGCACGGGTTAATTTTTACAATCTTGAAGTTTAACATATTAGTAGAGTAATATTATTGTTATCCCAAATTCTATAATTAGACGGTCTCGATCACACCATAACACGGTCCACTTTTATAATAAGTTTACTCATTTAATACTAATAAATGAGTTTTGTTTTTATATAAAGGGATCGTCTTCTGTGTGAGACGGTCTCACGTAAGAGTTACTATATTGTTATATATTAAACATGTACGAATATAATTTAGTGCAATTGAATATTCAATAACTTAACAATATTCATATAAAGAATGAAAAGTAAGTTCCACAAAAATTTTAGTAATAGTATTAAACAACGTTTGATATACACTAAAAATAGAAGGAATGACATTAAATGATATTATTGTGAACTTTAATAAATTATAAAGATAAACAGTCATTATGCCAAAAATACGTTCATAAGGTTCATTAAAATTGGTATGAACACCAAAATTAATACATCTACCGTAAACTGTAAACAACCATAGTAAAAAAATAAGCCCAAAATAATTAAAAATCCAAATTTTACGGGTCTCCAATAAGACGTCTTTTTTGGTAAGTTTTGAAGTAAATCTAATACACTTACATAATAGTTATTTGTTTTTCACTCACCAAACTCATGTGAATCCATACAACTCATTATAAGATGTAATTAAATAAAATAAATAGCACATTATCCTACCAAATTTTTACGAATAGACTCATATGCCTCAGTGTCTTACCAGTCACCATCTTTTTTCTATTCCTCCTAATATTCTCATTTATCTATTTGCTCTAACCCTAAAGTATATCAATATTCATCGGCTCTACTAATACTAATACCTCTAGAGTCACCTTCATCCATGCATATCTCTTTGTTCATGTCTACAAATATGCAACTTGTTAATCTCCTTATTTTCAAAATATGGTTTGTTTTATGATCTTATCATTCACTTCATTTTCAATTAAATCCCGAAATCTCAATTGTTTGTTACCATGACTGATTTTTGTGCCACAATGATTTCCTATAAGTTTGGTCGATTTTTCAAGTTCTTCTTAATTTGTTTATATTTGTATGGTTAATTTTTTTTATTTAACTAATTTTTAAAAACATATAAATAAATGCAATAAGTTTTTTTTTTTTTTTTTTTTTTCTATTTTTAGATCTTACCGAGTTAGTAATTCACATAGTCCATTAAATATGTAAAAAAGTATCATCAAAAGCGTATATAATTTCTTGAAAGATACGGTTTTTTATAAATATGTATCTATCGAATTGAATGAAGATTGATTAAATTTTAATTATTTTCGGGCATAAATAAAAGTTCGGATGATTATAATACTATACATTTTAATCTTGAGATATATTTTTTTACTTTGTTAAATATGATCGTTTTTGCTAAGCCAACGAAATTTTGATTTATATTTTCTATGGTTACAAAGATTTTGAAAATTTTACGTTTTATATGAATTTGGAATTGTTGATTTAATAAAATAGTGAATGAATGAAATAATAGACTTAGAATAATTAGATTTAGAATATTAGAATATAAGTAAAGAGGAGAGAAGGTAACTAATTAGAGGAAAGAAGGTGGGGATGAAAGAGGGTAATTAAATTAGTAGCATATCATGAACGTGGGTTTATTTTTTTTTACTCCCTAAAACTCAATAGCCAATCAAAACACTCTAAAATCTATTCCTTTTATAGTAAAGGGATTCGGAATAAATAAGATAAGATTAATAGAGTATTTCTTTGGAATACTATATAATCGTTCTAAACATTTCCCTAATTTGATTGGTTGACATAAAGTTTGTTTACAAAAGTTGATTGGTGGACTAGGAATTAAATCTTCCGAACTAGCTAATAATTAAAGCTCTTCCAATAAAATTTCTATGGAAAATTTTTTTGGGTAAGAAAAGTATATGGGTCAGAGTGATAACTAAAAAAATTCTTTTGCATAAAGTTTGTTTACCCAGTGCGAGCCGAAGGTAGCGGCTGCAGGTTCCCTCGTAAAAAAAAAAAAAAATACTTGAAAAATTATTCATTCTGTGATCACAAGCCTAATCCGTCTCTTATTGACAATGACTAAACTTATAAGTATTTAGGATTGAGGTTAGATGGCACGTAGGTAATGGTAGTAACATTAAATTCTGTCCGATAATTGGGTTTTCTCATATCCTATTACTAGCAATACTAGTTTTAAACCCGTGCAAAATTGCACGGGTATCCTTTAAAAAAAATACTCTGTAGTATATAAATATTATTAACAAAACATAAACGATTTAATTGGGCGGAATTTTAGTATTAATTTTTGTAACTTTGCTGATGAATTTTAGTCATTTGACGAAAAATTCTGACCACGGTCACTTTAAAATCGGAAAAAAAAATTATACTTCTCGTAAGTATACTAAAACTCTTTTTTTATATAGAACTAAGACGTTTGTTATTTTAAACTGTTCAAAAGTTTTCCAAAATTAATTTCTTGGAATTAAAATATTTTGTTCTATAATTTTTTTAGTTCATTTGTAGTTACATTTTAGTATTTTAATTTTTTATTCTTATCAATGGTTGTAATTTATTATTAATATTATTTTAATCAAAATATTGCGATTTCTGAAATAACATTAATATTTTCATACGTACGAAACATAAAACGTAATTATTTACGTACCAACATAAACATAGCGGTTTTTCAGAACTTAAATTCATTTTTTTTGCTGCGGGGCCCACATTTTCTTTGTTTTTTTTTTTAAAAAAACTAAATGTGATGAGGTGGCTTCATGGGGATCTAGGTAGCACCAAAACGGACACGGACACGGACACGGACACGACACGGACACGGGACACGGCATGCCATGAAATTTAGGACACGGGACACGGCATTTAAATTTAATAAAATATACATTTTATAATTATAAATTTTTGATTTTATTTTTGTAAAAGTATTTGATATTAATTTTAATTAAATGAATGTAAAACTTGGCCTTGATAATAAATTTATTTTCATTCCTCATCCGAATCAATATTTTAATTGATCTCTTTCGATAACACATTTCTCATCTCAAGAACATCATTCACCGCAAATGATAACCTGATATCATGGACACGCGACGGACACGGCTCAAATACCATGGACACGCGTCGGACACGTGCCCAAATAAATGTAGAAAGTTAGACACGGCTGTTTAGGTGTTGGACACGTTTCAGCGTGTGTCCGTGGAGTGTCGGTGTCGGACACGGTGTCGGACACGGTACGGCTCATTAGGAGAAGTGTCCGTGCTACCTAGATGGGGATGGGTTAAATGTTTTGCTATTTATATAGATAAGATTGATGCTGATAGTACCCCCGATCCCAATCGTATGGTTAAAGATTTCATAACCCCTGATAAACAGTGAGATCTTTGTAAATTATCAAATTTAGTAAATAACGAAATTGTTAATGTAATATCGGGTTATTTTGGGATCCGCTAAAGTACATTGAGAACCGTAAGGGAGCCCACTAATTCCTGAAAGTAAAGAGTTGACTAGATACGAGACCAAGTAAGAACCGAAAGTAAATAATTGTTATCTATATGCTTCACTGATTAATTAAATTAATTGGATAATCATCAATAATCTTTCTTTTATATAATTTAGATCGATAATGATATAAAAATTAACAAAATCAATAAACCAAAAATTTCAGTATATCAATTTTATCATTATTTAAACTAAAAAAAAAATAACATGTTCATTCTAGTCGCTTGATTAATTTACTTACAAAAAAATAAAAATTTGTTTATAATAGAGCATACCATGAAAAACAATTTGCTTATAAATTATAAAAGACAATTATTGATCTAAAATGAAAAATTCCGAGGAAAAATGAAAACAAAAATATCATATATATTACTAATGCAATAGCCGCATCGATGACATGACATCTTAGTTATCAAACACAATCTTACGTGGCAATTAATGAGAGCCTCATAAAAAATAAAACCATTTTTTAAAAAAATAAAATAAAAAAATTATATTTCATATACCTAACTAAAGATTGCGATTCGCATCGATGACATGACATCTTAGTTATCAAGCACAATCTTACGTGGCAATTAATGAGAGCCTCATAAAAAATAAAATCATTTTTTTTAAAAAAAAATAAAAGAATCATATTTCATATACCTAACTAAAGATTGCGATTGCGAAATAAGTGGGATGGTATATGAAATGAAATCAATTCTAGAATATGAATGAAATATTCTATATTCCATCACTATAAAAGCTGAAGTACAAATTAATAGTAGTAACTAATTGTCTAATACGAGAAGAAATATGACAATTATATTCTTAAACTTTATTAATATGCCTAAAATAATTGACCAAAAGTTAATATGCGAAATCTCCTCCTCAAAATAACACAATTAATTCTTAAAGAAACCTACAAAAATCAGTATAAATTTCATTTCAAACTTTAGCCTCCATCTCAATCACTCATCAAGTAAAGATGAATAAATTCCAATTTCTAAAAGTTTCTAATAATAAAAAAATAATAAAAAGAGATAAATTAAAGTTTAGTTTTGCTTTTATTATGTTGATTTATGATTGACAATGATATTTTATGGCAATAAAATTTGATATTCTCCTTTGTTTATCGATATTATGATATTCAACTTCGTGAGTCTGAGTTTGGTAAGCAGATGAGAGCTATTTGTTGCTACACGCATGTTTTTCACTTCCCATTTTATATCAAGTCTTACTCATCTATGGTTAATAATTCAAAATTAATTACTCCGTAAATCATTATATCTTAGCTATAATCCTATAACTATATATTCATTTAAGTTTTAAAAGTAGTCTCGTGAATTTCACGGGTTTAAACCTAGTTTATTTATAATACAGGAAACAAATTAAAAAAAGTGAAAAAAACAGGGACGGCTTCAATTTTGATAAAAGCAACGTTAAATTAATTAAATATAATATTACCTTTTAAAAATAGGATGACTTAGATATAATTTGTTGTGATCTACAAAACAACGGTTGAAGGAGGAGTCTGAACGCACTATTGTTGTGGAGTGTGGAGAGGAAATAGGACCTTGAAGGAGTATCGGATGAAATTGTATGATTAGGTAGGGATCAATGCACATAAGAATCCCGGAAGAGTCTATAGGCGAGGCTCATGTTTTGGGTTTACGTCAATTAGACTGTTACTTTAACTTGGCTCTATTAGTGAGGTCGTTAATGTATTAATGTAAGTTTGGTTTGTCTATTTTAGTGGATTTGATACCAAATCATTCAAAATTATCAACAACGTTAGTGAATATGAAACATGATAGTGCTTATATTTATCATGTACGATTTGTGAACTTCACTATTTGGACGATACTCATTTTAAAACCAAATATCTAGGGGTATGAGCGACATGAGGAAACTGTGTCTATGAGTATATTTTCTATAAATCTTAGAGGTTAGATGAATGTATCATTTTTATGTCTATGAATTAGACCTGACAAACAGATCGGATCGTGTCGGGTTTGTGTTCGTGTCACGTGTAAACGGGTCACAAAACCTCCAATCCAAACCTGAACCAATTAAATTTCGTGTCGTGTTCGTGTCGATCCACCTAGATAAATGGGTCATGAAGCCTCAACTCTAACCCGTTAATTTCGTGTCGGGTTTTCGTGTCATGTCCATATTTGGAAAATTTAAGTATATTTATGTGATGGAGGATAAAAAAAATTATGATTAATTTAGTTACAGGTCATTCGTGTCGGGTTCGTGTTTAAAGTGCTTAACCCAAACCCGGCCCAGTTAAATATCGTGTCGTGTTCGTGTCGACCCACTTACATAAATGGGTCATTAAGCCTCAACACAAACCCGCTAATTTCATGTCGGGTTCGTGTCGTGTTTTCGTGTCGTGTCATTATTTGTCAGCTCTACTGAATACATGTTTGTATAATTTGTTATTTTGAAATTGTTTCAACCGATCTGACATGGATTGAACAAAACAAACAATTAAAGTATACAACATTAATTTGATCTCCCCAATATAACAAACATCGTCATTTTGGTTTTTATTGTTTAGCCGCACAATTATGGGAGAGTATAATTTGCCTGAGGTATTTAGGTGTATATAGAAGCACAATTTTTTTATTTAAGATGAGTTTGTCCGTCTTAACCTTAAAACGGGTCAAGTAATAAAATAGACTGATAAAACTAAAGGTAGATTCGGGACTATAAAATAATGGATTATTCTACACGGTAACCCCGTATTTTTACAAATTCTACGTGGTAACCCTACTTTTTAGTGAACACACATGTTAACCCTCAACTTTGTTAATATGTATTGCCGTGACTCTTGACTTTTTTTTCCGTCAGATTTGTCCGTTAATTAAGTGACGTAGCCAATTAAATTTTGAGATTTTCTACAAGGTAATCCTCTTCTTTTTTTTAACATTCAAAATAACTCTATTTGTTTTTTAGAAAAGAAATAATTTTAAAAATAATCCCTTATTTACGCAATTTATCATTATTAACAAGTTTTTTAGTCGATTACTCAAAAGAATATCAACCCTTAATATCATCATCTTTTCAAAGTATCATTACCATACATCTAAAAAAATCGGGTTCCAATTAATAAAGAAAACCACTATTAAGCTCAATGTTTACAAATGAGTCTCTACTCCTCAATTTTACCTAACTTTTGTTATGTGGATGCCGAACAATTAAAGTCATTATTGCGTTTACAACATTTTTAGTTTTGGGATATTTGTCGAGGTTTTAAAAACAAAAGTTTTTTAATTAGATTAACGCTATGAACTAAATTTGGGATTGATTATTGTAATACACTAATACTCGATATATAGTATTTTTACTATGGGTGTTGGTTATGGTAATACACTAATACTCGAAAATCAACACCCATTATTAGTGTAAATAGCTGGTTCAAGATAAGTGCTCCAATGGTTAAGCAAATAGCTTGAAATCTTTTTTATTTGCAAACAAGTCCATGGGTAATAATTAGAGATAGTCAAAAAAACCAATTTTCTCATAATAATAATAATCATGATTAAAACAACATATTCCGCAAAATTGCACGAGTTTAAAACGAGTAATGATACGAAAATGAAAATATCCCCGAAAGGCTGGAATCCCCTACATACATTTTTGAGTCCTGAAAAATAGCCCTGACAGATTCTCCATTATACTACCACCTCACTCCCCACGTTCTTAACGTGGACACCTCCCTTTAAACCACCTTCTCATGGCTGCAACAATGGCGGTGCTTCACCTTCCCGTAACTCTTACTTCTTAATTATACGCACAAACATCCTATTTTACTCCCTAAACTACTAATTTAACCTTTGTTCACTTCCTCTGTTGCTTGCTTTAATGGCGGAAGATTCGCACAAGGAGAGAGAAATTTCAACAAGTTCGTCAAGTGATGGCCATGGTGAAATTGCTGGTGCTAGTCTTACCAAAAACAATGGCACCAACTCTCCTGGTAATTAACTGCATACGGCATACTGCTCAGTGCTCAATTTTTGTGCTTTAGTACTGAATTGTTGATAGATTATTGTAGTATTGAATTGTTGTTTTAGTGGAGCTAGATCAGGTTTAATGGCGGAACTAAGGTTTTTAGTTAGTTACGGACTTACTGTAGTGAGAATTTTCAGTAGAACTATTAATGCGATAAAGTAGATTAGGGAAAAAAATCGATTTTTTTTACTAAAGATTTGAACTATCATTGTTAGGGGCGACACGCCCTCTAGCAGCTAGCCTCCTTAGTTCCGCCACCGATTAGGTGGTAACTGTACTTAGGTGCTGATTTTTTGGTGTAATTATTTGAACTTCGGATTTTTTGGGTGTGACCGTTATGTTGATGTTATCGTGAAGTAGCTTATTGAGTTTCGGACAATGCGTTTTTGGTGTGGAGTAGCTGTTAGTCTCTAATTGAGCAGCTTTTCGTCGCCGTTTTGCCAATTTGGTACTTGATTTTAGGTAGTGGTTATACTTAAATGCATGGAGAGAGGGAGAAAGAGAAAATGAGTGTGTGTGAGAAAGAGGGGAATTGAGAGAGCTGCTTTCGCATCGAAGGAGTGATGGTGTTTGAAGCTAGTAGTCCAGTGATAGTAGATGCTTCAAGAATTTAAGAGCTTTAGATAGGGGGTCGCGGTTATACTTCAGATATGCTCATTTTGGTGCCACTCGTTGCATTTTGGGTAATAAAATGAGGGTTTTAAGTGTTATTGGTTAGGGATTGTGTTTGAGTTGAGTCACTTAGCACTAGTTCAGCGGGATAATCAAACCTGCAACTGGATGGAACATTGAAAGCTCCTTACGGTTGCCATTTCTCTCTTTTCATTACCCAATTGAACTTTCAACACATACTCCATATTTTGAAATTTAGTTAGTGAAACTTCCAAAATTTTTGAGGAACTATGGATAAAGAAAAATGAAATTTCTACCATCATGACTGAAATTCAGAAATAAAATCCAAGCAATGAGTTGAGATCGAATATTTACAACTGTTAGACGAACTTTCCTATTGACATAATCTCAAGGAGGCTGAAGTCTTGGAAGTTTTCATCAGAAAGGTTTATCTGTTTACACGGCTATTTTGTTCAACCGGTGATGGGAAATGTTTGAAGTTTTTGGTCGTACAATAAAGATGTCATACTGGATCAACAATACCAGTAGCTGTTATTGATCTCTCGGCCTTCATTTCCTAGATTCCACATACAAGAATCCATTCACTAATATTGCTTGCTGTTTTCTATTTGTCGATGATGATCCCATTTTAATGTGGCCACGTCTGTGTTAGATCAGGTCTGTTATAACTTTGTAAAGATGAGTGGTAATTGAATGGACCAGCTTCGAATGGTTTGTACTTGGACTGATACAGGCATGTAAATCTAACCATAACTTTGCTTAGGTTTAGACAATCAAAACATGAGAATTGAGATGACATTTTCTCAGAATGCCCTCTGCCCGTGCGCTTTGACTGTTTGAGACAGGTTCATTTAGTTAGGCTGGCTGTATTGACACTGTATAATATCCTATAGCTCTTAGTTTAAGCCTAGACAATATAAACACAAAGTGTTTGGCTCATGATATTTTCCTTTTTGGCATTATCACTAGCCTTTATTTACGTTCACAGTGATAGAAACTGTCCTGAGCTAAGAAGTAGTTGCGTAAGTAAAGGCAAAGATGTTTTGATGGCATACATTTCTTATTTCGAAGCTTTAGTATTTATTTACATTGCTTCTGTTTTAAACTTAAATATCTGATGCAGCACTCATTTCGTCCTTTTAATATGCAAAGTCTTAATTTATATTTTTTTATGGTGTGCAACTGATGTAATATTTCTGATATTGGTCGGTGTTTCAGCGGGTATAAGCTTTACGAGGGTGCAGACTTTACCTGCGGAGAAGAGAAGTTTTTCTAATCTAGAGCCTGAGTTGAGCGAATCTAAGCTTGAAAGATCAAAAACCGAAAGGCAAAGAACGTCAAATATACTTGCTTCTGAGGCTGCTCAGATTTTTGACAACAAAATCTCTGTTCAACAGAAGGTAGTGCTTACTACCCTTGATCTTTCTGTCATTCACAATTAACAGTTTTTGGAAACTCTATGAACTACTGACAAACATTATATGTTTGGTCTTCTCCCTATGAAAGTGGACACTGTCTTGTCTTTTATTTTCTTGCTGATAGATGAATCATTTCAACCAAAACCTTAAGGTTATGGTTGAGGCCCAACTATTATTAATATTCCTAATACGCTCCCTCACTCAAATGCCCATTGGGCTTGAAGAGTGGTTAGTTTGCATAGGCTCCCTCATACCGTGTGCTGGGTTCCACTTCTGAGTTTTGAGGGGGTTTGGGGTCGGTAGGATTCGAACCCGTGACCTTCGGTCACACTGGCTCTGATACCATGATAGATGAATCATCTCAACCAAAACCTTAAGGTTATGCTTGAGGCCCAGCTATTATTAATATTCCTAATACTTGCCACTGTTATGTTCCCCATCTTTGCCAGTCTTATTCCCTTTTGATTAGTTTATCGTTACAATTCATAATGGTCCTCCCTTCTCCCCACTCATTTCATTACAATTATACAGGAATATGCGTATCTAAAATCATTGCTTTTCAGATTCCCTGATTTTTTCATAAACGTTAAGCAGTACACAGCTGTGTCTGCATTGTCTATGTTTTTAGGAGGGTGGGGTCGGGTGGGTTGAGGTGGGTTGGGGGAAGAGATGAGAAGTTGGGCAACTTTGTGGGTTTTTTGTAGGGACTAAGTGATTTCACCAGCAAAGAACAAAGTTGTTTTTGATGCATTGCTGATTCTTGGAAATACTGAAAGTGGAACCTGAATTTTACTCAGTTTTATTCTTTGAGGTGTTATTCAAAGCTTTGGAACACCTGAAGACTGAAGTTGTTTCTGCACCAACATTGCATGCTATTGATAATTACTCCCTCTCATTCTTTGGAAAAGCACCCTTTGAAAAATACTACTCCCATATATTCGTTTAAGGGTGCTTTTCCAAAGAATGGGAGGGAGTAACACAAATAGTATATGCGCCATTGATATAAATGTCTTTTTGGTTAATTGCTTATCCTTCCCAATCTGAAATTCTTCTCGGCCTAAAGTTCTATTGATTTTCTTCATTATAAGTAGTTATCAACATGATTTTCTAGTTAATGGAATTTGGTGAAAGTTTGGAAGGAATGTAGATTGGTTATCTACTAGTTTGTTTTGCTTTGGTTCCTGCATTATATTGTGAGTTTTGTGACCTTTGAATGCTTTGCAGCTTAAGTTGCTGAATAGGATTGCCACAGTAAAAGATGATGGTACTGTGGAGTTTGAAGTGCCTGGAGACATTGAACCTCATACTTTCGGCGGTGTGCCTGCAAATTTTTGTCGTGAGTCTGCTGATGAAGAATCTATAGATGATACAGACCTGCAATACATTCCACCACTTCAAATTGTAATGCTGATTGTGGGAACTCGAGGAGATGTGCAGCCTTTCATTGCAATTGGCAAAAAGTTGCAGGTTGCTAATTTACTATTATGTTAATTATTTTTCACTTTCTGTCAACATAATTCTTAGAAATAGATTCTTATGTGACGGAGAATTAAATATTGTCTATTGAATATTAGTTACTAGTGACACTCTAGTTTTTAGCGCCACTCAAGCCATTGATCAATTTCTGTAGCTGTTTGTTCAATTTGATTCCAGAGACTATTTTTATGTAGGATTATGGCCACCGCGTTAGACTGGCAACTCATGCTAATTTCAAAGACTTTGTGCTGACTTCGGGATTGGAGTTCTTTCCTCTAGGTGGTGATCCAAAGATTCTTGCAGAGTGTACGTACTTGAGCTGTTGAACTTCCTACTCTCTGCTAATCACCAGTGTCTGTGTTTATGGTTTGTTTAGCATTTTATTTTATTCTTCTTGTTTCTTCCAAAACGTCATCATGTAATGCGATTCCTTCCATATCATAAATTAATCATATACATTTCATATATTGTGGTATCTCAATAAATGTATAGGCTAGAACAGTCCAGTGGTACTGGTGAAATATACTACTCCCTCCTGTTCATTTTGTTGTTTAAAATTACCCTCACAAGAAATGGGAGGGGAGTAGTTACTATCTCAGAATTTTATTATTGTGCCATTGTGGTGTCCACTATCCATTTTACGTGGTAAATGCTGTCATTTTGAGCACGAAACAATCAAGGAATCTCGGGACCATTGTATTTCAGAATATCAATTGGTTTAGTGCTGCTTTACGTTCTTCGGTTCTGGTACTGAGCTATTATGTGTATTGATTTGCAGTTATAACATACAGGGCCAGCTTTTACATATAGTTTTCTGGTTTTCTGTTATAATTGGGTTCAATGCTGATTTATGGAATAACTTCTGATAATATACATATCTTATCCTCACATTGGTCCCATTAAATAATAAAAATCTTCCCACTGGAGTAATTTAGAGCAACTATAAGCAATTTTGAAGGCAAATTATGTCGTCCTCCATTGCTGTTGGAGGATGAGTGTTTAAAGTTACTGCAGTTATCTCCTTGCCCTTTTCCCATTTTTTGATAAATTATTTATAATCTTACAATTGGCGTGGTTGCCATGCAGATATGGTTAAAAATAAAGGCTTTTTGCCTTCTGGGCCTTCAGAGATACCTACTCAACGCGTTCAGATGAAAGAAATTATTTATTCTCTACCTTCAGCTTGCAGAGATCCTGATGTTGATTCTGGTGTCCCATTCAAAGCAGACGCTATTATTGCCAACCCTCCAGCTTATGGTCAGATATTCTCACCATTTTCTTTCTTATACCTGTCTGTTCCCAGTTCGGCTGCATTTCAGTTTTAATCACCTTTGTTTTTAAAGGCTAGGGACACTTCATATGGTTTCCTGCTTCATGAGCTGAGAGAGTAGTGTGTTTGAACATGACAAGGCATCAGCCATCAGGTGTCTTTGACCCGAGTAAAAAGAAAGAAAAAATTAAGAGACTTGTTAGTTTTCTCCTGTGCTAGGCCAGATCTATGTACAGTTATCAAAGCTTTGATTAGTTTAAAATTTCATAACTGCCGTAACATGTTTCCAAACATTCGGAAGATGCTAGGTATCTACAGATTCTATCAGTGAAGTGTAATATGATCGATTGTATTGTAGCTTTGTATTTTTAATTTCTATTCTTCCATATAAACCCATTTCAAAATTATTTGGTTCCTCTGTGCAAGAGCTTAAGAGCTTCACAATTAGGATTATAGGCATCTTGGGTTCTGTTAACATAATATCAGTAAGATATACTTTGTTATTGTTTCCTGCAGGTTTCTGTCATCACGGGAAACTTGTATGGCAGTGACTCACTAAAAACATCGCTATTAAAGCGGCCTAATTAACATTTACCTACTAATTAAACTAAAGTAGAGTGGAAAATAAGGGTCGAACCCAAGGGAAGGGGAATTTGTAATTGGTTTCCGAATGCAACTAATAAAGTAATCGGAATTAATTCAAAAACAAATACTCCCTCCTAGACACAATCAATTCCCAATTAATTATAGTTACCTTATTACCTTATTGTGAAGATTAATCTTCTAAACCTCCTTAATAGTGGTTAATGACAAGGAAATCACACTTAATCATCAACCCAACTCATTAGTTTCCAAGTAGAAATCACATACATTGGTTTAACTAACAAGAAGATAAAAGCAATAAGATCTAATAAGGGAGATTAGACACAATGAACACAATTAATGCCTAATCATAAGTTACCCCTTTCTTGTTGGTCAAACTAAGAAGAAATCACATTCATTAGCCTAATTTCAAGGTGTTGCATGAATAGATTGCATGGAAATAACACTTAACAACCTAACAACAAGGAATTAAGGAAATTGGCAAGATAAAGTAATAGGGAAATCACACTTATTTATTTTAATCAAACAAGATTTCCAAAATCCAACAACTAATCACAAGGGATTACCAATAATAATAACAATTAGGGAAAGATTAAAGTGTCTTACAACCAAAGTTTACACCTTTTGGATTGGATTAAGAAGGTGGGATAATGGTGATTATCAAAAATTACAACTTTGCTTTTACCAAAATAAGATGTGATGTGATAAATGTCCTAATTTAATCACCTTTTAATATTCTAAACATAAGTGAAAATAACGGGCCTTAAGTAGGTCAAACTAGTAACCAAAACACAAATTTCCCAGAAAAGGCGCACCGCGCACTACGCATTCCTGGGTTGGGAAAGGCGCACCGTGCGCTTTCCTTGCAGGATTCGCTCCTTTGATTTTTTTCTTTCTTCTTCCTTCGGATGGTTTTTTCGTCTATCATTTGTAGCTTGCCTCCTAGCCTTCCTTAGGACTTGATTGGACTCCATGCACCACTTGAAACCGCATCAAAACATTTGTTATAAGACTTATAACGTTGACACTCGAAATTGGTAGAAATGATGTGAATCACGTGAAACTGCTCCCAAGTGTTGCTTTATTTCACTCAATACGTGATAAAAAGATAGTAGAAATGTGAACTTATTAGGCAGCATTGTTCGTTTTGAACTTTGCTCCTCTTTGTCTCATCCGACTTTTTAAATTTTTTCCCTTGTTTGCTGCTCACATTTCATTTGTTCATCATCTTTCTTTTCTTATTTCTCTTCGTTCCTAAGGTTATCTCAATTTTTGCTATTTTCTCTGTTACACCTGTTTTCCTCTATTGCACCCCCCCTTTTTTTCCATAGGTTTTCTATTTTTTCTAGTTGTCTCCCTTTGCTTTGTTTACACTTTGATAATTTGAGGTGATCAGGTGACCTGATCACCTGATCACCTCAAATTACCTATGTACCTGATATGACCTGATCACCTCAAATTACCTAAGGGACAAAGGCTTTCTTGTAATGATTGTTGCTAATATCTATGGTGCCTGACAGCCTGAGGGACTCCTTAAGTCCTTATGTTCTCATTATTAGTCCTTTACATCCTTTTCTTGTTTAGGTTGGTTGTTCTCGTGTTATTTAGTATTACTAAGTATAGTGGATCAGAAATTCAGAATATCTAATTGAACTCTCTGAGTTTCTCTATATTGGAAGTTGTCTATGGTCACTACTTTTTTAGAAAAAAAGTTTAGCGGAAGCAGCCTCTTTATGATTCAAACAGTAATATGGCCATATGGGTACAGTGTTAGTGGAGGAGCTTCATTTAAGGGACTGTTGTGTTAAGCTCCAGCCGATTTTTATGGTTCTCGGGATATCAGGCTGATGAATGACATTTTTCTCAGGTCATACACATGTAGCAGAGGCTCTTAAAATACCGCTGCATATATTTTTCACCATGCCGTGGACGTAAGTCTTGTATTGTTAATATGATGTATTTGCTATATACGTATAGATGCTATTTACCTTCTATGCACTCCAGCTATCCATTAATTCTTTTGGCTTCTCTATATTATTTATTGGAATTTCTAGGCCAACAAGCGAATTTCCACATCCTCTTTCACGTGTCAAGCAACCTGCTGGATACAGAGTGCGTTCTTACATAAGTTTGAAGTTTGAACATTTTGTCTTAGATTTTATTCACTCATTTTTTTTGGTTAGTTTCATCATAGATTTGTATGTCTGCGGCTCTGCGTGCTCATCCTTTTAATAGTCTGTTCTTTTCCTTCTTTGCAGCTTTCTTATCAAATTGTTGACTCCTTGATTTGGCTGGGAATAAGAGATATGATAAATGATGTCAGAAAGAAGAAGTTGAAACTGCGTCCTGTGACATATTTAAGTGGCTCACAAGGCTCAGAGAATGATGTTCCTCATGGCTATATATGGAGCCCTCATCTTGTTCCTAAACCAAAAGGTTAAATTGCTTTTGCTAAAAATGTGGATCTCATACTTCACATAAAATCACACGGAAATATGTCACTGTTCCTAAGTGCTAACAAAAAAGCGTTAGATGATGCTATTATTTTGCTTTGTTCTGTTTTTAGAAGTTTTCTCCGTTCTCTATCATCTTAAATTTTCCATCTATTAGGAGGGTGCCATTTTCTTTAGTTTTAGTCTTTTCTTCTTTCAGCATTGTTTTAGGAAGTATTGATATCAAACTTTCAATGCTGCTGGTCAGAAAGCTTTTTACTTTTACAGTTATTTAGTTAATGATGTTCTACTTCCTACCTTTTTCAGTTAATATCATGACCTATGAGGCTATTTTTTTTGTTGCTATTTGTCAGTACAGATGTTCTGCCTTGGTGGCTCTGATAATCTCTCAATATTTCATGTCTTATCTGTCACTCTGGTTTGTACTCCGTATATAAAGTGCAGGGGATTGAAAAACTCAACCACTCTTATAAATCCTGAGTACTTCCGCAGTCTTTGTTGTTATGAATGAGGATCAATGGTTGTTACTTTTTTTTATGGAATGAATAATTCTTGTTCATCGTAGCTATGTTTTTTTTCAGCTAAACCTTCTTGTTCTTTTAGAGAAAAATTCAATGTGCTTATCTGGCTCTATTGTTTGACCATTTACCTGGCTTTCTTGTTAGTTCTGTTTTGGTAACACATAATATGCTTTTTGCACTATTCCTGTAGATTGGGGACCCAAGGTCGATGTAGTTGGATTTTGCTTTCTTGACCTTGCATCAAACTATGAACCTCCTCAAGAGCTTGTTGCATGGCTTAATGCTGGTCCAAAACCTGTTTATGTTGGTTTTGGTAGCCTGGTAAGCCTATCTCACTAATTATATTTTTGGAATACTTATATTGAATGAGAAGTCCTCCCTGGTCCGTGACTCTGTGCCTCTGTCGTTGTTTAAGACGCCATCCTCTGTCGTTGTTTAAGACGCCATATACATAGTTAGAAAAGCACAAAATTAGAAACAAAGACAGGTTTGGTTTCTATTGAGGTGATAACCTTTTACTCCCTCATATTATTTGGAATTACTTAATTCTCAAAATTCCCCTCACATATTTTGACGAAGCGTAATTTCTAACGCTGCCATCAATTCAGACTTGTCTATATCTAAAGTTTAGCGTATATTCGAAGACCTGAGTAATAGTTAGAAGCCGAGTTGCAAAAGATGATATGAAAGAGAACTCCATTATAAGTTGAGTTGTGAAAGATGATATAAGTTGATTGAATTGTTTATGAAAGTGTACTTTGCCCTCAGATTTGGGTATTCTGTTATTACCCTCTATTAAAGTGTTGTGTCAAAGAATGATCGAGGAAGCTAGGAGCAAGTCTTTATCACATTTATCTAAGAAATGAAAAGGTTCAGCAGCTAGTCATTTGTTTGACTGTACATTTTTCCTGCCCATGTTTGATTTTGGCGGAGAGTGAATTAATGTATAGGGACTTTAGAAGATGGGGTTAAGGACTTAAGGCCTTATGAGTAATGTATTGGTCCAACAAGAATCATAATATTGAAACTCACTGGATGCTATTTTCCAAGTCTGGTTAGGTTCTTGGTTGTGGGTAAAATACCTATTCCAAGGAATCAGCATTGGCTCTCCGTTTGCATGAGTTGGGCCATGTTAAATTTACAGATATGGGGATCACAGTATTTAGTTCAGTATGTTGACAAGTTTTGGGATATGGATTCAGAATCCCGACCTATGTTTCACCAAAACTGTTATGCATCAGGCACCAACGTAGGAATGTGGTAATTTGTATGGATTTAAAATGTGATTATTGACAATCAAACATATGAACCATGTAGCATCAACCCTTCCTAAGGTTCTTTGGCTGTTTTACGTATTTCTTACAAACCATTAACGCTTAATTAAGGTTGGCCGTTTTGATATTATTCAGCCTGTTCAAGAGCCAGAGAAAATGACTCGGATAATTGTTGAAGCACTGGAAAAAACTGGACAGAGGGGAATCATTAACAAGGGCTGGGGTGGTTTGGGTGATTGTAAGTTTCTTTCCCTCTGTTTCCTCAGTTAGCCTTATTTAGGGGGCACTACTGTAAATGTTTCTTTAATGTTGCTGTGTATAATCCTTGTGCTCGTGCTGAGAGTTCTTTTGTCTGTTTTTGTTATGTCGCAAGTGGCTGAGGCTAAGGAATCTATATATCTGTTGGACAACTGTCCTCATGATTGGCTGTTTCCACGTTGTGCTTCTGTGGTAAGCCTTTCAGTACTGTTATCCTCTTTTATGTTTTAATACAGTGTTTCCATTCACACCTATGTTACTCAGACACAACTGACATTGTCGGATTTGGGTGCATTTCGTGATGTCAGACACGGTCAGACAGCTATTGTAAAAGAATTTCATGTTTTTGCCTAAACTAGGATGTTGAAGTAATATGCAGTGTTATTCCAAGCCGTTTTGTGTCAACATGACACGAGTAGCTAAAAGTGAAGTGTTCAAGTAACATGTCTTTGAGAAAAGATTATGCTTTGTTGTATAGCTGATACAAGATTATAGATTTAGAGGGATGCATTTTATGAGTATTTTACTACTATCCATTCTCATAATTTAAGTAGTTTTTTTCAAATAAATTGTTTAGGTTTTTAAATGTCAGCTACAAATCTGATTTTACACGGAAATTCCATCGACTATTTATACCTCTCAAAATTGAATTTGTTGGTTATTTTCTTGTTAACTGCTGAACTCCGTATTACAATTGTGCTAATGTGAGGTGTAAAAACAGATTAGTTTTCTCATCATTGACTTTTTTTTAAAGTTCACCGCTAGATAATTTTACGCCATTTTTGCTTTTCAGGTGCACCATGGTGGTGCTGGGACAACAGCTGCAGGTCTCAAGGCTGCGGTACTGGCTACGCTTTTTCATTTTTGTTGCCATCTTTACAATTTCATGTTTCTGATTTGTTTTGTGTTTCTCCTGTAGTGCCCTACGGCAATTGTTCCATTCTTTGGCGACCAACCTTTTTGGGGAGAACGAGTGCATGCCAGAGGAGTAGGTCCCCCACCTATTCCAATTGATGAGTTCTCACTCAATAAGTTGGTTGATGCGATAAAGTTTATGTTGGATCCCCAGGTATTATAATAACATGTGCTGCATATAGCTTTTGTTTAGTTAACGAGGGTACATATTCCATTTCAGTCTCTGTCCATATGATAGTTCAGTTTTCCTGTCTCAACATGACTGTGTGATGGCGAATGTTTGTGGGACTTCTTAGCCAACGTGCATGTGTTTACAAAAAACACCTGTTCAAAAGCAAATGTGAACAAAGAAAATACTTGTTAGAGGACAAGATATTAACTTATTAAGTGAATTGAGTGAGATTACAGCTATTAGCATGAAACTTTGGTTACATTTGCATGTGTGATTGTGGGATGTACATGCGTGTTTGTATTGAAACTGATTACGTTTTTGAAAGATGCATCATGCGTTGCATATTAGGATCATGATTTATGGCCAATCATGGTCTCTTACCTATACTCCATCATTCATTCACTGATGCAATGATCTTTTAGAGGTTCTTATGTAAATCCTGGTATATGAGTTTGGATAGCATGTCAACATGAAGCTTTTGTATCAAAGTGATTAGGGGTTGGGTAATATAAAGGTTGTCCTAAACTGTCAACATGAGATAAAACAATAAAGAAAGAGAAAAGGGAGAAGGCAATAGAAATAAGCAAGAGGTGGTCGAAATAAGGGTTTTTTGTATATTACCCCATATTATGTCTAAATGTTTACAAATTACCACATGTTATGTTCATCTTTACACATAACCCCCTAGTTTTTAAGTTAAACCTCACCATTAACACCTGATTTTCACACCTAATTTAGGTTTTATTGACGGTTTATTTCATTTATCATCTCGATTATATTTTAGGGGGTGTTTGTTTCGCACATGGGTATGGGTTTAGAATCAAAAATCACACTTGGGCGGTATGGGTGGTATGGGGTCGGAACTCCAGTCCTCATACCTTGTGTTTATTTTAATTGTAAGCGGTATGCATTTGAAACTAAGGTAAAGTTAAAATATGTAATATCCAATACTTCAAATAATAATTTTAACATATAAAATCATGAAAATAAAGATTTAATCAAATAATTATATAAAATGTTTCATGTACCTTATGATATAGTATTTATTTCCACATTTTTGTTTATTATATTTTGATACCCATTCAATTCTATCATAAAGTCACACCTGCCATATTGGTTCATTGAATTGAAAGCAATATCTTATATCAACAATTCAATTTAGGCACTTAGGGTTTGGGGTTTGGGAATTGGGTTTCGGAGAAATAGGGGAATGTTTTTAGGTCAGGCACTTAGGTAGGAGGGACTTATTTCGGTGAGGGTTGACTTGGCGAAGCGTCGACGGACCGACGGTGGCCAGACTAATCCAGATGCAGATTCGAGGAGGGGTTTTTATGGGTGATGGTGGTGGGTTTGTGGGGTGAGTTCAGAGTGCAGTGCACACGATGGTTAAGGGTGAGTTTGCGATGGTTAGGGCAGGGAGTTCGGTGGTAGCGGTGGTTGGGGTTATAGGAAAGAGGTGGGGTGGTGGTTGATGGTTCGTGGAGTGGTGGTTGGGAAAATGCTACGGTTCCACTTGGTACACCACCAATTAAAATTTGACATGTGGAGTAATCTATTTGTATTTATGGAAAGAATTAAGAAGAGGTTTGGTGGACTAAAAAAAATTATGATTGGAAGGAAAGATGAGAGGGGAAATTTTAAGATCCTTATCAATTCTGGTATCATAATAATTAAATATAATATTAACTCTTAATAAAATTTTATCATATTGCTTAAATTTCTACCCTAACAATTACACGGTTACAATGAATTTTTTTTTTTAAAAAATTCATAACTCGCTTTTCATATAAAAAAAGTCATCTATTTTTTTCTAAGTATGTTTGTTTTGTGCTTGGACTTCTTTAATTTAAAATTTTTATCACAATAATTTCGATTTAAATCAAAAGTATCATGATTCATGACGAATACAATGAAGAAGATAAACCTTTATTGGAATAAATTAATTTGAGGAAAGAAAACGTGAAGCAAAAAACAATTTCACAAAACAATTTCTTAATAAAAAATAATATCTTAAACAGTTGAATAATTATGGTGTTTAGGAAAAGTTTTAAAATCGGAATTTGTTTTTGAATTTTAGGTCCCAAATTTTGACAAAATCAAATTTATAAATATTTTATCTCATATTCCGCTATTGCCACATGTCGTTACATTACGCGCGGTGGTGGCGCGATGGTCACGTCGGTGGTGGTGGCGTCGTGGTGGTGGTTTGGTGGTGGCTAGTATGGTGGTAGTCGCAAGTGTGGTGGTAGGTGAAAAAAGTGGTTGAAGGGTAACAAAGGTAATGAACTCTCATACCATAGGGGGTGGGGGTAAGGAATTAGATGGATTCGGGGGTAAGGAAGGGATGAACTCTCATACCATAGGGGCTGGGGGTAAAGAATTAGATGAATTGAGGCGTAAGGAAAGGAGTTTCATTCCCTTTGTTTGTGTCAAACAAAACCAACAAAGGAAATGAGTAACTTTGTTTCCCTTTCCTTTCTTATAGACCCCAACCAAACGTCCCCTACCAAACACCCCCTGAGTGTAAACCGTAGCCTTTTTGGGGGTGGTGGTGGTGTGGTTAATGTGGGTAGGAGGTTGATAATATATAGTAAGGGTTATTTTGGGTATTTCATACCAAGATGATAAATAACATCAGCCGTCAATCTAATGTATAATAGGCGTGGATGGTGAGGTTTAACTTGAAAAGTAGGCGGTTATTTGTAAAGATGAACATAATAGGTGGTAATTTGTAAACATTTAACTAGAAGAAAGACCAAACGATGAAATCTCTTTCAAAAGAGACATAAGCAGAGGTTGAACCTACATAATAGTTTGGATATTCAATACTACGCCATTTTAGTGACAGACTACAGAAAATGATTGGCGAAATTTTAAAACTACGCAAAAAGTAATGAGATTAGCGAGGAGTATTTAACAGAAGGGAAGGTTTTCAAATGTGTTGCAAGTCTAAGCTGAGTTTTATATATACCGATTCAGAGTTATACAGTTTTTGAATGACTTGCATACTTGTGGGTTATAAAGATCATACTGTACTATTTTCCTTTTACATTGTATGATTGGCGAATAAGCAGTTCCAATGGAGCTAAAGACCAATTACTGTTCTTTGGCTCAATGGAAATCTGATTGTACTTGATAAGGAAAATTGCTTACCTATTTATTCCTGCTTCTCAACATTTTGAAGTATCATTTGGTTGAGACATTTTTTATCATTTGTCATCCGGAGTCCGGACAGGATCTTATTGTTTTAAAAAGCCTGCGCATCCGCCTTCCACTAACCCTACCATTTTCTGGAACCTTCGCGCGATGGTGTAATGTTGGCATAATCTTGACCAAAATAACTAGAGATTTTTGTGTTTGATTTTCATTTCAGCAACATTGATGTAGCATTGGTTTTTGGTTCTCTGAATTTCATTGACGAGAAAATACTCTTAAACTTATAAATGCAGGTGAAAGAGCGGGCCCTTGAGCTTTCAAAAGCCATGGAAAATGAAGACGGAGTAACGGGAGCAGTGAAAGCCTTTTTCAAGCAACTTCCTCGCAAAAAGGCCGATCCCGATTCAACACCTGAGCCGTCTGGTTTTTTATCGATAACCCGATGCTTTGGTTGTGCGTGAGTTGCAGGCTGGCAATTGGCAGGTTCGTCCACCGCTTTTTCCTTGTAAGAATGTTTGCTAAAACCATTTCTTGAAGAGGGAGTAAAGGCTTAAGATTGTACTATTTTGTACTATTTTGTACTATTTTGTACTGAGCTTACAACTTTTCATGCCTTCGTATATGTTTGTTCATTCTTTTTAGCTAAGGACAATGTGAATCTTTTGCTTTTTGTGGTTTTGTTGTATAGCAATTAGGCATTACTGGTGACATAATACACAACTCGCGACTTCAATATAATTGATCTTTTTAAGCTTTAAATTTTGCCAAGTCTTGTACAGGCTTATGGATCTTGTAAACTAGATTACTTGTAAGTACTTCTTTGTTTTTATTACGATGAAATAAAGTAAAATGACTTAGTTTGCTGGTTGCGAGTCTTTGTATTGTAAAGTAGTTGGCATTTGACGTAATTCTCGACACAATTTTCATTTTAGGTCACGGCAACAGTTCTGCGTTGCCAATACAAGGGTCATGTTGTGTATATCCAATCTTACTGCCTCATACTTTGTGGAACTCCTTAGGCATTGGGTAAGAATGTCTTACTGTTTTGCAAGCAAGAACGAGCAGTGCGACATACGAAGCACAAGGATCTTTTTCCAGATTCGCGAGTCCTAAAAGTTCTCCAGTTTGAGTTCCAGGGGTGTTTGATGTAAATGTGAATTATATGTTTGATTGTTTCCCAGTTACCAGATGTACAATGTTGTGTGCACTGTTGTTCATGGGTGTCAAATTGCAGCATTGGACGGATTACAGGATCGCCGTAACATTCTCCGATTGATCTAGCGTTGGCTGTACACTGACGGTATGGCCAAACTTTGTCAATTTCGACTCGTTTCATAATTACATGATGGACAAATGTCAGCATGACTAGTTACTCCCTCCTATTCAGTCTATTCTTCCCTTTCTTTTTACACAAAAATTAAGAAAATGAATTTGGACCATACAAATCAACCTATTCCACCTGAAATTGAATTTGAGCCACAAAAAACTTACCAAACAAGGAAAGAGGAAGAAAACGTGATTATCACGAATAAGGAAAGAGGGAAGAATATGTTGAATAGAAGAGAGTATAACATAGACAAATCGGCTGGTTTACCAAGAATCTGATGAAAACACCACGACAGTCGACAGCCAAATAATTAAATCATAAAGGATTGACCGGGACGGAGGGAGCACCGCGTCGTTTCGGACACAATCTCAATTTGAGAAGGGAGCAAAATGTATGGAGAAGGAAGTATCCAAGAAGGAAAGCACAAGTTGAGCAATACTTGTATCTCAAGTCTGAAGTAGTTGTTGATGATGCATAATTTTTGGGTGCAGAAACCCAGTTGCATGCATGGTCACGCCTTAACAGTAATAAATACAGAAAGAGATTAGAGATAATAATGTGATAGAAGTACTACTTTTAAGGTACTCCAACCTTTCTAGATTGGTCTTGTGAGATCACTTTCTCAGATAATCTTACACAACTCTTTCCCAAATTGCTACTTCTTTGACTTCTTTCATTGCTTTTGTCTTCATCTATTGGGAATTGTTTTTGTCTTCCGCTATTAATGTATTGCAGTCAATCCTCTTGTACCATCCGGCCATCCCTACTTATGCTCGCCCTAAGACCATCCCCAAGCAAGGTCGCCAAGGAGGTCGCGACCTTGTTGGGTCACCGTAATTACGTAATTAAGACACTAATTTTGGTGACCTTGTATTAATTTTGGTGACCTTGAAATTTTCAGGGTCAATTTGTGACCCCGAAATGGGTTGGTGACCTTCTTGGTGACCTTTGGTGACCTTTGACGTGTCACAATATTATTGGCTTATTATATTATTTGGTGGGGTAGAGAATGTAATTAATGATTGAAAATGTTGGAAAATGGAAAATGAGTGGAAAATAATTGGGTTGATGCCACTAGGTCGTGACCTTCTGCTTGGGAGGGTGAAGGTGGGTTAAAAGTGGGTCACGATAATTAAGGTGAGATTAAGAGTAAAAATGTTGGTGACCTGATTAGCGCGACCTTCTGCTTGGGGATGGTCTAAGTATCACCCAAACGTCCACAAATACGAACATGTGATACGATATTTCATAAAATTTAGGACGACCAACTGTATCGTAAAACCAATGGTGTAACTATACAACAACGATCGTATACAAGATTCTAAACCCTAAACCCTAACGAGCAATTGTATCGTCTGAATGAATATAGTGTATATAAGTTAGACCACGCTAATGGTCGCCAACGTTTTAGCTATTAATCTCACCTTAATTATCTTGACCTACCTTCAATTCACTTTCACCCTCTCAAGCAGAAGGTCACGACCTACGGGCATCAACCCAATCATTTTCCACTCATTTCTAACATTTTTAATCATTAATTACATTTTCTACCCCATCAAATAATAAAATAAGCCAATAATACTTTGACATATCATAGGTCACCTAGAAGGTCACCGACTCATTTTGGGGTCACAAATTGACTACGAAAACTTCAAGGTCACCAAAATTAATACAAAGTCACCAAAATTAGTGTTTTAATTACGTAATTAAGGTGCGACCTTGTTTAGGGATGGTCGGCCTTGAAGTTGAAGGGAGCATTGGAAACGAAAGGTAATGTTGGGAGTAAAAGAAAGACATGGGAATTAAGATGAAAGGAAGTGGGTAGCAGTAATGAGTAATGGTGACCTGCAAAATGGAAGAGAGTGAGATAATAAGTACAGAAAAACAGATAAAACATGTCAGAGTTGAGACAGACGAAATAAAAATACATTTCCCAAGTCAAGTTTGATAAACTGGACTGTATATATTACAGAAACAGCATCACCATGTCATGCTTTCCACCAATCAAAATCCCTTGTTTTTGTGTTTGTGTTAGTGTTTGAGTCTTAATTGAGTGTCTCAAGTCTGAACCATACACAAATCACTGCTCAACGTCTGTACTTATCTCTTCTGTACTTGTGTTTCCTAAGCCCATACATGCATCCCCTTCTTCTGCAACTTCACTATAATAATATCATCACAAATTCTCGTTTAAAATCCGTCACAAGCTTGCGACGACGGAGATAAAACAAAAGCTAAGTGTATTGGGAGTAACATTCTATTTTGTTTTATTTACCAATTTGGTTAGTATTTAACACATGGCAAACTTGTGACAGTATCCGTCGCAAACTGTAATATCATATACCACTATCATCATTATACGGAGTATATACTTATTTATTTATTTATTATTATTATTATTATTATTATTATTATTATTATTAATTCAATCTATTCCCTTTATAAACTCAACTCCACTCCTCAGTTTTCAGCACCAAATCAACCCACTTCAACTTGCATAATTGCATTGCATCGCTACTTTGCTGCTGCTGCTACTACTACTAGTTATTAAAAAGGTTCTTACTCTCTCTTTCTCTCTTTTGTCTATTCTACTCTTGAAGTTTTACATTCATAATTTCATTTATTCGGTGGTGGAGCTAAGGAGCTTGCAAGGGCCCTCGCACCGTGCTAAATAATCAAATGTTTATATGTTTTAGTTCAACTTTTCAAACTGTTTTCAAGTTTATCTTATAAAATTATTCGTACCGTTTTAAAAAATCTTGGCCCCTAACTAAAAATCCTGGTTCTAAACTTCTAACCACTACACTTCATAATATTTTCTCTGTTTTTCATCGATCATCATGTCTTCAAGGCGTTAACTATACTCGTAAGTCTTGTTGAATACTCCGTTTGATTCAAAATTAGTTAAATGTATTATAATTATAATTATGTGGTTTGATCATTTTGTAAATGGGTCAAATAGGAATTATGGACTATGGGCTAATCTAATGTGTTTTGGGTTATGTCGGTTTTAAGTTTCCTATAAAGGAAGTAGTATGTAAATGAATGTTTTATATAATCAGTAAGAAGTAAAAAAAACTTTCCTCTGTTGGTTTTCAATAAGTCTACTAATAGAATTATAGTTCAATGGGTAGTGGTGGAGCTAAAGAGCTAGTAGGGACACTCGTCTTCGCTGACGTTTGAAATTTTCAACATTTTTAGTTTAAACCTTCGAATTTTTTCAAGGCCACCTTACAATATTACCAGTTCAATTTCGCTGAAAATTTTCACCGCGCTGATCTCAAATCCTGACTCTGCCAGTGCTCATGAGCACCATCCATTATTCCTCTTGATGATATTCGGAAAATTTATTTATATTCTTTTTTGTTGTTAATGTAGTGATGGAAAAACAAGGACAGCCAGCCAACAATTTGCAAGACAATGCACAAATATTTCCTTGTCTATTTTGTTCAAGGAAGTTCTATAGCTCACAAGCATTAGGAGGCCATCAAAATGCTCACAAAAAGGAAAGAATTGCAGCAAGAAAAGCCAAAAGAGCATCCGAATTCTCTCTTTATAAAGCTTTCTCGTCGTCCCAAATCGTTCCGCCGCTTCTTTTCACCGGCAACCACCACCACAACCACCATATGGGCATCCTATGTAACTCGCAACCACAACCACAACCAATGTACATTGCTAGCCATGCTGCCAACATAGCTCAATTTCCAAATAGTACTCAGTTATGTGACCCTTTTGGGCCTGGTGGGCCGGCCCATTTTCAAAATATGGTTCACTACAATGGATATGGTGGGCCCTACAGTCCATATTCATCTTATTGTATGGAAGATCATGGGCTAACTAAGCTAAATTGGGAAAGAAGGTTGGGGAATCTTGGGCCCAATCATGCATCTTCAGGCCCAATAGTTCACAAGGAGAGGGAAAAGAAGATTGATTTGTCCTTGCACTTGTAGATTTAGAGTTAAAAAAATATTTAGTCATTCTAGTTTCTAGGGCATAGTTTAAAATTAAAATCGTATAAGTTCTTATTTAAGATCGTTGTATGACCTGTTTTTTTGAAACTAAACCATCTTCTATATGATGATGATAATGTTGGTAATTGAAATGAGTTTGTTTCATGATTGAGACAGACATATTTCGATTTTAAATAAGACGTCGTGTGTGAACAAAATATAAAATTTTGACATAAGGAAAAATATACCTTTGTTGAATTTGAAATATGGGACATTATAGCTTTTTTGTAATAGCTCGATCTATAATTTAGAATTTCAGATAGATGAACAATAAAAAGAACCCTTGTTCAAAAAAATTCGATTTCTAATGAGAAATATTGTTGTATTCGGTAAATCTCATATGTAATAAAAGAACGTATACACAATTTTACTTAATTCAACACATTTTACCTTATTTTTCCATCACTATCCTTTATTAAAAATTAAAAGTAAAAAAATAAAACAAAATTCCCAACCTCATCACGTACCCCGCCAAACAAAATCAAATCATAAAAACGCCAAATGTTGGAATTAAATAGCAAGTGAATGCTCGAAATCGTCATTCTCGTTGACAATTATATACTGAATTTCGAGAACAGACATAAATCACAAAATTAGGGTTATGATTGGTGTAAAAGGAACCTCAAATTAGTATTGTTTGATGCGTTTTTCCTTCTTGATGTCTATGCAAATTGATTCTCGCTCGTTCTTATTTGATGCATTTTTCCCTCCTCGATGAAGATATCAATCGGTTCCCTTCAACCATTATCGAATCAAATATTGGTGAGAGAGAGGTTTGTTGTGACTCTTGTAAAGAGAGAATTAGTAAGTGTTTAACTAAGTTGATGATAATTAGAGATTTCTTTTTATTGGGTTGTAGATAAAAAATTAGTAGATTATTTATTACGTGGACTTGTTGTACCATGCTTTTGTCCGCCAATTTAAGATCTTCTTTGTGGAAAAATTATTACATCTTAGTAATGATATTTGGGGGGAAATATATAAAATATAAGGGTACAGTGTGAAATCTGAAAATTTGTATTTACAAATGATGAATATTAAATTAATCTTCTCTATTGTCACTTTGTCACGTCATCAAAATTTAACGTCTATTTAACTGTCGTTATATTAGGAATATCATGAATGCAAAAATAAAAACTCAAGAGTACCATATACATATTCTTAAAAATAAAGATATCATGAGAAATCTGATAAAATTAAAAAAATAGGATGAGAAATATTAAAAAACATTAACCAAAATTGGTACGACAAGATGACGACCATGACGTCAAAGGCCATAATTGCGGAGGAAAACTGTGTCTTTGGAGTTTGGTTGATGACGAACAAGAAATAGCGCGTACCTATGTAAAATAATGAGTGTAAAAAGTCTTTAATTAAGCTGTCGTATTCTCATCTCACTTAATTACTTATAATTGGAGCGTTTATTATCGTAAATCGACCATATAACCGTGTAAACCAACAACATTTTTATTTTAACAAATATAATCCTATTATTATCCATGTGATAATGAGTGATCATAATGATTAGAGATCTATTATCATGTTACTATAATATAATATATACGAAGTATGTCTTTGACAAATGACAAAATTTTTGGTGTTTCTATTCTTGTTATAACCATTCCGGCCTGCTTCCATGTGCTTTTGCATCATCAGTCATCGCCTATACATTTATCCATGCATACATACACATTAACACATACATGCTTTTCTAGTGGGGATTGCTATATCACGCCCCCTGTTTTACTTGTCACGCCCCCTATTTTTATATTTATTTCCATTTTGCTCTTGCGATTTCTTTTTCGGTTATGGATTCCTGACGTTTGTTACGGATAATTTATGAGACGGTTTTTGATACGGTTAATTGTAACATGATTTTCGGTGACGGTTTTTACGGTTAAATGTTGTGACGGTTTTTATAATAAACAATTATAATCGGTTTTTAGGAATAATAAACAATTTGTGAGACGGTTTTTATAACAAACAATTGTAATCGGTTTTTAGAAATAATAAACAATTTTTGAGACAGTTTTTATAATAAACAATTATAATCAGTTTTACGAATAATAAACAATTTTTGAGACGGTTTTTATAATAAACAATTATAATCGGTTTTTATGAATAATAAACAATTTTTGAGACGGTTTTTATAATAAACAATTGTAATCGGTTTTTACGAATAATAAACAATTTTTGAGACCGTTTTTTTAATAAACAATTTTTTAGACGGTTTTTACACGAAAATTGCTTGTCTTGTGGATTACATGACACGGCCATGGCCATGTCATGTGGATTACATGACACGGCCATGGCCTTGTCGTGTGATCCACATGACACCGCCATGGCCATGTCGTGTGATCCACACGACACAGCCATGGCCATGTCGTGTGATCCACACGACATGGCCATGGTTGTGTCGCGTGGATCACACGACATGGCCATGGCTGTGTCATGTAATCCACAAGACAAGCAATTTTCGTGTAAAAACCGTCTAAAAAATTGTTTATTAAAAAAACGGTCTCAAAAATTGTTTATTATTCGTAAAAACCGATTACAATTGTTTATTATAAAAACCGTCTCAAAAATTGTTTATTATTCCTAAAAACCGATTACAATTGTTTATTATAAAAACCGTCTCAAAAATTGTTATTATTCCTAAAACCGATTACAATTGTTTATTATAAAAACCGTCACAACATTTAACCGTAAAACCGTCACCGAAAATCATGTTACAATTAACCGTGTCAAAAACCGTCTAATAAATTATCCATAAAAAACGTAAGAAATCCATCACCGAAATACAAGTCGCAAGGGCAAAATGGGAATAAATATAAAAACAGGGGGCGTAACGAGTAAAACAGGGGGCGTGATATAGCAATTTTGTTTCTAATACGGGTTTTCTTTTCTGTGAATTTTAAGTTCAGACAATAACTGTGGTCGGATTGACCGCAATAACAAGTGTACTTCCCTTTATTTGACAGAGAGGTACACAAATTATTGAAAGCTTCAACCCGAGACAAATGTAAGCAATTTTCAGAAAAAGCTGTTAAAAGAGTTTGGGGTTGGGATGAGTTATTACAAGGCATATTATGCTAAGGAAAATGCTTTAAAAATGATGTATGGGGAAGCAGATGAACAATATAAAATGTTTTAAGAAAAAAAAAACCAAGTTATCGTCGAAAATGGCCCGAGTCTTATTTTTGGTATGTTTTAGAAAAAAACTGTAAGGTAGTTTTTAACAAAAAAAAAAAAAATAAGCTAGTTGTTCACAAATGGACATAAATATAAGATAATTTCTCAAAAAAAAACCCTTAAATTAAATTTTAAATCAACAAAATATATTCTTCTTTGAAAGACAAACTTAACTAATATATGTAGGGCTGCACAAAAAGAGACCCGGTCGGGTTACTTAACTAATATATGTAGGGCTGCACAAAAAGAGACCCGGACCGGAAAACCCGACCGACCCGGACCGTTCGGTCCGGTCCGGTCCGGACCGGATACATACCGGTCCGGTCTACGGGTCCTCAAAAATATGGTGGCCGGTCTTCGGTCCGGTCCGGTCCACATAAGAAAAAAAATCAATTTACTTTGTAAAATAGTACCGGTCCGGTCCAAACCCGGAAAAAACCGGACCCAAAGGGTGTCGATCCGGTCCGGTCCGCGGTCTTGGGAATGGTGAGTAACCGGTCCACGGGTTTGTCCGGTCCGGTCCGGTCCGGTTTTGGACCGGTGAACACCCCTAAATATACGTACTAAGATAGTAAGATGTGACACTCGTTCGTTATTAGGTTTCTTGCAACTCGGTCATCCAAATATTTTTGTTTTTTGGCAGATGAATACATATAGCTACTACTATAAAGCAGATTTAGCCATATTATATGTTCTGTAATTTTTGTTTCTATCTGGATAACTAAAACTAAGACCATGAAAATAGGAACAAAGATTCCTAATTTTCATTACGACCCTTAAGTCATCCAAATATAATAAACAATTGTCATTACATTTTCTATTTTTCTTTTTTACCAAAAGCGAATGTGAACATTGAAAAATAAATTGAATTTACATCCATATATTTACAAGTTGACATGCACATCGTTCGTGAATTGCACGAAAGTCAAACAATAAAGTCAAACATTATGTCAAAAAATTGATTTACAGTGATTCAGTGAGTCTGCTAATAAATAATCAACAAAGGCAAATGAAGGTCAAAGTAAAGGTGTATTTAACGGGTATACCTGTGATAAGCTTACGACGAATTAAGTATTATCATTTGAGAAGATAAAACAAAAATAAAAGCGCTTAAAAAATAACAGATGATTTATCTTTATCTATTAAAATAGATATTATTCGATCGGTCACAAATTTGAAAAGAATATTGTCATCACTGACGATTTGTGTTGCACAATTCCTTGTCCCACATTACCTGAATTACCTCCCCTTGATTGACGGTTAATTGCATGCACATTAACTCATCCTTCCTAGACTTGCTAGCAACTAATTCCCACCAGGCACCAACCCAAATAAATAGGTTCACAACTACTAGAATGGTAGAATCTCCCTAAATTTTGAGGATGTCAAACATTAACCTTTAATAACCTAATTTCAAATGTTCATAATTTATGATTTTTTAATTAACTTAATTACCTTAAATCCCTTGTTAAAATGAGTTGATCAACAATATATGTAGTAAACTAGACTATACAATTAATTATTTGAGCTCCGTTATACAAAAAATGGTTTTAAAAAATTATAATGAAACTCAAGAATAATATATATAAGCTCAACTAGATTTAAATTTTGAGATGAAAAAAATTCAATTAAATATAAATTGAAAATTATAAAAGCTTGAAGAAAAATACACATAAAGTCGGTTAGATTTGTTATAATTGTATAATGCTCTTATACAACGGGCCGTGTATTAATATTTGTGCAATACATGTAAATAATGCATATTCAATTTATACATGAAACCGTTCTAATTATCCTGTAATCTGTTATTTACCAAACAACCTTTTTTAATCTGCTAATTAAATCTAATAGTCAAAGCTGCTATTAAGATCTACTAACCGTATTATGCTAACGTTATCTATTATTATGAATCTGCTTATGCCGTTTGCTAAATAAGACCTATTTATTTGAAATAGCCAATAACTCTAGATCCTTTTTTCATTTGTTTTAATAAATGGATAGTTTATTTCTTCAATCTATTACACACATAAGATGTTATCATTATTTCTAAACAAAACGGTATTATTTGTTCTATTTATGTATTCTTTCTATGACAAAAACATATAACAACAATACGATCTATTACAATCGTTAAATTAATTTGTTAAAGACTTAACACACGAAATTGGTGCTGTCACACAGTTATAGTCTTACGTATTAAAAGTCTTATATTAGTTAAGATTATGGTAATATCAACAATCATGTAACTAATATTTATATAAAATCCAATATTTTCTGTAATTTATAATCAAATTCACGCATTATATTACCCTTTGATAGTTTTAAATACCCAATGCTTTTTTGTTTTACGTTTTTTTTATTTTTGCGAAATCTCACCGTTACATGCGTGTTGTTACCCATTAATGGTTGATTGCCTAATCTGGGCCAAGTCATTTTTTCAATAAAGCAGTTTGAATTGAACTTTTAAACAAAATGCTCTTAATTGAAGCTCGAACTGAACCCCCTAAGAATTTCACTATTATTTACTCCGTAATTAGCTACTAGACATCAATTTGGTCGGGTTCTTATTAGGATATTAGGCTCATTAGGTTACGATTAGCTGTGACGACTATCGTCCAGGATTTAGAGCACGGTCATCTATTATACCCCTCCGATCCAAACAAAAGTTAAGGGTTGCTTTATCACAGTTGTCAAGGCACGTTTTGCAACGTGAATATCTTTAGTGTTACACATTATTAAAAATTATAAAAATTTGATATTTTTATAACATTCATGACGATAAATCAAACAAGATCCCAAATGAGTACATTTTCTCTTATAGATTAACGGTAATATCAAAAATTACCTAAGATGATAAATAGTGCCAAAAAGCAACCGTTACCTTTGTCTGGATCGGAGGGAGTATATGTCTATCTATTCTTATGAGTTCAACCCAACTAAATCAATAATATACTCTTCCCTTAACGTAATCTCTCCCATTTATATTCTTAACAGTGGTAATTTTTAAGTCTTAACAATAGTAATGACAATTGTTGCACCAACTTTAACACTTGGCTCTACTTAATTAGAAGGTAGGATTAGGTCATTTAACGTCAACGTTTTAAATTTATTTTCATATCATATCATAACGAACTAGTCCCTTCATCTCATTTCAATACTACTACTACTACTTTTTCAGATTTATTGGTACAAACTACTCATATTTCTTTGTCTTTGATGACTTCAAAACACAACAAAATAAGTTTGAAAATAAATAATTTAGTTGGTGTTTGGCCTAACTTTTTAAGGTATTTTTGAACTTAAAAACACCTTTTTGGCCAAACACATTATTTATTTAAAGTTAAAAATAATTTCTCAAAAAACTCAAATACTCCTCTTTTTGCCCATAAAAATAGAAGCAACAATTTAGTGTTTCTATTCATGAAAACTACTTTTAAAAAATTAAGTTCTAAAAATAAAAACTCATTTTTAACAATCTAGGTCAAACATGCTCAAAGAGCTTATTTTACCAAAACTTTAGCTACTTAACTTTTTTTGCAAGTGTTTGTTAAGCAGTTTATTTGACCAAATAAGTTATTTGAAATAAAAATGTTATCTCAGATAGCATTTGAGAAATCAAGTAACTCAAATGAGATATCTTCCATTTTTTATCCCTTTAATGTATAATATTAAATAATTATTATATCGTTTTACGTCATTTTACCAAAATCAGCCATGTTTGCAATTTTGCATGCAGCTAATTTGTCCAAATACAATTTTATAATTACCTTATTAGTTCCTAATTTTCAATTAGCTTATCAAGTTTTAGTTATTTTTTAAAATTTTCAGCTACTTTTTTTAACTAATTTTACCAAACATGACCTTACCACTAACTTTTTGTAAATTTTTTTTGTTGATTTTAATAAAAGTTAGCGTTTTATAATAATAATAATAATAATAATAATAATAATAATAATAATAATAATAATAATAATAGCAAGAGCAAGAGCAAGAGCAAGAGCAAGAGCAATAATTAAGTTAAATTAAGTTAATTTAAGTTTGGATCTTATTATAAGTTTGTTTCAGATTTTATAAGTTTAGTTTAGTTCAAATCTTAAAAGTTCAGTTCAATTCAGTTCATATCCTATAAATTCAGTTAAGCCCTGTTCAGTTCAGATGCTATAAATTCAGTTAAGTTCGGTTCAAATTCTGTGCTATATATTTAGTTCAATTCAAATCAAATCCGTTTTATTTCGAAAGAAGAGGGGCAACGATATTTTTGATATTGTACTCGTGTTAATTAGGGAGCAACGCAACGGGTATGGTGTGTTGTTATTAGGATGAAGGAGTAAGACAAGGCAGAAATTGAGACGAACACTACTAACAATCTAACATATGATTTGTCATCATCTACTCTAATTTGCATGGAGATCTTAAATGGAGTAGTAGTATACGCAAAAGTTGATGCCCGGCTTTGAGGATAGCAAAATCCAAAAACCACAAGTCAACAATAACACTCCATCTGATTTGTCATCTACTCTTTATTTGCATGTACTCGTTTAATTAACGATTAGTATTACGGAAGACGGATATTATTCGTCACAAGTTGAAAACGGATAGTATCCTTTCACAATAATGTAAGTGGAAAGATAAGTGGAAGAAAATTGAGCATTTTTATGGGTCATGCTACTTACATTTTTTACATTGTGCACTATCCGTCTTTAATTTGTGACGAATAGTGTCTGTTTTTAATGAAAATTTGTGTTTAATTAATTAAGAAATCACCATTTCAAAAGCCTTCACCAAAATCTGGACAATGCATGATATGCTCGTCCATTTGGATATTTTTGACCTTATATACTTGTATAGCTACACCAGGCACTCAAATTCCATTCAAAATCATAGAAAATGTCAACGCATATTAACAAGTGAAATCATAGCCGAAAATCAGAAAAATTCGAAATTAACTATTTTTTCTTCAAATAAGTTTATTGGGTCGCAGGTGGACTGAGAATCGAATCCCAAATTCATAGTTAGGATAATAGTGCGTTTATCATTTGAGTCAACTCTTATTAAAACAAACCAAAAATAAAGATTTTATACGAGTATTTTCCAACAAAAACGAATATCTAGTGAATAATAGGGCTGGTCAAGAGTGCGGGTCAGCATTGGCAACCCGGACCCGACCCGCCACTGAACCCGGATCTAACCCGCCCGTCTCACGGGGGTCCAAACCCAACCCGGCCCGTCTGTGAACTAACCGGGTCCGGGTCCAATTTCTGGAGCCCGGCCCGAAAGATAACCTGTATGTGTAACCCGTAAACCCGCCCGCCAACCGGCCTGTTGACCCGACCTGTGCACCCGATCCGTGGACCTGGCCCGTGTACAGACTAAGTAGCTTATCGAATTTATACCGTTCTGAACCCGACCCGCTCCAAACCCGCCCCAACCCGCCCCCGGGCGGGTCCGGGTTACACTTTCCAAAAACCGAGCCCAACCCGTCCCGGACCCACCCTGAATAATAGAGAATCTCGATAGTACCATTTGACCTAAAAAAATAGAGAAACTTTTGCTAAAATGGTGCCCAAAACCAAAGTATCTACCAAATTGGTGCTCATTTCAAAGTATTTACCAAAAATGGTTCCACGTCACCATTTTTGGTTTTTCCTTTTTTTTTTTAAATTTTTAAAACACGTCGCAGTCCCAGACTGCGACCAGATGAAGGGGAAAAATTCAGAAACTGTCAAATTGAGCAGGGATTTTCAGAATTTATGAAAGCATCTGGTCGCAGTCTGGGATTGCGACCAGATGAAGGGCATAAATTTTGTAAAAACACAAATTGGGCAGTGACTTGAGAATAGGATTCCTTCATCTGGTCGCAGTCCCAGACTGCGACCGGTTACGTACTACCCTTTCAAAACCGGGTTTCCCCCTTCCCCTTCCTCATTCCACCTAAATTCTAAAAAAATCCCCAAATCACACTCAAACCCTAACTTTTCGCCTATTCAATTTGTAGCTTATTTCCGCCCAAATCCTTCCATTTTCACTTCAATTAACACTCTAAGGTAACAATCTACACTTTCTTTTATATAAATTGTAATTATTTCAATTAGAAATTGATTAATTTGTGAAATTTTAGTTTATGTCATTTTGCATTTTAGGCTTTAATTTGGTTTTAGTTGTTGAATTTTTAGGTTGTATTTAGTCATTTGGTTGATTAATTTAGTTAATTTGTTATCAATAGGCATAATGGAGAAGACTAACTATCCTTTGTGTTGTTACTCTAATGGTGAAATATTGGTTGAGGGAGAGAACATTAGCTATAAGGATGGGGATCAATTTTTTGTGTTTGTTGGTAGCAATGACACATTTGATGAGTTGACTTCTTTAATTTGTGATGAATTAGAGGTTGATTGTAGTCAATTTGGTTTGAAAATTAAGATGAAGTATCCTAGTGCGAAAGGGTATAAGTTGATATCTTTAGCTAATGATCGTGCTTTGAGGGCGTTGTGGTCTAGTGTGTATCATTCAAATGCGGGTTCTATGGATTTATATATTGAGTTGATACCCATCCAACAACCTAGTCCAATACCTTCCAACATGGGAAGTAACCTTAGTTTTTCGAACATATTGGGTCAAGTGATGAGAGGAGAGAATCCCATGCTATCTTCAATACCTTCCTCCATTGAGAACAATGTTGATCAATATGAATTTGATGTAAATGTGGATGCCATGGAATGGAACAAAACTAGTGCCTAACACTAACTTGAAGAGAGGTGGAGGGAGACCTAAGGCATCTAGGATTCATAATGAAATGGATTCACGTTCCACGGTTACATGTAGCCTGTGTGGTGTTGAGGGTCATAACAAGCGAGGTTGTCCATCAAAAGCAACTTCTTCAAGTGCTTCTAATTTGAACTTTGCAACAATGTGATTTTCCTATTATGTAATTTTACTTATCTTATAGTTATTTTACTTATCTTATGTAATTTTCCTATTAATCGGATTAAGTTTGAATAGTTTAGTTATGTACTCGGTTGTAGTTCCTTTTGAACAATGTTAGTTATGTACTCGGTTGTAGTCCCTTTTGAACAATTTTCGTTGTTTTAATTTAAGGCTACTAGTTTACTTATGTTCTTATTTGGCATTATACAGATACTTTGTTGTGGGTTGTCTCTATTTTGCAGGTCAAATGGATCCTGGACCTTATGATGACAGCATTTTACATCTCCAAAATTCACATAGGAGTACTGCAATATGGGAAGGAGAGGTAAAATTCCAACGATTGTTTGTCATTTAGTACACAATTTGCCAACATTACTAATATTAGATGTCACTTGTTCTTAAAGGAATGTGGCACATTGATGTGTCGGAGTCACTTGAAAGCTCTTCTAAGCTTCAGGGTTCCCGATCCCGTTCAGAACTACGTAAGCGGAACCCAATTTGCCGGAATAGCTAGACTCCGTTTTGTGCCAACAGATAGCGACTTGATCACGGCATTAGTTGAGAGGTGGAGGGAAGAAACCCACACCTTTCACTTGCCATTCGGGGAAGCGACCATTACCCTTCAAGATGTCCAAGTTTTATTTGGACTAAAGGTGACCGGGAGACCTGTAACGGGTAGTAGTGAACACCCTTGGGCATACATGTGTGAACAACTGCTAGGTGCTAGACCATCAAATGTAGCACTTAAGGGTTCCAAGCTTAAACTTGTATGGCTACATGACAATTTTCAGCAGCTACCACAAAATGCGAGTGAGGCCACTTTGCATCAGTATGTGAGAGCTTATCTACTTTATTTGATTGGGGCAGTAATGTTTCCGGACAAAACCGGAAACCGAGTGAGCACACTATACCTTCCCTTGTTGGCGGATTTGGGGAGATTGGATGAAATAAGTTGGGGAAGTGGAGTTCTTGCATGCCTATACCGAAACATGTGTAGGGCAAGCAAGAAAGGGGTTTTCCAAATGGCCGGTCCGGTACTTTTGCTGCAACTTTGGAGTTGGGAGAGGATCTCGATAGCCCGTCCGGTTATTAGGAGGTCAACCATCCCAATGGAAGAGGGTGTGGACTACCCACTCGGTTCACAAATGCAAGTTGGTGTTGATCCTTTGGGATGTAGATGGCTTAGGGTAGCCCGATATTATAAGGATCATCGCCTAGGTTTAAATGTCCTAAGAGACTTGTTCGATACAATGGTTGAGTTGCAGTTTGTTTGGGTACCCTACACTCAAACAATACTCAATTATTTGCCACAAAGATGCACGGAAAATCAAGAGGAGTGGTATGTTATCGCTCCTCTAATTTGTTTCGAGATGATTGAGTGGCATTTACCAAACCGTGTTATGCGCCAATTTGGGTGGGACCAACCTATTCCTGAATTGTGCAACACCTGTCCCGAGTTGCATGCTTCTAATCGCCAAGGAGATACTACGGCGAACTATGCAATCGAGTTTGCTCCTTACATAACCCAATGGCGAAACCGAATGCGCAAGACCGTTCAACCGGGTACTCCATACTCAGGGATTATGAGTCGGGATGCAGAATATTACGAGTGGTACAACGCTATCACACGTCTCCGTATTGCCCCACCACGTGCAAATATAAATCGAGATTATGCGGATCATCACTACTACTACCCTACCGCCACCGATTACCAAACCCTCGTAAGTATTCTAACAATGTTTTATTAGATTGTTATTTATTTATCAACTATTACTATTCTAACAATGTTTTATTTTCAAAATGTAGACGGAAATGGGCGTAAACAACTACAACGCCACGAATGACCTCATCAACAACTACCCTGAGAACGCTCCTTTGGGTATGTATCAAGTTCTCGAGAGGGTTCGCAACATGTCACTTGAAGCTTTGCGAAACACGAACCAAGGTCACCTCGTGCATTATCAAGAACCGGAAGAACCGACTCCTCCATCACCACCAAGATACGACTTCCGACATCTCGATCATCGTATTCAAGGCCAAGAAGGTGAAGCGGGTGCGTCCACATCACAAGCACGAAAGAAGGGAAAGAGTCGAAGGCAAGATTAGTGGATTGTCGCTTAGTTGTTTTGTTATTGTTAATTTCAAACATTAGGAAGTAACGAATCTTTAGTTGTTTTGTTACAATTTATGCATCTTTAATGAAATGAGGTTGGATTCCAAAATCATGTTGTTGTTTGTCTGCTGTGGGTGATTTAAAATGCAGGGACATGAAAAACGAATGAATCGAAAGAAGGAATGAATGGAAAACATGTCCATGGTTAGAAATCTTTCTGATTTTTTTCCAAGCCACCCTTCATCTGGTCGCTGTCCCAGACTGCGACCAGATGCATACTAAAAATTTGCCCTTCATCTGGTCGCTGTCCCAGACTGCGACCAGATGAACCTCCATCTTCTGTAACTCTCTGCCCAATTTGTGTTTTTACAAAATTTATGCCCTTCATCTGGTCGCAATCCCAGACTGCGACCAGATGCTTTCCCAAATTCTCAAAATCCCTGCTCAATTTGACAGTTTCTGAATTTTTCCCCTTCATCTGGTCGCAGTCTGGGACTGCGACGTGTTTTAAAAATTTTAAAAAAAAAAGGAAAAACCAAAAATGGTGACGTGGAACCATTTTTGGTAAATACTTTGAAACGAGCACCAATTTGATAGATAGTTTCGTTTTGGGCACCATTTTAGCAAAAGTTTCAAAAATAGACGTAGGAAGGATAAGAAGAGGGATTAAGGCGTAATGGCGGAATAATGATAATTGGAAAGAAAGAATAGACGGCAAAGGGGTGGAAAATGGAAGCGCATTGAATACACAATGGTCACATGCGATGCTTGTGTTAGCGATGACAAACAAGGCCCATGCCATACAATTCCAGTCGACATTACTACGTACTCTTAAACCGTTCTCATGATCTCTCACCTATTCTTCTTATTCTTTTCATTCTTTAAACTATCTAATGTGTGGCCCTAATTCTCTTCTGCCTGCCTAATCATATTTCAACCTTCTTAATTCTTATCATCTCTACCCCTCTTCTAATTATTTCCACTTTTTTGGAAATATATCGTTTTGGTTATCTATCCCCGCCAAATTTGTGTATTTTAGCACATGCTTAAGATTAATGCAAAAATTTTAATGGGATGGTTTCTAAATAGCGTTACCGATATTTTTCATGTTAGCTCTCCCATTATATTAGGCTCCGTTTGGTAGTGCAATTCAGGAAGTGTATGACAAATAGCTTATTTGATCCAACAAGCTATCTGAAATAAAATGCTACATAAGTTAGCATTTTAAATTTCAGCTACTTGATTCTAGGTTATATTACTTTTTTTTTTTTACCCTTCAATCTATAATATAGTAAATAATTATTATATATTTTTATGTCATTTTACAAAAATAAGCTACCTTTTCAGTTAGTTTGCCAAACAGTTTTTTATACAATCAGTTCGCTTATCAACTCCTAATTTTCAGCTAACTTTTCAGATTTTAGCCACCTTACCTTTTTCAGGTTTTAGGTAGTTTTCCAACTCGTTTTACCAAAACAGAACCTTGAATTGGTAAGAGACGATTTTTCAGAAAACTTATATTCCTAACATATTCCTAATTATTTTATATGATATATTATAATACCCATACTAATATCTTTCCTAATATGATAAATATAAGGGTACAAGGTTAACTCGAAAATTACAACTAAAAATTACTGTAGATATAAAAGAATATAAAATTTTAATTCTCAAACAAATACAAGCGCTTATGCTAATCTCCTAACTCGATTCCTTTGAATCCGCAGTGAATGTATATGATCTGATGAAGAATGATGCAACGAAGACATGAAAATGCGCATAAAGGCGTGAAGCACTAAGACACCATACATGATACATATATACGTAGGATCCATTGGCACCATTGCATGGCCACTTGAAGAACGTGAGATCTGGAAGAGGCAAAGATACACCCACTCTCTAATCATCAATTATCCTTCAATAACAAGCCCTAAAATTGATTATAAGAACGTTAATGATAATTTCACATATTCTCGTTTTTAAATGATCATCTTAAATTTAAAACGAGTTAAAAATTATATGACTTATATAAATAAGTTTCCTTTTTTCCGACTTTTGTCACCTTGCGCTTTATCCTTGGTTTTTGGTCTGTTGAGTGTTGATTGTAGTGATTGTTCTACGTGGTGTAGGAGAACCATCTCCACTGTTTATAGGCCTTTGCGACTTATTTTTCCATTTAAATCTCTACGCTCTTGTGGCGTAGGTCCACCTCGTTCTTGCTTCACGACTTCTCAACCGATTAAGTTTCTTAGGAGTATTGTTAGTTGGCCTGATGATTTAGGTGAAGATGCTTATGATCACACCATTGCTCTTTATCATCAAGTCGCGGATACCATATGGAAATGGCTACTTAGTTGTTCTTTATTAGGCATCTATTTATCTATGTTATTTTTTATTTGATTTTACATTGTCGTGTTACAATATTACAAATAGGACTATACATGCAGATATATATGAGAGGATCGTACATCTAATACAAATCTAATTGAGCTTATATGCAAATTCTGTTGAGTTTTTAAGAATTTTTTTTCTTACACTATAATATTTTAGTGTTAAAATTGAAATTTTTGGGTTTTATATGTGTTATTTTTGAGTTTCAATATAATGATTTGATTTATAATTTTTTTTTTATTAAGACGCTCAGATTATTTTTAATAAAGCTCGTAAAATATATGCATAAGTTTAAATTATTTGTTATAAAACTCAAAATTAATACTACCAATTGTATACATCAATCTATCTCTATAAAAGCAATAACTTTTAACTCACTCTCATTGGCTCCTTAAAATAAGGAAAAAAGAAGACCCACTAACTTTTACAATGAATTAATTTGCCTCTCACCTAAATTCAATTTAATTTTTATTTTTCCTTATTACTCATTCCATGATTGATTGTAGTATTAATTTCTTTATGATTAATAACTAATTTCGAAATCAATTTCCTTATTCCATATCTATATTATGTAAAATTAGTAATAATAATGTTATATGATTTACATATAAAATACGATATGATCAAATTATTGTTAATCGAAAATATAAATAACGGTATATAACGGTCTAATAAAATACGATATATAACGGTCCAATATACATCAAATGATTACATTTCGCCATTGTCATAATAAAATTCAAATTTCGAACGTTAAAAAACAGCAATCCAGAATGTAAATATGTAAACGAGAAATTACATACAAGAAAATTATTTACAGTAAAAAAAATAATTACATTATATTTCCCAATCAAATCAAATACAAATTAGGATACCAGACAAGGTAAAATACGATATATAACGGTCCAATATACTTCGAAATGATTACATTTCGCCAATGTCGTAATAAAATTCAAATTTCAATCTAAAAATCCTCTATATTGGAAAAAATATGAAACGGTAAAAAAAAACTGTATGTTGGAAAATATACGAAACGGTTGCAGATGCTCCTTAGTCCATAACAAAATATATCTTATTAAAATCAAAGTGACTTCCGTTTATTAATCATGACTGGGTTGCATATTAATACTAATACTAATATACTAACAAAATAAACTCGAAAAATCTAGAATTAATATTCCCTATCAAAATTAAAAACAGGACCGGATTACTCATTATTAAATGCACGTAAATCCTAAACTATTTTAATAATCATAAAGCACATTAATTATTGCATATTCTGAATGTTACTCTTAATAATATTATGTTTATTAATAAGGATCGGGTTGCATATTTATGATAATGGAAAATTTAACAAATATAATCCCAACTATCACTCTTCTTCTCAAAATAATCTCAACTATCTATATTCCCGCAATAATCTTAACTTTCGTAACACCCTTCTCAAAATAATCACAACTATTAATATTCTCGCAATAATCATAACTTTTCTTAAGACTTACCAGTCACACTACACTATCTTGAGAAGGGTAGTATGGAAGTTGAGATTATTGCGGGAATATTGATAGTTGAGATTATTTTGAGAAAAAGAGTGATAGTTATGATTATATTTGTTAAATTTTCTTATGATAATACTAATAAAATAAACTCGAAATAAACTGAAAATCAGCATGAAAAATCAGCACTGCAAATTTCAATCAAAATAACGGAAAGTCTTTTTGTTGAATTTAATTTCAATTTAACTAAAAATCTGGAATTCTAAATAACTAAATTATTTCACTTCAAAAAAAATCTGGAAATCTAATAAATAACATAAATCCCTTTACTATTAAACCAATAACTTTTAAATGGCTGTTATTGGTCGATCAAAATTAAGAAGAGAAAAAATTTTAATTAGAGTAGCATCCATCATGTTCTTTATGCACAATTAACTACGTTCCCTCAACTTTTCATCAATTTATTCTCTTCGCTACCTACATTAATTAAATAAGTTACAACTTATAATCACACAAAGAACTATGAAATCTTTCAAAGTCCTAACTTCAATTTCAACTGTAAAAATTAAATATTTGATGATCAAATAAGTTAACTATTTTTACATAAATTAAAAGCATAAATTAAATATAATAATAATAATATGATTGAGACGTCTATACTTTACATAGAGTATCTTCCAAGATTTAAGAAGTTTTTAATATTAGTTTAACATGCAGCAATTAAAATGATTAAATTGACAGACGATGAGTATGAAACGGGAACAAAAAATGAATACCAAATATAACAATAATAATAATAATAATAATATATAGATTGGAAATTAAAGTATTCAAATACGGAAAATCAACAAATTAAAATTGTTGAGAGATGAAAATCATCAAAAAAATGTAACTCCATCTTAAATGTTCATAAAAAAATAGTTTGGGTTTATTACGATGGTTAGGAACTTAGAATTCAAATCGTAAGTATAATTTTAAAATCTATATATATCTTTATCGACTACGGTTCGTCTTAAGTTTAAAATCATATAGCTGTGATATTAAAATAATATTTTATTGATATATTTACCTTTTTATTATTTTTTTCAATTTAATAAAATTAAACCCGTGCATTATTTGCCCGGGCGTAAAACTAGTATGGTTTTAAGTGTCATTCTACTCTAATACTGTATAGTACTTCCTCCATTCATATCCAACCTACATATATTCCTTTTTCATCCATTCATATCCACTCTATCACTTTCCTAAAAAAGAAAACAAAATGACTAAACTACCCTTATGGAAACCATTTATTTACATAAAATGTCACTCCATGACCCACCTATAACCCACCATCACACATTTAAATTAATAAAAAAATATCTTACACACTTCCAAATGTACCTTTAATAGTTTTTTAATATCTTTCTTAATATTTGTGCAAAAAACATATATGCGTTTTGGATATGAACGGAGGAAGTATAAAATTATATCGTTCGATAGAAAAATGACTTATATAAATAAGATGAAAACAGAGAGCAATTGAAATTTGAAGGCAGATGAAGCGGAAGAAGCGGTGGTAGAGGATGATGGTGACAGAAGTGATTGTCATTGGATAGCAAGGATATAATAATATTTATTTGTTGACACCTGTCTATTCTCCAACATGATGTACGGTATATCTACCGTTTGATGATTATTGTGATTATCAACATATTTTAATTTTAAAGAAAGTCCCTCGTATTATGCTGATTTGGTTGTGTTCCCACCACCATGTGAGTCGCCGTCGCGTCAATTACGGTTCTAAATTAATGACATTCTACATTTCTACTCTATAGTCTATATATCCAAACTAACAAACGTATTATGCTTTACTTCATCTTCTACATTTCAACTATAAGTTTTACTTAAGACGATATTATCCGTCCTAATTTTATAGCGAGACAAATACTATCAAATGGGATAATAAAGTCAATTTTTTTGTCAATTTAGGTGGTTAAGTTAGTTTTCTCCTCAATAATTATTAAAAGTAATAATTAAGCTAATCTCATCCAAATCAATTTTTTTTAGAAAAATTGTGAATAGATTTATTTGTTTGTAATTAATTTTGCCACAAAATTCAATGCAGGTACCATTAATAAATAAACGATTAATGCAAAAACTATTAAAATAAAGTTTTTTTTGAAAAAATATCTATCTTATAATCAAGTTCATCAATTTAGATGTATGTTTAAATATATGTAGATTCTGGTATCGTTTACTTATATTGCATTCAATTCAATTTCGATTTTGATTTAAATTGAATCCTGTTTCAAAATTATCAAGGTTACTCATATCAAATATTCGCTCAATTACCAATTCAAATATTTTCAATCAAATTTACGACATTGAATTTTATTTTGTCATAACACTAGAGTATCTAACTTAATTTATACTCACCCAAATTAAATAACCCGTATTTCACAAATATGGTTGTTAATTTTCAATTAATCTCCCTTAATAATGTACTACTCCATATGTTTAAGCTTAGACGGGTCAAGTACATACTACTCATACATACAAGATTTATAGAGAAATGTGCAAATGGTATAACACTTGTTCGGTCTAGATAGTGTGGTCTTAAATGAAATGTTGTAGTTAATTTAAACGGTTTTTCTAACGTGTGCACTAAGGGTACGGGTTAATAAATCGAATATGGAAAGATTCATAATATATTTTAATGATATTATGATAAATTCAAGTATAAACTTAATTTTACTATAATTAGTGAGAATATCTTATGAATCTTTGCGTATTCGATTTATTTATGTGTGTATTTATGATACATGGTAGAAAAATCGAATTTAAAAAGTAATATTAGTTGAAAAATCTATCCCTATAAAAGGAATAGCATTTAAAGGATGTTGATTGGCTCATAAAATTTAGTGAGTTGAAAAAACAAACCTCCAAACCAAAACTCACGTTGATACCAACATTTATTTACTCTCTTTCCTACTTTCACTATTTACTCTCTTCCCTATTTTTAATATTTATTCTCATGTTTTCATTCTATATATAATACATTTATACGATATATATAAAATAAAATTTCATAAAATCAAATCCGACACTTTTTTTTAAAGAAGATACAGGTACAAGGCAGTAGCATGTGTATAAATCTCCAATTAATGAAAAAAAGTTCAATATTATTAATAAATAAGTAAAATAATGATTTCAACCATTAAAAAAAATTGAAAATTATTTTTTCAGTACTTTAATCTATGCATAAAATAATGAGAATTTAGTACTAGAAAAACATTGAAAGTATAAATCATTTCGTAATAAGTAAAAAAAAGTACTAAAAAATAATTTTAAAAGAGTGCATGAACGATTATATTTATAACATAATAATTGAAAAATAATAATACTTCAAACTAAAAATATGCTAACATACTGGAAATATACAACATGCAACATTTAAAAAATAGGCTAAAAATTCATAAGTAAAAAATTTTAGAAAGTAAGAACATCGAAATAATTTGTAACAAATTTAATATAATGAAAAAATAGTGAAAATAAATGACTGTGATAATAATATTGTCAGTGGATCTAGAAAGTTAAAGCGGAAAACTGTTATAGACTTAAAATAGTATAAAATATAATACACAAAACGCATCATCATATTTTACTAAAATGAAAATATACTATTAAGAATGAAAAAAATAGACTGATTACTTTGCGATAAAAGTTGTTCAAGAAACATGCAAAAACAAGTTGTAAAGCTTGAATTGGAACCTAGAGGTAATTTTATTTTTATCAAAGGCAAGGTGACAGATAATAGAGTTATTCTAGGGCAAGAGAAAAGAGTGATCAATGATATGCTAGGTTTTTTTTTTTTTTTTTTTTTTTCTTTTTTGTGACGAGGGAACCCGCAGCCGTTACCTTCGGTGCGCACTGGGTAAACCCGCGGGTATATGTAATAGCCTGCAAACCGCATACACCAGGTAAACCACCCGAGGGTGACAGGCTCGAAGTCTATTTAGGCATGGACTCGGGCCAAGAATGCTCCACAAGATTTTGCTCTTGGGAGGCTTGAACCCGGGTCTCCTGGGAATTTCACCCAGGTTTTAACCACTAGACTCCACCCTTGCGGGCATGATATGCTAGGTTTTGTGAGTGAAAGAATTTCATGTTTTATACGAAGGTTTTATAAGTACATGGGATAACCCCAATAGCAGGAAACCCAATTAAAATTGATAAAAAAAAATATTTTATTTTGTTAATCTAGATAATTTGCATATTTAAATGAGCTTATTTAAATGAGTTAATATGAATCCAATTTGAATCCATGTATTTTGCTGAATATGACCTCATTAGAAACGCGTTAACATGAATTAATATTAATAAGAAGTCTCAAGACCTTATTTTAAATGAATTAATATTAATCCATGCATTTTGTTCACTCATAGGCCGCAATTGTTATATTTGATGCCCAGTAGCTAGGTAATTCTAACAAATGTTCAACATTCAATTTTATTAATCTAACAAATTCATGATTCCCAAGACAAGCATAGCAAGAACCGCAAATAATAAGAAGTTCATCAGAAGATTATTCACTAATCACTTTACTATCACTTTACTATAAAAGCTACTTCCTCCATTTTTTTAGTTTTCATCCCATTTCTTTTTACACAACTATTAAGAAAATTAATTACACAATGAAAAAATAATGGTTGATTTGCATGTGGGCCAAATTAAACAATTAAAAGAGATTAAAAAATGAAAAGCAATGACAAATATTGTAAATACACAAGTGGGACAAGGACTATATAGTCAATTAGATGGTCAAAAAAGAAAAGATGAGAAATGGTAAGAAAAGAAATAATTTATCAAAAAAGGGAAATAGGAAGAAAATAGAAAAATGGAGGAAGTATAACATTTCAAGGCTTCCTATTGGATATTGGAAATGAGCGGGAGAAGGACCCACATTTTTACTGAAAATATTGAATTACTTTATCTTCTCATCTTAACATCTAATTTCCCTCTCTTATCTGTTTCATCATTTAAGCATATTTCAAAATTCATTTTCGTATATTATATGTTTATATGATTATGTTATGCTTGTGGTTATATGTGATTATATTATATGATACGATGATGATGATTATAATAATATAAAAGAAGCCTAAATATTCAAATTCAGAATTTTATCTGCAAAAAAATTTAATAGTCATCAAAACAAAAACAGAAATTAAAAAAATCACGATTTCAATTATTTATCATAAACAGAATAAAAAGTTAACAATAATAATAACACCAAATTTATGAAATTTACTACGAACCCATAAATTCTAATTACCAAATCTATATACATTTTTTAACAAACGGAAAGATGACTACATTCTTTTGCAAAAATAAAAAGGAGAATAATAATTAACTTTACATGAATTCGTAGAAATATACTATTTTGGAGATTTTAAAAATAAAAAATAAAAATAAAACAACAATTAACCTTCATGTTATAATTCGCTAATGAACAAAATACAAAAAATATTTTTAGCATAATTATTATTATTGATAAAATTTATGTGAAAAAGTCTGTAAGTACTAATATAACATAAAATTGATCAAGTAATATTATATCTCTTACATATACTTCTAACTTTTTCTGAATATTTTGTGATTTTAGGGAAATTCTATAATTTGCTTATCTGAGCGAATTACTAAAGAATTATACCGAATTGATACAAAAGCGAATTGCAAATTTGTTCGCTTGAATCAATTTGGAATTCAGAGGAGTTGAGTAAATTTGGTATCCTTATCAATAACTATATCACGTTATTTGTGTAGATTTAATCTCACAATTTTCGTCTTTTAAGCGTCTTTTATTACGACCCGTGCATTTTTTGCACGGGAATAAAACTACTTAATTGAAAAAGTAACGTATAAAAAATTAGAAAAATAGAAGAAGCAGGATTGAGGAGTTATCAACTGTCAAAAGAGGCAGTTAACTGATAAAACTAAAAGAGAGTGAAATGAGGGTGGTGATTGGTCCTTTTACGAATTTAACCCAACCTCCACTTTTTTATATCCATTGTTTTTCCCTACTTATTAATTTCAACTATTCTCCCATTTCTCTCACTTCAATTTCCCTATAAAACCCCGCCTACCTTCGCCATTTTCTTCGATTCTTTAACTCTCTCTTTTCCCATTTCAACACACACTCACACACATTCACAATTTACATTAATGGCGGAAATTTCGTGTAAACGTTTCGCGCTTTTCACATTCTTCACTTTCGTCATTTTTCTTGGTTTCGTTAATGCCAGATTACAACATAATCAAGACTACATTAACTCTAGGTACTACTATACCAGTAATCGCAACGATCCAACGGTCTTATTTGAGAATTTTTGATATTTGAATTTTAAATTGCTTTGCTAAGTAATTATTCAAATGTATTTGGAAGATTAAACGACATTGTTTTTGTGTGTGTATAGGATTGAAGAGCAACTGAAGAGCTTGAAGAACTCATCAATGGCGGATAGGTTAGTTACAATTTGTGTTTAATCTCAGCCGTTAGATGTGAAATTCCGAGAATCTAAATCGTTACATAACTGAAGAAAATCGTTAAGTTAGTTTCCTTGGTTGATCCACTTTATCGTCATGCCAAAAGCTCAGATTCCAATGTTGCTTTGTCCTTTTCTTTAATTGACCTTATTACCCTTTGCCTTTTGAGCTATGGACCTCAATACATCTTCCTAGGATGGAGGTCATCTCTGTCATTTCACGACTTCATTTGTAATATTTTATTCATCTTACTGGTCAATTTTAAATAATTTTTCAAAATACTTTCTCCCTCCGAGTCGGAGGATTGGTTTCTTTGTTTTTTTAGATCCCACAATACACCCTGCTCCACATTGAGTTGATTTTGGACCACAAAAAGTTACTAAAAAGGGAAAGATGAACTATCACTAAACTCGTATCAAAAGAGAAACAAGAACCTACACCCCGATTTGGAGGGAATATATATATACACACTGATGATTTAAATTTAATCGAGTAAGTTTAATTTTGTATTTCGTCCGCTACAATTTTTGTCATGGTTTGCTATACTAATGTGCCCAAATTAGATACCTAGTAGTCTCGATCAACCTACATTGATTGATGAATATTATTACTAGTACTCGACAAAAGTTTAAGTATATTAAACGAATTTTAATGTCGCTCGTTTAATACCTTTAAGGTGATGTTTGCCAACTATACAACATTTTGTTAAAAATAGTATTCTAGTTGGATATTTAGGAAAGGAAATTTATTTGATGATAGCAACCTTTATCCACAAAAAACTTGTACAAGTATAATTTTTTCGCAAAATAACTTTTTTTTATAATCTGTACAGGGTTAAGGAGGTTAAAGCGAGAAATAATGAAGCCGTAGCCGGAGAACCACATGAGATTGCTTCCATGGTTCAAGTGTAAGTTTTATGTGTTCGACCAGTTATTTACGTTTAATTAAAGTATTTCTTATTAATAAATAATAAAATAGTGTATATTAATAAATATACTTTGTGATCCATTAAATGGGCAGGATAACAATTTATACCAATATCGTGTCAAAGTAGTCAATGATGTTGAAAACAATTAAATCGTGTCATTTTCGAGCGGAATTGATGGGAGTAACAAGTAACAATGTTAAAAACATTTACTAGACTGGTTTGTAGCCAATAGAATTCTGTCAACTGACAATTTAATCAGTTTCACACATGAATATATGAAATGAAACCTCAATTGGTGGCCCCGACATTAGCGATAAGTTTCTAGTATTTGACCCATCATAACCTTACGACGAATATGTCCGTCATAAATGAGAATTTGTGTAAGATCAGTGTGCTTTTTCAGCATAAATGGCCATTTCTCAACCCTTAATTTGGGCTTTAATATCTTCATTTATTTACCTAACATATATTTTATTCTAAAACCATGGTGTTTATTATAATGCAAATTTTCTTCTACCACCAGGTTAAAGTCAAATCATTTTTTATGTTAAATTGTACTCCCTCCATTCAAATTAAAATGGTACTTTTGGATTTTGTACACTATTTACAAATCAACGTTTGGTATCAATTTTCTCCTAATACGTAAGAGAAAATATATTCATGCGGGATCTTGTTTGATTCGTCTTCACGAGTACATTGAAAATCTCTAACTTTTATAATTTTTGCGAATACATAGCTAAAGATATTTAGCACGTAAAACGTGCGTTGGCAAACGTGCAAAGTGAATATGAATGGAGGGAGTACTCATTTTTATAATTTAAAATGGTCATTTTTTTATTTGGTCCCTAAATTCACAATTTATCAAAAATAGTTAATTATTGTAAAAAAAATATGAAAGGATTGTGGTATAATAAAAGAACAAAACATATTGCTTGTGTTAAAGACGGATAATTCCCCTTTCACAAATTGGGGAAAATAGCGCTTTTTATGAATGGTATCGCTTAATCATTGCGCTTTTCATGAATGGTGTCGCTTAATTATAAATGAGATATTATCCGTTTCCAGTTTGTCTTTGACAAAATTTTGCAATAATAAAAGAATTAGTGATTATAATGTTGGTTTGTTAGGCGTTTAATTATTAAATAAGAGTAGGATGGAATAGCATATGATGCTATGTTGTTCTCATTGATACAGACCCCTACCCATGTTCACAATAATCTTCTGATGTGTTTCCATGCTAACCCACATGACATTACCACGTGATGACTTCTTCACACATTTAATTTCATGTTATCATGCTCTTTTAGTCTTCATTACCGTACAACTATTGTTGTGGACTTGTGGGAAGATGATAATATGACCGACTGATAGTCGCTTGCTGATAATACCAAGTTTCGCTACCACTCTAAACTTAGGAATCGTTAATAACATTAAACCATTTTAAAAGCGTGGTACTAAAATTTAGTATCATCCAATAACGTCGTTTTATTTTCAGTCCGAGGTGGGGTAAAACGTTGTCGTTTATTATTGAAATGGTGGTATATAATTATATATATTTATGTACAATGTACTTCCAGTATGTTAGGGGGATTGTGATTTTGGATGTAAGTTAAATAATTCATCACCACTTTAGTTGATAAGGTACATATATAAAATTGGTTGTATTTGTTTGTATGCATCAATTCATCTTTCCCTTCCAAAATCTCTATTGCTAACACTTTCCCATCACATGACTTGGAAACCTTTGGGTCATGTCATGTGTTGGCAAAAACCAACATCTATTCACAACAACTCCTCCTTTCCATTACACATTTGGATTTTCATCCATTTAAGTTTCACATCCCATACCCCACCTCATATAGATCTTTTCTCTTTTTTTTTTCACCGATTCTTATTTTAGACTGCAAGATTCGTCTGAAATAATAAGACCGATACTATTTTCTCTCACAAAATACCCATTTAGGGATTGAGTGGGAAAGCACAAAGTCTTATTGTTTCAGACAAAACTTGTGGTCTGAAGCAAGACGAACTGCTTTTTTTTTCATCTCATTTCAGACGGCCTATTTTGTCAATAGACAGGTCTTATGTGATCATTTTCACGATCAAATGTGTTTATTTTTATGGTAAAAATTAGTGTGATTAGGAAATGTATAAATTTTTAAAAACGACCGTCTCGAGTAAGACTGGGTACATCTAACATTGCATTCGGTTTCACAAGATAGTGGATGTTGTAGCCTCAAATGCAGGTATCACATAATTGTCATATGGCATGTAGTAGAACCTTTAACATCATTAATTAATGAATGCTTTAGAGAAGAGATAGATATTGAAGGGCTGCAAGAGCACACATGCTATAGGGCCATATACATTCTATTAGTACCAAATTGTGTTTTTTTCTTCCTCTAGGCTGTCTAATATCGTACGGAAAAAGGTTCTTCTTGCCCTCCAAGCAGTTAGAATCATGGTAGATTATAAAATCTTAGTCGAGACTGATAGATGAACCATTTCAACCAAAACGAGTGGTTAGTTTCATAGGCTCTCCTATACCGTCCTCATACCGTGTACTGGGTTCCACTTTGTGAGTTTTTGAGGGGTTTTGAGGTTGACAGAATTCGAGCCAAGTGATGGTTGACGTCCAATTACAATCGAGTCTACCACGATGTATTTTTAACACGTTGATCAAAACCAGGCTCCAAAGAGCAATTTCAAGATAAAAAAAGTAAAACCGAGATTTAATACCATGGTCGAAATTATTTTGTTAGTGATATAGGAATCTAGGATTACATTCAAGAAACCCATTATTAATAATCTGAAAATTGTTGAGTGATTAATGGTGGCCAGCATGAATAAGCATTAAATGAGTAGCCTCTCTTTAGCAGCTGAATTGCTGAACTACTGAACTACTCTACTGTCTCTACACTAGCATAGTAGCATTATTGGTTAGTCCCACCGACACTACACATTCGTTTTAACTCATCTTCATTTTTTTTTTCTGCATTTAATGTAAGACCATATGACATGTCATTGGGTATAATAAACATCAAAAAAGTGGGATGTAACAATTAATTCTGTACTCTGTTCTTTTCTCCGTATGTTCCGTAATCCGTATGTATGTCATCCATCAAACCCTGCACCATTGCACATGCTGTCACATGATCAGTCTTTTTTATTCATTTTTAATCGTCATTGGATAAGACGGTCTCATACAGTAAGACCGTTTAGAAAGAATACTCGTATAATAAGACTGATGTTTCGAAAATATTCAGGAGCATTAGCAACAGCACAGCAAGGAGAAACCTAGGGTATTTCTCATGTGGGACAGGCAACCCAATTGATGACTGTTGGAGATGTGACCCTAACTGGCAAAAGAACCGAAAGCGGCTTGCTGACTGTGCCATTGGGTTTGGTCGGAATGCTGTCGGGGGACGTGATGGGAGATACTACGTCGTGACTGACCCAAGTGACAATGACGCGGTTAATCCCATTCCCGGGACCCTTCGCCATGCTGTCATCCAGGAAGAACCACTCTGGATTGTTTTCAGTAGGGACATGGTTATCACCCTGAAACAAGAGCTCATCATGAACAGCTTTAAAACTATTGATGGTAGGGGATATAATGTACATATTGCCAATGGTGCTTGCATTACCATACAGTACATTACTAATGTCATCATCCACGGTCTCAACATCCACGACTGTAAGCCGACTGGTAACGCCATGGTTAGAAGCTCCCCGTCTCATTTTGGATGGAGAACCATTGCTGACGGTGATGGGATTTCCATCTTTGGTGCCAGCCACATTTGGGTTGATCATAATTCTCTTGCTAATTGCGCTGATGGACTTGTCGACGCTGTCATGGCCTCCACAGCAATCACCATTTCTAACAACTACTTCACTCACCATAATGAGGTATAACATTATAATAAACTCTAATATCAGACCGTCTCACCATAAGATTATCGTTACTTTTTGAGTTAAACCATCTCTTACAAGACTGACTGTCAAGAAACCAACTCAACCAAAAGCTTAAGCCGATGGTTGGAGGCCCTTTTTTCTTTTTGGGGCGGGATTCCCTTGCCTGTTTTGATTATCCAAATTAGAATGGAGGGAGTGGGATTCGAACCCGCGACCTTTGGTCACATGGCTATGATACCATGTCAAGAAACCACCTCAACCAAAAGCTTAAGCGATGGTTGAAGTTTCTTGATTCGTTTTATATTCTAACAGTAACTGTCAACTATTTGACCTAAACAGGTGATGTTACTTGGTCACAGCGACTCATACGAAGGGGATAAGATAATGCAGGTAACCATTGCCTACAACCACTTTGGAGAAGGCCTTATCCAGAGGATGCCAAGGTACTTCTCAATCCTAAGTGCTATATGTGCTTCTTGGTTCAGTCTCTCAATATCCTCTTCGCTAACTCGACTGACAACCCTAATTACAGGTGCAGGCATGGGTACTTCCACGTCGTCAACAATGACTACACCCACTGGGAGATGTACGCCATTGGAGGCAGCGCCAATCCCACCATTAACAGTCAGGGTAACAGATACCTTGCTCCTGTCAACCCTTTTGCCAAAGAGGTAAATCAAAACATGCACAAATTCTATGAAATTCTTAACGGCACACCTGCCAAATCTGACCGACTCATAAATCGGTCCTCACCTAATTTAAACCCGGTCGGCCCATTTTTCGACGGGAAATACCAGACAGTACTATCTATATATTTTTTTTTGATGACGAGGGGTTTAATCCCCCGGGCCCATGCATTCCCGCACCACCATATGGGCCATGTAAGCCACCCCTTCGGGGTCTGCAGTGGTCAAGTGGTCATCGCCCAAACTGGTAATCGAATCTGAGACCTCTCAAGAGAGCATTTCTGCAAGCTTTAAGGTTTAACCCAGTTACCACTGGACTAACACCACTTGGTTTACTATCTAGATTTGTTCTTTTCTTAGAGTACTGAATAAAATGCTTTGGAATTCCAGGTGACTAAGAGGGTGGAAGGCGATACAGGAGGGTGGAAGAGTTGGAACTGGAGATCAGAAGGTGATCTACTTCTAAATGGCGCTTTTTTCACCGCCTCAGGGTCAGGAGCCGGTGCCAGCTACGCAAGGGCGTCCAGCTTGTCAGCGAAGCCATCCAGCCTCGTCGCAGACCTGACATCAGGTGCTGGTACACTTAATTGTCGTCGAGGCCGTCAATGCTAGCCCCAGCCACAATTCCTGATACAATTACAAACAGAACAGTGAAGCAGAACGTACTACAAATCAAATTCACCCCATTTTCCATATACTTTATCCTGAATTCTCCACCCTGTCAAAAAAAGTAAATTGAGTATAGTGTAAATTTTGTTACCTCTTTTGTCACATTTACAATTATACCCCTACACCGAACTTGCTACGCGATGGCTCAACCTCAAATTTGCTCCTTTTCAAAGGGTTTGTATTTGAAGACCCGATGGGAACGATTCTGGAAGCGTTGTTCATCCTGTAAGCATCATTGAAACCCGTCTGTCGTGGATTTTCTGTCATCCTTTAGTATCAACATTTACTCCCAATGTGCCTAATACTAAGTGATTGTCTGTGTCACTATTAGCTTACTCTTATATTTTTCTCCGGCTTTCGGTTAGGGGAAGTTGTAATAGACATAGAGAGGAAGGCAAAACAACCATTCAAAGACAATTGTAAAGAATGACAAGCAATTGCAGATTGTAACTATGATTGTTCAACAGTGTTCTGAAATATATTCTATTATTCAGCAACAGAATTTTAGCTTTCCACTCTTATCATATGCTGTTGCACTTCGTGAACGTTTTCAGGTCTGGTTAATTTCGAATGAAGACGAATTTTATAGGAATATTAATAATAGTTGAGTCTCAACCATTACCTGCCTTAAGGTTTTGGTTGAGATGGTTCATCCATTGTGGTATGGGTTCAAATCCTGACAATCTCCAAACCCCTCAAAAACTCACGAAGTGGAAACCAACGGGCATTTGAGTGAGGGGCCGTAAGAGCAATACTCAGGAATATTAATAATAGTTGGTCATCAACCATCACCTGTGACGCTCAATACGATGCAGGTGCTTGTCAAAACATCTTACATGTCAAGTGGATTCAAGCTTGGATTTAGGATTGAACACCTTCCTTTTTGCCCGAATTACCTTGGTGAGTTGTTTTTATATCTTTTAATTCCATTTCTAGCAAATCCTAGAATTTAAGGGTTTTGTGGCGGGAGCTTAAATAGTTGTTTTGTTAGCTTGTATTAGTAATTAGTGGGCCTTAATAAGGGATTATGGGTTAGTTTAGTGAATATGATGTGTAGGGACGGTATTATGTGTATATGTTAGGATGCGACGGTCTTACTGGACGGATTCTTGTCGGGATGGCTTGAGCGTGCGGATATGCTTCGAGGTAGGTTAATCCCTACTTTGTTTCAATATGGTATGCATTATGTTTGATGTATTTGTCATTAGTTGTCTCACATGGTAGTGTACGGTTATCACATGATTAATGTTAACATTGTGGTTAAGTAATCGGTAATGATGAGTAATTGACTTAAGAAGGTAAATAAATGAATATGTTGGTTGTGTCACATGAATAAGTTCGACGTGGAAATGAGTGTGAATTGGTTGTCGTATAATGAATTGGAGTTGGAATGATATTGTCTTATTGTGTATTCATCATAATTGTTGCGTGGTGGTGTATATTTACGGATGGGGCGAGTCTTGTATTGGAGACGCAAGGCGGTTAGGAGGCCGTCTTCCGCTTGAGTTGCCTCTTGGAGCATCCCACTCTAAGAGGAGTGCGCACATTAATGACTTGAGTTCGGAGGGACGCGTGTGGAAGAAAAAAAGGAGAAAGTCGATTTAGGGTTATCAGTGTTAACGAAAATTATTTAGAAATGGGTTAGATCAAAACCTCCGTTAACAAAATAACTCATTGATCCAGACCGTACTCGGTTGAGTACATGCATATTCGACGACCGAGTACCACGTGCTAGGTCGAGTATCCTTCTAACAACGAGGTACAAAAGCTATCCGCCTCCCTCGCCTCTCGCTAATTACGGACTCTCTCTACAGTCTCTACCAAAGATCGGTCAACGCGTCTTTAAACGACGGATATTGCACGACATACACTTGAGTTTTGGAAAGCTTGCTAATGGTCGATTGCTTACTAATACAAGCATGCATTCTTGGCTTGAGGTCAGACAAAGATGCACAGAACAATCCGTCAAATTAAAAGTACCGAACTGTGACACTTAGCAACCCTTTTTGGGCCAATGCAACAGTCAAGTATCCACATTACAACATCCGGAGAGCTAGATGGGTTTTGCAAGTATTTTTGGGCCAATCTTAGAAAGACACCTCTATATATGTAACAAATTGAGGGATCCATTCGATGATCATGTGATGATATACGGAGTGCATGTTGTACAAGTAGGTTGGTTGAATGGACTGAAATCCGAAAGTATGGGCCGAACATTAATGGCCTTAAAACAAAGATAAGAAAGACGTCGAATATGTCCAGAATTCAGCTAAATAAGGTGGGGGCCTAAAAGGGGAAGCCAAGAAGTGGAAGGTGGGCATGCAATTCCCAAGGTCAACTACGGAAGGCAGCATTACGCATGATTGCGCCATGCAACAAACAGTGGAACACTAATCCTACTCATTTTGAAGCCAAATGTGTGTACTCCTCACTTGGAGGCATTATTATCCTCACTCCCTTACGTGCGTCTACTTCAGTTACACCCACCCACATAGATGGATGGATAGATATGTGTGCCTAGATAAGGTTCAAGGTATTACCTCAATCCAGTCCAATCCAATATGACCTGAATTTGATATAACCCGATTCTCCATCAAACTAATCATTTCCCTATGTTTAGGCAGGGGCGGATCTAGGATTTTCGTTTCGGGATGACACAATTTTTTTTCTTCCCGTAATTAGTAGAAAAAAAAAAAAAAAAGTTTGGTGAAATAAGGCAAGTTTTTGTAAAAAAATCATCTCTTATAGGATATGAACCTCCAACCTCACCAAACTTCTAACATATAGCCACTTTTAACCACTAAGCCCAACACATTTTTGTGAAATTTATGTCAAAAATTGTTCTTATTTTAATGTTGGGGGTGTCACTTGCCAACCCTATCCACCCCAAATCCGCCACTATGTCTAGGTGGTAATATTATCGAACATGGGTGAAGCACAGCACGAGACCAAGGGGTTATAGTCCGGGTTGTATTTTTGGGATATATATAATAGTAGTGATTTTTACATTGAAGAAAAAGTAGCATAGTTGTCAATAGTATAGTTATCACTTAACTCATGAGGTCTGACCGTTTGATGTATAGTCTATAAAAGAGTAGTTGAGAATTGAGAAGGAAGGATTAAAAAGAGGTAAATAATTAAGCACAAATTCTCATCGAAGACGGTGTCACAAGTTGGCCGGATAGTGTCCCTCTCACAATATGTAAATGCTAATCAAGTGGAGCTTAAATGGATCACCCAACTTGTCTTCCCACTTTTGATATTGAGAGATACTATCAATATATGTCTCTTCAGCTTGTGACGAATAATAGCCGTTTTAAATAAGACTAGCCCATAATTAAGTGGGTTGGATTGGCAAGTAAGTAGAAGAGCGCAGAAAGTGTGTCTGCAAGTTGTCTGTAACACATGAAATTAAGGGTGTTTTTATTGAAGTTATCAAATAAAAATGAATAAGCAGGATATAATATGTTAATAACAAACTCTCCATCCCAAGATTCCGAACCACTTTTACTTGTCACTACGCATGGAATCATCACACATTATTAGTATTAATATTAATATTAATTCAAGTTAAAGGAGTAAATTCAGGAACAAGAGTTGCTCTAAAACTTTGTATTATTATTGCATGTCCTTTTTCTTCTATTTCTAATTACAAGTAGTTTTGCTTGTAATAGACAACTGAAAACGGATATTAGGAGCTCCAATAATAAATCTGCTTATAACTTATAAGCATGTTGGTATTTAACCAAGTGGTGTTAGTCCAGTGGTAGCAGGGTTAAACCTTGAACCTTGTAAAAATGCAGAAGTTAAGACATCTCAGATTCGACTATCAGTTAGGGCCTAGGGCGATGATTACTTGACCACTACAGCCCCAAAAGAGTGGCTTACATGGTCCATCTCAAAACGCATGGGCCGAAGTGATTCAACCCATCGTCATATAAAAAAACAGCAATATTTTTTATCCGAGTTTTTACAACATCATTAGCCAAATTTGAGTAGTAACCTACATCTAATAATAAGTCTTCACAAATTACAAGTATAGAGTGGTAGTATAATACTAAGCTACTTCCTTTTTTATGTACTACTTCCTCCATTCAAATCCAATCTACACCTATTCCATTTTAATCCATTCATATCCAAACTACCACTTTCTTAATAAAGTCAAAAAAATTACTAAAGTATCCTTATGAACATCAATTATTTACACAAAATGTCATTGGATGGCCCACCATTAATCAACCATCACACATTTAAATTAATAAAAAAACATCTTACCCACTTCCAATTGTACTTTTAATAATTTATTAACCTCTTCCTTAATATTTGTGCAAAAAGCATAAATACACTTTGGATTTAAACGGAGGAAGTATATTAAAATTAGATTTAACTTTGACAATCAAATCAATTCCATTGTATGTCTATCAGTATGTATTTCCAATTCAACATGAACAAATAAAATAATGCAAAATAAAGTAAATTTCAATTAGTCAAAAGTAGAATCCAAAGTTTAAAAGACATTATATTTAGCTAGCTAATACATGTACTATGGTGTATAAATAATAATATAAAGAGTGATTAGTGAGCAAATAGATAGATTGAGAAGAGTGGTGGTAATGTAATGACATACATTTAAGAAAAGAATCATTACCAATAATTAACCTTAATGACTTTGATAGCGCAGAGGCTCGTTTACCGAAGCTAAACCACAGCCCCATTACTTACTCACTGTACTCTTATTTAGGAAAACAATGCATATACACATGCCATTGCATGCCTACTCGCTACTACTTAACCTACTCTTTTTCAAACTTTCTACTCTTTACCATTTTAGACAACTGTCCGTCTTGCTTATAACGGTTACAAACTTGTGACGTTTTACAATCTCCTACCCACTTACCCTTTTACTTAGGCCCTATTCTTTTTGGCTTAAATGAGCTGAATTGAATTAATTGGAGTAGAACTTAATTAAACTAAATTGAGTGGAACTGAGGAGAAGTGAATTTAGTTGAATTAAAAGTTAATTTTATAAAACGATTAACTTAACATAATTGATTGAACGTAAATAAAACTTAACGCAATAATTCTAAGCAAAACTGAAAGAAGCTGAAATTAAGACACTTATTCTTTGTGAGAATTTACAGGCTTGTGACGGAATACTGCCGTCATAAATGAGAATTTGTATTTAAACAATTACTCTCCTAAAGAATATTACCACACTAAGACACAATTTATACAACCCCCGAGGTTAAATCTACTCATCTCCTCTTTATTATACTCCCCCATCATCTTTCATGTTTCAACCTTTTTCTTGCTTTTTTTTCTTTCTTTTTTTTTGTTTTTATACAAGTGTATTTGTTTTCAAAAGATGATGTGTTGGTCTGATCCGATAGTTTTACTAATAATCGTTGCAAGCTAAGCTAGTAGGCATCAATCTATCGTGATTTTTTCATTATTATTCCACTTAACAACCTTAATTACAAGCTGGTTGAGCAAATTATATGTCAATTTATAACTTTATCAGTGAAGCCGACTGAGTTTTAGTTTCACTTAACTAATAAAGTAAATATATGCATAATAAAATTTTAAATGTCAAAAAGCGGAGTTTAGGAGTTTATGAAATTTGAATACGTTCAACAATAAGAAAACGAGATAGCCTCGCTAGATAAAACCATAGGTAGGTCTGGTTCTTTCTGGTTAATTTCAGCTCCTTTCAATTTTGTTTGTCTGTATTCTGTTATGTTTTATTTACTTCAATTAATTATGTTTAATCAATTTTATTCACAAAATTAACTTTTAATTCAACTAAATTCAGTCCACCCCAATTTCACTCAATTTAGTTCAATGAAGCTCTAATTCAATTAATTCAATTCAGCTGGTTTCGACCGTAAAAAACATGGCCTTATATCAATTAAGTTGACCGAGTATTATATTATGGGTTTTGCTTATATCACCTAATAAATGCTCCTCTTACATGGCTTGTAACGAAAGCATTCAAATGTGAAACAAATGAGTAAAAAACAACCCTAGAGAAAGAGAGTTAGAGAAACCCAATGCAAAAACCATAAGAGAAGTTTGGGATTTTGAGGCCAAATACCAATGGCAATGTCAATGCCAATGCCAATGCCAATGCAACTCTTCATCAACACCCACAGACACAGACACATACACATACACACCCAACATCTTATCTTTCTTCTTCTCATCACTATCACCTCTTTTTCTTCATTCTTCATCACTTCTTTTGCTGCTAATAATGAAGAAGTCATGCTGTTGCATTCATGGCTTCATAGCTCTTCTCAATCACCACCTCTTGAATTTGCAAATTGGAACTCTTTTGATCAAAACCCATGTAAATGGTCTTACATTACTTGTTCTTCAGACAACTTTGTCACTGAAATTACCATCCAAAATGTTCAAATAAATCTCCCTTTTCCTTCAAATATATCAATACTTTCACACCTTCAAAAACTCACCATTTACAATGCTAATCTTACTGGTACAATCCCTCAGAGTATAGGAGACTGCCCTTTACTCAACTTTATTGATTTAAGTACTAATAATCTTGTAGGGTTTGTGCCCAACTCAATTGGGAAGCTTAAAAACCTTAAAGATTTGATCTTGAACTCTAATCAATTCACTGGTATCATCCCTGTTGAGGTTGGTGATTGTATTGCATTAGAAAATCTGTTCCTTTTTGATAATAACTTCAATGGTGAACTCCCAACTGAGTTGGGAAACCTTATAAATCTTCAAACTTTAAGGGCAGGTGGAAATAAGGATCTGTCAGGAAGTATCCCAAAAGAGTTGGGACAGTGTCAAAACTTGACTGTTCTAGGTTTAGCTGATTCAAAGATTTCTGGCGCGATACCGGCTTCTTTAGGCAGCCTGACAAAGCTCAAAACTTTGTCAATTTACACTACAATGCTGTCAGGAGAAATCCCACCTGAGTTAGGTAACTGTTCTGAGCTTGTGAATATATATCTGTATCAGAATAGTCTGTCTGGTTCAATACCAAAAGAGTTAGGAAAGCTTCAGAAGCTTGAGAAACTGTTGATATGGGAGAATAATCTGTCTGGTGGAATCCCTGAAACCCTTGGAAATTGCTCAAATTTGGTATCAGTTGATGTTGCATTGAATTTATTATCTGGGATTATTCCTGCAGCTTTTGGTAATCTCAGAAATCTTTCTGAATTGATGCTTAGCAGTAATAACATTTCGGGTTCAATACCCTCTAATCTTGGGAATGCTAGACAGTTGCAGCAGATTCAGGTTGATAATAATCAAATAACAGGTACAATCCCAAATGAGTTGGGTAGGTTAGCAGGATTACAGGTTTTGTTTGCATGGCAAAATAATTTAGAGGGAAGTATCCCTAATGAATTGGGTAATTGCAGTAGCCTGCAAGCTTTAGACTTGTCACATAACTCAATTACAGGAAGTTTGCCCAGTAGTTTATTTCAGCTCCGAAATCTGACAAAGCTTTTGCTGATTTCCAATCACATTTCAGGGTCAATCCCACCTGAGATTGGGAGTTGCAGGGCTCTAATCCGGTTTCGTCTTTCTAATAATAGGGTCACTGGGCAAATTCCTAAAGAAATGGGTTTTCTAGATAGTCTTAGTTTCCTTGATTTGTCGAATAATCGCCTTTCCGGCTCAATCCCAAATGAGATTGGACAGTGCAGAGCCTTACAAATGCTGAACTTGGGTAATAACACTCTCAGAGGACCGATTCCCGGTTCATTATCATCATTGAGTAAGCTTGAGGCTTTGAATTTGTCAGATAACCAGCTTGAGGGTCCGATTTCTGCAAGGTTTGGCCAACTAGAAACATTAAATTCGCTCGTACTTAGAAAAAACATTCTCTCTGGAGAAATCCCACCTGAGATTGGAAGCTGTGTCAAACTTCAGTTGCTTGATTTAAGCAACAACCTCTTTACTGGTGGCATCCCAGATGAACTTTTCCAACTCGAAAACCTTGATATCGCTCTCAATTTGAGCTGTAACATGCTTACTGGCATGATTCCCACTCAAATCTCTAATCTCAAGAATCTAAACATACTTGACCTCTCCCACAACAGGCTTGAAGGCAGTCTAATGCAACTTTCAGGGTTGGATAATCTTGTGACCCTTAATGTATCTTACAACAACTTCTCCGGCTTTTTGCCTGATAACAAGCTGTTTAGACAGCTGTCGTCTTCTGAGTTGGAGGGTAACAAAGGGCTGTGTTCAAATAGTCACGATTCCTGTTTTATAGGCAATGGAGCTCGACCAGGAAGCAGGAACGGAAGGCAGTCAAAGACACTGCAACTAGGGATCGGGCTGCTAATAGCCGTGACAGTCATACTAGTTGTTTTAGGTGCGATTGCAATTTTCCGAGCTAGGAAAATGGCTAGAGATGACAGTGATTCCGAGATTGGCATGGATGCCTGGCCTTGGCAATTCACCCCATTTCAGAAACTCAACTTCACGATCAATGAAGTTTTAAAATGTTTGGTGGAAAGTAACATCATCGGGAAAGGGTGCTCAGGAATTGTATACCGTGCAGAACTGGATAATGCCGATTTAATTGCTGTCAAGAAGCTATGGCCGATAGCAGTGGGGTCAAAACACGATTCCCAAAAAGAAAGTCTTAAGCCCAATGATGGGCGCGATTCTTTCTCAGCTGAAGTAAAGACATTGGGTTCTATTCGCCATAAAAACATAGTCAAGTTCTTAGGATGTTGTTGGAACAGGAACACGAAATTGTTGATGTATGAGTACATGCCGAATGGAAGCTTAGGCAATCTCTTACATGAAAGTGGGAGTTTCTTGGACTGGGATTTAAGGTACAAGATTATCGTCGGTGCAGCAAAAGGATTAGCTTATTTGCACCATGATTGTGTTCCTCCTATAGTTCATAGGGATATTAAGGCGAATAACATTTTGATTGGCCTTGATTATGAACCCTATATAGCTGATTTTGGTCTTGCCAAGCTTGTCGACGACAGAGATTTTGCTAAATCATCCAGCACAGTTGCCGGTTCATACGGCTACATGGCACCCGGTAAGCATATCTCTACCCCGAATAGTTTATATGAATACTTCCACATTGTCCTCGGTGATTTCACTAACTCCATTACAGTGACCTGAGTTCAGCATTTCTCGTCTAGATTCTCGCTTTAGTGACGGAGTTTCTCAAAATTTATCACTTTGGAGACCTAGGCTATATCATAGTTAAAATTCGGTTTTGAAACACTAGCGCCATTGGCCCAACTATTATTAATATTCCTAATACGCTCCCTCACTCGAATGTCCATTGGGCTTGAAGAGTGGTTAGTTTGCACAGGCCCCCATACCGTGTGCTGGGTTTCCACTTCGTGAATTTTCGAGTGGTTTTGAGGTCGCCAGGATTCGAACCCGTGACCGCCACTGATACCATGATAGATGAACCGTCTCAACCAAAACCTTAGGTGATGGTTGAGGCCCAACTATTATTAATATTCCTAATAATTTGTGCACCTGAAGTCACCATGTATAGCTCAAACCTGAGAAACCGTAGCGGATTTTTCTCTATTTATCATGGTAAGATACAGTAAAACGTGTCAAGAAATCGACGTTTTTGGTGGGTTTTAAAATCCCAGTTTGAATTCACCCCCAAAACATTAAACCTCAGCAGATTTTGCCATGACCTAGTGACCTACTCTAGGGTAATCTTACTTGAAATTTGTTCTTTGAGCATAATCTAGGTTTATGACCTTAATTGAAAACTACTTGTGATGTACAATGCAAACAGAATATGGATACATGATGAAAATAACCGAGAAGAGTGACGTGTACAGCTATGGAGTAGTCGTGTTAGAGGTACTAACAGGGAAGCAACCTATCGATCCAACTATCCCGGATGGGCTACATATTGTAGACTGGGCCAGGCAGAGGAAAGCAGGTGTTGAAATACTGGACCAAAAGTTACAGGGACGGCCGGAATCAGAAGTCGAGGAGATGATGCAAACGATAGGAGTGGCCTTACTATGTGTAGCTCCTTCCCCTAATGACCGTCCTACCATGAAAGACGTTGCAGCCATGCTTGAAGAAATACGACAAGAGCGAGACTCAGATTGCCTTAAAGTTGATAAACTACAAGTAGAAACATCCAGTCAGAAAAATGAGCTGGAAAACAGCCACAGCCACAGCAACAACACGAAGCAACTACTGACACGAAGCAATAACACGAGCTTCTCTGGTACGTCTTTGCTGTATACTTCGAGTCAGGGTAGTGTTTCGTATAAATAACTAGTCTAGGGACTAGAATAGAATTCCGGTTTCTTCTTTGTAGGTTCTGAATACTCATTTCGGGTTCTAGTCGAGATGATATGCGAGCAAAAGAGGACGTCAAATTGTTAATGCCATTACATATGCTACTGTCTAGAGTTCTGCATTTTATAGTTGCTTAATTACATCAGTTCTGTGCCAAATTTCACTCTGAAACCCCCTTTTCCCCCCTTCATTTACGGTGTGCTTGATTTCATAAGGGTAGTTACTAAAATAATAGGACGCTTTACAATGAAGTTTATGTAAAATCGCCTTATACATCCATGCTAGGGGTGGTCAAAGGTGCAGGTTGGCCGGGTCCGGGACGGCTCGAGGGGCGGTGCGGGTCCAAGGTATGGGGACCCGGACACGGTCCGGGACGGGTTGGGCCCGGTTCTTGGGAAGTGTAACCCAAACCCGGCCCGGCCCGGGGAGGGCGGGTTGGGACGTGTCTGGCGAGTCTTGGGCGGGTCTACGGGTCAGCTTCCGGGCCTGGCTCAAAACCGGGCCCGGGCCCGGTTACTTTACACACGGCCCGAGACGGGTTTGGACCCGGGTGAGGCGGGGCGGGCTAGATCCGGGTTCAATGGTGGGTCTGGTCCGAATTGCCAATGACGACCCGCACTCTTGACCAGGCCTAATGTATGCTAAACATATGCTCCCCAGTGTGAAAAAAGCGATGGGAAAATGGACCTAAGTGTCAAGGCAGTAGCATTCAGGGCCAGTTTCTTGGCTATAACCGATACAATCCCCCCAATATAATAACCTCGATTTTACAGAATTGATCGAATTCGACTGGCATGTAAAAACAGGCCTCTCCGCTACAAGCAAACGGCGGGTTCTCTGATTCCCTTCCCAGTTTCCCCCTCCAACCGTCGCCGAGAAGAGGTCATGCAACGTTACATTAGCATATCATGAGCAAATCGATATCTTTACACAAAAATGTTATGTTGGTTAGGGTAAATCACTTGCCGCCAAATTGACAAATTGGTAAAAATCTAAGGTTTGATGGACAAATTGGTAAAAATTGTCAAATAAATTGACCATTTAGGTGGTTAAGTGATTTTTTTCCTCATCTCTATATATATAATATAAAAAAGCAAGACAAAGCACCACATTTCACATTTCACTTTTTTGAAATTCTAGCAAGCCACATCATCATTATCATTATTTAAAAAAAAAAAAAAAAAACTAATGAAAGCATTAAATGCATACCAAGTTTTTATATAGCATAACATCATTATTTTTAAAAAATAAAATAAAAAAAACTAAAGAATTTACAAGCATTAAATGCATACCAAGTTTAGTTGTTGTTGTTGCGATAATAGTGTCCAATAAAATATATTTTAATTTGTTACGTTGTTAGTTTTATAACCGTTTGTTGTATATTTGAATTCATGTTTTCAATTTGGTGTAATTTAAATGATTCACGTCTGGCAATGTTTTGTTTCGTTTGTCATGTTTTTGCCATGTTGATGTTGTTTACCTTTTGTTAAAATATTTTTTATATACGTTTTAATGCATCATGAAATGTATGTGAATGCAAATAAGGCAGGGAAGAAACACAAATGGCACGAAACCGAGGTAAAATTAAAGTTAAAAAAGCAAGCTAAAAATTATAAGTTATATATGCATGTATTTTTTAATTAAAATATATACTCGAATAAAAGAGCGCATATTTTAGGTTAATAAGTTGGAAAGTTTTCGGTGCAAATTTTAGATAGCTATTTTGTTCTTATATACTGTATTTGTTATTGTATTTAACAAAAAAACTGTTTCATAATTCAAACTATTCATATTTTTTTTTAAATACGTAATTGTCTTGTAATATAGATTGTAAATTGACTTGTACTATAAATTGTAATTTCTACAAAAATTTGTTATACATTTATATTCAAACGTTGACATTCAATTTTATGAATAAAAAAACGTCAAAATTCCAAAAAAAAAACGTAAAACTATCTCGTGCATTGCACGGGTAACAAAACTAGTTAATTATTAAAAGTAACTAATAAAATTAATTTCATCCCAAATAAATTTTAAAAATGACAATTGAAAATAAATTTACTTTTTGCAATAAATTCTGTCACAAACATTGTTTTTTTTTAATACTTTAGTCTAGTGCAAATTAGAATCATGGAGGACGTACTAGACATGTTAAAACGGGTTTGCATATTGAATTTGAGTTAAATCAAAATATGGTCGTAAATACCCGTCAAACCAAAATAAATATCGAGTTCATTTTATGAAATGGAGGGAAGTCATGATTAATATTGGTCAAAATGTATTTTTAATAACGTGTTTCCTTTAAATTTAGATATTTTACGGTGTAAAGATCGGACAAGTGTTTAACTCAAAATTTGAGTGCGATTTTAAGTCATTTTAGGTCAAGGAGTTCGATTAAGGGGTTCACGATCTCAAAAAAAGTTAAAGTTGTACTAAGTCGCATTTGTAGGTTGAGTTAGTTCTTAATAGTTTACGAAAAATAATGCATTTTGCGAAAGAAGAGGCGGAGTGATGCGTAATACGAAAGACGAATGATTAAGAAATTAACCTCTGTAAGCACCTGCTAATTATTGAGTGAATACATTTTTGTATATTTCTCCAACTACTTATATTTTGTTACCAATTTGTCCAAACAAGAACTTTTTTTTACCAAATTATCCATTACTCCTTAGTATTTTTACCAAATTGTCAATTTGGCCGGTAAATCACTATTAACAAAGCATAGGGCTTCGTTACCACTTTTGTGCAAAGAATTTCTACTCTGATGATGTGATATGATATACTCTCTAACTCGAATTTTTTGGTGAATTGGTGTTTTTGACGAAAATAATTGGGTAATTGGGGTTTGTTTGAAAATAATTTGGGTTATGGTGTCCACGTGGACACTTTTCGGATTTTTTCCAGATATTAGACAAAGCCGCTGAGGTCTTCAGCGGCTTCACCAAGTTTCACTTTTTTTTTTGTTTTAACTTTCCAGGGGCTGTGAGTGTGGAAAGAATGACGGATAAGAAGGTAAGCCGCTGAGGTTGTCAGCGGCTTTGATGAGTTTCAATTTTTTTTTTGGTTTCAACTTTCCAGCGTCTTTGAGGAAAAACACAAAAAAAAAAGGAAGCAAGCATGAAGCCGCTGAAGACCCTAGCGGCTTCAGTGCTTATATAAAAAAAAAACCCGACATTTCCTTCACTTTCCTCTCTTTCACTCATCAGAAAAACCCCCAAATTAAAACCCCAAACCCTAATTTTTCGACCCTCCCATTTTCTCCTCAAATTCTTCCACTTTTAGTTCTATTAATTGTTGCTAATCATCCTAATCTCATCTTAAGGTATTAATTCATGCTTTTTCATGTATTAATTCATTATAATGCACTATTTTGTTCGACTTAGGAATCATCCCCAAATTGCTAGTTAGGTTGCTAGTTGATTGTTAGCTTAGTTTATTAGTTTTATTGTTCAAATTAGTTGTTAGATTTAGTTTATTATTTACAATGGAGGTAAATAATTATCCATTGACATGTTGGTGAAATGGTGAAGTAGTTGTTAATGGTGAAGATGTTAGTTATAAGAGTGGTTGTGAATGTTTTATTTTTGTTAGTAGTAATATTAGTTTTAATGAGCTTAAGGATGAAATTTATGAGTCATTAGAGGTAGATAGAACAAAATTTGAGCTTAATATCAAAATGAAATACCCAAGTGTGAGAGGTTACAAAGTTGTATCCTTGAATAATGATCGTAGTTTGAAAGCATTGTGGCTAATTGTGTGTCAATCAAAAGCTTTATCCATGGATTTGTTTATCGAGTTAAAGCCTCTTGAGGAAGAACTTCAAAATCCTCAAACATATCTTGAACCTTTTAATATGTCATTCACAAATATGTTTAGTCAAGTTGAGGAACCTAATTGGCAAGTGTCTTTGTCAACTAATAATGTTGATGAAGTATCGATAGTAGATGCTAATATTGATGGGGATGAGATTGAGAATGGGATTGAGGAGGAGGATGCAATGTTTGAGTTGAGTGAGGATGAGGATGATGCGATAGACTTTGTTTCTGAAGCATGTACCAACACCCAATTCATTGAACTTGGTGCTTTAGATGTGGGTGTTGAAAATAGTTGGTATAAATCAAGTGTGCCTCCATTTAAGAATATGGATGAATTTATGGTTGGACATAATTTTGGAAGCAAGGAGATTTTGCGACAAGTTGTCACATCTTACCACGTTGCTAGAAATCAAGTTTACAAAATTGCCGAGTCAAGACCTCATACCGTGACCTATAAGTGTAATAGGCAACCCTTACCTTGTAGATGGTATTTGAGAGCGAGTCAAAAAAATGTACATTCTAAAATGTTCACAATTGTGTCATACAAAGGACCACATGAAACTTGTTGTGTGGTTCAGAAACCTTCTCTAGATCATCCAAATTTGAAGGGGGATTTCGTAAGCAATGTTATTAAGCATCTTGTGAAAAAAGATTGGGGGGCTAAAGTTAGTTTGTTAAGGGCATCCATAACTAAGGAATTCAACTTCAAGATTTCTTATTGGAAAACTTGGATGGCAAAACAAAGAGCCTTAGCGGATCTTTATGGAGATTGGGAGGAGTCATATGCTTTTCTTCCCCGCTATCTAGATGCTTTAAAAGAGGTAAATCCGGGAACAGCCGTCCATTTTGTCAATAAGCCCACTAATGATCACAATATCCAACAATTTGATAAAGTTTTTTGGTCATTCGGTCCCTCGATCAAAGGTACTTGTAACAAGTGGCAAAACTTTCATTACCCTTGTTCACATGTGGTATGTCGTGCATTTTCTATAGAGTACGATCAATATGTTGACCCATTATACTCTTCTGGGGAATATCATGGTTGTTATCGTGCAATCTTTCAACCAATTCCGGATGTGAGTTATTGGAAACCATGGACGAGACCGATTGTGATTCCAAACGGAGAAATGGTTAGAGGAAAGGGAAGACCGAAATCGAAAAGAATTCGTAATGAAATGGATGAGATTTCCAAATCGACTATCACTTGTAGTTTGTGCAACGTTGAGGGTCATAACAAGCGGTCATGTGGAAGAAGTACTGCTAGGGGGTAATATGTCATGTTATTTAATTTGTTACAGATTTATTTATTTATTATATATCGTGTTTATTTTGATGAATATATATTGACAATCTTGGTTTACAGGTCAAATGGAGCCGGGCCCAGTGGATCCTAGCGTGCTCAAATACCAGAAAGATCATAGAAGTGAGGTTCTTTGGGAGGGAGAGATAATATCTAATTTGAGCAATCCATGTTTTTTGTTTCTCAAACTTAACCATGAAATTGTATTTAACAATTATTTTTGTTTGTTATTTGTAGGATCTTCCTCCACTCAAATGCAGAAATCATCACTTTTCCAAGGAACATTACACCGTTCCTGAAGCTGTCGTCAACTACATCAGTGGAACTCAATTTCACAGTATTCATAGGTTAGCTTACGTTGTTGCTCGTTCCGATATGATTACTGCTTTAGTTGAGCGTTGGAGACAAGAAACCCACACATTCCATTTACCGGTTGGAGAGACCACGATCACATTGCAGGATGTGAATGTTTTGTTAGGTCTCAGGGTCGGTGGATTGCCTATTACCGGTAGGAGTGATTATTTCTGGGTTGAGTTAGTTGAACAAGCCCTAGGTAGGCGGTCACCTCCCGATGCATTGAAAGGTAACACTTTAAAACTTTCCTGGTTAAGAAGTCACTATCAAGACCTTGAGGATGATGCTCTTGAGTATAGGGTTCATAGGTTTGTTAGAGCGTACTTGCTATATTTGGTCGGAACCGTGCTCTTTCCGGATAAAAGTGGGAATAGAGTACAATTGATTTACCTCCCTCTCTTGATAGATTTGACGAGATTGGATGACTATAGTTGGGGAAGTGGTGTACTAGCCTATTTGTACCGAAACTTGTGCGTTGCATCTAAGGGAAGATGCATTGAGATTAGTGGGTGTCTTCTACTTCTCCAACTTTGGTCTTGGGAGCATATATCCATTGGTAGGCCCACCGTCATGACACCTCAAATAGTTGGGGAAGAAAACGAAATTGGTTCACAAGTAATCCCGGGTGTTGACCCTCTTGGTTGTAGGTGGTTAAGAGTAGACCGTGCTTATAAGGACCACTTGATTGGTTTGGTTACATGTAGGCATGCTCTTGATACCATGACCGACTCTATGTTCACTTGGGAACCATATAGTAGGCGAGTCCTAGAGCTTCTCCCCGAGATTTGTACGGAAGATCCTACCGAGTGGATTGTCAATGCACCACTCATATGCTTTGAGATTGTTGAGTGGCATTTTCCCGAGAGGGTTGTTAGGCAATTCGGTTGGCATCCCACGACACCCCCTTTCTGCAAGACGTCTAAGAAATTGCATGCTCTTGATCGTCGGGGAAATGTCACCGACTACGCGGATTTGCATAGAGTTAGCATTCAAAAATGGCATAATCGCAAATCTAGATTGACTCCTCGAGGTACTCCGTACTTGGGTTTCATTGACTACAACGATCCATACCTTCAATGGTATCGTTCCATCACTCGCCTTGTAGTTAGCCCGCTTACTGTTGAACAACAATCAAGAGACCTATACGAGTTGCGTCACAACTTCTATCCGAATGCAGCGGATAACATGATGCTTGTAAGTCTTTTAAGTAACTTTCTCTAATTTTAGTTCCTCTATTTAATTTTAATCATCATTTATTTAATATGTTATTTGTTCAATTTTGTAGAGCGGTGGTCATGTATTCAACTACAACAAAGCTACAACTATGTTGAATAACATGCCGGATGATGTACCAATAGCTCATATGGAATTGGCGCGTGAGATGCAACAAATGTCGCTTCAGTGCTTGCAACAAACGGGACAAGGGTACCGTGTCCAACCGTTTGAGGCCGACAATCCTAGCACTCAACATCAAATGGCACCTAGATATGACTTTCGTCACTTGGACCACAGAGTTAGCCAAGAAGAAGATACTCCTAGCGGTTCAACTTCAAGACCGAGGGAAAAGAGGACTCGTAGGAGATTGGGATAGTGTGAATTCTTGTATTACAAACTTGTATGAAACTTAGGATTTGTAATGGTTATTAACTTTAGATTTCAGAATTTGTATGATTTTCGACATTGAATCATGTTTTTTTACGTCAAAACTTTGTCCTTCAAGCACGAATTGGGATTTTCGGAAATGGGAGTTTGTATTTGCAACGTGTTTTTCTACGTTAACTCTGTCGGAAATTTGAAGCATGGGAGTTTGTCGCGAAATGGGAATGGAAGCTTATTCACATTTCGCATTTGTGTTGTTCCTGAAGTTTATTCACATTTCTTTTTTTTACTCTTTCAGCAAAATCGCTAAGATCCTAGGCGGCTTCCTTTCTTTTTTTTGTGTTTTTCTTCAAAGCCGCTGACAACCTCAGCGGCTTCCCTTAATTTCCGTCTTTCTTTCCAGACTCAAAATCCCTGGAAAGTTGAAACAAAAAAAAATTTGGAACTCCTCAAAGCCGCTGAGGTTGTCAGCGGCTTTCCTTCTTTTCCAACTTTCTGCCCAGACACTAAGCCCCTGGAAAGTTGAAACAAAAAAAAAATTGCAACTGGGTAAAGCCGCTGAAGACCTCAGCGGCTTTGCCTAACATCTGCAAAAAATCAGAAAACTGTCCACGTGGACACCATAACCCAAATTATTTTCAAACCAACCCCAATTACCCAATTATTTTCGTCAAAAACACCAATTCACCAAAAAATTCCTCTAACTCGTTTAAGGTCCATGCAAATGTACCGTATTTTAAATAAATATAATGTGTAATAGCTTTCATTGTTAAATTGGTAGGCATAGCATATATTTATAAAATATGATTAATACTCTTAGCTAATCTCAAATGTTCGACCTGCTCAATAACGAAGTTACCCCTGGGCCGGCCGGGCCATGGCCCATGCTAGGTTTCTAAGAACAATTAATAATTGAGCAACTTAATATTCAATAAAACATATTTGGCACAGTGGTTACAATTAAGATGATAAGTCTCTTCAGGTGCAAGAGGTCACGGGTTTGAGGATGGGTATGGTGTATATTATGATTTATTTTGATTTTTGAGTTTTTAACAATTTTCTTCATTTGTTTGGATTGTTATTCAAATCTTATTTTAGTCGAGAATAGTTATTTCGCCAGTATAGTGTTATACTATTTTATTTCCATTTTAATAAAAATCGGCCCGGGTACAATTTTTTCCTAGCTTCGTCCCTGGAGCTGCTCGTGAGCTTTTCGAGTCGAGCTAGCCTTTGCTCGGCTTGACTCGTTAAGCTCTCAAACCGAGCTTTGACCGAGCCGATCTCGAATTGCTCCCGAACTGTCTCGTCTCATTAACAGCCGTAGGTTTATGCAATACTGTACAATGGAGTGAATGGACCATCACGTTACGAACATGGTCATTGAATAAGTCAGGTATTCCTGCGTGCTAATTTCAAAATTAAATGGTATAACATTTACTACCTTCAACTATCTACTAACTATCCACCCTACTCATAACTTCACTTTCACCATTTCCCCCTTATATATATACTCACATCACCAGTAGTCTCACCATCCATAAACTCACTGAAAACCATCAGCAACACACACAAAAATAAAAAAAAATGTCGAAGTTTTGCATTATTACTGTCTTAGTAGTCCTACTTATGGTACAATCTGCATTTTCTGCAAGAACATTGCTTGATACTAATGTGGTTGACACGAGTAATAAAAAAGGTAGTGATAATGTGAAGGATGGTAAGAATTTTATAGGTTTTGCTGGGCTTGGTGGTGCTGCCGGTGTCGGTGGTGTAGCCGGGGTTGTACCGGTTGGTGGTCTTGGTGGTGGGCTTGACCCATTGGGTGGAGCTGGTGGTCTTGGTGGTTTGGGTGGTGGAGCTGGAGGTTTGGGTGGCCTTGGTGGTGGAGCTGGAGGTTTGGGTGGTCTCGGTACCGGGGCTGGAGGTTTGGGTGGTCTTGGTGGTGGTGGTGCCGGAGGTTTGGGTGGTCTTGGTGGTCTTGGTGGAGCTGGTGCTGGTGGTGCTGGTTGCAGTCCTGCACTTCCTCTTCCTTGAAATCAAAGGGTTATATCTTCTAGAGATTAAAATTAATTACTTATTATTTAAGGTTTAGTTTAATGCATGCATGCATGCATGCAAAGTGTTAGTTTGTTTTGTTTACGTTGGTGTTAGTTATTAAGTGTTGTGTTTTTTTTAATCGTTGTTTTAATTAATTATGATGATTTATGAGAATTACTACCGACGACTCTGTGTTATTTTTATATTATTATTATGGATTATATATGGATTATCACAAATTCTACGATAAGACGGTCTCACACCATCAAACCATTTGTTTTTATAACAACTGATTATGGACTATGGTGGCTTGATTGCACCATATATAGGAGTGGTTTTTCTAGGGCACGCATTAATAATTAACCAGACATAGATCAAGCATTATTCATAATTAAGATTTTTGTAATTACCTTAATTATGTTTTATTTTCACTCCTAAACATTTTTTCCACCCATCATATCTCTCCCTCTCTCATAAATATTCTCGATGTTCATAAATTGTGAAGTTTGACTTTTTTTACTCAAGTTCAGTGAAATAATATAAATGAAATTATAAATTTCTAAAATAAAAGAAAAAAGTTAAAAGTTTATCACATACAATATAATCTCTAAATGTATTTACTCCTTTATACAAAAAATGGGATTTAAATCTTCTCGTGCATGGACATCTTTTGCCCTCTTCTTAGCGAAAATAAGCGAGACGATATTTATGTGATTAATCTCCTTTATAGTACGGTTGAAATTATTTTTCCCTATTTTCTATAGTACAATAGAAGTAGAGCTGGCCGTTTGCGAGCTTGGGCTGGACATGGGCCGGGCCTAGCCTATTAAAAAGTGTCCAACGGGCCTTTTTTTAGTGCTAATGTAGTATGGTGACGCAAACATGAAAAGTAACTTGGTTTACATAACCATTTAAAAACTATGCCCAACTAGGCAACTATTACTAAAAAAATGCACAATTCAATTGATTTGTATTAGTATACAAGATACAACAATTTATACACAAAATTAATGCGCAAAGAAAAACTACATAGCTTATGAACCAGATCTCATTGCACCGAAATCGATTGGATTGATTGTCATTGATTTGTGGTAGACAAAAAATTGTATGAATTTGATTGATGAATAAGTTCTTAGGAAAAAAATTGAATAGGGGAGAGATATTGGTGAGGTGAAAATATTTAGGAGTGAAAAAATTAAAGATAATTAAGGTATCTAAAAGAATCTTAGTTATGGATAATGTTTATCATATGCATAATTAACTATTAATGCGTGTCTTTAGGGCAGTGGCGGATGTAGGATTTTTGCTTTGGGAGGACACAATTTTTTTCTTCAACCTCAGTAAACTTTAAACATATAGCCACTTTTAACCACTAAGTTCAACACATTTTTATGAAATTTATGTTTAGAAATTATTCTTATTTTTATGTTGGAGGTGACACTTGCCTACCCTATCTACCCCAAATCCACCGATGTCTTAGGGCACGCATTAGAAAAATCGATATTGAATGCAATATAGAAGTGGGTTGTAATAGAATTTGCATAGGTAAAATGGATGTCTGTTGAATTGGTTGTAGAAAGTACGTACCGGTAAGTCGGTAACTCCCATACTGTGGTATATATATACTCCGTATATATTTAGCTCCGAGCCATGGAAGAATGACTAAAAATAACAAGATCTAATGAGTCAAGAGGTATATCTCATCTATAGATGTCTTCTGACAAACACAACATGATACTTCGTATGTAAAACTGGTGCTGCTGCATCTTTGCATTAATACTCCACTCCGTATGTCCTTCACTTTCTCCTATACCAACTATATTGCTGTAAAATCTACCTCATCAATCATTCTCATTTCTGCATGCAAATTATTTATAACCACCTCTAACGAGGGCGAAGCTCAGCTCGGACCCAAGGGGCTATAGCTCGTGTTGCAGTTTTGGGATATATACAAATCAGTACAATAGTAGTATAGTTTTTTTACATTGAAAAAGAAGGAGTATAGTTAGCAGTACTGTAATTATCACTCAAATCATGAGGTTTAAGGTTCAATCCCCATAACTTACCATTTTTGCGATACTTTTTTCTTCCTGGGGCAAAACATAACACGTCCTTAAATCGATAGGCTCATGTATGTGCCAGCCACCGACTATTTACCAAACCACATAGGATACATTATTTTCATCATTCAAACATTGGTTTTCAATGCATTTTTGGCTAATCGGTCCCTTTCGTTTTCGGTAATTCTACCAGATGACCAGCTCCGCCAAATAAAATTTGAAGTATATACTACATCTAATCTAGAATTGTTGTTGCCAAAAAAAAAAAAAAAAAAATCTAGAATTGTTTTAGTTGTGTGTAACGATGTGTTCCGTAAGGATTCACGTTGTTTTTTAAAAAAAAATTGAAAATAGAGCCTTTTTTTATAAGATAAATGTGGAAAAAGTTAGAAATATTTTCTTACTCAGACGAGCGTGTCTAGTATCCCCTCGTAGTTCCACTACTGGGTTCAGACTGTCTGAACCCAGTTGTGGAGGAATCGGTGGTCTTGGGGCGGCCATCCGAGTACACCACCATACATTCATTATTCTACGTAGAAGTGCAGTGTTAGAGCTAAAATAATTAAGGAAAATATTTAGCACATATATATATATATTAGTATTTTGTGTTTTGTAAAATAATTCTCTATTATAATTATTTGTTTATCTTTGCTTTTTGACATAAAAGTAAATAAAAGAGCGATATAATTATTAAATGATAAATAGATTTAAATTATTAAAAAAACTATTAGAAGTTTGTCACAAATGCCCTTATTTACTATCTTTACTGTATGTGACAAAACAATAAATAAAACCCATTAATTTACTATCTACCTACACCAAATTTACTGAATACAACAACACAAGTGTAAGAAAAATAAAATTAAGACTCATCTCCAACCAAACCCTAGCATTTCCCTACATATTTACTGAAAATACCGGTAGTGGTCAATGCTCTCATTAATTGACATATATTTATAAGAGTAGCACTGTTGCAGTAGCACAACTGCAAAATATGTTAAGAGTGACCCGAATACGAAAATACAAAGAAGGACACGATACGAAAATACGACATGGTTAACATGTTTGAGTTTATGTTTAATGATCTATTTATATAAGTGGAATGACACAAACAAACACGAAACTTAATTGGGTTGGATACTTGAGTTTGGGTTCAACTCTCTAAACACAAACTCGGAACGAATGACTTATGTGCTAAATTAATTCTTTTTATTCTCTTTCACGTAAATATATTTAAACTTAGGCTTTGTTATTTCCGGCTGAAACAAGTTGAAATGAGTGAATTGGAATAGAGTTTAATTGAAATAAATTGAGTGAAACTGAGCTTAAGTGAATTTAGGTGAATTAAAGAGATTTTCCGAAATAGGCGATTTCCAACAATTAATTAACGAAATAGGTTACTTTTCAAATTTATTATAGAAAATGGGTCCACGTCATCACCGAAGCTAGGATTGTATTTAAGTCGCTTACCCGGACGACGACCAAATGCGGATTGTATAGTTTTGAAAATCCGAAGTTGAGATTCAGTGCAAGGTAAAGTCGCTTTGGGGGAAAGCGACTTAACCTAAAATCAGTCCATGGTCAAGTCGCTCTGGGGGAGGGCGTTTTGGGTTGACCTAAAATCATTCACCTTTTTTTGCTTGTAGTAAGTAGGCTTTCAATATTGTTGACTTGGGCATAGCAAAGTCGCTGGTGGGGGGGCGTTTTCAGTTTTGTTTTTTTTTATTTTTTTTATTTTGGTTTTTGTAATTTGAGAGAAGTAATGAAATGCGTATGGGGAAGGTTGTAGTCGAAGGCAAATCGCTCTTCGGCTGGGCGATTTGGTGCCGATTTGTTTTTTATTTCGGTTTTTGTTCAGTTTGGTTTGGTGTAGACAAAGATCAAGTCGCTACGGGGGCAGGCGACTTGACTCTGACCACAGCTTCGGGAATTCCAGTCCTACGTGGACCCATTTTCGGTAATAAATTTGAAAAATAACCTATTTCGTTAATTAATTGTTGAAAATCGCCTATTTCGGAAAATAACTCTGAATTAAAAGTTAATTTTGTGAATAGACTAATTGAGCATAATTGATTGAACGTAAATAAAACCTAACGGAATACAACCAAATAAAATTAAAAGAAGCTGAAATTAAGCCAGAAAAAACAGGGTCTTACCAAGTATTGATAGGACATGAAAGCATAACACAGACCCGACGTTAAATTAACGAATCCAGGTTAAAAACATGATGACCTATTTATGTAGGTCGATCGACATGAACCCAACATAATACTACGTATTTAATTGAGCCGAGTTAGAGTTGAAGGGTTCGTGACCGTTTATATGTGACACAAAACACGAACCGATCCCGATTTCTTTGCGAGGTCGTCTAAGTAGCAGTGTAACACGGGAGAAGCAAGCAAGCTGGCATCTTCACTAACGTCAATTCTCATAGTTATTTCTCACAAATGCTCTTACTGTCCAATGTCAGCCAAGCATATTTTCCTTTATTTATTTATATATTTTATTATGCATTGAATTATTTACTGCGAAATATTAATTACCTCAATTAATTACCACCCACATTCTCACCAATCACTCCTTTATAATGCACATGAAACCTCACACAATTTCTGCACCAACTAACCAACATTAAGTAAAAGTGAGACTGAGAGTGAGGGTTCAAAAAAAAGTGTGAGAAAAAAATGGCAAAGTTTTTTAATGTGTTAGGATTGACCTTTGTATTATTGGTTATTTTTAGCCAATCTGCATTTGCTGCAAGAAAATTGCAAATGAACAATGGCTTTAATGCAAATGTTGCCTACAACAACAATAATAATAATTATAATAATGATATTAATGAGAATGATAACAAAAATAATGAAAATGTAGTTTATGCCACTAGGGAAGGTCCAAGTGGAGACCATGCTAAGGGTTTCACTGACAACAAGAATTTTGTTTATGGTGGTGTTGGTAGCTATGGTGGGATTGGTAGTGGAGTTGGAGTTGTGGGACCCTTAGGTGGAGTCGGGTTTGGTTCGGGTATTGGTGTTGCTTCCGGGATTGGTGGAGTTGGATTGCTTCCTGCTGGTGGTATTGGCGGCGTTGGTGGCGTTGGTGGTGTTGGTGGTGGGGTTGGTGGCGGTCTTGGTGGTATTGGTCCTTAAGGCAGGCATGCATGCATGCTTGCATAAGGGCGTAATCTTAGGATTTAGGGTTTAAGGTTTAGGGTTTAGGGTGTAACCCTAACTTTACGTCCTATTATATTATCCTAATTATAATGGTCTCAAGCTACTAAGTTAGCCATGCATCTATCTATGTTGGTTTAATCTTGTTTTAAGCGGACTTTAGTTGTAGTTTAATTTGTGGTGAATGTTTTAGCAGTAATCGTAGTATTTAAGGTTAATTAAGGGTGTTGTAATCTTAATTAGGGAGAATATTAAGGGTGTTGTTGTAGCTAGCAACTAGGTAATTGTCAACGTTTATGTTTAATCATGTTCTAGTTATTGTGTATGTTGTTTCAGATTTATCGTATCAACGTGATGAATGTTTTAATTACTTTGTGATTTGTTGCAACTTGCAATGTCGTAAGTGCTAAATCAAAGAAGGTATTAGAAACTGAGAGATGAGAGCGCGGACATTATATGGATATTTTATTGATAATTGTTCATTCCTCAGCTATTACAATTGTGATAGTATATATAATACTACTACCAAGGTTCACATAGTATGAAATCAAAATTTAAAGTTACTAACTTTTGAAATCTTTTCTTAAAATTACTCCCTTAAGTTGCATTTATTACTAAAATTTCTCCAAACTCCACTTTTATTGACTTATTTCGTCTATTTTTGAACATATTTCGTTTGTGGCTTGACAAATCTATACTTTGGAAGGTATAAATATGTAGACAAATGTAAGGAAGTTCAAAAACAGAGGAAATAAATCAACTCAAATCGGTTTTCTGAATCAATTTTAGGAAAAAATGAAGGGAGTAATTTTAACAAAAAAAATGCAACTTATGAGAGTAATTTTAGGGAAAAAAATTCAAAAGAGAATAATTTTAAAAATTTTGATTTCAAAAGAGAATAAAATCTAATTACTCTAAAACTTTATTGGAAACACTTTCTCCCTTGCAAACATGCACTTTTTTAAAAAGTATTTTAAATAAGATCTCATTCGATAATAGAGTCAAGAAGTGTGTTGAAACTCATTCTTTACATACTTCCATCTCTATAAACAGTCTTCTTATTTCTCATTTATTGGCAAGACTTTTTTGAGCATCTATTAATAAAACACTTGGTGAAATTTAAGCTTTGGTTCTTCAACTAATTTGCAAAAAATGTTTTCTATTTTAAAAGTCTTCAATCGTTTTTCTAAACAACTGTAAAACTCCCGTGTATCAGTTTAGTTACACTAAAGCATCTGATCTTGTTCCATGCAAATCTCGTTTTTAAGTCTTAATTATGGTCTCCATCTTCATTAAGTGAACGAGAAAGATTCAAAAACACTGTAACCTATGAGATAGAACTTGGGTCTTGAAGCAAAGTACCTTAAAGTCAATGAAAGTCTTGAACTGGAGTAGTTTCAGACAAGTGCAACCGGAATGGGTTGACGACTTATTTTCATTGCAAGGGGTTTAATAAGTTTGAGTATATTTTTAAATAAACAATAATATAATGGTTGGACGTAGACCTCGGAGTAGAGGCTGAACCAAATTTTAAATATCGTCCTGTTTGTTCATTTAGTTTTATGTTTGATCTCGTTATTTATATCTTGTTTATCTTGTAATTTGTTTTTGTCACACTATTCAATATATATTGTGGATCAGATCTGATGATTGATTCAATTTGCATTGTGAACTTAAAACGGATTAAGTATCTCAAATATTTAACTTATAAAGTATTCACTTCATATCTTCATTGTTAAGTTGACGAAAAATACGCTTTCATTCATAGTTTTCTGGTATGTGCAGCAGTCGGCTTTATGATATAGTCATTTGATCTAAGAGGTTTAGCAGGGCGATATGATATATACATAGAATTAGATGATGCATCGTCTAGATTTGAAGCTGTAGATTCTTAATAATCAAAGTCTCAGTTATTATTGTTTTAGGTCTGTACATGATTACTAGTTACGGGGTTGCAATAATTTTCGATACGATATGATGTCGTTTGTTAGGTATTGCCTAGTTAGTTAGCCTCTAATAATAATAGTTGTCTCTCTGATTGACGTGATAATTTCTCTGATTATATATGAACGTTGCGCGTGCAGACTGCACACTGCTTGGATCTTTCTTTGTTCTTCAAAGTAAACGGAGCTGCAAGTGCAATTTCGATGCTAGGGTCGTTCGCTCGCCCTGACAATCCCCAGTGACAAAATTTCACCTAGCTTAGCTTGAGATCTCCAAGAAACGATATGGTACCTGAATTGGAAAAGTATTTCTAACTATTAAGAGGAGATCAGATAAATTTTTTCATTCTTCTGTCTCATCTTGTGTCATACTAACTTCACTCTCTATCTTACTAATACATGGGGCAATTGGGAAGAGGCTAGACTCACATTCCGCCATAGTTGCCTAGTCGGGGGCATAAAGGGAGGCAATTAAGAGGCAATCGTCTGTGAGCTAGTGAATCCAACATGGAATATGAGGAGTACAGTTAAAATGATCAGACCAACTTAGATATGAACCATTTTTGCCTTGAAAAGGCACAAAGCTACCTTTTCCGTTTGATATCTCCGTGGTGCTCGCTTGAAAACATTTAATGGTTTGCCAATAATTATTTAGCCTTGTTTTAGGTTATAAAACGTGTCGTTTACAATATAACAGGTTATGTAGCACCAAAATGGACACGGACACGGACACAACACAGAAATTTAGGACACGAGACACGACATTTAAATTTAATAAAATATACGTAGTACATTTTATAGTTATATATTTTTGTAAAAGTATTTGATATTAATTTTAAATAAGTGAAAGTAAAATTTTCCCTTGATAATAAATTTATTTTCATTCCTCATCCAAATCAATATTTTAATTAATCTCTTTCGATAGCGCATTTCTCGTCTGAAGAACATCATTCACCGCAAATGATAACCAAATATTGTGGACACGCAACGGACACGACTCAAATGCTATGGACACACAACGAACACGCGCCCAACTAATGTACAAAATTAGACACGACCGTTTAGGTGTCGGACACATTTCAACGTGTGTCCGTAAAGTGTCGATGTCGAACACGATACGACTCATTACAAGAGTGTCCGTGCTACCTAGATAACACGTAAATATAAATTTAATGAGAAGGGCCAGTCTTGACGCCTTGTTGCCAGAATTGGGCTAGAATAGTTGACATAATTAGATTTGGTCATTATTGAGACTATGATAAAAGTATTTGAGAAGCCGGTCCAAACTCCCAAAGTCCAAAATTAAGTCCACAAATAACAAAACACGACATCCTTACACATATTCAGAGCATCACAAATACACAATTCACAATTCACAATTCACAATTCACAAACAAGTTTGTAGCTTAATTAACAACACTACACTCCTTCCAATCTGCTTCACTTTCCCATTTTACCCTTTTCACTCTCACCCCCGATCTCACAACCCAACCCTAATCCGTTAACCAATGGGCCAAAACGCTAGCGGTTTGAACCGCCAAGGTGGTTTGCCCGGTGACCGCAAACCGGACGACTCCAAAAAGGATAAGAAATTTGAACCGGCGGCTCCTCCCGCCCGAGTCGGCCGTAAACAACGCCGTAAACAAGGCCCCGAAGCTGCTGCCCGACTTCCGACCGTTACGCCATTGACCAAGTGCAAGCTTCGCCTTCTTAAGCTCGAGCGAATCAAGGATTATCTATTGATGGAGGAGGAATTTGTCGCCAACCAAGAACGGCTTAAACCGCAGGAGGAGAAAACCGAGGAGGACCGCTCTAAGGTTGATGATTTGCGTGGTTCGCCTATGAGTGTTGGGAATTTAGAGGAGTTGATTGATGAGAATCATGCGATTGTTTCGTCCTCGGTTGGTCCTGAGTATTATGTTAGTATTTTGAGTTTTGTTGATAAGGATCAATTGGAACCTGGTTGTTCCATTCTTATGCATAACAAGGTAAATTTCTGTGTTTTGATTTTGTTACTTTTATGATTGATTTGCTGATTTTGTTTGAGATTTCAGGTTAGGGTTAGGGTTAGGGTTAGGGTTTTGTGGATTTGGGTTTCTGTTTATGTTTGATTGGGAGATTTTTATGATTAAGGAGCTAATGTTGTTGGATTATATGATGATAGGATCTATTATGGAGTTCAAATAAAATAATTGTGTTTGATATTGTTAGTTTTATACTTTTATGATTGATTTTGTTGGAGATTGAGATTGAGGGTTAGAATTAGGGTTAGGAGTATTGAGAATTGTGTTTATGTTTATGTTTGATTGGACGATTGTTAGGATCTAATGAGCGGATATTGTAGATTGCTGTGCTGGTCCGAAAATTCTAATGATTAATGAGCTGATGTTCTGGACTGCGGCGCCCTCTCTTCCCTCCTATTTTGGTATCCAAACAAGACCGTAGAGTTTTTGTTCTGTGTGATTCTTTTAAGGGGATGTGGGTTGTCAAGATAGGGTTGGAATCTGAGTTGCAATTTTTTAGTTGAGCTACTTATTTGGGTATTAATTGGGGGAATCATGATCCAAGGTTTAGGTTTTTTTGGTCATAATTATACTCCAAGGATTGTTTCTTTGTGCTCAATTGCGGGTCATTGGATCGATAATGATAATTAGTGTTTAGTTCTCGTGATTCAGCTGAAATTGGAATGAATTGTGGAGTGACTTTCTTATTGTCTAAGTATTGTGCTGGAATGTGAAGCTGACTGAGATTCAGAGTTATTTTTTTCTTGTGTCATGGATATGTTCTGTTTTACCTCTCACCCCTTTGCCTCACCATAGGTAGCAGTCTTTACTCAATAGGGTACTGGTGCTGGTGCTGTTGAATATCTTCCACAGGATAAGTTAGATGTAAGATTTGAATCTTTATATGTTAGTGTTTTGTGGGGTTAGGCCCAGTAGGGTTAGTTCGGTTATTAGGATTATATTTCATCGACTTTATGTTGAAATTTAAGTTGAGTTTATTGTTAGAATATGTGTTACTCAAACTCGGTTAGAGTACATGCCACGAGTGAGTGTGAAGTATCAAAATCGGCTATTGTAGAAAAAGTTCATGTTTTTTTTTGGGGCCTAAACTGAAGCATCCTAATGTCATATTCTTGTTCAGTGTCTAGTATGAAATATGAAGAGTCAGAGTATTACAATATAGGTCAGGACTTTTTTTGGAGTGAAGTTGGGTGATTTATGGAACTGTTTGTGAGATGAGGTGATCAGTGTTGTATTTAGTTTAAGATTAGGCATATGTAATAGGATTACACTATTGGAATGTTGGGGTAATTTTTTCATTTTTATAATGAGCATCTTGTCATTTTCATTTCCATTTGGGATGAGCAAAAGGCTTACTAGTTTTTTAGTTCAGAGCACGATGGAATAGGGCTAAAATTTGTATGATTCAGATCCGTCCCCTTTCTTATTAACAGAAGATAAATGTTATTGCTGAATTGCAGCTGATTGATTTGGTTCTGTTGCTATAGTAAGGTTAAAAAGTCTGATATTTTTGGTGAAAGTAAAATTGCGGATCAATTGGGGGAACCTTTGTTTGCATTGTGCTAAAAAGATTACTGTTGGGAACCTTCTATGGCTACTAGGATTTTATGATTTTGGGTCAGTGTTTCTGTAAATGAAGGTGATCTAGGGTAATTTTTTCATTTTTTGTAATGAGCATCTTGTCATTTTCATTTCCATTTGGGATGAGCAAAAGGCTTACTAGTTTTTAAGTTCAGAGCACGATGGAATAGAGCTAAAATTTGTATGATTCAGATCCGGCCCCTTTCTTATTAACAGAAGATAAATGTTATTGCTGAATTGCAGCTGATTGATATTTGGTTCTGTTTTACCTCTCACCCCTTTGCCTCGCCACAGGTACCAGTCTTTACTCAATAGGGTGCTGGTGCTGTTGAATATCTCCCACTGGATAAGTTAGATGCAATATTCGAATCTTTATATGTTAGTGTTTTGTGGGGTTAGGCCCAGTAGGCTTAGTTTGGTTATTAGGATTATATTTCATTGACTTTACGTTGAAATTTAAGTTGAGTTTATTGTTGTTAGAATATGTGTTACTCAAACTCAGTTAGAGTACATGCCACGAGTGAGTGTGAAGTATCAAAATCGGCTATTGTAGAAAAAGTTCATGTTTAAACTGAAGCAACCTAATGTCATATTCTTGTTCAGTGTCTAGTATGAAATGTGAAGAGTCAGAGTATTACAATATAGGTCAGGACTTCTTTTGGAGTGAAGTTGGGTGATTTATTGAACTGTTTGTGAGATGAGGTGATCAGTGTTGTATTTAGTTTAAGATTAGGGATATGTAAACGGATTGCATTATTGGATGTTGGGGTAATTTTTTCATTTTTTTATAATGAGCATCTTGTCATTTTCATTTCCATTTGGGATGAGCAAAAGGCTTACTTGTTTTTGAGTTCAGAGCACGATGGAATAGAGCTAAAATTTGTATGATTCAGATTCGGCCCCTTTCTTATTAACAGAAGATAAATGTTATTGCTGAATTGCAGCTGATTGATTTGGTTCTGTTGCTATAGTAAGGTTAAAAAGTCTAATATTTTTGGTGAAAGTAAAATTGCGGATCAATTGGGGGAACCTTTGTTTGCATTGTGCTAAAAAGATTATTGTTGGGAACCTTCTATGGCTACTAGGATTTTATGATTTTGGGTCAGTGTTTCTGTAAATGAAGGTGATCTAGGGTAATTTTTTCATTTTTTGTAATGAGCATCTTGTCATTTTCATTTCCATTTGGGATGAGCAAAAGGCTTACTAGTTTTTAAGTTCAGAGCACGATGGAATAGAGCTAAAATTTGTATGATTCAGATCCGGCCCCTTTCTTATTAACAGAAGATAAATGTTATTGCTGAATTGCAGCTGATTGATATTTGGTTCTGTTTTACCTCTCACCCCTTTGCCTCGCCATAGGTAGCAGTCTTTACTCAATAGGGTGCTGGTGCTGTTGAATATCTTCCACAGGATAAATTAGATGTAATATTCGAATCTTTATATGTTAGTGTTTTGTGGGGTTAGGCCCAGTAGGCTTAGTTTGGTTATTAGGATTATATTTCATTGACTTTACGTTGAAATTTAAGTTGAGTTTATTGTTGTTAGAATATGTGTTACTCAAACTCAGTTAGAGTACATGCCACGAGTGAGTGTGAAGTATCAAAATCGGCTATTGTAGAAAAAGTTCATGTTTAAACTGAAGCATCCTAATGTCATATTCTTGTTCAGTGTCTTGTATGAAATATGAAGAGTCAGAGTATTACAATATAGGTCAGGACTTCTTTTGGAGTGAAGTTGGGTGATTTATGGAACTGTTTGTGAGATGAGGTGATCAGTGTTGTATTTAGTTTAAGATTAGGGATATGTAATAGGATTGCATTATTGGATGTTGGGGTAATTTTTTAATTTTTTTATAATGAGCATCTTGTCATTTTCATTTCCATTTGGGATGAGCAAAAGGCTTACTTGTTTTTGAGTTCAGAGCACGATGGAATAGAGCTAAAATTTGTATGATTCAGATTCGGCCCCTTTCTTATTAACAGAAGATAAATGTTATTGCTGAATTGCAGCTGATTGATTTGGTTCTGTTGCTATAGTAAGGTTAAAAAGTCTGATATTTTTGGTGAAAGTAAAATTGCGGATCAATTGGGGGAACCTTTGTTTGCATTGTGCTAAAAAGATTATTGTTGGGAACCTTCTATGGCTACTAGGATTTTATGAGTTTGGGTCAGTGTTTCTGTAAATGAAGGTGATCTAGGGTAATTTGACTCAAGTTGCTGGGTTATGTCTAAGTAGTTAAAACTCTTAGAATGTGGGAGTTGAAAAGGAAATCGGCTTTACATTTTTTTGTTTCTCTGAAAAGTTGAAAAATGGGATAATTTTACATCTAAATAGTTTTTTGAAGTCCGTTATCTTTTGAATGATCTGATCAAGTAGAAAGATTTGGGATTTGTGAGCTGTATGATTTCGGTGGCTATTAGTTGACTAAGGTTATAGAAGTTTCGTTCTTGTTTACATCATGTGCTTATTATTGTTGTTTAAAACTAAAAGTATACTTCACCTACTCCTCGTGATTTGAGCTGTTGACAGATCATAATTATGTGCATGCTATCCTATTGCTGGGTATCTTACTTACACGAGCATGGTTATATATTGGTCTTCTGTATATGTATGCTGTTTTCTGATCTTACGCTTTATGGCTATTGTGGTTACTATCAGCATCTTGCTGTATGGAAATCATAATGAGTTGATATTCGACAATGCTATGTTACAAATACTATGGGAGAGACGTGAGATGTATGCTACACTGGCTAGCTGAATATATTATGAAATTAATTGGCTAATTTTGCAGGTTCTTTCTGTTGTTGGTATTCTTCAAGATGAAGTTGATCCTATGGTTTCAGTAATGAAAGTTGAGAAAGCTCCTCTTGAGTCATATGCCGACATTGGGGGTTTGGATGCTCAAATTCAAGAAATAAAGGAAGCAGTTGAGCTTCCCTTGACCCATCCTGAACTTTATGAAGATATTGGTATTAAACCTCCCAAAGGAGTTATACTATATGGAGAACCTGGAACTGGAAAAACTTTACTTGCAAAGGTATTCATATGGAAGCTTTCTCTTCTCCTGTCTACTTACTAGAGTTGTTCAAGTGTAGCCTTGTTGTAGTTTGTGCCTTTTCTTTTCTTCTCTTGAGCATGTGTATTGGAGCTATCCTTAGTATCTACTATGTGTCCTGAACTCCGGGTGATTATTGTGTTGACTTATATGTGCATCTGAAGATTGTATGGTTTTATGATATATGTTACCTTGCTTAATGTACTGGTATAGATGCATTATACTTACATCTTCGACATTTAGTATTTTCATAGACCCATAATGCAGTCATTTTGCATTCCATATATGTTTGCCTGTATATATCTCCATAGAGGCTCTGTTGCCTCTGTATGTAGGTCCTACCAGCATTAGTTGCTGATTTCGACCAGTCTCTTTTTCACGGCTCTTGTTTAACGAAATTGGGAGTTATCTGGTTTAATGGAAATTGAGCTTTCATGCCAGGGTTTTTCTTGTTCCTTTTCCTGGGAACTATAATTGTTTTTAGGATCTTATTTGCTTCTGAATTTTACAATCAGAACTCAGAATTTTAACTGCATTTATTCTTCCCTTGCATTAAACTGCTAACTCTTATTGCTATTTCTCACTCCTTTTCTTCCGGATAAAAATTATATTCTTTGTTAGCAAGTGAGAATCTCTTTCACAGGGTGGTGGTTTCGTCTTGCTTCGTTGGATAGCCTGAGTGGGGTTGCCCATTAAGATGGGCTTAAGTTTGAAGACTTTGAACAAGTTGGTTATAATTTCAGTACAATTGCCCATGTTTCGCAGAAAGTGAATGTGCTTAAATGATGCACTCATGCACACCTTTGACATATCTATCTTGTTACTTTAAATGTTTGTTCGCTGCACTTCAATCAGTACCCATGATTACATGAAGTCACAAACCATTAACCAAGTTATAATGTTCTAAGTTTTTTTAATGTTTCAATTTAATTACTGATGTATATATTCAGCTTGAGCTCTCATTAACCGTTCAAATAAGATTTGTCACAAGGTCATTGCTGATGGCTAAATCTTATTGGATTACTGTGAGTGCTTGCTGGCATTATTGTATATTGGAAATAAGATATTTTTGTATCTGGATTGTTAGTATGATTGATTAACTGATTACTGACGTAACATGATAAGGTTGAAGTTCTCTCTGTTTGAACGTTGGGAGCCTTGTTGAATACCCCTTTTGATGAAGACTTGACCAGTACCACATCTCTCAGTACTCCAAATGAATTTGTGGTTGGTTGTGACCGTAGCTGATGGTGTTTTCTTTGTTTTTGTTCTCTTCATTTCAGGCTGTTGCGAACTCAACATCTGCTACTTTCCTACGTGTGGTCGGAAGTGAATTGATTCAGAAGTATCTTGGTGATGGACCAAAATTAGTCCGAGAACTCTTCAGGGTAGCTGATGATCTCTCACCATCCATTGTTTTCATAGATGAAATTGATGCAGTTGGAACTAAAAGGTATGATGCTCACTCTGGTGGGGAACGTGAAATTCAGAGGACTATGTTGGAACTTCTCAACCAGCTAGATGGTTTCGATTCAAGAGGTGATGTCAAAGTCATCTTAGCAACAAACAAGATTGAGAGCCTCGATCCTGCTTTGCTTCGTCCTGGAAGAATAGATAGAAAGATTGAATTCCCTCTTCCTGATATCAAAACTAGGAGACGGATTTTCACGGTAACATTTTTGCTTTTGTTCCATTTTTAAGCTTCTGTCATGCGCTTTATCCAATTAATTCTTGTCCACCAAGCACCAGCACTCCCTATAACGTGCATCTGGATTCTGAAATACGGACATCAGGTTCGGGTACATCTGAGTGATTTGTGATTTATGCGTTTTTGCAGATTCACACCTCAAAAATGACATTGGCTGAGGATGTCAACCTAGAAGAATTTATAATGAGCAAGGATGACCTGTCTGGTGCTGATGTGAAGGCCATCTGCACTGAAGCTGGGTTGCTGGCATTAAGAGAACGTCGTATGAAGGTCAATCTCATTCCTCCCTAATATACCGCTTGGCTTGTCATAGTTTGCTTCTTTTTAGATTGTGCTTCCTGACAATTTGTCCTGTGGCTTGCTAGCTGTGACTGTTCTATTACCGCTTTTGGTAGTGAGTCTTGTATGAGTCCATCTCACATGCGAGACCAACCCACCAACCTTTTTTTTTTCTTTTTTTTTTTTTTTTTTGAATGACGTGGGAACCCTCAGCCGCTACCTTTGGTGTGCACAACCCCGAGCATACGTGATACCCTGCAAACCATGTATGCTAGGTTAACCACCCTTTTTACGGGGTGACAGGCTCGAAATCTAGAAGGCATAGCCTCAAGCCAATTTACCCCCAAGAACGCTCTTGGTGAGGCTTGTGCAATTATGATTGTATCTCTTCGTTATTTATTTATGCTCCATAGTAGTGACCGAGTTTGTCTCACATGTGAAACCATATGTCCCATTATGTTTTGTGTTCTTTCGGAAGAGTTTACTCGAGAAAATACCATTTAGACTAAAGCTTGTGCAATTATGATGCATTTCAGGTCATTCATGCTGATTTCAAGAAGGCGAAAGAGAAGGTCATGTTTAAAAAGAAAGAGGGAGTGCCTGAAGGGCTTTATATGTGAAGTGTCTGCATCTGTTGGTGGCTATGTGAAGGGCTCGGGCTGTGATGTTTCTGTTAAACTAATCCTGTATGCAAAAAGATAACACTCGTGACTCTTGAGAGTGCGCTAGTATACTCGGTACAGTTTCTTCTGAAGAACGAATGTTTATTTGCCTTCTGTTCTTTCAGTCTTGTTATTTTCGAAATGTTCTTGGGCTCAAACTAAAAAGATTTATTTGCTATCATCAGCTCTTTTTTTTAGAAGTATATGAGATGTTAGAAAAGGGACAAGTTACTTGTATCCCAGGTCTTGGCAGCAATGCATCGGGAGTCGTCAACTCGGAGCATTGCATGATGTAGGACTCATACAGTCGTGTAGAAGTGTCAAAAGGACGGATCTGGGTTGGATTTATGTTGAGCTTGTCCGAACCAGATCTACATCTGCTAGGGTTTTGCAGGCGTGTAACCATATTTAACTTGGGTTGCCTCTGGATCCAAAGACTATCCCCCACCGCCGCCACCACCACCACCACCCCGGAAATGGATTCAAATTTGTATTATGATACAGGGTCCAACAATAAGGTCTAGATTTGTGGGTGTACATGCGCGTAGCTACACGAACTCGATAAGCACAAATATGAGACACAAATGAATGCTCAACAAGAATATTACCTAAAGCTCCTCGAACTTTGATCAACTAAATATGATCGTTTTGCAGGCTATCATATATATCCGAGGGTTTACCTAATGCGTACCTAAGATAGCGGTTGCTGGTTTCCTCGTCACGAAAAAAAAAATGACCGTTTTTAGTAACGACATTAATAAAAATTATGAAATCATTATGGTAATTAAAATTAAATTGTGTAAACGTGGAAAATAATTGGATCTAATTTTAACCTGAACTAAATGCACTTAAAATGAGTCAATCCGAACAAAATTAATTGGGATGAATTGGTTATTTGTGTGTTGTAGTCTGATTCAGGATATCCTTTTTTTGAGGTTTAATGTTTTACAAAACTAGTAATAAAAAAAGTAAGAAACATGGACTAGTTTTCACAAAATGGAATCCTTAAAACATTATTTTATATTATATTTATATTTGAGGTGATGCTAGACGACAAAATCAGATATATTGACAGCATGAACAAGAACAACAAAAAAAACACCATCTTCACGTCTGGTATTCAACACAAAGTAGGCTGCAAGTCGAGTTGACCTATTAATTAAACAATAATTTAGACAAAATATTTGGAATCAATTTTCAGCCAATTTACTTAATCCCTTTTCTAATTATATGTGGTTAAGAGTGCCCAAGGCGTGCTTCTCATGATTATTTCTTAACTAACTCAAACATCATATCTCCATTTTTCAATAATTAACACACTTTTTTTTAAAATAATTTTAAATTTTATTAACACTCTTTTTATTATCAATTTTATTAGTAAAAAGTTCTATATTACACATGATTGGGTAATAATATGTTCCACCATATTATGAAAACCATTATGATTTCTGAGAGAGATATCACTTTTTTCATATTTTGTAATGTGTTTTTCATAATCTTTTTGTTACGATTGAGACTTCAGTGAATCTTTCATTTGATGACCTATATTCATAATGAAACGGAAAATTCACATGGTACCACTTAATTTTATCACTGTACATAATACCTCGTAAATTTTCCAATTTTTTTATTATACATTACAAGCACTTTTATTAGTAAATTAGTTTACATTATATGTATTCATATTATTAATTTCTGATACTAATTTTTACTTCAAATTATAAATGGTGTCTCAATAAAATTGTAAAAACGTCAATTTGTGAATAGAAGAATTCTTAACAAATAATTATGTGGAGATGTCGGCAAGTATGATTGGTAAAATTATGATTCGTAAATTTTTTTATTTTTTATTTTTTCATCAAAACATAACCATTTTTTTACTTTTTTAGATATGATAAATTGAATTTCTCATAGATTTTAATAAAAGGGTTTAATTTCACTTATTACGTAAGTTAAGCGCCAAATTACTCCAATTAAAAATTGTGGGAATTAATTTCACAATTTCATAAAGTTATGGGTCAATCACCACTTTCTGGATTGAGATTCAAATCCGTGATTGTGGCTCCTTCCAAACCGAAAACAAATACTATAACGAACAACATCGATAATACTACGAATAATTTTTTTGACCCGCCAAAAGCCAACCGTATTTGTATTTGGCTCCCACGTTATAACTTAAGGTACATCTCCAAAACATTTCTGATGATTCATATAAATACATTTACAGCCATTTCTCCAATTTCCACCATTTATTTCGGAAATTCAAGCATCCATTCCTAACTTCATTAATCTGTCGCATTAGCCTTATCATTTGTTGTTCATAATTGCATTCCGTTTATTCTTTCATTTTCATTAACTGGCTTCGTTTTTTCGGTTGAAAATCTGTGTTCGAAATTTTCAATTTCTGTTCCTGAATTATTGTTCTTTCAGTTACGTAATTTTTGGGGATTTCTGAGGTTTATTTTTTGTAAATTCTCAACACACAAAAATAATTTCTTATTTATTTACCAATTTGAAGAACAGAGTTTTCTGCATATTTACTTCTGAATCATCAATTTCTTTCATTTTTTGTCCTCAAGTTTTGAATTGGCATCAACTACATAGTACATACATCTTGTTTCAGAAGGGTCGATTTTCGGGTTTTCAGAAAGGGTGAAAAATGAGTTGCTTTCCTTGTTTTTCGTCGCAATCAAAGAAAGCAACAAAGAGGCAGAATAGCACAAGGGTTCAGTCTCCTTCGACTGCTGCCTCTTCCGTTCCAAACGCGCAGTCTCGGCCTGGTAATTCACTGTGTCACATCTGTTATTTCATGACTGTTGTTGGAAAATTGTTTGCTGTAGAAATGCAATATCTGTGTTAGGAACTACAATGTCTATCATGTATCATGTATCATCATCCTCATCGCCATTGTTGTCGTCGTTGTCAATGTTGTCAAGAGGCAATTTGGCATACACGTTAACCGACCATTCAATTAAGTGGCTCCGGCCTATGGGCTATGACGCGGTAAGGGGTTAGTTGAAGGCTGTCTTACCGATACCTACTGAGAATTAAACAGCCCGACAATTCCATAATATTCTTATACGAAATGAAAATGAAGATAATGATAGATGAACCATCTTAACCAAAACCATCACACTGGCTCTGATACCATGATAGATGAACCATATCAACCAAAATCTTAAGGTGATGGTTGATGCCCAACTATTATTAAATTCCTATTAGATAATAGGCCTCTTAGGAATAAAAATGACGCGGTACAAAAGAGTATATGTGGTCTACTACTCGCAAGTAACTGAGTGAGATTCTGTGTCCTGGTTTTACAGCAGAAAACAACAGACCCAGAAAATCAGCAGATGTTACAACTGATAAAGATACAAAAGAAAATGGAAATGGAAACAACATTGAAGCACAAACTTTCACATTCCGAGAGCTAGCCAGTGCCACCAAGAATTTCCGAGCAGAATGTCTGATCGGTGAAGGTGGCTTTGGTAGAGTTTACAAAGGTCAACTTACAACGGGACAGGTATCATTGCCTTCATTTCGCTCGTCTTGCTTCCTCCCTTAACATCCTAAGTGTTCTCAACCCTCACTCAAATGCCCGTTGGGCTTGAAGAGTGGTTAGTTTGCACAGGCTCCCCCATACCGTATGCTGGGTTTCCACTTCGTGTTTTTGGAGGGTTTTGAGGTTGCCAGGACTCTAACCCGTGACCTTCGGTCACACTGGCTCTGATACCATGATAGATAGATGAACCATCTCAACCAAAACCTTAAGGTAATGGTTGAGGCCCAACTATTATTATGTCGAGTAAGATATTCAATCAACAAGGGCAGTTCTAATATTTATGAGACAGTCCAACCCTCTAGCCGTCTAGTGACTTTACCCAACAAGTTACTTGACCTGACCGTTGGCCAAAATGGCGAGTTTTGTATCTGTAAAGGGAACTGCGATGACAGTTTTCATGCTGACGGGTATCAATTGAAGTCGTGAATACCATCACTCAATGACTGTATCAGCTTAGCGAGTTGACATCTAACCAAACATCCAACGTGTTCTGATCGAGTTAGTGATGTTGATTACAGGTAGTAGCAGTAAAACAACTAGATCGTAATGGACTTCAAGGAAACAAGGAATTTCTAGTTGAGGTTCTGATGCTTAGTCTTCTTCATCATCCAAACCTTGTTAACCTCATTGGGTACTGTGCCGACGGAGATCAGAGGCTCTTAGTGTATGAATATATGTCATTAGGATCATTGGAAGACCATTTACTCGGTAATACTTCCATCTTATGTTTCTCTTCTGTCTCTTGAATTACTAAATGGTGCAAGTTTCTAGTTAGGACCTATGTTACTCGGACTCGTCTTTAAGTATCGTACACGACACGGTGTCAGAGTATCGGATATGGCTGTTTTGTGCGAAGTTTTCAATTTTTTTGATCAAAAAGTGTCGAAGTAATGTATTGTGTCGTGTCAGATACCCGATAAGGCGGAGTAACATAGGTAAGGACCACCAGACTGTTGCTTTCTTATCTTACATAATCAAATCAAACTTGTGATAGCAATCAATAGCGTACACGGTACTGCTATTTTATTGCAGATCAGCAGTTTTGCTTGTGACGGGCTAATCCCGTCACAAGCTCGTGATCTCTCATAAAAAGGGAGAGGGGACAAGTTGGGGCATCCTTCATGTACTTTCCCACTCACCTCTCATGGGTATTTTGTGAGAGGAAACGGTATTTGTTGGCTGCCGCAAGCTTGTAACAGATACCGCCGTCACAAATGAGAATTTGTGATTTCAGATTGCATGATTCTACCTAGGACTAGTGAGGTCTTGGCTCAGTTGTTAAGTAGATTATCTTCAGGCCGAGACCAAATCGATCACGTGTCGAAATCCCCTATTTTATGAAAAATCATCGGTGTTTTCACTTTTAAAGAAGTGTCTAATGCCATAACGCTAGCATGTTATTAAATCTCGGTTTGAGACACGATATTGGGGTCAGTCATTCTGCTATATATGCGGGGGGAGACTGCCTCAAAATGTGGTTACTGCAACACTCAAAACCTTATTACTCGCTGCGACATAATGTTGAAGCAGGTATATAATACCATGGACCTACACGACTCACGAGTAGTCGGGTTATAAGACTGATACCCAGTAGTCAGTACATATATAAGGTTATGTGCTATTTCAGACCAAACACAAATTTATCAGGAACAGAATACTGATGTAGATCAAACATTTGCGTTTTCAGATATTCCGTCAGGAACAAGGCCACTAGATTGGTATACAAGGATGAAAATAGCCTTGGATGCAGCCATGGGTTTAGAATATCTTCATGACAAGGCAAACCCGCCAGTCATCTATCGCGATTTGAAGTCGTCTAATATTTTGCTAGACAAGGACTTCCATGCCAAACTCTCGGACTTTGGACTGGCAAAGCTTGGTCCGGTTGGAGACAAAGCCTATGTTTCTACAAGGGTTATGGGAACTTATGGCTATTGTGCTCCTGAATACCAAAGAACTGGCCAGTTAACCATTAAGTCCGATGTATATAGTTTCGGAGTTGTTTTACTGGAGCTCATTACTGGAAGAAGAGCCATCGAAGCCAAGAAACCAAATCACGAGGAACATCTTGTTGCCTGGGTAAGTTCCTTTACCATAACAAAGAATGTTCATACATTATCATTGTCATAGTAAACGAAGCTATGTACCAGCATTATAGTTACTCCTCTCAGTTCTACCCCTTTGTCGCAATGAGTCCTGCCATATCTCGCCAGTAGTGTGAGGCTAAAAGGGCAGGTTGTACGTAACACAACAATCTGCGTTGGACAGGACCTAGGTAGCACCAAAACGGACATGGACACGAACACGGAAACGACACGGGACACGGCATCTCATGAAATTTAGGACACGGGACACGTCATTTAAATATAATAAAATATATATTTTATGATTATAAATAACATATAATTTTATTTTTATTATGTCTTTGAAGTTAAATTTAAACAAATAAATGTACAATTCGACCTTTAATTTCCACCCAAACTCATCTTCTAATCGATCTTTTTTAAAATTTCATTCCTCGTCTAAACTATAATATGTTTAGCCATGTATCCAACGAGTGTCGGGTGTCCAAGTGTCGGACACAGTGTCGGACATGGAACAACTAATTAGGAGAAGTGTCCGTGCTACCTAGGACAAGACTTGTAGAATGTTTGCAGATTTCCATCATATCCCCAACCTAAAAAGTAAGGAGTCTAACTTCTGGTCCTATAGATGATTTACAACAACAATAACAATAAAAAAGCCTTAGTCCGAGCACGATTTGGGGTCTGCTAAGATAAATCATCATCACCATACCCCAACAGTTAGTCTTCGAGGTATACGTCTTAACATTAAAACTGGCCAAACATCCTACCCCACTTCAGCATACAAGACAATCTTTGGCATTTTCCCGTGCATTACCTGACCTGTTTTAAGTTTAAGATTGATATACCCTCTTAAACAAGAATTTGTGATACCCCAAAGGCCCAAACCTTAAAAAACAGGGGATCTAACTGATTAATCAAACCTGGGAAAAATGTTGTGAAGGAGATGTTAGAATAAAAAGGGTATCTAACAGAAGCCATGAACTTGCAGGCAACACCATTTTTCAGGGATCCAAGTAGACACCCAGAGCTGGCCGATCCCCTTCTTCGGGGGGATTTCCCACTGAAGGGACTAAACCAGGCAATAGCCATTGCATCAATGTGTCTTCAAGAAGAAGCTATTGCACGGCCCGTGATGTGTGATGTCGTCACTGCTCTTAGCTTCCTTACAGGAGCCCCTAAAGAAGCCGATACTTCTCCAATTCCCTCAACTAACGGCAACTCCTCGCCGGCAAGTGAGGTCAGTTTAGGTCAAAGTAGCAACCATGATGAGCAGAGTGCCGAGTTGCGCCAACGCGCCATAGCGGAGGCCATTGAGTGGGGTTCTAATCACGCTACATCACAAGCTCAAAGCACTGCCTCCCGCGAGAAATAGAAGACTAATTCCTGGGTGGTTATCTTGAAAGCTATATATGAGTGTATCTACTCGATGTTTGTCAATGGTTTTTCTCCTACAAACGTGGGATCGATGTGGTGTTTATGGTTTGATAATATCGTGTTTTTGTTTTGAGGATACAAGTGCATATACGAAAAGTGGAATGAAATCTTTTCCAATGTAGCATTCCAATTATATCAAATGACTTTTGAGAAACAGAAAGAAGAGTGTTTCTTAGAGACCTAATGAGTGAAGTAATTGTGAATGTTGAACCGTATATGAATGTGCAATTGAAAACTTGAAAACCTCTCCGTATATAACTGTGTATCTACTCGATGTTGGTCAACATCTTCTCTCATACAAATGTTGGATCGATGTGGTGTAGTCGATCCACTAAAATCGTCCCTCTCACTCTTTACATTCCCTTATCAACGAAAACTTTTTGGAATTCTCAACGTCTTATGGAAGTTCCTTTCACCATTTGAAAGACCGACAGAGAGACGATATTTTTGGCAGAAAAAAGAAGACATTTCGAATAATTCTTAACTTCCCCACCCAAAATGCCCTATTGAGCCAAACCTAAAACCCTAATTCATTTGACATAACTAATTGAAACCGAAAAAATAAAAAAGCAAAACGACCAAAAAGCAATGGACTTCCAATTCTGTCGTTGTAAGCCTCACCAAAAAGTAGAGATTTATTCATCTAAAAAAAATAGAAATTTATTCTGTTTAAATAGGCCTACAATATCTCGGTTTTCATGTTACAGCATTTTAAAATTCGTTGACATATACTACTCTCTTATTATGTATAATTTCCTCAATCCTCGAAAACTGCAAACCTAATAGATTTGTATGGTCCATCCTATGCACACAGGTAAAGCAAAATCGAGTTAGCTATTCACATACAGCATTGATGTTACCGTGCTTGAAAAAACTCCCTCCATATGCAGCACGATGATCAAACCAACTGAGTAAAAGATCTGCAATTGAGATCAAGGGCAATAGCCTTTAAAATAGCCGAGATAAAAATCACTTAAAACAACAATTAGAGTTGAGGAAAGAGACCAAACAATACCTCCTTTAAGAATGTGCAGGTTTATTTAAGCAGAGTTAATGTTGCAGCCAGGTATAATGAATTATGTAAGACTGTCTAATATTCATCCTGTATTCCTATCGACTTGTAGACGAGGCAGACTTGCAATTTCTTCTCCAACAGGTGGTTCGACCCTGATTCACAGATGTTTCGATCTCAATTGAGCGTTTATATATAATCAGTGACTCGTATAAAACAGTTCAAATGTGAGACCAACCCAAATCTCGTTGGAACTTGGAATATAGCCAATCACGAGTTGCTCTCACATGTGATGGTGAGGGTGTCTCATATAAATTTGTGTAATAAAGTCCACGTCAGTTGAACATTAAAGAGTGATACATTGCAATAACAAGCCTCGAGCATGGTATCAAATTTGGGTTGTGGCACTACATAGAGAATGCCTAGAAATGTGTTGAACTCCGCCGCATATGCACAACGAGAATAGGACATAACAACAATTCTGAGATCGTGGCTAGAAATGATATATAATTCCATGGAGACCTTGATTGTCGGAAAGCCCTAAATGCATAAAGTCATAAACACAGCCCTCAATTCTTTACTAAAATGCTACACAAATACTGTCCTAATATTGGGCGAGTCTTGAAGTAATTTAAAGTGGAGGGACCTTACTTGAATGCTACTTTCCTTCAAACTTTCCAGAGACTCGGCGAGCTCTACTTGCTTTGACGTGGTTGCAAACAAGGCCTGTTTAATAGGATCAAACAACCCTATTTAGCTTGCAAATATACATTAATACTTTACAAGATACTGATGATCCCCATACACTTATACGCAAGAATTACCTTCTTTGTCTTCTGCAAGTCATATTCTATGGCTTTAATCCTATTCAAAGACTCAAGGATGGTGTCCTCTTTATCTGGAGGGATGCTTGTTGGCTTATTAATGAGGTCGGTAACTAGTTGCTCCAAATGCTGAAGCCTTTCCCAGCATGGACTCAGCAAACTGTTTTCAACTGCTCGAGGAATCATTTGAGCCTCGGAAACTGGATCTAACTGCCTAGTCTTTAGGCTACTGACAGGCTTACTCTGCTGCTTCAGCTCCTTCGGTCCCCAAAATTTCCCAAACACAATATGTAGACATGCAAAAAGCTTGAATATGAAGGCAGACAGTAAATTTCTCACTCGAGCAATACTAATCCAGGATATCACTACACTCCCTCCAAAAGTGTGATCTGTTCATAGCACCTATATCAGGTTGCGGGATTGTTGACTCAGGGCAATAGATATTGAATAGCTCAAAACAATAATCATAGCAAACGAACAAATAATCACACAGTACCAGAAGATGCAACTCACAAAGGGGTCAAAACACAAAAGTGATTCACAACTGGTTGATTGTGTGAAATTCAGAGTATTTTTCTGTGTATATGTAGCAACCAGCGTAAATAGGTGCTGTTGGGTTTGACCCAGGTCATAATAACCGTGCAATGACTATACCTAATATTAACCAAGTTGGTTTACATCTGCTTAGATCAACTTTGGGTAGTTGTGGTGCTTAAGTAGAGAACATATCTAGCACAAAAGTAGAAAAGGCTAAAAGAACTAAATGAAACACTTGAAATACAGGCACATCAACGTGCAAACTTAATATTCAAAGTAGTTACATCATTATCAACACTAACTTTCTAAACACATATAATCATGGTATTGACTCTCAGTTAGTGTATTATTTTTGGAATCAGTCACTGCAATCTTATCTTAGTTCTTGTGCCATAAATGCCAACGATACCCCCTAAAAAACGGTCGTGATAAATTTCCGTGGCTCGGCTATTCGGTGTCATGACCCATATTTGAAACAATGCGATTGATGAGCTAAACGCTACTAATGAATAATAGGCACACACTTCAAAAAAACTTTGAGCTTTTAGTAGAAAACAATAATTCTCAGAACGAGGGGAGGGAAAGTAGAATATAATTTGCCAAAGATGCATACTTATCAAAGGAGCATCTTCAAGCCTGGAACCATCAGTCGCTACCTCAACTAGCTTGCCAGAAGATGAAGCTTCACCAGCCGTTACCTAAGATAAAGATGAATACATCAATAACTTAATAAGTACTTCCAGTTCACTAAAAACTTAAGAACTATAGTACGTTGATTGTAGGTTGGCATTAACACATACATATCCATGTTTCACCTCTCTTAGAATTACAACATAGCTGATTTAAAGCAGCAGTCACCATAATTTCATAGCATAGCTTAGCAGTGTAAATGGAAGATTTATAGCTACTATGTCATAAACTTTCCAGAATTAATACTTCGACTAACAGAGACTTATTCCACTATTTTGCAAGTCCAGATTGGTCTCCAATTACAGAAAAAGAAAGAAGTTTACTTTATCATCCAGTAATGGCGTTGTATTGGAAAGTTGCTCCACGACTACATTAGGAACCGTCTCAGAAAACACGCCATTGCCCATGACCTGTGTGAGCCAAGAGTGCCAAAAAAATATATGAATGATCATAATAGCTGTTTATTTCATTCCCAAATTCATGTATGCCGCTGCTATGTTACTCCGACACTTCACTTAGCTGCCGTGCCAGGTGTCCGACTTACTTGTCTGACACTTCGACACTTCACTTTAGACCAAAAAATTGAAAAATTCGCACAAAATAGCCGGATCCGACACTCGACACGTATCAACATGACATACCCATATCGAAGAGTCAGGGTGACACAATGTACGAGACCATCTTAGTGTGACCAACCTACTTACTTATATAGTCATCCAAGGAATAACAAATATTAATGAAATATAGGTGGACCTCACACTGAAATAGTCTCGTACAAGAACTAATACACATTATACCTTATGGGCTAGTAGCTTAGTTTTAAGATCTTCATAATCAGAAGAACTTGTAGTTCTCCACATAAACATGGTCTCTTGGGAATGCACAACCTGCAAGTGAAAACAAGTCTTTAATCATCTACATTTCACTAAATACTATTAGTTCAACGTGAATGACAAAGAAACAGTTCGGCAAAATTACTTTCATAATATCTGGATCATTCCATGGTCCCTTCTGAAACCTAAGGCATCCACCAGGGCAGGAACATGTTCCACCGACAAAATCTGGTAATTGGCTGCAGGAAGATGATGCAATGATAAGCTTCTAAAACAGCCATAAATTGCTTTAGTATTAACAAGCAACAACAGTATAACAGCCAAATAAGAAAACCCTAACCTCGGGTCAACATATTCCATCAACTTCCCAAGTGATTTGCTACCTAGAACCTGTCAAGTTCAACAAGAGTTTAGGACGCTTGGTTACTTTGTTTCTCCATAAAACTTTCATCAGACATCAGAAGTATGAAACAGAGTATATACATGTATCTTTGACGTCGTCCTAGGATCCAGAAAGCTCTTCACAGTACTCCACACCATCTTGAATCCCGTACCAGCATTAACAATAAACATCAGATGCAACGTCTGCATATATTTGGGACAGCAGGGTGGAGATTAGATAAGAACATATTAATGAGCATCCTATCATGAAACAACATATTCCTTACAAGAATTAAACAAGCTACCTCAGGATAGTTGTCACCATCAATTTTCTGCATGCGCATAATGAGATCATGAGCAACTTTTCCAAAGCTCATCCAATTCTACAAAATAAAGTAAATAACTTTAGGCCATAAAAGATGTTGCATTAAAAAAATGAAGCTTATTTTCATTTAAAAACATATCCTAATTTCATACCACTCCATGAACATCCAATATCGTTGTTGTTGAATCAATGTGTCTCTTGGCAGCTATGGAACAAGCTGGGAATTTATCAGCAAATGCCTTTTCAAATCCTTGTATATGATATCTTAGGAAACGCTCTACTGTAGTCACATCCATAAGCTTGCTAGGTTCAACTTTACCAAGTTGTTCAATATAAACTGGTCTCCCCTCCTTATCTACACCATGATAGCCATGTGGATAATATCGCTGTACTTCTTCATATTCTTTGTAGTTAAAATCCTACACAGAACAGCCTTATAAATGAGCATATGGAGAAAATAAATTTCGTGACGGCCAAGAGAACAGAGTAGTGCTTGTGATGACCAAGTACTCCATAAATACATTTTAACAGCTAGTAAATCCCTTAGTGCAAAAGAGATATACCAAGTCTAAGTCCGGATGCAAATAGAACTGAACAACCAAAGGAATATGCAACCAATCAATAAAAAACGACCATCTAAATGTATCTATCAAGAGAATACAACATTATCCGAGTGCCTCGAAGGCTAAAAGGTCCGTCAGACACTGTCTTATCCTTGCGTTGATAATACAGAGAAGTCTGCGAATACCCACAGTGAAAATCGTGCACAAGTGGGGAGAAGATTTCTCCACAACTAGATTTGACCACAACTATTGTGAGCAGAAACATACCATGTACGGAGTATATTTTATTTTATTTTATTTTGATGTATTGTTTATAGATGCCAAAGAATCTTGAACCCCATCCAGGTACTTATCAAGCATAAAATTGGCTTCATACAGAACATAAAATGGGACATCCACCCAGGTAGCCATGTTGCTTAAAACTTAACCAATTTCAATTCATGTGTCTCAGAAACATAGTTAGTTGAATAAGGGTATCCTTCCATGAAGTACATAAGTTCAAATCTCATCATTTGTCCTCAACTACTAAAGCAAAAGAAAAGGAAAAAAAAAACACAAGAAAATATGAAGCATTCATGGTCAAGTAAGACCTAGTGCCGATTTTGCTTTTGTATTAATGGTTAAAATATAAGCCTGTGGAACTTAAGTGAATATAAAAGCCTATAACCCTCAGAAAAATATGCCAGCCGTATATCTTTTATTAACAAAGAATGCTAAATTATTTTGACTAAGTATTGATGCTTAAACGAATTATTACCTGTATAATTGTATCTACACCATTTTCTTTCCTCCATTTGATCATTTCTTCCCACATATGTACAGTTTTATCAAGATCAAACTTCCTCGCTTTCAAGAATCTGCATGAATATGACACATTTTAGTAAACCTTCATGGATAACAGAAGTAATTTTCTCTTGAACTAATGGTATTGCAGGACTAGTAATGGATGAATTTGTTTTGAGGAAAGAGGATGTGCTAGTCTCCATTTACTTCTTGATTCATTAATGCAGTATGTCGTTTATATTGTCATGTCAGTTGGAACTTGGAACCCGGAAGATCATACTTCATTAAACACTAGTTAGATCATAACTTCAAACGACTAAACAATGAGATAAGTTTATAATTTAAGCATGGGGATAGGCATTTTATTTCTAATGCCATGAAATAACCCTGAAATCAGATATTTCGTGGACCACAGTTTGTTATCTTCACACCATACCATACTATAACCTAGAGTAAGATTACATTTGTAACGGGGCTTTTTAACGCTTAACATAACATGTAGAGAGGCTCCTTTCACTTTGAAATAAATGGGAACTCAAACTGCATATCTCACTTGTGGTAAAGATCGAGAAACGACACATTTCAATCACTCCATTGGCAGACTCTTCCAACTTTGCTACAGATACAGGGTAACTTATTAAAATCACTTTATTAGTTGCTGTAGGATTCTGGAAATAACTTCATGAAAGATCTAGACAGTAGATTGTTCTAATGAGAAGCAATTCACGCAGCTGAAAGAACTGGCTTCAATTCAATTCCGAACAGATTTAAACATACACGATCAGTGCCTACGGGCGCTACAATGCTGACAAACTTCACGTGTGCAATGCGAGTCCCACAAAAGCAAAACCCCTAGGTCTTATGAATTGTCTGGTATTTCCAACCAACGGCAAGGGAATCCTAAAAGGCTTGAGAATTTATTAAGTTCTATATTCAATAAAATGGTAATAGAACCCGCAAACAAAATCATCACTCAACAAAAATATCTGAAAGCTTGCATCTTTTGAGCCTTTGAAGCCTTTGAAGATCAGCCATCAAGTCAATCAATACCATAACCTTTGTGTACATCACGCACAATTTGGTAAAAGTAGAATAAAATTATCTAATCAATAAACAGAAGGCAAGTCCACAAGGAGTATCATCAATAACCGAACCAAAACTACATTTTCGTGCACGTATGAATGTGGCTAACTGGCTATCTATCAGACGCCATAATTGGCGCATCTGAATCGATCACAAATTGTTTCCCACTCCTCTGTCTTCTTACTATCAATTTATGCATCATATCACCGACTTTTGCAAATTAAACGAACTGATAAAGAACTAATACCAAACTACATATCTAGATCACCACAAAACTCATCATCGTAAACAACGACAACAAACAGCAGTCAAGTACTCGTTACAGTAACTTATACATTTACAAATGCAGAGAATTATAACAACAACCAATATCATAATAAAACTGACCTTAGCATAGTATGATAATCATCAAGATGAAGCGGAAGCAAATCTCTATCAACCAAAATCCGCCGCAAAACATTGACAGCTTCCTCCTCCTTCTCATCCCGAACATCCTCAACAGCGATCGCCGCAAACTTACAATCAGCGATCCGTTTCCCTCGTTTCCTAAGTCCATGAGCTATCTTCGTCGACGCCTTCACCGCCTTCTTCTTCAAACTCCTGATCCTCGTCCTCCTTAGCGGCTCATCCTCCGACACTTCTACCTCCGATTTTCTCCCTAATTTATCCTCATCTTGCACCGACATTATTTCATCTAATTTCATCAAATTAATCACACAATTCACACATCACACATCACACATCACACAAACAATCTTATTCAATAAAATCACATAAAATTCATCGAAACTACGAAATTTAATCAAATTGATCAAAATCAAATAAAAACTAATCAAAATTACGAAAACAAATCAAAATTAAAAATTCAAAGTAATGTGTGATGTGACAGTACCTGGCATTGCTGAGATATTTGTAGGCTATTTTTTATCTGCAAATAAAAATAAAGTAAAAATAAAAAAAATAATGTAGATCACAAACGAAAGCAAAAATTATGCTCCATAACCTTTACTTGAATTACACTACAGATGACCAGAATTAATTTAATCAGATCAAATCAAAGTACGTAATAAGAAACGAATAATTTAACAGCGTAAAAGTATAAAGAGGCAGAGGAATAAATCGAAATTACTGTTACCGTTACTGTTACTGCTACTGCATTGATGAGTGTAGCAGTGAAACGAATCCGAGCGGAAAACACAAGAAAGTAAAACGATCTTAATCTTATACTTACGTATCTCATTTAATGGTTATTTGAGAATATTATAATTATAATGACTTATAAAGTTGTAGCAGTATCGATAAGACGGTTTTATATGAGAATTTGCGGACGGAGAATAAAATAGAAAAAGGAAAGATACCTGAGAATGATGGAAATAAATGAAGGTAGCATTTAATGAAGATGAGGTAAAAGAAATGGTCTGGTCAGGTGAAATGTAAGTTAGTAATTAATGGAGGTGTCGGCGGAGAAACCGAAGGATTTTTTTAGGAGAGAGAAAGAGATAGAGATTGTTGAAATGGAATGGTGTCGCCGTCGTAATCGCCGCCGTGATCGCCGCCGTGGTTGGAATAATTAGTAGAAACCAAGTTGTTTGGAGAAGTGTGTGATGAGATTCGGGAATTTAGTTAGGACGAGTAGTAGCAGTAGTACTAGTAGACTAGTAGACGACGACGACTAGTACTTGTTTAAGTCAGTAAGAGTAATGGAGTATATTAGCTGCGGATTAATGGGTTAATTAATTTACATGCTTCTACTTGTACGGAGTTGAATCACTTTTGGTGGTGGACTTTTGCTTAATTTGACTCCTTTTTTGGTATTTTTTAGGACAACAATTCAATCATCTCATGTTTGAATGTTATTAACTACTCCGTATTAAGGTTTGTTTAAGTAAATTAATTGAATAATTGAAATATTAAAAGATAACTGATAAGTTAGTTGAAAATTAAGAATTGATAAGGTGGCCGATTATGTAAAAAACTGTCGTAAAATTATACTCCGTATGATAATTATTTAATACTTGTAGCATAATTTGAAGGGCCAAAGAAAATAAATAGAAGCAAATTAGGTACCTGGAATCTTAAATGTTATTTTAGGTAGCATTTCATTTGAGGTATTATTTGATTAAGTAAGTTACCTAGGGGTGTAACCGAGCCGATTTGAGTTCGAGCACGGGTGGGCTTGGAATCGGCTCAGAAGTTTGAACTTGAACTCGGAATCGGCTCGGAATTATCCGAGCTTAAAAAATCAAAGCTCTGAATCAGCTCAGATTAGGCTCGAGCTCGGTTAAATAATTTTTTCTTTACTTTCTTGAACTTGTAAGTCAAAATAAAAATAAATATATTTTAATACAAATGCAAATATAAAATACTTATCATCTATAAAAAACATATGATTATTATAAATGTTAAAATGATATTTTATTAGGAACAATAAAAATTACAAAATGACAAAATAACTAAAAATAATAGATAAAACGAGCCTTACCGAACTTCCGATTTCGAGCTCTACTAAGCTCGGAATCGGCTCGAATTTGGTCCACCCCGACTCGGAATCGGCTCGGAATTAGTTTTGACCGATTTCGAGCCGAGTTTTGACCGAGCTGATTCTGAGGGCTCTACGAGCCGGCTCAGATCATTTACAGCCCTAAAGTTACCTGCCAAACACTTACCGAAAAATAAGGTACCTGGAATTTTGGTCAAATAAGCTATTTTGACCAAATCATGTACCTAAAATGTCTTTCCAAATAGAGCCTAATACCCGTATTTTTACTCGATTTAAAATAGTTTTAGAAAATAAAGATGAAAATGGAAAGAGTTGTGATTTTTTAGAGATTTTACGTTAAGCTGTATTATTTAATTTATTTATTTATTATTATTATTATTTATTTATTTTTTAAAAAAAAATTTATTATTCTTATTGATGGTTTGGTATTGTGTGTCGTGATCGTTATAAATAAAAATGATTATGTTGAGAAAAACAAGTTATAATCAGTTGATAAAGTTTCATTTTCAAAAATAATTCACGACTACTTAATAGTTTTATGGACGGGAATACATGAATTTTAATTTCACTGACTAAATTCAAGCAAGGATAGAGATTATGAAAAAATGGAAAGAGATGACACATAAATGGATACATATATGGATATAATTATGGCTTTATTGATCATTAAATATGGCTTTATTGGTTCATCATGTTCATAAGTGTCATTAATTAGCTTTTTATACCAGGTATTCACCTAATAGTTAAGACAGAGATATTGTTTGTACCAAATTTCCATATGTATATGCGCTAGACTGAGGGCATGGGTTAAGTGAAGTTACAGAGAGATATGGACACGTTACGGATAACAGATAACGGGGAGATGAATAAAGCACATTAAGTAAACGACAAATGATTTCTTGGGAAGTAAGCCAATCAAGCCCTATTAGGGTTACAAGTTATATAAGAAGGCCGAAGAGAAGACCATTCAGAATGCACATCAAACTCTACTCTGAGCAAATACACTAGGAATTCAATCGTTGTTCATCCATGGTACTCGTGACCTTAATATTGATTGCTAGTGAACATATTGGTCGGGTTTTGTCTCTCTCTCTATACGGTTGTTTCGCATATTGGATCTACCGCGTCACCAAATCTCTTGTGTTATTTCTCGATTTTTTTTGCTATATGTGCTATTATCAAATGCATGCACATACAAAAGACATCGAACAAATGAACCAATCATTTATAAAGTAGGACCACTTTAACCCACACCCAAATATCAATATAATAAAATTTTACCAAAACAGATATCGTGCCAATAAATCGCGGATTCGTATATATCACTCTCATATATTAAACCAATTGTTGTTAATCTGCGTAAGAGCTAGTCACCTTCAACATCAACATTACAAATGATAGAAAGCGATTGTAACACACAAGTTAATAAGGTAACAAATCTTACATTCAAACCCTAAATGATGTAATTTGAGCCGCTTATATATCTAATTGAGTTAGAATCATCATAGTAAAATGATGAAGGAATTGTAATTTACGGACAATTATATGTGTCCATATAGTCTATACGCACTTGAAAAAAAAGCATTAACAACGTACAACCATGGATTGAAAGAAAAGTACCATATTCTTGTACTCATACTACTTTATCATAAAATTGAAATATAACAAAATAATATTCACAAATTCTTGTTTCATACCATCACTTTTGGTCTGAAATAATAAACTTTTGGTCTAAAATAATAAGACGGGATTTTATAACCATTTTACAGTCAAATGAAACCACGATAGTATGGTCAATGTTACAGCTAACTTGTTTGTAAATAATGGTTACATTTGGCTGTAAAATGGTTACAAAATCCCGTCTTATTATTTCAGACCAAAATTGTGGTCTGAAGTAAGACCAACTGAATAATATTTGTAAAATTATCGTAATAATGGTATTAATTTTTATAATAATTGGCAAGTAGATAGGCGGGTATGAAGTTGGTAAAACACGTAAAAACCATCTCCGCCTCACTACCTATGGCGGGTACAATTATCGTACTCATCCCCTCCCCACCACCCGCCAAAGCTCTACCCGTCTCCGCCCCAATTGTGGCGGGTGTGGGGCGGTATTCACTTATACCCGCCCCAATGACATCCCTAAAGAAAACTAACAATCTATTAATCGTAATCTACTAGTTACCAAATACTCAAATTAACTCTGTTAATTATTATATACTAGTCAAACCTTTTGTTTTAAGCTGTCATTTTACTCATTTACAATCTACTTATTCTGAAATTAATCCGTCGCTACCAAATAGAGTCATTATCAAAATGTTTGTTTTAATTATAGATTTATAGCCTCTTCTATATAACTAGCATATTATTATTTAATTATGTTCAATTTTTAAAACGTGTATGTCTCTCCGAAGAAACACAAGTAATAAAATGTTTTCACAAATTCTCATTTAAGACAGAAGTATTCGTCTTAAGATTAAAACGAGGTATATAATAACTCATTTACATATGAAAGACTATTTATTTTTGTCTTATTAATACAAATGAATTTTACTTAACCCGTATTAAATTAGGACGAATATAACTGTGTTATTAAGAGCTAGCTAGGTAGCACAAACATTTCTTCTAGTTAGACGTCCCGTGTCTGACACCGTGTCCGACACCCGACACTCGTTGGACACATGACTAAACCTATTATAGTTTCGAAGAGGAATAAAATTTTAAAAAAGATCGATTAGAAGATAAGTTTGGATGGAAAAATGAGAATTAGTTATAGTAATGGTCGAATGGTACCTTTACTTGTTTAGATTTAACTTCAAATAAATGAAAAAATAATATTATACGTTATTTATAACCATAAAATATATTTTTTATTATATTTAAATTACGTATCCTGTGTGCAAAATTTTATCTGTGTCAAGTGTCTATATCGTGTCTGTGTCCGTGTTCGTTTTGGTGCTACCTGGATTAAGTGACATTTATTGTAAAATGTAAAAGCATAGAGGAAGTGGGGATGCATAGAGAAGGGAATAGAGGGAATAGGAAGTGTCCCCAAAACTCAGGCCACGTACGTAAGGTACATGGATTACCCATGTGGTTCGAAGTGTTGCAATCATGATAGTGATTGCTGCATCATCATTCTTGTTGTGTCATAGCCAGCTGAGTCCCCTTCATTTAAAGCTTTCTCTCCTTGGCTTTAAAAACGCATATCCCCTCCATTTTTGACAACTCCCCTTTTCATTCTTCCATATTACCGCCAAACTAATCTCGTCTTCCATCCATATGGTCGGTCCTCTTTATATTGTATCATATCTCCACAAAATTAACTCTACTTTCCGCAAGAATACCTCCAACTTGTTCTATTAATATGAGCATTCATTTATACACTAACAATACATTTATACATGTCAAGGATTGATTAAGAGTGTTGTTCAGTCATGAATGAGTTTTACTTAATTATGAACATAATTAACCATTATATCCTTACTTTTTCACAAGGTTTACAATTGTATTTTACCTTCTTACTCGAACTGTCAACCCCTAAAAGCCGTCGTGCAACCCCCTTCTCCACCGCCCCCTCCCCTACGCACCTCCGCCTGTATTTCCGGCCAGACCAACCTCTTCTTCCCCACCTTAGACGGAATTCAATCCAAATAACAATTGTTAAATCGTTAAACCGTCAAACTCAGTCATTAATCATGGAACGCCCTATAAATTTTATATTTTGACAGAATTCAATCCAAATAAAAATCGAAAAAAGAAGAATAAGGAACAAAATGAACAACACGGAAAACGATTTAAAGAAACCCTAATTTAATTAGTCTAAATCAAATTTTTTAATTTCATATAATATAATTCATAAACGTAGAGAGAATTATTACCTAATCGATACGGGAACTAATATCCATAGTTGTGTGATTTTGACGGATTTGAAAATTTTGATTAATTTTGTGAGGGAGAGAATTAGAAAGAGTTTTTTTTTTTCCTTTTAGGCAACGGTATAGTTTTTTTTTATTTAAAATTTATAAAACCCCTTTGCCTTCCATCTTTTGTTTCACTCCACTTCCGTTTTTTTATCTTTTTCTTCTTTTTTCTCTTGTTGAGATGAGAGTTCACTCATGACGGTTCCAAAGGATGATTCATGTCAGCCGACCCCAAAACCTTTTGGGACTAAAGCTCTGATGTTGTTGTTATTGTTGTAGGCAAGGGTATAGAATGGAAAAATAATGGAAAAAAATCCATAAATAAGTAAAACTCGTACATAAATAAGCAATTACGTTGATTAATATACATGTTTTTCTTCGAGGCCGTGTAAATTAAATATTACGGGTATATTTTAATCTTCTTTACATTTATTGATTACAACTTTTTTTTTTAGGAAAATGCTCGGAAGCATTAATCTATTAATAATTTATCAAAGGATACAACAACATTCACAAAAGACGGTAAATCATCTTCCCAGTATATAAGTGTACGAATAACTAACGAAATATAGTAAGCTATTTTATGAGCAACACAATTGTTATCACGACGCGTATGTGACCAAATAACATATTCAAACTTGTAGCTAATTTCCATGATGTCCTCTATGACAAGCTAAAACATACTCCTTCCTTACTTCTTGCCTTTTATCGCTTCTATCACCTACAGACAGTCGCTTTCCAACTCTACCTTTTGAATTCCTCTTGCAACAACTTCTTCAAGACTGATGGCTCCATCACATAAACCTCCCGTTTTAGTGTACGGACAAGAGAAACGCCCCACTCCCTCGCCTCCTTATTTATCCTCGCATCCACATTATTAATATTCCTATTACGCTCCCTCACTCAAATTCCCATTGGATTTGAAGAGTGGTTAGTTTGCACAGACTTTCCAATACCGTGTGATAAGTTTTCACTTCGTGAGTTTTGAGGGGTTTTGAGGTTGTCAGGATTCGAACACGTGACCTTCGGTCACACACTACTTCACTCACACTAACTCTGATACCACGATAGATGAATCATCTCAACTAAAACCTTAAAGTAATGGTTAAGGCTCAACTATTATTAACTTTCATATTACTTAGGTACTCTTTATATCTTAATTAATGATTGGATTAATAAGTTTATCTCACGCTCTATACATACACTATCTCATTTAAACTTGACCAATTTTATATTTTATCATCAAAAGGGTGGACCCAATGGTAATTAGTTCATCATTTCGTCATCATCAAGTTAAGGGTTCGATTTTCATCGAGTTAAAATGTTGATAGACAACATGTAAACCGCAGCATAAGTCCACAAAAAAGCTAGTGACCTGTCTAACCTTGAATTGGATAATATCTGCCCTTAAACGTACACAAAAAAATATCTTATCTTCAAGTAGTTGAATAAAACTTCTTAACAAATCATCATTTTTTAAAGATTTGATTATTACAAGTAATATGAGAATATATTCATTTTATTTGTGTATTTGTAGAGGATGAATTGTTGAAATGAAGAGAACCAAGTGTATAAACACAAATTTTAGAATAAGACGGTTTCACAGAATGAAACGGTCCACTTTTAAAATAAGTTTGTTCATTTAATACTGATGAATGAGTTTCTGTTCATATAATGGGTCCGTTTTACGTGTGAAACCGTCTCACACAAGAATTACCTATCTATAAATACTTGTAGTATATGATTGAAGAATGAAAGAGACGTTACAAAATGAGTAATCTACATCAAAAGGGGAAATGGGAAACGAAAGAGTGGGACAAAATGCATTAGCTACAAGTTGTTGCCGACTAGATTGTCAAAGAGCGTAACACATTCCCCAAAATGAGACGACAAATGTTAATGCATAACCTTACAAGTGGTACAACACTTACAACATACAACCATACTGTTCCACTATTCATGGCAATTCAAACTATAATCGACACACACACTTATAAACGGATCCTCCTCAAGATTTTTGGTGGACCCTTCTTTTTTCGACTTTTCTAGGGGAACAAACAAAGCAACATATTAGGAGGATACGGAAATTCTTGCTTCAAACCGATTAAAATAAGACGGATTAATTGTTACCAACTTTTTAATAAAATGTAATCATTTAATAACAAAATGTTATATCGCAAAGTCGTCACTCCTTACCATGAAAATGATGGTAACATTTTATCAAAGAATGGTAACATTTTATTGTAAAAATAGTTACAATAAGTCCGTTTTATTTCAGACGGGAAAACGGCCCGTCCGAAATAAGAATTTGAGAGGAGGATATAACACTTCTTCATAAACTAAAATACACAATATTTTTATTTATCGGTTAAAATTAGGGATGTCATTGGCACGGGTACAAGTGGATACTGCCCCGCACCAGTTAGGGCAGATACGGGTAGAGCTTTGGCGGGTGGTGGGGCGGGGACGGGGACGGGTACGAAAAGTGTACCCGTCATGGGTTGTGGGTTTTTTTTTTTGGGGACGAGGGAACTCTCGGGTATATGTGATTGTAGTTATCTAGTTTTGAGTCATATGGGTTTTGATGGGGAGTGGATTAATCGTGTCATGGCTTGCATTACTTCGGATTCTTTTGCGGTGCGTGGTGAACATTCAGAGTTTTTTCAGCTAAGTAGAGGCCTTCGACAAGGCGATCCCTTGTCCCCATATTTATTCATTCTGTGTTCGGAGGTCCTTTCCGGTTTAATGCGCAGGGCGATGGAGACATGAGCTATTCATGGCCATGGGATGCGGGTTGGTGGTAGTGCGCCTATGGTGTCACACCTTCTATTTGCCAACGATAGCATTTTCTTCGTAAAAGCCAGAGGTGAAGAAGTGCAATGTGTGCTATGGTGTCACACCACCCTATCGATTATGCCATGCCCGTATTGTAACAAAAATTGGTAATGAGACGGACATAACCTTAGTTGATCTACAAGGGCTTCTCCAATCTCCCTCCTTCTAAGTCCTCTATCTCTACGAAACCACTGGTGCTAGAGCTTAGAAAAATCTCGACATGGCCTCCATAACTCCATTACAGTTGTTGCATTTTCTATTGTGAAGATGACATCTGAAACTGATACTATGATGCATATTGTTTATTGTTCGAATAGACTACATGATTTACAAATACGAGTACATGATCGTCTACGCAGCATTGTTATAGTTGCAACCAAGTACTCATAACTTTATTACACAGAGACACAGAGTTCATATCAAAACAAGCGAGTTTCACATCAAGCAGGGGGTACACCGTACACCTTTGCATTATTGGTCGTGTGCCTGGACGCACCGCACCTAGTTGCCTATAGAAGCGTCAACCAGGAAAAACGCAAGCAAGGAGGAATCACTAATCATAGCCGACACCCAAGCGCCACGAATTGGGTCCTTGTGATCCGCTATGCTTGAAGGTGCCGCGTCCAGTTTACTCTTGACATCTTCCCAGTTGATAGGCTTAGAAGATCCCGCTTCCACATAGACCTACATATTAAATAAAATCGCGTAAATGAGTTAACTCAATGTCAATTTACCTTATTACCAAGCCAGTCTAAGGCCCTGAACTTTTCGGCTGAAACGAGCTGAATTGAATTAATTAGAGTAGAGCTTAATTGAACTAAATTGAGTGAAACTGAGGTGAAATGAATTTAGTTGAATTAAAAGTTAATTTTGTGAAGAGATTAATTAAACATAATTGATTGAACATAAAGAAAACCTAACGGAATACAGCTAAGCAAAATTGAAAGGAGTTGAAATTAAGCCCGAAAGAACAGGGCCTAAGAATACCTTATTCTTTTGATAGTCAAACGCGACAAGCCACATGCGAGCAGAGGAATCGACAAATGCAAAACCACCTTTGACACCATGAGGAAGAGTCCCTTGATGTTGAACATAAACGTTAACTCCACTCGGGATAACCTTAGGGTAAGTCTCCATCGGAAGACCTGACCATTCATGATGGTCGAAGCGTTCCAAATCAACATTGCGTATTCTATTCCCTAATATACCAATGTAACTAATAATCTTCCCTTCTCCCTCAAACTTGTTTCCTGACGCTGCTTTCTTCTTCTTAAGCTCTTCTTTCATCCCCGCCAATATTGCATTTGGATCCTCAGTTGGCTCGGTATAGGGTCGTGCTGCAAGTATCTGAGCCATACTTCACTTGTTAATATTACTTGTTGCAGTTGCTAATCGTTTCCTGCAGAGGCGGCATGATAAGATTATGATCAAGTATGGTAAAAGTAACGCTACAACATGAGCTGATTTCCGACTCAAGCAGCTGTTTGCAATACATTTCGTGACATACCTGAGCTTACCTTGAAATAAGATTAGCGGTTGCAGTCTGCGCTACACAAGACGAGCTGATGAATTAGCGAGAAGACGAGCTGCTTATTTATACTTGCTACAATACAGGTGAAAGGAGTAGTGAGATTATTCAGGCAATATGGGAATCTCAATAAGCATTGACAAAATGATAAATATATTCTTTCTTATCTGGGTATCAACTCTTTTAACATATATTCTGATTTCTACAAATTATTTATTTCTTCAAGTTTTAAAGCATCATATTCCTACATTTCTAATTAAATTAAAAATGAGTGGCATCAACTTTATTATAATCAGTTTGTTAATTATGCATTTATGCGTTTAAATTCTCACTTAATTCCCGACAACATAACCTAATCGAAATTTTATTAAATTTTTTTGAACTTGATAGATCACACATTTATACCCCTCACTTGCATTAATAATTTTCCCTCGCCTCCTTTCCTTTTGCCATTTGACTTAAAAACCGCACAAATTCTTGTTTCAAATCAAACATATCCGTTTAAAGTAATAAAACGGGTCAAATAGCTACCACTTAATATATAAGACAAAAACAAAATGCCTAGATATTAACGAAAAGACTTGTCTTATCTATGCAAATGGGGTATATTTGACCCGTTTTAGTCATCAATCGGTTATAGCCGTTTGAAGAGAGACTCATTGTAAAAACCGAGGACAATATTCAATCAATAATCCTTGATTCATCGAGTAATAACACAAGACATTATCGGTGTTAAATCAACAATGCTCAATTCCTCATACCACAACAAACACAATGCTCAATTCCTCATACCACAACACTTGAAATACCGCTTACTTAGAGAGCGTAAAGGCTTGAAAACCTAACTAAATGGAAATGGCTAATATTAAGGAGTACTCCTACAACGCAACACTCATCAGCAAACCACTGAAAAAGCATACTTCCAAAACAACCCAGAAAATCACCTATATTGGTAAGGACTAAAGAGGTTTATGAAGCGGGAATTAGACTAAATTGCGGGAGTGAATGGTAAACAAGGTGTAAAACGTTCCATCAGGAAAATGCATTAACAAAATACAACAAAGAAAAACAGATTCCGTCAGATAAGGTAGATAATGAAAAGGCAAAAATCCCAAGTACATTCTATTCTCCTCAAAACTGCATATAATAATTCTCTAAGTAAACTCAGTATTTGACAGGGGCTAGAATGTCTAACTGAGCTCCAAGTTTCTCTTCTGCAATCTTTTCTGCCTTCACCCTCAATCTAGTTATCTGCTTCTTCCTTTCATATGTAACCTTCGACCTCTCCTTTCTCTTCTCTTCCAACTCCTGCTTGTGCAAAATTTGGTCAGTGTCGAACAGGCAAAAACCCATCACAAGCTAATACAACTGACTGAACTGAGCCTCATGAAATGAAAACAGACACCAAAAGGTGTGTTTGTAAATTTTGTATGATCGGAATATATAATTTGTAGGGCCTTAGAAATTTCTGACCTTGAGATTCAAACATTAAAACTACGTTTAATAAACTTCACATGAGCAAGAAATATATTTGGGGAAGTCCTCTCTCAATCACATAGTAAAAACCGCCAATTGGTGAAAACCAACACTTGAATTACAATCAACAAAATATCAATCCTAACTCTAGCGAAAACTCTAACATGAGATTTCCTTGTTGTGATGAACTATGTTACTCAGACTCGTACTCGGCACGGGTACGAGTCCAAGTGTCGGACTCAGCTATGTTATTGAAAAATATGCACATTTTGGTCTAAAATGAGGTGTCCATGTGTCATACCCATGTCCGAGTGTCGAGTGTCGGACACGGGTACGCGGGGAAATTAGAAAAGTCGGAGTAACATAAGTGATGAACAAGATTAACAAGGTAGTTGTCAAAAGGGTACCACATCAAAGATGACGAAGTCAACAAATCATAACCCAACAATAATGAACAGCATCGTACAAAGAAAGGGTGATTGTCGAATAAAGCCACAGACAAATCAAAAGAATGTATTTTTAAAATAGGACAATTAAATTAACAAATTGCATTTAGCTAACCAACAAAGTAAGAGGAAATGGGAACAAAAAAAGCGGCATTGTAAACTCAAGCAATACAAACTAAAAGGCAAGAACCATACCCTGATAGTGTCATAGTGGTTCCATCCGACTTCCTTGGAAAGACGGCCAAGCAGGCAGTACTTGTGACCCTTCTGCAACCTCAACACCCTGTAGTAATCCATCATATATCAGTAAACCAAGCTACGAGACTGCTCACATTAGTTAAACAACAAGGAGTAAAGCTACAATTGTGAGAAGGTTCTCACTTCAGAGCATCAGGGACAACCATCCTCTTGATTTTGTCATACGGTGGAGGAACACCCTCGTACACCTTCAATCTAGCCAATGCAGCTGCTCCTCTCTTGGTCTTATGGGGGGTCATTCTGCAGTGAAGCAAACACTTTTAAACCCCTAAAAGCAAGGCAATAACTAACGAAAACACAATCTAATGAAAGGATCAACAGACTCAATATCCCGTAATAAAAACCCTAAACCCTAACCCTAAAACACAATCTAATGAAAGGATCAACAGACTCAATATCCAGTAAAGATAATAATAACAAGTTAAAAAAGGCCGAGTGCCGTTAAGAGTGAATTAACCGATTTTAAACTATAAGAACAACATTAACCCAATAAACCTTGATTTATTTAAAGATACTAGCAATTCATCTCACTGCAACTAACAGGCCTAGATGCATTTTACAAATCTGATTTACTGCATTCAATCGAGTAAATTACTAAGATGGTTTAACATTAACAAATAATAAATAACTAAATTCCGACTGTACAACAAAATACATTGCCAATCAACTCACCATAAGTAAATCACAAATAATTTATTATAATCATCCAAAACCCTAAAATTAACATTAAGAATACAAAAAGCGAAGAAATGATTGGGACGGGGAATAACAAATATGACAAAAAATTCATACAAATAGCCGATACTCATCAAGTCCCAAAAAACGATTAGTTAATGGTTTAAAAAGAAGCGAAAGAGAGAAATGAGAGACGGAAATATACCCACGAACAGTACGCCAGAAGATCTTAGAAGGAGCACGGAAATGAATAGGACCATGAGATGGCTTGGTGTTCATACGCTTACGTAGAAATCGTAGGTACTTCATTTTCTGACGGACTAATCCACCGGAAAGTGCAATCTCCTCGCAACGAACCACCACAACGCGCTGTCCTGAGAGAAGCTCCTTAGCTACAATGGAAGCGAGACGGCCGAGCATGTGGTGGCGGGCGTCGACGACCACGCGCTTTGACATTACTCCTGATCCTGACACCATTTTTGGGGATTTAGGGTTTATTTGCGGCGGAGTGGTTTGGTTTGATGGGGAGTGTTAATTAAGGGTTAGGGTTTGTGAAATGTTGGGTTGATATATATGTCACGGACAATGAAGAGTTGTGATGTCGGTGGGCTTCCTTTTGTTTCAGATTGGGCTTTCGGGTTCCAAATTATGGAAGCTATTACTAACTTTAAATTAAAATTCAATTTCGTAATAGAGCCATTTAAAATGTTTCGGAACCGTATTTGAAAAGGGTCATGTTAAAGGTCGTCGATAAATTACTAATTATCGTCGATATTTTTACATGAACTACCAATTTTGCTCTTATTCAACCTTTTATATTTATTTGACAATTTAGCAATTTTGGCTAAAATTCGTTAAAAAAAAAAGTGTCGGTTTCTCACTAAAATAAAATACGGCTTAGTAGTGATTCGATCAACGTTTTCAACGATTTCAATGAGCGATTCGAACAACGGTTTTCAACGATTTTCAACGATGAATGACAATAACGAGATTAGTGTACGACTTAAATTGTATTCAAATTTATGATTTTTAGTTCGTAATATAGTATAACGGATTATGATTAGCGTTAGATTCCCGAAACCGATTTGAAATTTTGGAAAAAAAAAATAGAAATTGCCCAGACAAAGAACATTTTCGTCCAGACAATGAACATGTTCGTCCAGACTTAGGTCCAGACGATAATGTTTTTCGTCCAGACCCAACTTAACCAGATTTTTCTAAAGTCAAGACACGGAAGTTTCGACCCAAACCCGAAATGACTCGCTAGTTTTATTCAAATCCGTTTCAAACGGGTTAACCCGTTGGTTAAAGATAAATCAATAATTTTACTAAAAGTTTAAAATGTATATTTTTGAAAAAAAATTTAGTTTAAGCACTTTATATAATTACAAACCCATACAATTAAAATAATATTTTTTTATATTTTTATTACTTTAATACTAAAATAATTATTAAAATAACTTAATTTTTATAATTGTTTTAATATAATTAATTTGACCTTTAAATATGATTGTAATATTAATATATATGCTTCAATTTTTTAAAAATGTTTTTTTCAATTTAGAAGATGGTAAAAAAAGCGTTAAAAATAGTTTTTCAACTCGTATTTTAACCCAAACAAGAGCCTTGAGTGCCCTTGACCCACATGATTTTGACTCATAATTGACTCGTCCCATATTATTGGTGTAATGATACCTCATAACGTGTTATAAGCAAGACTTGTCGATAATGGGTAATTCATGGGGTATTTGGTTAGGTGGTTTGAAATGGAATGGAATGGATTATACACATTCTAACGTTTGGTTGAGACATTTTGGAATTGAGTTAGAATCCATCGGGATTCTCATTCCACTCTAACCCCTCGGAATCCCAACCCCAACTCCTCCCTAAGGATTCAATTATTCACACTTTATTCTTTTATATTTATTTTTCTAATGAAGCAAACATGTTTTGAAAGTTGTAGAGTTGAAACCCCATAATACTATAGTTTCTCATTATAACTCATTTCATTCCTAAGCACTGAACCAAACGAGCCCAAGTAACCCCATTACTTTTGCGAATCGTGAAATTAAATCCCTTAATTTCTAGTGATTAGTGAAGTAATTAATCCCCTTAACACTGACAAAAGGTAAAATTCAGGTCGTTATCCAAAATTTCATGAGAACTTGAATATCTCATACCATTAATACAAATACTTAACCAAAATATAGTTATAAGTTTATAACTAGAGAAAAAATATAGATTTTTCAAATAATTAGAAATTGATTTTTTTTAAAAAAAAATACTCTGTTATTCTCTATGATTTTCGACATTTGTGTTTGGACAAAAATTAACAAAATTACGTTTTCAAAATTTACTCTTTCAATACTTTTTTTCATAAAATTTCCATATACTATTCTTTTTCCCTAAACATAATCAAATTAACTTTTATATATACTTTTTCCCCAAAATTGAAACTAAATGAAAAGATAATGACTCAAGTAGTAAAGTAATTATGTATATTTGCAATTAACAATGCATTTTATTGAAATTATTAGTTTGATGATTTTAGTGAAATTAACAAGTTTAACAATTATTATTAATTAGGGTTTATAGGTGGTGGAAGTAACGGTGGTTAAGGGTGGTGTAGTGGCGGTGGCACGATGAAGGTGGTGCGTTGGTGTGAAAAGAGGACGCATGGAATATGAAATATATTGGTTTGCGTCGTAGTCGGGTTATTGGTTGGGGGTACAACTGGACAAGAGTGAGGCTGGAGTGATGGGGATGGTGGTGGTCAGGTGGTGATGTCGTGGTGGGCCATGGGGAAGATGTGAAAATGACATGAGTTTTACTTCCGTATATTTGTTTTTGTTTTTTTTTTCTTTCCTTTTTAAAATTTTTAATTAGGGTTTTTCTAACATGTGCCCTGAGTGCACATGATAAAAAGTTAAGTAAGGAAAGATTTTCAAGGTGATTTCACTTATTATTGTAAATATGAGTTTCAACTCTAATTTATCATGATATATTCTCAACAATATTTTTTTACTTAACTTCTTATGTTAGAAAATCCGTTTAAATTAAGTGATTCTCTTTTAAAATTAGCCGGAGAAGGTTAGTCGGCGACTAGATTGGCCGGAGTTGATGAACGGAGGTGGTGAAGGTGTATGTGGTGGGCCGATACGGAATATATGTTGCTGAATGACGATGATGAGGGAAAAGCGAAGAAAAATCAACTTAGTGTAAGATTGAAAAAAATGACAAGATTAATATTACAAATGATAGATAAATAATAAAAATGAAACATCTTTGTGAATTTGTCGTTTTAGGAAATGTAGAATATCGTTTGATTAGTTACTCAACTAATTCGCGCGAATTCTACAATTCCATGATTTGATTACCATGTATTTTCTTAAATATTAGAGTTTCAAATTTTATAGGAGTTCTCAACTCCTACATATATAATAGAAGAGTTTAATTATCTACCTTCTCACAATCATTTAAAGCTCCTATCAAAATAAAAGTCTAACATGATAACCAAACGAATTATTGTAATTCATGTTAATTTTAATTTAGGAATTAAACTCCGCACATTGCAAATTAAGATTAATTTAATTTCCGTATGAACCAAACTGGATTTTAGAAAATAAGAGGTAGCTATAAATAATGAATAAATATATATTTGAAACTAATTTAAAATATAGTTTTTTTTAAAAAAAATTCTTAAAAATATGTGGAAAATAATGAGTTTTTTCTCAAACTTTTTAGCCATTTTAAAAAACGGTAACGAGAAGTCGGAAAAATTAAATTTGTCAAAAATGAAAAACCCCTTAGAATACACTTTATTGACTACAAAAAAGTTTAAATTTCCATTTTATTTCTAAATTTTTATTATTTTTTCCTAAAATAAAAAATTCTAATTTTATTATTTGGGTTTTTTTTGGGTAATATAATCATATTTTAGATTAAATATATTTATATTATGGGTTGAGATATGCAATTTGTTGTAAAATTTGAGCAAGAAACCAAAGAATATTGACTTGAATTAAAGTGGGAATTTAATCATTATATATATATAAAAACAAAATGTAAAACCGCTGATGTGGGGTAACAAGGTTTTAGAATTTTCCTAATAAAGTTTTCTCATGCACTTTGACAAACTTAGTTTGAATTAGGTAAATCAATTACAAGTTTACAACTAACTATTATAATTATAATACTATTAATTACATAATAGCTAATTAGATTTTCAAGGTTTCCACTAATAACTAAATTTCACTTTTCAAAGCGGAAACAATTATAATACTATTAATTACATAACGTAATTACCAACAAAACATCAACTATACAACCAACCATTATATTTCCAATAACCATTTTGTTTCTTTATGCAATTAGTATATTTGACTGAATAATGTGGTGACATCAGTTAGGTTTTCCTAAACCTTTTTTTTTGACAGAAGTGAAAGGGAATTATAGTACCCTACAAGTTACATAAGAAACCAAGACATCAAAACAGAAATTAAAAATTACATAAGCACTTAAAGCTAAAATTACAATAACCCAAATTGGGGTAAAGAGGGCATGATGGTGAATGATAAGATGACCACGAGCAGCCGCATCCATGTCAACAATATTATTAACAATTCCCTGAAGCCAACGGGACGGACCAGATGTACTTACGCCATAAGAGCGTAGAAAGAAAAGGGGAAGAAATAGACGAACAAGCTTATCTTCAGCGGAGAAGAATCTCCTAGTCTGCTACACCATGGTGATCGACCCCAACAGTCCAAAGACCAAAGATCCAAAGAACCAAGTAAATTGATGAGACAGATTCGAAAGCACACCCCAACTGACCTCCCAACCAAGAGCCTCAAAAGCACCCAACGACTACAACAAATACCTTTATTAATTGAGATAAATAAAAGAAAAGGATAAAACAGAAAATTAACTTGTAATGACATTAATTTGGATTAAAACCCACCACCTCCAAACCAGTCAACCACACTGAAGATCTAATTCGTGTCAACTCTATCCCAGACAATCCACCTTAAAATCAACACCCAAGACACAAATCCAAAGAAGGAAAAAACAATATCTCCAAGGTCATTAAAAGATCCCAAAGGCACCATCAAAACAACCAAACGCGCAACACCCAAAACACAACCAGTGACCGACTAAGAAAGACACCGACACACATGCATGCACCCAAAGTAGAAGATAAAGGCCAACACCAGATCCACCAGGCAGATCAAAACACAACAAAGACACCCATTTCACCACACGACACCTCCCAGGACCACCGCTAAACATGCAACCAGACCAAAAAAACAAACATTTGTGATAAAAGGACTGAGACCGATAGGTGGGGGAAATGGGGGGATCACCATATCAGACCCAAAACAAGACCACAACCAAATGAGTTAAACTCATTGACACCAACAGACCCAAAAACCAAGAACAAGAGAGACCAAACCAGGGTGGGGGAAATGGGGGGATCACCCCTGGGAGGAACAAGTTTAACGGTGACAGGACTAGGTAAAAGAGAGGGACGGGTACGCCAAGGAGAGACCCCAACCCAGACGGACGAAAGCCGAAAACGGCAAACCCAAGACCAAACACAACTCCACTCAAGATGCATGCAGAGAAACCGCAACAAAGATAGTCGGACGAACACCAATGAGGATCCAAAAGCCAAAAGGAGAATCGATCAACAAGTGTATATATATTCTTCTTTCATACGTTGTATACACACTGAAAATTTCCACAAAATTTTGTGTAAGGAGATTTGTTGTCAAGGAAAGGGGATTGGAAGATAATCTAGGGTTTTTTAACGTGTTTCGGAATAACGTTTTTTATTTTTTGATTTTATTATTTCAATTAATTTTCAATTCATAAGTTTTGTAAAACCATTTATTTCACATTTTTTTTACTCAAACCTATTTCATTGAAAACAATAATTTTCCATTTCTTATATATATATGTTAAGCTCTTTTAAGTTAAATGTCAAACGTTTAGTATGTTGAGTGACTTTAAAAATAAACCACGTGTTGTTGTGTCACGTGTCATATTACTGTTTTTTTTACTTTCAAACCATAATTCAAATTTCTATTACTGTTTCCAACTCAATGGCCAACATTTTTTGAAAACCAAGTTTCTAAATAACGCATAATTTTATATAGACCATTTTCGTTGTTTTTTGCTTTTACTTTTTTTCAACTTTTTCGTAATAGAAGTTCTTATATACGAAGTATTTTATTATATATTTAATTTTCCATTTAACTTTATTAAAGCCTTCTCATATACATCAAATATGTTATTAGATTATCTAACAAATTTATTTGATCATTTTCTTTAAAAGTCGGAAATAAATAACCCGTGAATTTTCACGGGTGTTATATGTGTGCGAATAGAACAAAAAAAAGGATTTAATTAGTAGTGTGAGACAGAGATAACGGACAATTCTCCTAATTAGCCTGTGTGCAATATCGTGTTCGACACCTGGACACCCGATACTCGTTGGACATATGGCTAAACATATTATAGTTTCGACGAGTAATAAAATTTTAAAAAAGATCGATTAGATGAGTTTGGTTGGAAAAATGAGAATTAGTTATAGTAAGGTTGAATTGTACATTTACTTGTTTAGATTTAACTTCAAATATATGATAAAAAGAAAGTTATACATTATTTATAACCATAAAATATATATTTTATTATATTTAAATGACGTGTCCCGTGTACTCCCTCCTATTTCATATTTTCTTACTTATTTCCAAAAACGGATAATTCAGATTTCTTCCCCTTTCCTATTTTGGAAATTTTTATTCTTATTTTATTCATTTCTCTCTCCTATCAAACCCCACCTAACTTTTTTACTCTTATTTTATTATTTTCTAATACTTGTGGCCCCACAGTTTCTTATTTAATTCTTAATTATTCATCCTCTCTCCTATCACCAAACCCCTCCTCATATTTTACACTTATTTTAATCCTCACCTTAATATGTGTGCCAAATATAAAAGGGAACAAAATATGGAGCAAGAGAGAGTACTCTTTCCGATTTCTTGTGTTGTTCCCTTTTGATATTAAATTATTAACACAAGAAATAAGGAAATCAATTTGGACCATACAATACACATGACCCCACATGAAATTGATTTTGGACCACACAAAGTTGTCCATAAGAGGAAAGAGGGAACATCAATGTTAGGTAGTATTAAATTTCATGGGATACCGTGTCACGTGCTACATCGTGTCCATGTTCATGTTCGGGTCCGTTTTGGTGCTACCTAGATAGCGACTAGACTCTAGAGTGTGCGTTTTTTTTTTTTTTTTTTTTTTTTGCAAATGAGGGGTTAAGCCCCGAAAACTTTATTGTTATGGTTATTACACGAGGTATAGCTACTCCGAAAATATCATCTCTGAGAATAGACCTTAAACCGCTAATCCGCTACTCGGACTATCTAAAATACCGTATTAGAAATGGTGCTCAAAAACACCCCTAAATTAGCTAGAAAATCCGGAGGTCGATTCGGTTCCTTGTAGAGAGCGTGTGGTTGGTGTAGGTAAGGCAGTCTGTAATCAAAGTTGAGTGTTCAAATACAGGTTCACCAACCCTCGTGTCATCCACCTTTTACACTGTTTTCTCTTTTATTATTTTCTGCTCTCTGTCTCACCAAACCTTTTACTTGTGTTTTATTTGCACTTTTCTTCCCAACATTTCCAATATCTCCTTAATCAAACATCATCATCATCATCATCATCATCTTCATTCCCTCTAATTCCTGAGATTTTGGGTTTCTTTCTTTCTCTCTCCATTTTATTTGTTTAATTATGGGTGAGGAGAAAAAAGTTTTCACTTTAGCCGACGTTGCTGAGCACAACTCTGCCAAGGATTGTTGGCTTGTCATTGGTGGAAAGGTAGACTTTATTTCTCAATTTTCGTACAATTTTCCCCAATTTTTTTGCAGTTTTTGGTTATGATTTTGACTTGATGTTAATGATTTGTCGAAAAGATGAGATGATAGAGATGAAATTTGAACTGATCTATAGTTGTCTAAACATTCTGATGAAGAAATTAGATTTTAAATGTTGATTTCTCTATACGCTCCCGGCTCCGCATCCCAATTTCCGTCCCAATCGTTTGTTTACCTTTGATTAAACCCTAGTAAACTTCGATGACAAGATTTTGGTACTAACTACTTGTGCTGTTGTTTGTGACTGTGGATCTTGTTTATGTATGTAAACATGTCGAATTAGTGTGATGATCAACTATCAAGAGAGTTGGCTTATTTGATTGGATGACTCAATGATGTGGTTGTGTAGTTACTCCGCCAGGCCAGATGTTATAGCCGCCATGATTCGGACCTAGATGTGTGTTCGTCTTATTGTTGCTTGTGTTTTTATTGTTGTTGTTTTTGGTTCAGATGAGCGCACTATGACGTTGGTAAGAATCGAACCCAAACCTCATTGTTGGGGTTAGATAGCACTTGAGATAACTCTTGTTCTTTCCTTGTTTCTTGTGTTCAAACCCTTGTTATTGGATTCACTTAGTCTCTGTTCTTTTCGGTTGAAACGAGCTGAATTGAATTAATCGGATTGTTGGGGTTAGATAGCACTTGAGATAACTCTTGGTCTTTCCTTGTTTCTTGTGTTCAAACCCCGTTTATTGGATTCACTTAGGCTCTGTTCTTTTCGGCTGAGACGAGCTGAATTGAATTAATTGGAGTAGAGCTTAACTGAACTAAATTGAGTGGAATTGAGGTGAAGTGAATTTAGTTGAATTAAAAGTTTAATTTTGTGAAGATGTTAATTGATTGAACATAATTGATTGAACATAAATAAAACCTAAAGGAATACAGGCCAAGCAAATTTGAAAGGAGCTCAAATTAAGCCAGGGCCTTAGTCACCTACTGAACCGTGGATTAGCTACAGGAATAGTGGAATTACATTGAGTTGGCGTTTAGTTATAATCATACCGAATTATGCTATAACTGGAGCTGATTGCATTTTTTTTATTACAAATTCAAATTACATTGAATTCGAGTCAGTAACCTTGGTTGAAACTAGGATGGATACGTGAGGATTAATAAATTCGCTATCATTCCTTATCTCAGTATGCATTGAGCTGTGTAGCGGTAATCTGGTTTTTGGTTATGGTCATGAGATCATCCTTCTTCACATAAGAGTTTTTTTGTTTGCACTGTTCAATTTAGCCGTAATTCAAGTTGGGTAGGGGATCGGAGGGTGATATGGTTTTCTCACTTGAATATTAACATGGTTACGCTCATGGTAAATGAATTCAAGACCTCTTGAATTCAAGGCGTTTAACCCCTACCAGATGAGGGTATAAGAGATGTACATTTTCTGTTTTGGCATTTATGCTTATTTGTTTCCCATTTTCATTTTTATTTGACTGTTGTAAATACTTCTGTAGTGTTAAATCGTTAATGGTTCATGTTTTGAAACAGGTTTACAATGTGACGAAGTTCTTGGAAGACCATCCCGGTGGTGATGATGTCCTATTGTCTGCCACAGGTACTAGAAATTGCAATAATGCACTTTAGTCTATGTATGTTACCTCTTGAACTTGAGGTCTGGTATCCGCAGTTCAAGGATTCATAGTTTTAATAAAATTGTTAATATGTTCATGATGAATTTGAAGTTAACAAAGAGAAGTGAATGATGTCATACAAAGCCCATTTTGAAGCAATCAACGAACTTCTGTCAAGAACAGTCATCAACAGAACTTGCCTATTTATAATAAGTTAGATAGAATCATACTTCTCAATGCTTCTTGTACATTGAATTAACACAATATAGTGTTATGCATTTTATGACGCAAGTTTCATTGCGAGTCATCCTTTTTAACCACAATAATCTCCTGTATGACGGTCTCATCCCGTGTTTTTTCGCAAAATGTGACCATTTTGTGGTAAATAGTGACCACTTTTGAAATTTACGTCATTTTTTAAACAAAAAAATGGTCACTATTTAATCAAAAGTGGTCACTACGTATCAAATTGTGATCACTTTTCTACTGATCGCATGTGCGACCGTCGTAAAGTAGAATTTGTGCAGTTATTATGGCCAGTCGCATCCATTGGACCTCTCCCCTCCCCGGTCCGCCCGCAAAAGAAATGGGTACAAATAGGACATTGTTTTTATATGTCTGGTCTGCTAACCTAGCCCAAGATCGCTAGTTTGCCATAAAGACGAGTGTCGAGTGTCCGACATGGGTATGGGAGGGAAGAGGAAAGAGTTGAAGTAACATAGATTACAAAAGAACCATTGAGGCAATGGGGTTTTTTATGGAGGAAAGATTATAAGTAAGACAATAAATGTATGTTGCAGGAAAAGATGCAACCGATGATTTTGAGGATGTTGGTCATAGCAGCACGGCTAGAGCAATGATGGATGAGATGTATGTGGGGGAAATTGACAGCACTACTATTCCTACCAAGGTCACATACACACCACCAAAGCAGCCACAATACAACCATGACAAAACTTCAGAATTCGTCATCAAGATCCTTCAGTTTCTAGTTCCTCTCCTGATCTTAGGTGTAGCTGTTGGCATCCGCTTCTACACCAAGTCTTCAGCATAAGTCAAGGCCCTTGAATAATCAAAATGATTTACGAACAAAAGTCTGGTATTTACTATTTTTAGAAGTCTCTCCCCCCTGAGAACTTTCACATTTATAGTCGTTACTGGGGTTGAGTAGGATACGGGATTTACAACTTAATTGTCTTTGGTATTTCTCATTTCCCATGCCTTTTTTTCACACCCTGTACGGTTTGAAATACTGATATTTGTTGCTTGAGATGCTATCTAGTTCCGAACACTTGGAACAGCTTAATGTGTCAATGCTATCTGGTTCTGCAAATTTACTTGATCTTTCTTGTGACTTTGCGACTGTTTGGCAATTTATCTAGTATGCTGTGTCTTTCTCATTTTCTGCCAGGTACTAGCAAATGAGCTCAAACACACATATCGTGGCGTTTGATCAAACTTAAAGCTATATATATATAGATTAAGAGTCTAAACTCTAAACTGATCTAAACATCATGTTGACGAATTGAGTGCTTTCTCACTCGCCTCTCATGAGTATTTTGTGAGAGGAAACGGTATCCGTCACAAGTTTGCGACAGATCTGTACAATATAAGTGTATTGTGCTAAGCTAAGCTAAGCTAGGCTACCTAGAGGCGTAAGGGCTAAGTGTAATGTAGTCGGCTCTTCTATACTCCTGTTACAAACAAGAAGTCAGCCCTTGTTTCTTGTTTTCCAGCAAGAAGTGTGAATTTACTTGGGGCAGGAGCTCAAATCCTAGCTCTGGCTGTGATCGCTTGCTCTCAGTTGTCCACTCTCACCCATTCATAACGACCAGGCTGCGGCATATCATTCACAATGTCGTAGTTGTACCTGCAGTTTCATTGCTTTAAGAAATGAGATGCAATCTAGTTGTTGGAGAATATGAGACATGTGGGAAACCTGAATCTGAACCTGAACAGCAACCGACCTCTTGGGTGATCTGTAACGGAGACAATACCTTTGAAGGAATAGTTGTTGTTGGTGCAGCTCAAAGGCAGCAAAGAACTCTTCCATCTCTAACGTCCTAGGGATTGCAGTTTGCATAGTATGATCACCAGGATTCACTGCAAATGAGCATGTGGGTTGTGTAATTGAGTTGGGTGTTCTGATGACTCGTTCGTCTCTAATCAAAATCTCCCGAGTGCTGAAATGAAATTCAAATTCAATAAATAAATAAAGAGGTACATAAACTATCTAGTAGGCCTTGCTTGTAACGAGCTAATCCCGTCTCAGGGGTATTTTGTAAGAGGAAAGAGGAACTAATACCGCCGTCACAAATGAGGATTTGTGTAAACTATTATGACGCACCTTTCTCTAGAGTCAAAATGACAGAAACGCTCCTGCTTATCATTGCTCTTACTGGTCCGACTCTCAGGGAATCCAGAACTTGTCACGTGGCACCCCAAATTGTCATTGGAAGCATCGGTGGATCCGAGAGGAGGCGAAGAGTGTTGAAACAGCGGCTTGTGGAGGCGGCGGGAGCGAAGCTGGAGAAAAGAGAGGTCGGAATTGGGTTGAAGGTCGAGAGTCCGAGACCTGGTACGAACACCAACAGAAGAATAATTGTTGGGTATTTTAAGCATTGTTAAATTCCCTTTTTTCATGTACTTACCAATTTTGTTTCTGTTTTGTATTTGTGCTGTTTTGTAATGTAATTTTTTGGAGGGAAATTGGAGGATTTTGTGATGAATATAGGAGAGAGAGGGGGGGAAAAGGCGGGACGAAGTAATTTTTGTAATGGGGTTGTTGTGAAGGGGGAAAGTTAGGGTTTGTGGGATTTAGAGCATGTATAAGGGACTAAGGGAGGGAAAGACCCAACCTTTATTGTGGGCACCTTTTAGAGCTGTTTAAATGTGGGTTTGGGTCGGTTATAGGTAGGGCCGCAAGGGAGAAATATGTTCTACTCTCTCCGAGTTGTAGTAATGGTTCCTTTACCTTTATGCACAAAAAATAAGGAAATGATTCTAAACCACACAAAACACCCTACCTCACACTGAATTGATTTTGGACCCAAAAAAGTTACTAAAAATGGAAAGAGGAACCATCACTAAACTCGCACCAAAAAGGAAGTAAGAACCATTACTCCGACTCGGAGGGAGTATAAGAGTATAGCGCGCGGGTTGGGCCAAAGTAATGGGCCACTTCTCTTCGTCGTTACCCGCCCAACTGCTAAATTAAACCCATGGGCTGTCAGGCTCATATTTTCCTGTTAACTTCTGAGAAATTTTTAATTAAGTAATTAATTGAATTAAGTTTTTAGTTCTTAACATCAATAAATAACGTATTCAATCGTTTTCACTTTTCAAAATATTCATTCACCGGTTCTAATTTCTAAACTCATTATTAATTATATATTAATTGCTCATATTACTTTAGCAGGCCGGACGGGCAGCCCGTTTTACATTTCTCTTGTCCGTGCCCGGCCCATTTACTAAAATGGGCTGGGCCGGGTTGCCCCTGACCCATTTTTAAAAAAAATGATGTCCAAACCCGTTAAAATTTTTGGCCGGATGGGCTGGCTTTTCGGACAGTACCGCCCATGGACAACTCTAATACCTTTAAAGGTTTCTAAGTGGAAGGAGGAAACCCTTGTTTGGGTGTGCACACTTTTTTTTCCTTTCGTTTTCAATTCCTTTTGTTCTTTTATTGCTTTTTATAAATAAATGTAGTTTAATTTGTTTATGGTTAATAATTCAATTGTGCAATTTTTTTTTTTAAAAAAAAATGCAAAAATATTTCATTTTGTCTTCTTTATAAATAGAGTCCAATATCAATCAATTTTTTCAAATTGCATCTTCTTAATTAGTAGATAGTAATCGTGAATGATAATAATTGAAATTTTGGAATCAATCTATATTCTCAAGAAAATTCAAACAATCAATTCAACCAAAATAATTTACAGTTTGATCCGAATTTTCTCGACTCCCCCTCAAGAAAAATGAGTTGGATGAAAGAGTAGATGAAGTATAAGAAATATAGATGGAGAGAGGAAAATTGAAGGGGAAGAGATAACCCCTTCAATGAGCAATTGAGCATGCTCTTATAAAGGGGCACAAGGCACACTGCTTACTAGAAAGGGATTCATGGGTGCTAGCGGAGATAATAAGTTAATGTCGTCCGTTGCATTTCATGTAATCTGTACAGTCTCTACTCCCCCTACATGTCACCGCAATAATTTGGATGACATAAGTCACCAATCCATAATTACTTTTAAGTGTTGTAAACGAACATATAGTTGGTTTGGCGAATATTCAAAATCAAGCTCAATAAGGTTTTCTTATCAGATTGGGGTGGATGTAGATTCTCCGACCGCATTCACGGAGCAACACTTTTACTTGTTTATGTGCCATCATCATCTGTAAAGAGTGCAAATTCGCAATACTATTCCCACCCCGATAGATGAAAGTCTAAAGTGTACCTGCCTTATTTGTAGTATAATTTTCTTTGCTAGTTTTTTAAAAAATGTTGATTTCATTCCGGTAGTTTAAAACAATTTGATTGGTCATCACTGTCGCCCCATCACCCAATTTAGAGTTTATTTATACTTCTACACATTTTAGTAACATTACTCGTTGATGTATGAATGACCTTGTTTTAGAACTCCATGTCAATGCAAATTTACTCGAAATTTATAATAATTTATTAAAATAGGGTGAGATCTCATTTGATACATAAATTTGAAGACATAAACCTATTTATTAGGAGTAGCATAGTATTAATAATGCATATTCAAGGGCATTTGGGACCTCCATCCGCAGACTTCATGTCATTATAACAAGGACATTCTTCTTTGTGACCATAAAATCCTGAAGGTACACAATGACACTTTTGGCAGCACAAGTTGCAATATTTTAAACATGCCTTTTCATGATGCGTCTTCGAACATCTATAATTACATGCTGCTGGACATTCTACAATATTAAATCCACATTAATTATTATTAATAACAAGATTTTATCAAATAACAAGATTTTAATATGAGACCATGAATATACTCATCAAAAGAGTAGTTCAAATACCTTCTATTTTCAGTGATCCTTCGCCACCCGCCTATATATAGAGATAACGTATGAGATAAAACAATCCAACTTACTAATATGTCAAAATGATAAAAAATTCTAATCTATACTTGCAGGTAGAGCTGTACACTGGGCCGGGCTGGAGGCGGGCTTGCCCAAGAAAAGTCAGCCCTGACACGACCCTAAAACAAGGTCGGGTTGGGCTTGACAAAGAAAAGTCAGCCCTAGCCTAGCATTGTGGGTTTGTTAGTTGTGTAAGTGGGTTGAATTTGTGTTAGTTGTCTTAGTGGGTTGGGTTGGGACGGGTTAGACTAAATTTCGCACAGGGTTGTTGATCGGGCTGGAGTACTGGACTGACAAAATTCGACCCTGTCCCTAATCTCTATCGAACTGGGCTGGCTCAGCCCTGGCCTTGTGTGGGCTAGAAAAATTGGTCCATGTAACAGGGTTGGGTCGGGCTGGACTGACTCTACTTGCAGGGCTGGCTCATAGGGTATCTAGGTTGGTAAATGACATGAACCCAAGTTTAGAAGGGACCTCATCTTGTTCAAAAGTTCTTTTGCGTTCGCTGTTTCGTTTATTGAATTATATTAGATAATATTACATGAATTACTTAAACAAAGATTTTTAAAAAATTAGGGCCCATTTTTCAATTTTGTGAGGGTCATAAAATGTTTAAGATCCATCATGTATACTTGATATAATAATTTACTAACACTTCTAATTACATACTCTTTAAAACTTGTTAAAACTCTTTAATTTGAAACTTACATATAAAACCTGGATTTGGATCAACGTTAACAGCGCCAAAAATAGGACAACGGATGGATTAAATGAGTAGGTAGCCATTATATTGCACTTGGCTTAGTATATCAGATAATACAGAGTAATTAATCAAGTTGAAGTTGAAGTTGTTTTTATTTTTAAAATTATGTAAGCAATTGTATTTGAGATGGTTGTCCAATAGGAAAATGGGGTATATATATAGTACTTCCTCCATTCCAATCAATTCTATACATTTCACTTTTTGGACACTATTCATAAGTCGAGTGAATTTTCGACACAACTTCTAATATATAACATAAAAGATAGTCATGTGAGATCTTGTTTAAATTGTCTTACCGAATACATTGTGAATATCAAAGTTTTATATTTTTTATCGATATGTAACTAAAGATATTAACAAAAGAAAACGGGTATTGGCAAACGTGAATAAAGCAAATGTATAGAATTGATTGGAATGGAGGAAGTAGTGAATAAATGTTGTTTTAAGAGTGAACATCCCTTTTAAATTAAATGTGCAACCATCAAATGGATCTCTTTTATCTCTATCATTAAATGTTGCTATATGTAACTGCCAATATTGTTACTAATCTTCCTACATTTGTTGGCATACGTACAATACCGACTCACCCTTTTCACATTACAAATGTTTCTGTTGTTTCTTTTGGTCAACCAATTTGAAAACAACCAACTACTCCCTAGTCCCTATTGTTTCTCATGTTTGTTTCAACCCATAAAAAACACAAATTTTAGAATAAGACGGTTTTATATTGGAAAATGGTCCATTTTTATAATAGCATTGCTCATTTAATATTAACAAATGAGTTTTCTTTTCTATAAAGGAATCGTCTTGCGTGTGAGACCGTCTCACCCCAGAGTTACTGCATAAAAAATATGAGGTATATAAGGGCTATAAACGATCTGAGCCAGTTCGTAGAGCCCTTAGAATCAGCTCGGTCAAAGCTCGGCTCGAAATCGGTCAAAACTAATTTCGAGCTGATTTTGAGCCGGGGTGAACCAAATCCGAGCCGATTCCGAGCTTAGTAGAGCTCGAAATCGGAAGTTCGGATAGACTATTATTTTTAGTTATTTTGTCATTTTGTTATTTTGTTTTGTTCCTAATAAAATACTTCCTCCGTCTCAGCAGGTTCTTTACATTTACTTTTTGACACTATTCACAAGTCAAGAGAATCTATAATATTCCCGACAATCTATAAGAAGAAACATAGTCATGTGGGATCTTGTTTGATTCGTCTTTTTGAGTAGATTAAGAATATCAAATTTTTATAATTTTTATAAATGCAAAATGAAAGATATTGATGATGTAATATGCTCCTCGACAAATGTGAAAAAGTAAACGTAAAGAATACGCTGAGACAGAGGGAGTACCATTTTAACATTTATACTCATATGATAAGTATTTTATATTTTCATTTATATTAAAATATATTTGTTTTTATTTTGACTTACAAGTTCAAGAAAGTAAAGAACAAATTTATTTAACCGAGCTCAAGCAGAGTTCGAGTCTAATCTGAGCTGATTCAGAGCTTTGATTTTTTAAGCTCGGATAATTCCGAGCCGATTCTGAGCTCAAGCTCAAGCTTCTGAGCCGATTTCAAGCCCACCCGTGTTCAAACTCAAATCGGCTACACCCCTAGGTATAAGCATGGTGTTAGCTAAACTCATATTAGTTGCTTGTTTGACAACAATAATGGTTTCATATCCATATTTCAAATGCACAAATTATGATTTCTCATACCCAAGGGAAATGTGGGTATGACATTGATATTTTTGGGTATCAAATACGAAGTAATAAAATCAAAATAAACGTGAAAAAAACTTATATGGAACATTTTAAATGATTTTTTTTACATTTATTTAATTAAATCTTTATTTCATGATTTTTTAATATTAAAAATAATTATTTTTAATGTTGAATTTTAGATTTTTTAAAACCTTGATAAAGTTCAACCGCATTCCACTTAAGATTGAAACAAACACAGAGTATGATGAATCCAAGTTTTAGATTCATACTACACGACTACGTGAGTATAGTTCCAAACTCATTGTGCGAACCAAATTCTACCTTAATTCTAAAAATTTCCATTTCAGTAATAAAAATGACAAGTATCATGGTTAGGTACCCTTTTTAATTATCCGCCAGGAGTCGACGACCTTAATTTACCAAGTCTGGAGTACTTAAGAGTGTTCCCAGAGACTCGAGTTTAAGCCTCTTCAAGAGCAAAATTCTTATGGATCATTCTTAGCCCGAGTCCATACCTTATAGACTTTAAACCTATCATCCTCGGGTAGCTTACCTGGTATATAGGGTTCCTCGTAATTTCTCCATCGACTCTTCATTTTCGCATTTGTATAGGACTAGAGGTGTACTAAGTTAATGAAATTCTCCACAAATTACAACTGAAATGAGAGCAGTTTTTAAGGACGAAGCTGGATGACTAACAAATCCGATTGTCTCGATTAGCTTGCTCTTAAATATTTAGCGCAACTGTAGCAGATTGTATCATTTTTGAAGCATGATCAACATTTATCGACTATAGTATGGACTACAACGTCTGACACGGTTTTTCATAATAAACGTGTGTCGATTCATCTAGCGAGCCTCAAATAACACAGACTCAGTAGAGTATAATTTTATTGATAACAAGAACTAGATTAACAAATTGCAAGGTAAACAAACAAGACTCCACGGCTCGGCCTGATCATGGTAGCCAATCGCGACAACAACAACAACAACTAAAGCTTATGATCCGAGTACAGCAAACTAGTGGGCTATTGCCAGTGGAACCAAATTAATGAACCACAAACAATGATCTCACCCCAACTATACCCTTTCTAATATTCTATTTCCGAAACTACCCTTAGACGAACCAACCAAAAACAATCAACTATTACCCCAAATTCCCAATCTATCTTCTTTCTAATATTCTAATTCCCAAACTACCCCTAGTAGCTTAAATTCTAGCCAGTGTTTAGACTGGATTACCTAAAATCAGCCCATTTTTTGTTGGCTTTGCTAGGAACATGACAGATATCTGGTTGCCTTACTATGTAAATCTTATCTCCTGCCACTTTTTCACTATCTTGGTTCCTGTACCATGTCCACAGTGCCCATGTTGCATTTTTCACCTGTAAACAATACACGTAGTTCAGTTCAGTTCAGTTAAGTTCGGATGCTTATTGAGATCACAAGAGTTTTAACGGGTTGCGCTGGTACTCAAAACCCGTGTGGTCATTTCAGGCACCTAAAATGGCTTACAAAACATACTCTTAAGAGTTGTTACACGGTATTGCCGAGAGGTGAGAATACCTCATCTCAACCAAAACCTTAAGGTGATGGTTGAGTCCCAACTATTATTAATATTCCTATTACGCTCCCTCATTCAAATGCCCGTTGGGCTTGAAGAGTGACTAATTTGCACAGGCTCCCCCATACCGTGTGCTGGTTTCCACTTCGTGGGTTTTTGAGGGGTTTTGAGGTTGTCAGGATTCGAGCCTTAAGGTGATGGTTGAGGCGCAACTATTATTAATATTCTTATTACCTTGATCCATAAGCCTTAACATACTTTGTAAGCAATGGTTGTGTATGCAAAACTGAGCTTTAGATCAAGAATAAGGAAAACAGACCTCAAGAATACCGTGACCAAAGCTACTTTCTCTGTAAGCGCTGAAATCAGGTTGCTGGTCCCAACAGAATTTCCCGGCAGCAGGACCCGTTGTAAAGTTTGCAGCACAAAAGCCACCCATGTATTTATCAGGGGTAGTTGATGGTTCAGGGCATTTGCCTGGTTCATCTGCATGTTCTATTGCCATCTTTTCTCGATTACCTCCGTCTCCAACTGTGATGTGTACGGGAGCACACTTATCTAATGTGTAGTTATATACCCGATTTGATCGCTCATATGCGTGTACCTGAATTTGCAGAGACAAAATCTTGTTCAGCAATGAGTTCAAAAGGGGGAGAAACAATCAGCTCTAGTTGACTGCTACTCTTTCTGATTTCTTGTGTTGTTCCCTTTTCATTTTAAAATAAGAAATAAGAAAATTGATTTTGGACCACAAAAAGTTGTCCAAAAGAGTAAAGAGAGAACATCAATGTTATTAGACCAAAACGGAAAGAGGAACATCATAGGAAATCGGAGGTAGTATTATTTAGATTAGGTGATCTTACATGTCCATTAAACACTATATCCACGCGATAGGAGTAAAGTAAGTCCTCCATTGCCACTCTCATGCACTCGGCTTCCCTATAGTGAGCTTTGTAACTGGTATACCACGGTGCATGCCACGTAGCGATCAACCATGGCGTCACAGACCTGTCAACCTTGGCTAAATCTTTCTCCAGCCATTTGTACTGATCAGCTGCACAAAAAAAGCACAGGTAAATAAAAAATCGCTTGTCATTTTCCTGTTGAGAACACGGGAAAAGACTTGGCTACCTGATTCATTGTATGCAATGTATGTACCAAGCATTACAAAATGTATCCCCCCAGCATTGAAAGAGTAGTACATTGTAGACTTTGATTGGCTTTCTTCGGATGGAAATGCAAACCGTTTACTGTAAGCCTCAAAGGTTTTATGTTCAGCTTGTTCCTCGATTTCATGATTACCTTCAACCACCATTATCGGGATTTTTGATATCAGCTTCTGCATAAACCTGTAAGGAAGCATATCATCGACTTTTATATGGCCAGAACAGAAAACCTATGCAGCATATATATATCCCACATTCGACATAATCACGACTTTTTGTGGAGTAACAGTCAGATCTCCGAGACTGAAACAGAGATTAGACCACTTTCAGATTCACTGACCTGATACCGACATGGGACTTGGGCAATACTCCGTATTAATTAGAAACAGATCATAGACTCAGAATCTATGAATTTCGGACCTCAAACATCTATATAATCTGCTTGTAAGTTGGACCTCGCGAATCAGATTCTAGTCCAAAGAAACAGATAATAGGAATATTAATAATAGTTGGGCCTCAACCATCACCTTAAGGTTTTGGTTGAGATGGTTCATCTATCATCAGAGCACCCCTCGAAAACTCACGAAGTGGAAACCCAGCACACGGTTTGGGGGAGCCTGTGCCAACTAACCACTCTTCAAGCCCAATGGGCATTCGAGTGAGGGAGCGTAATAGGAATATTAATAATAGTTGGGCCTCAACCATCACCTTAAGGTTTTCGTTGGGACAGTTCATCTATCACGTCCCATTGTCATCCCAATACGCGAGCATTTGAGATACGAGGTATTGTTATAAGCTTGCACACAAAAACAGCAGAAACACTAAAATGTAAACGGTTTCTAAATGTGTACTCACCTTCCCCAATAATCCCAGCGAGGTTGGTAAGTTTCATGGATAGGAGTTTGCGAAAATGAGCAGGAATAACAATCAGAACCAGTTCCATTGGTGAGATAGAGGTTAGCGTAAGTCACATCACCAACCAGGAGAAAAAGATTCGGTCTATTACTGCTGATGTGACTAACAGTGGTGGTAGTGTTGTAAGTAAGACCCAAATCGCCAACAATTGCTATTCTTTCCGGGTAATTATCTGGGCCGGAGACTGGCATTGTCGTGAAATGGTGAACGCCACTCATAGCTGGCTTATATGGATCACCACATCGGTAGTAATACTTTGTGCTCGGCTTCAATCCTACCCAAAAAAAATCGTCATGATTCAAAATAATACGAGGCATTGGCTAACTATCTACATATTTAACAATAAAAAGTATTGGATTATAACATGATGATAGTAGATAATAATACAACAGCAGATTAGGTTTGAACATCAGAAAGCATGTTGCTCTAGACATTCCTTACAACTTAACCTTCAGATCGCCCATAACCAGGGGCGGATCCAGGATTTAGAATTGGAGTGGGCTAGACTCATGTCCGTAATGGTTAGTCATACGAAACCATCAAAATGTATAATTGACGTCGCACATATGTGAAATATGTTAGTCATTTGGGGTTGCTCCCTTTGTCACAGACTTATAGTCATTTGGGCAAATTTTTATTATTTATATAATGCTACTAACAAGATCAGAACGCCTACCGTCAAGTAGAAACAAATCCTCTTCCTTCTACCCTTACCAACTAAGCCCCAATACAACACTAAACGTATTTAGATGCTGAAAACAGGTTGGGCTGAAGCCCACCCAACCCTGTGGGTGCATCCGCCCCTGCCCATATCATTGTCAAGCCAGAAAATCGACAAAGTTTGAATCTTGATTGAAAAGTATACATTTCACTTTTTGGGCACTATTCATAAGTCGAGATAGTCATAATTGTCTTACCAACTAGTTTTATAATTATTATCGATATGTAACCAAAGATATTAACAAAAGAAAACGGGTATTGACAGACGTGAATAAAGCAAATGTATAGAATTCATTAGAACGGAGGAAGTACAAGTTTGTAAAGGATTAAACTGTACCGGTGAGACGAACATGGTGGATGATTCCTGAAGTATAATTCAGAAGGCCTTCAAAAGGATAAAGCTGGCTATAAACTTGGGAGTACCCTGTGGCTTCATGGGTTAATGCATAATTCAATGTACCATAGTGTACAAAACTCTTCACTGTTTCAGGATTCAATGGCTTTACATTGTTTCCAATCTGGTAATCGCCTGCAAGTTTGAACTACACGTCATCCACCAACAACAACTTGAAAACTTACTCTTAAACATGGCATCTTCATCAATCATCATGGACAAAATAAATCACAAGTTTAAGCTCAAACTACCCTTTAATCATAATGATATGAAACTCAATATTAGTCATTAATTTTAAACCATGAAAACGCCTCTGAAACTGAGTTACATAGTCGCCACCCCAAACTACTCAGTTGCACTAGGGTAACATTATCCGCGGACTTCCAAAGTCTTAAGACTTTGCCACATCAGCTTTGAGTTTTATTATTTTTTTATGGTTCAGATTCACCTCAACTAACTAGATTATCCCATATACGGGACTTTACTTTTCCAGTGCACTTGAGTCTTTAACCCATGTTAGTCATTTATTGATTGTTATAAAAAAAGTGGGATTAAGTTGGATCCTTGTATTTAAAAGTTGAGTAGATTATTGGTAGTTTTGGATCCGTCTTTATCTTAGAACTTATCTAAGACGCTGCAAGTAGACCTGCCAAAACTGAACTCACTTGAATAACCCGCCCACTTTTAGATTGAGGACTCGAATTTGACACAAAACCCAAATTGACACGACCATATATGTTTATTATTGCACACCAACTATTATTCGCAAATATATTGATAAGAAAGCATTTGAAAATGATTTGAACCCAAAATTACCCGATCTAACCCAAATTCTTGCAAACCCAAACTTGTGTCGAACCTAAGAATCCATATATTCAAACCAAACAAATAAATAAGGGACTCGTGTTGAAAATATATTGGACGAAACGTGGATTTTTGGACGACAAACAAGTAGGTAAAAAGTAACAACCAAACCTACAATTTAGCACCACCGATTACGAATATTCCTTTAAAAATTCTTAAAGTAAAGATATAGCCTAATACTCCACATTTTATTTATTTATTTATTTAAATTGCTGAACTACCAAATACAGTGTTACGTTTAGTCTAATTGTTGAAACGGAGGTATTATAAACATTAAATATTGTTAAAACGAAGATATTATGAATATTAAATATCGTTAAAACAGAGGTATTATGAATATTAGATGACGGGTTCAATGCAAACAAAAATTAAATGGACATACCAGTAACCCAAGAAATCCAAATGGAGTCATAATCATACGATAGCGAAACAGATATCTGCTCAGGTTCGAACCCATTACCATGACGTTGAACCCGAGGATCATTGTCGGGTAAATCAACGGCATTTCCACGTAAACTAACGTCATACGGAACGGTAAGGGGTTTGAACGGACCATCAAGGGTTGTCAAAATTTTACCGGAAATTATTGAAAAACAACTAAACAAACAAATAAAAATTAACAACCCCATCATTTATTATTATTATTATTATTCAAAAAAAAGGAAAAAACAATAGTTTATTCTTTATTCCAAGAACATGAAAATTAAATTTACAAAATTTAAACAACTAAACTAGTGATTTATGCAAGAAAATGGGTGGAAATAGAATGAGTGAATGAAAATATAGGGTGAAAATTAATGGTGAAAAAAATTAAAGGTGACAAAAAATCAAAGGAGGGGCGGGGAATTGAGTTTTAAATAAAGAGGTTTATTTTTGATTTAGGGTGAAAATGAAATTAATGGTAGGATGCAAAATTTATGAGTGGTATATATAGTGATGAGTTTTTTAATTGTTGAAAATAAAGAAATTAAAAATTAAAAAATTGAAAATCTAAAGTGGTATAGATTCTGTTTAAATTCTTTGGGATGATGGAATATGCTCTGAAGGAGTACCTAGTTTCAAGGATTTTTGGTTTGTTTGTTTGGATTTATTTGATTTGTTTGGATTTTAGCATAATCTTGACTTGTTGGTTAATCTTTTGATCAATGGAGAGTTTGTCAACTGTCGAAAAAATTGGGTAGACGGTGATCTAGGGGTAATTCTGTAAACGTAAATGCTTTTAAATGACTAGATTTAAAGTTCAGTCTCATCATGCTCAACAAATTTATAGGTTTATAACGGCACTAAAATATATTTTGCCATTACTAATTTTACGCTCATATAAAAAAATGTACAGGTTTAATTTTGTTAAATTCAAAAATTATTAGGAAGGTGAATATATTTAAAAAAAGTATAATTTTAGCATTACAGTCATACTAATGTAAAATATAAAGAGAATTTATACGCTTAAATTAGACGTAATTAAAAACAACGCATTAACTTGATATTATAAAAATTTTAAAAAAAATATCTAAAACAAAAAAAAATATACGTGAAGGATGAATAAGCAAACCAATAACATTATACATAGAATAAGTTAAATATTTAAAATATATATTTAAGGGGCTGAAATTAAGTCGTTTTAAACTTGAAACAGATAAAAGTCAATAAAAATACTTTTACCCATTTGAAAATTATATTTACGTTTTAAATGTAAGCACCTAAGTATCCTAATTAACCCAAATTATTTTCGGCCGACCCTCTAACTACAAAAAAACGAACATAATATAAACTTAGACCATCTAACTACCAAAAAAACGCTGACCATGGCATTATTTTTTTCAGCATGCAAAATAATTTTTTCGAATTTTTATTTTCGATAATACATTTTAATTGATTTTTTTGGTTCTTTTCATTAAGATATTATAATTCAGATGCGGTATTAAAGTTGGTGCAAAATTATCACGCTGATGATTGCCGCAACGACTCCTAATAATAAAAAGAACTCGTAAGAATAAACATATTATTAATCAAATATCTATATTGTCATAATATATAGTCAAAATATATTTTTCACAATTTACTAAAGTTTTCCCACCGACTATTAATATTTTGCCACAAATATTGTTACATTTATTAGTGTTTTTGTCACAATTATTGTTATTATTATTGTTCTTTGCATTTTTTTATTATTTAATTAATTCGACCTAAAGAAAAATTTGTCAAATAAAAATTTTAAACTTTTATTTGTGAATTACAATTCTATATAAATTAAATAATTAACAATTGTTTTGAAAAAATTATGGCGATAATTATACTTTGTATTTAATACTATTAACTATATTAATTTTACTTTTAAGTTTAATTTTTTTCGTTTAATTTTTTTAACATTATGCTTTAATTTGTGTTTGTGTATAATGCTATGATTTTTCAGTATTTGTTTACAAAAAAGATAATGTGACATGTTATAATTGTTTTGAAAGTTAAATGATTAAAGATAATGTTTAATTAGTCTTACCTTTTTAAAATGCGAACCAGCTCATGTAATTTTGGGTATGTTTCAACTTTCATGAACATTGATATGATAATTAAAACTTAAAAATAATAAACAAAATAGATGAATATTTTATACTCTGTTTTTTTTATAATGATAATAAGTTAAAACACGTGCAAACTTTACCTGCGTTGAAACTCACATGTTTTAAATACGTGAAAAAAATGCACGAATCAGTATTAAAACATGGTATATAGCATATTAAATCCAATGTATGTAAAATAATAAATATCTAAAAAGTAAAATATCGCTATAAAATAAAAACAATTTAAAAGGTTTACAATACGATTCAAGAATCACAATAATAAAATTAACTAAAACATTAAGGGGTTGTTTGGTTGACACCTTAAAAACACATGAATTGCAAAATCACGTGATTTACAAAAATAAGTTTTGTTTGGTTGACATATTTTTTGGAAAATGGAGGAATTAGAAGTTCCTGGGAACTTCCAATGCCTACATGATGTAGGAATTGGCTTACCTACCCCTCCCTTGGTCATTGGAAATTCTCATGGAATTTAATTCCTACATGGGCAACCAAACACATTTATCAAATTCACCCGAATTGGATGCTGGAACTTAATTCCTATGAAATTGAAGTTCCTAGACAAATGAAGTTCCTTGATCAACCAAACGACTCCTAAATATCATTCCAAATACTGGAAAATTTCATGATCGACTACATTAGTTGTTATATTTAATATCAACCATGATTTTAATACTCGAAAAATTTATATCCGATTGAATATATTCATGACGTACGTAATAATTTATTTATTTTATTTTTTAAACATTGAAATTCTAACATTTTGCATTTATAGGTGATTTATAATCGCATTTAGTATTTAGTATTTAATTTCTTTTGGTAAATTGGTTATATATTATCTAATAACTTTAGTGAAATAATGCGAATTTTGTAACAATATTGATTTTTATCGATTGGTGTAATTTTTCGTACTTTATTTTCATTGTTATCGTAATTTATTATTTTAATTTAAAATTTAAAGGTAATTTTCATCAATTGGTGCGATTTATTATTATAGTTAAAATATGGAATGCATAACTTTCACTTTAAATTGTTCGTTATTCGTTATTCTTTATTCATAAATATTAACGTACAAAACATTGACATAAATATCTACATAATAATATAAAAAGGCTAGATTGAGCATAATATCGCGACACGTGGCAGCGCTAGATGATTAGAAACATTTACTTGATGTACAGTTAAAAAGACAATTGTGGTAAAGTATAATTATAATTAAGAAATATATTATTACAATGTTTATGTGTTAATTAAATCAAGGATAAGCAAGAGTCGGAAATTAAAAACATCAACCATTTAATATATATATATGTTAATAATTAATTAAAACTTTTCATATTTCTGTAACACCCACATTTTTATTAACATTTGTATCTATTTAATTCATTTTTGTAATTAAACATGGTTATAAATTAATTAGAACTTTTCATAATACTTAACACCTATCAAATTAACTAGAAAGTTATTCCTATTTAATTAATTTTTGTAACATAATATGTTAATAAATTAATTAAAACTCTTTATATATATTATTTAATATCCATAATGTTTCATTAACATTTTTCGCTATTTAATTCGCCTCTTGAGTTTCTCCACAATCAATTATCTAATTTAATAATATTACAAAATAAATTAAATTCAAAAATAAATATGAGAATTTATGGTTATGTAATGTCTAAACAAACTATAATTCCTATAATAGTTTTTATTCACTTTATTTATTTAATACCTATTGTCCATGAGTTTTCTATGTAGCTAGTGGATTATATTATACGGTTTAATTTAATTATTTGATTATAGTGAGTATATTGAGAATTATTATTGAGTGTTGTTGTTGTTACGGTACGGTGATTGGTGTGCACCAAAATATATTTTAGTTTGTTACGTTGTTGGTTTTTATAATCGTTTGTTATATATTTGAATTCATGTTTTCTATTTGGTATACTTTAAATGATTTACATGTGACAATGATTTGATTTATTTGTCAAGTTTTAGTCAGGTTAATGTTTTAACTTTTGGTCAAAATATTTTTTATATAAGTTTTAAAGTATCATGAAATGTATGTAAATGTAGATAAAGCAAAGCATCACATGTGTATCTGAAGATGAGAAATATAAAAGACCCGGAACCAAGGTAAAATAAAAGTTTAAAAAAGCAAGGTAAAAATTTATAAGTTAGGGATGTATTAAAAGATATACTCGAATAAAATAGCGCATATTTTAAGTTAATGAGTCGGAAAGTTTACGGTGCAAATTTAAGATAACTATTTTGTTCATATATATTTGTTTTTGCAACTAACTAAAAAAGTATTATTCTCGTAATTTAAAATATTAATTGTTTTGAAATATGTGTAATTGTTTTGTACTATAGGTTGTAATTGTCTTGTATTATAGATTTTAATTAATGTAAAAGTTTGTTATACATTTATCTTTAAACATTGACGTTCAATTTTATAAATAAAAATATACGTCAAAAATTTAAGAAAATATAGAATTATCCCGTGCATTGCACGGGCCACAAAATTAGTTTATGTATAAAACATAAACATAGAGGTTTTAGTAATTAATTCCATACTAGTGTAACACCCGTGAAAATTCACGGGATTGTTCAATTCTAATTTTTTATAGAGAAGGAACAATTAAGTTGTTAAATATATTAATAACCGAAGTGGTGTATAGGTAAAAGTTATAATAAAAATAAATAAAAAAGTGTATATATAATACGTAAGATATATAAAAACCGTTTGACGTATAACTTGAAATAGCGAAAAATATAATTAAAAAATGGAAGTTATGGCTTTCTAAAGGAGGTTTTAGTTAAATAACTGAAACAAATAGTTTAATAAATACATATGATTTAAAAATTAATAAACCTATTAAAATTAAGTAATCTAAATACGTTATTCTGGAATAAAACAAAATTATTAGAACCCGACTTTAGTCAATTATTGAGTATAATAGGTTAAAAAATTTTTGAAGAATTTGTTGAGAACCCGACTTTAATCAATTATTGAGTATAATAGGTTAAAAAAATTTTGAAGAATTTGTTGAGAACCCGACTTTAATCAATTATTGAGCATAATTAAACGTTACATGATTTGTCATGACCAGTTGTGAAATTGAAAAACACAAGTGTTAAACGCGTGCAAAATTGCACGGGTATATTTTTAGGAAAAATATGGTGGATAATTAATATTACCGAATAGTGTCAATAATACGTGAATATTTTTTATTTTTTATTTTTTTTTGGTTCAACGAAGCGCGCACTAATAATACGTGAATATTGTGCATTCAATTTCTATTATATTGATAATACCTTAAAATGCACATGATAATAATAATCGTATTTATATATCCATGCTTTTATTGTTTTTTTTAAATCGATATAGATGTTATTTCAAGGTTTATTTTGTACCGTTATGTTTATGATTTGATTTCGCAAAATATATAAATTTGTACACTATTATTGGTTGTTATATTAATATTATGTTATTTTTATTGTTTTTTAATTTAGTATTGTCGCTTTTTTTTCAATTGCAAACATGAACGGGTAATTTAACCGATATACTTTTAAGAACATCGATAATATATATATATATATATATATATATATATATATATATATATATATATATATATATATATATATATATATATATATATATATATATATATATATATATATTATATATATATATATATATATATATATATATATATATATATATCGATATATTGTGTATTATAATTGTTTATTGGAATTTTTTAACTTTACTCAATTTTGTTTTTAAATTTAGTATTGTCGCTTTTTTTCGATTGCAAAAATGCACCGGTATATTTAACGGGTATACTCTTGCCAGAAATTAAAAATTCATGTTTATGAATTTATATAAAAAATGTTACGTAATATTTCTTAAACTACGTTATCAGGTATTTATTTAGAATTTCAGACGGTTATTTCTCAGGAAATTCATAAATGAAATTGCGGTTTATTCTAAAATTTTAATACCATAAACCGTTTTAATGTTAAAACAGTTGTGCAAATTATTAATTATCCACAGGTATATTCAATCCCGCTATTAATCATTACGTAAAATTTACGGTTTATTTTTGTAAAATCAAAATAGTTGTGCAAATGAATTACGCAATTTTACACGAGTTTTTCGTAAAATTTCATGTTTATGAATTTATATAAAAAATGTTACGTAGTATTTCTTAAACTACGATATCAGGTATATATTTAGAATTTCAGGCCGTTATTTCCTAGGAAATTCATAAAAGAAATTGCGGGACCCACCTGAGATAATTAAAAAAAATAAAAAAAATCACAATTGCATTGATGACGTGGCGCGTCGAGTGCTTCTGAAATGATTCAGTAATTATGTAGATAAGATTATTTGTCATGGGTCCCTCATTTTTTGTAAAAAAAAAAAATTGTATTTGATGACGTGGGTGCATGAGAATGTTTTAAATGTTATTTATTTATATAAATAGGATTTATTTGTCTTTAGTTTACTAATTTACCAATTATTTACATATGTCTATAACTTATTAGTATTCATTCGGCCAATTTATGATACTCACTTATTAACCTTTATATAGGAGTATAACAAGGTGAATTATTGTATGCTCGTTCATTTGATAAACCCTACATCTGCCTCACCTCACTTCAACTCACATTCTTGCCTTTTTTTCACGCTCTGAAGGCTCTAATTCACCCTCTCCACTTTCTCTAATCTAACTACCCAACCACAATTTCATCAATATTGTTTGAATCAATGCTCTCACGTGATTGGTAATTAATGCTTAACACGTGAAAAAAAATCAAATGAAAAGTTATTTTTTACGCCAAATATTTAATCCGGATTATTATTTTGGATATTTATTATTGCAACTTTTTATCGTTATTTTTCATTATTTCTATATTATATATGTATTTTTTTCACTTTTTTGGATCGTTAAATTTGATAAAAAGTATGTGTTCAAGATATGGTCCCTTTAAAATATTTTGTTATCCGTTTTTTAACCGTCTTTTCATACTTTTTTTTGTTTATTTTGTTGTAGAGATGAATATGTAATTAAAAAGATATTGGTAATTATACAATGAATAATACCTGTATAGGCTGTATACGACCATTAATAGTAGCAATATCTCAATGTATTCTCTCAGCTATTTAGTTGTTCGTTTTTTATGATAAAAGTTAAATAAATCTTAATGACTTTTGAAGGTTAATTAATTTTAATGAATTTAGAATTTATTGAATTAATAAAAGAATCATTGAATGAATAGAACAATAGAAAAATGATAAAGAGAGTAATTAATTAACTTGATGATTATAGGGCTCTTAAATCAACAAAAAGCAAACTATTTCATGAAATTCAACGACCAATAACAAGCTTTAAATGTTACAGTAGCTTTTATAATATAGAGATATATCACTTACTCCGTATTAATTAGATGTACAACGATGAAAAACAAAATAATAAAGGGATAATAAATTTAATGCAAAAGAAGGCTATTATCAGCGAAATCAAGTAAATTTATCAAAAATGAAACTTTGTAAATATATCATTAATCAATAATATTATAATGTAATATTACAGCAGTATAAATAGGTTTAATAACAAAATATTATAGGCATACACCATCTCAAGTTGTGCCAAGATCTGAAGAAGTAGAAGAAATACTAAACATCCTTACAAAATCTATCCCTCAAAAACAAGTTGTGTACAAAAGAATAAACTCTCTGTATTACAGTTTTGCCCGCTCGAAAGTCGAAACCGCTACAGTCCTGTTTTGGCGACTGAATAAAAGCTCGGGTGACTGATTTCAGTCGCCAATTTGGCGACTACCAGTTTTCCTCAAATTTCCCAACACCGACACAATTTGGCGACAGAATAGAACATTTGGCGACGGAATTCAGTCGCCAAAATTGGTATACTCCCTTGAGAATGGGAGAAACTTTAGGGATTACAGTCACAAAATGTGGGAGAGAGCAAGTTTCTTGGCCTCATCCTTGGGTCCTCATGATTGTGATGCTGCCTTTTCCTCGAGTTGGGATTTTGGTTTTACCAACAACCGGTTTACCAGAAAATGCAGATATCATATTGTCATCAACTTGTTTAGCTTTTGGTTGGGACGGAGTCAGTATGCGCTGGTTAATGTCGTTAAGAGTTACATCCCCATTAACGTTGCTAGGTTTTATAAATTCAAATGGATAAGCTACATAAGATGCAGCTACTGATGGTGTTCGCATATATGTTTTCCGGCCTGAAACCATGTCAAAAGTAATTCAATCTAAAAGATAAGCGAAGAGATGTTGCATATACAATGTACTGTATGAAGATCGTTATACCTTTGTAAATAATGTCTCGAGAGTTTCTAACTGGTCGTTGAGGCTTACTCGATGCAGAACGAGGTGTAATGTTGCATACATCTGTGTAAGACAAAATCGGGCTTCAAAATTTCAAATAGTTGACAACTCGGGTTCAGAACTGAATAAAACAACCAAATGTGCGAACAATATACCTCTGATGCTCGTCTGTACATTGGACGTAACAGATACGTTCCTGCATTCCAGAAGAAATGGAAGTAAGCATAAGGCTCTGAATGAAATAAATAAACAGCTTTTACCTACGAATGGCGTGAATTATATACCCATCGTCTGAACTAATGTTCAAATCGGCGTCATTGAGACATTCAGTAAGCCAGGCTTCAGATTGTCCGAAGTTTTCAATAGCAGGAGGAAAAAAATCATCTGGGGTAATTCACAGACTCGGTGTCAGGATAAATTTACTAACACTGATATGTTATGTGTTCAAGAACAGAAATTAAATGCAAACCTTGTAAATAAGCATCTAAATCAGGTAGAGCAACATCATAGGTATCGATTGTCTCCTGTCGACAAAAGATTAGGGGATGAACATATTAGGAGTATTAATAATAGTTGGCCTCAACAATCACCTTAAAGTTTTGGTTGAGACGGTTCATCTATCATGGTATTAGAGTAGTGGAAACCCAGCACACGGTACGGGGAGCCTGTGCAAACTAACTACTCTTCAAGCCCAACGGACATTTGAGTGAGGGAGCGTATTAGGAATATTAATAATAGTTGGGCCTCAACAATCATCTTAAGATTTTGGTTGAGACGGTTCATCTATCAGAAGAAAGGTACTCCAAAGTGCGAAGTAAGATCCAGGGTAGGGGTAACTATAGACGGGAATTATGCTTCTTTCATAACGACAAAGATAATCCAACAGTTTCAACATTCTCTCCGACATAAATGAAGTACCATTAAATACAATTAATTGGGATCAACCTTAGATTTGAGAAAGGAAGATGAGATTTCTTCACTGTCACTATTAAAGTCTAGCACACGTCGCCGCTTAGTTGGAGGAGAGTATTCTTTCCTCTCAGAAGGAGTCTTGCTCAAAATCTCTGTGTTTGGTGGATTTGTCAGCATTTCCTTCTACAAACCCAAAGTAATTAACTAAGCTAGTACAGCAAGAACACTCACCGTGATCATGAAAATGGTATGCAAAGTCTCCACAAGACTTAACCGGAGTTGTATCCTCAAACATCCAAGATATATTTTCTGCAGTTTGCAGAAAACTAGTCAAACACGTTTGTTTATACAGATGTTTTAAACCAACATAGATGGTTTAGGGTTTAGGGTTTAGGGTTGACTGTGAAGTCTACAAAATTCACTCACCAATGTCGGAATCTGCCTGAAGAAGAAGATCATAGCCTTGCCATGCCAATGAGTGACTGTTATAATCCATATCCCACACAAAACACAATAAAATCAGAGGTGTTTTTTCTCCATGTAAACCACAAGAAAAACTGTCGAGTCGAAAACATTTCATCTGTTTGGTAACCACAAAATCGAAATGAAAAATCGAAAATTACAAACACTGGGGTAACAAAGGATACTCCAATTGCGGAACAATTAATGGTGTTCTATATGCAATCCTCAACATCATATTAACAGACTTAGGAGTCCTTTGGTTCGGGATCTCGGGAAGATTAAATTCATATGAACTTGAAAATCACGTGAATTATGTAAATGTTGTTTGGTTGAAGGTATGAACTTCAATTCATGCGGAACTTCCACATACCTAGAGGGTGACTTTAGGAATTATAGTTTCCTGACAAGTTTTAATTCACACGAATTGGGCAACCAAACAAGACCCAATTACCAAACAACCCCTTAATCGATACTTAAATTACATTAACGATTAACCTGTGATGAAGAAAAGGCCAATATAGCATTACTGATTTACTATGACTTGAATTAGTTACAAAATCAATTAGATTATTCATAAAGAGTCCAATTAATTACCCGAACCGTCATCATTATTCCAAGTTACTGCAAAATCACATACAAAGGCATAATACACCAATGTTGCAGATTCATAATCCAACTAAATTTCCTGATAGAAATTAAAATAAACAAGGGGTCGTTTGGTTCCTGGGAAAATAAAATTTCCGGAAAAATTAAATTCATATAAATTTGAAAATCACGTGAATAATGTAAATGTTGTTTGGTTGAAGCTAGGACTCCAATTCATACGTGAATTTCCACTTGCCTAGAGAGGGCCAGGTAAGTGACTCCACTTATCATGATTTTGTATGAATTTTAAATCTAACAGATTTTCCAATTCTCGTGACTTTAAAAGACAATCAAACAACTCCAAATGATAAAGTGCCCATGCCCATTAACAACCAAAATCTGAAAATTAAATTAAATTACGGGGAAAATTCACGTAAAGTGAATTAAACAAACTCAATCCTAAATGCTCAAAATTAAACATGCCCATGTAAATATAATCATCATATTATTATCGAAACCAACATAAATAAATCGACTATGATAAAATAAACGACAGTTATATTAATACTCTCTCCCCGTTCGGTCCAATTCGTTAATTTAACCAAACGGAGTGAGTAACGTAACTTCATCTCCAAATTACCATACCTAACTAACCAATGAAAGTTTACACAAAAATTGAAATAAAATTAAAGAACATACTTGTCATTATGTTGATAATCCATGAGAGTAATCCTTAATCTTTGCGTATTGATAACTTGTTAAATCACACCCAAAAATCACAAAATGCAACGTAATAACTAGCCGTTGCAAGTGACACAGAACACGAACTTCTGCAAACGAAACACACTTTTCCTTTAATTATTTATATTAATTAACAAACAAGAAATAAATCCAATTAAAAATGCAGAAGTTAATGGTTCAAAAATGTGGTTGTGTAATATATAGAAGGAGTGACATGAAATAAATTGAAGCGTCGTTACTGTAATTTATAGTATGTGTTTATATTCGGTTTCGTGAATTTAATTTCATTTCTATATTTCTACGAGCATATATAAATATAAATAATTCTAAAAAGGGTAATGAAATAAAATAAAATCAATTTTTGGGTTTTGTGTATGGGTCAGAAAGCCGTTAGTCAAGCGTACTTGGTTTGAGGAGGATATTATGTTCATTTTTTTTTGGTATTTTTCTTATTTTGAGAGATTGGGTCTCGAGATTTCCCACCAAATTTAGGCTTTATTGTTTTTGTCATTTTAGATGCTAGTCTTCCATAATTTCTAGTTTGTTTATTTTTAATTTGGATCGTGCGTTTCTGGTTTTCCATAATTTCTAGTTTGTTTATTTTTAATATGGGCCAGAAACCACAAGACTATTACCGTACGCTTCTAATCATACAAAACATAACATAATCATCGCAGAATAACTATTAACACATTGTACCGGATAGAAAAAACTTACCTCGTGCATATCCGCGACATAGAAACCACAACCTGGCGCATCTCAGACAAGCACATCAATCCTATCACAAACCACGAAATTCTTTTACTATACCATTAAAATTAACTAATTGATTATCCAAGGTTTACGAACTTACCGCAAGGTATGTGTAAGCCAAAGACTAAAGGAGTTTTGCCTCGATATACATCTACATTCCATCTACGCTCATCTCGGAGTGTTGTCACACTATGAGGTCCCAATGTTAGTGAGAGGTGAAAGAGGGGGAAATGAAGCCAAATTAGGTTTTTCAGGGAAAAGGAAAAAAAAAAAGTTTTAAGAGAAGAAATAAATAAATGATTTTAACGGAGTCTCGACTTAAAAGTTTAATACGATGTCCCGCAGGTACTCGGACAAGTATGATGTACTCGGCCGAGTGGCATGTACTAGACGAGTATACACTATTTCAATCACCCCGATACAAGGCATCTCATATCCTAAGTCCTAACCTCTCATCACTAGGGACTCTTTATGGTCAAAGGTCAGTTAATGGGCCCTTAGCAAGGCATATTACAATCTTCCCCCTAAAATTGACTTCATCCTCGAAGTTCGTACTACTGCTCAGACAAAGAATATATCAAACGAAGCTACTAGTATATCTTATCAATTTATTATCCACACTATCACCATTATGTGATTACCGTAAAAAACGATGGTAACAAGAATAAGATATGACTATACCACCCGGAATCCTACACAATACATACATTCACTTCGGACGAGCATGACGCATACAATTTTTCTTGCGACTTTATCTACCCCTAAAAAAAATAACTTCGTCCCCGAAATTCTCTCTCGATAACGAAACGATAAGTCTAGCTGACACGTTACTAACTACGAGGAAAACAAATAACGGTCATATTTCTAAATTAAAGCTATCACATAGGTATCAGTTACTAAGGTCTTAACGCATAAGAAACATGCCATGACTATTGACTATATTACCGAACTACTTCCCGTAACTAAACAGAATGCAGATAATGATAGAGTATTAAATAAGCATTAAATCCGACATTCAACCACAACCTATAACACCCCCATATACCAAGGTCCATACCAATGACTGCCTTAACATATAAAAGTGCTATCATCTCAGTTGCCCGAGATAGAAAATATCAAAGTTACCATAATAATGAAACAATACTAATATAAACTTAAACTCCAAAAGTTACAAAGTCTCAAACTGCAAAAGTGAAATATTTAATATAACTAGAGAATGTCCAACTATAAGCGGAAGTTAATCTAGAGTATCTCTATGGACGACTCCGTCCCAGCCATGTCCCGAGCAATCAAGCATAGCTAACCTGCTAATTGAACCGAACCGTTTCACAAAAAATAAGCAAAAAAATTAAAATATTATATAAAAAAAGTGTTCTTTCATTTATTTTTCTAAATATTTTCAAATTCAAAAATTGTTAAATTGATTAATATTAAAGTTTCACTAATTAACTTTATTTTTTACTATAATATATAATAAAATTTTAATTAAACCACTAGATAAAATTCACGAAAACTAAAGGAAAAAAAAGTATATTTACCACGTTTATAGGTTAACCAATAACCAAACCGTAAGTAACCGTTTGAAGAGGTTAACTGAACCGTTTATAACCCTTCCGAACGATGCGATTTAGGTTCGATGTTTTGCCAAACTGAACCGTGTGCGAACCGAATTAAACATGCGATTCGATGAACCGAGCTGCGAATGAAAGTTTAACCGCCTAACATATTTTATAATGAGGTCATTTTGGCATTTTTGTAGAAAAAATATTTTGGAGTAAAAGTTACTCTAAAGCTTATTGGAGTATTTCGTTATTGTTGTGTGATTCACGTTTTGTATGGTTCATTCCAGCACCCCTCTCCATGAGTCCATGACTTCATCTCCATGGCTTGTAAATTATGCAGGCAAACACTATAACGTAACACACACTACGTTACACTATACAGATTACAGATCCATCTTCCTTACATGTTAGATCTACCAATTACAATTACAATTACAATTACTCCCTCTAAATTAATTCTGGGCTATTTGGGATTCCCTACTATTATTATTATTTAACTGGGTTGGGGTTTAATTTCATAATTATAATTGTGAAGATGAATATCTTCAGATTAGCTGGGGATATGACCCATTTGGCTAGTGTTCTTGTTCTACTTCTCAAGATCCATACCATTAAATCATGTGCTGGTAATCTCTTCTTTTACCCTATCTATCTTTTTACATTGTTAATCCTCACTTCGCAATTTGCTGTTGTACTGAAAATTGACTCATTCCTGTGTTTGTAGCTACATTTTATGAACTGGGTTCTCTGTTGTTTGCCTTAGCAATAGCTGTTGGTCTGTTATGTAAGATTTCACCGTGTTTGTAAATACTATCTCCGTCTCATTTGTTTGTTTACCTTTAGTTAAAATACACTCGCAAAGAATTTAAAGGGTAAACAAATGATTGAGAGATAGAGGGAGTGCATATTGTGTGGGGGTTTGTTTTGTTCTTGTGAGAACTGAGAGGTTGAATTTTTCTGGTGTCTGTGTGGGTGGCGGTGGCGGTGGCGGTGGCGTTGACTGGTGAGGGGGTGATAAACTAGTGGAGAAACTAGACTGGAGCATAGTTCTTTGAGAACATAGAACAGTGGGTCTAGGGGATGAATAAAATGATGGATTTAGCTAGAATCAAAGCCTACTATGATTGACGATTAGCCTATGAATAGGAGCATCGATCCAGTGGGCAGTGGCTAAGACGATATGGGGGATAGGAGCATCGATCCAGTGGGCAGTGGCTAAGACGATATGGGGGCCTTCAGAGTGTTGGTTAACAGTTCAAGACAGGGATTTTTTGTTCACCTTACCAACTCCACAGGGGGCCGGGAGGTAGCTAGCTTATACGCCTATGTAATCTTGATCTTAGATCTAACCGAGTTACCTTAACTCAACTAGGGTAGTTTCCAATTCCAATATTACCTTAAACTCTACTCTTGAGTCTTGATCATGGATTATGATGGAATAAAGCAAAATAGATCACTAAATTGAATGCACTTTTTTTATATTCAATTTTGAAATACTAGTTGTTGATTCAATTCTCAACCTAGTTTTAAAATTGTGTACATCAAATCCCCCCTCCCTCTTAGCCCGTCATTTGTGGGAGCCCTTGAGGATAGACTACTTGGGTCGTCAATGCTGGACTATGTGGAAAACCATAATGCAAGTCGCTCTTTGGTGGTATTTATCATGTATGAAGTACAAAAAAAATTATGCATACATTATTTGATCAATAGGCCGAGTCTTAGTCTTCTTGCTCCCTATTTCATGGACTATGACTTTCATTATCCGTAATGCTTTAGCTCTATCTTAATAACTAGGCAAAGACTTCTTTGTCTTTAACTCTGTAATCTGCATTAAGCAAGCACATTAACTGTATTTACTATAGCAAACAACCATGGAATTTAGGTATATTATGACATTGGCAACCTGGAAATGTACTTTAGATGTATATTACACTGAGATATGAAATCACTCTTTATAGGTGTCTCATTAAAGACTCAAGAGCTCTATGCGATTGTTTTTGCTACTCGGTACTTGGATATATTTACAGACTTTATATCACTGTATAACACGACCATGAAGCTGATATTCTTGGGCAGCTCCTTTTCTATTGTTTGGTACATGAGACGGCACAAGATTGTCCGGAGGTCATATGATAAGGACCAGGATACCTTTCGACATTGGTTTCTTATGCTACCTTGCCTAGTACTGGCTTGCCTCATCAATGAGAAATTCACTTTTAAGGAGGTACTTTTCTTTTAACCATTTTTTTTGTGGTTTAACGGCTTATTTATTTGCGTCAGCAAAATTTTAAAAGCTCTACGAGCATCTACGGTAAAATAAATGGAGAGGGCATGGTCTCCGTACCCCTCTCCTCTGAGCAAAAAGAGAACTTTACACAAAATATCAAAACTCTCCGTCTCATTTCTTAGCCACCTTTTCATGAAGAGCAAGCTCTTCAAGTGCTCTTCTCCATTTGTTTCGAATTACGAATACATGGAGAGGATACAGGAGCATTCTAATGTTGTAATGCGCGTCAAACATATTTTTCCTCTCCAACAATGGGAACCACCTTCAAGTTCACCTTGAAGAATTTCTATTGTACATGCTCTAAGTCTCATACTATCTATTTTTTGTTATATAATGTGATTTTTCAGGTCATGTGGACATTTTCCTTGTACCTGGAAGCAGTTGCAATTCTTCCTCAGTTAGTGCTGTTGCAGCGAACTCGAAACATCGACAACCTCACTGGACAATATGTCTTTCTTCTTGGGTAAGCTTTTAGTTTACACAAAACTTAATGAGGACAACTGCTTAAGTCAAATTATCGATGATGTACTATCCTTTGGGTTCCTGACCGCTATAATCGCTTGTTTTTGGTTGTTACTTTTTAATCAACTGACTGGGGTAGCATAACATTTGTTCACTTTTTTTTATGTGCTACAAGTCTACAACACAACACTTCAGTGTCTTTCAGGTTTGACAAGCTATATTACTAGGGATTTTAGGGTTCTATCTTGACTGTGGACCTTTAAGTAATATAAATCGTCCTTCAGACTGTGTGATGGTCGAAATTTGTGACTTGCTGCAATTCCTGTGTGATTGAGCATGAAAATGTTCATTTGCGGCCTTTTTGGATATTTAAGTTACAGCCTTGCTTTAGCTTCTAAAACATACTCCCTCCTACCCAATTTAAGTGTCCCATTGTACATTCCCGTCTATTCAGCAAAGTGTCCCGTTGTTCATTTTTAGTAAGTTTTTTACCAATGTTTTACCATTCTACCCTTATTAATTTTCATTTATTATCCACCCACCCACCCATTTCCCTATTTACTTTATACAAATCATAACACCCTCTCTCCCATCTACATACCCCTACTCAACCAAAATATTAAACAACTAATATCTCATAAATTTTGTCCTTTCATGACAATGGGACACTTAAGTTGGGTAGGAGGGATTATAAATTACCGAGTTTTTTCATGGCAAATAAATGTTTATACGTGCATTCTAACTTCTAAGTAATAATCTGTAGGAAGTGAAGGAAGTTAAAATACTTGGTTAAGTTCAATTCAGCTTGTGCCACTTCTAATGAAAAGTCTTAACATTTGGCAGAAGAGCAATATTTGTGCTATGATTTGGAAGCATTTTTCTCTTTTATTTTTTGGAACGCTTATGAATGGCGATAGTCTAGACTCTAGATGTAGTTAATCACTGTCTGTTACTATTGCAGGGGATACCGTGCATTATATCTCGTCAACTGGATCTATCGCTTCTTCACTGAGCCTCACTATGTCCACTGGATACGTAAGTTCTGCCTCTCCCTCCCCGATCTCCTCCTCTTTTAGTTTTCACACTTATAACTACATGCAATTTGTTTGTATAGTTTTGTCAATTGGTACTCTTTATATGGGACTTGGGATTGTACCTTTGCAGGAACACATTTCTTTTTCATAAAGAAAACTTTTTAGAATAATCATAGTCTCTACTTTTAGCCTTATTTACCCATTGTTTGGATGGAGGAAATTGTAGGGACACAAATTCTCATTGAAGACGGGTCAATTCCGTCTCCTCAAGAAGACGGGCCAAAATGTCATCATGTTAGGGACAACTGTGACCATGTGAAAAAACAATTTGTTAACTTAGAAATTTATACTGGTTACATTTAGCGTTAAAATGGTAATATTTGGCCCGTCTTCTTCAAGGAAACGGATTGTCACCGTCTTCAGCAAGACTTGCTGTCGTAGGGAAGGGGAATGATGATTCCTCCCAACATATAAAATCCTTGGAAGAAATTCATCCTTGCTCCCTCGCCTTCCCTTCTCCTATCGAAACATTGTCGTAAGGTCTTCAAACTTGGCATACATGTGGCATGTTTCAGGATTTCAAGTGCAGTAGAGCTTTTGTTCTTGTTTCTCTGTTTACCCTTTTCCCTAAACAGACAACTAATCATATACTTACTTACTTAATTGAATTATTCATCCTTTTTCCTGAATTACAGCATGGTTGGCTGGGATTGTTCAGACACTGCTTTACGCAGACTTCTTCTATTACTATTTTGAGAGGTAATCTTTTTCGGCCTTTTCATTTGGAATCCAAACCCGAGTGTCTGATTGACTTCACACTGTTTGTTCAGTATTTGAGATTGATAGTACGTCATTGATGTTTATTTATCTTGGTCACAGTTGGAAGAACAACAAAAAGCTCCAGATACCAGCTTAACTTCTGCAACAATCTTTCACGGACTGTGATTCATCGTATACGTTCAGGTGTAATTTACCTGAACATGACCAACCCCTGCAATACCGAAGGATGTAATTGGCCTGAATTGAATACAACCCATATGGCCGTATGGCTTCCCTCTTTTTGGTACCATGTATTTCAAGGAATTTCTGTACTCTTAGATCAATGTATACTATCAGAATTCAGATTAGAGGAAGGGGTTACCTCAAATAGAAAAGGAAAAACATCGATCTCGGAACTCGGAAAAGACTCGTTTATTGTCTGGTTATTAACATTCTCTAAACACAAGAGTTTTTTTCCAAACAATTTGTCCCGGAATGCCTTTAAACCATCACGTCTACCCTGCCAAAACATGTGTTTAGTCTCTCGAACCTCACCCAACCATTCATCACGACGAAGTCCATCTTTGTCGACTTTAAAACTCGAGATATAGCTTTATTCACCATCAGCACTAACATGGCAGGGATAGAGAAAACATGGTACAGGCTCGCTACACTGATCAGCTCTGTACCTCTCATTCATCAATATTCGGAAAAACCAAAAGCATAGCAATAAGGACGAGATGTTCAAGTCAGAAGCCATACTATAATGTAGCATAACCATTAGAAAAGCTTACATGAAGATCAAATACACAGTGAATACCTTAAATCCTACTCCGTAGAAGTTAATACCCGAGTGGGTAACTTTACATACTAATGTATTATGTGTACATGATACGGAGCAAGTAGAAAGCAACTTGGTGAACACAAGGCAGAGATCATTGTTTACAGCTGAACTATCTAAAGACACGCACGCATCAGCTACTCAACTCTACCTGATCGTACATCATTTAATTAATATTACCTAATTAATACCCTCCAGTCTGGTGCAACATTGCATCGATCTCATCACCATCTTCCATCTCAAGCTGAAACAAAACCACACAGAGTTAGTCTGCGTGACTGCCATGGGTCCTATCACACTCATCTCCTCGGCAACTACTAATATCCAACCTAGACAATGAATTCGGGAACTTTAAACCATATAGAAAGATCAACGGAATGAAGTGATTCTCATAACATTACTGGTAGTATCTTGTTAATTAATTTCACATATGCTTAGTGACCCAGTAAATGGGTCAATTTCTGATAATGTTATCACAACACCCTCTTATACAGAAATCTATATTCTTGAGATTAAACTTCCTGAGATACGACCTTTCAAGTTTGATCAAGTATAAAACTCCTCCCTTAAGCTCAACGCCACACAAGCAATCTAGAAACATATGAAGAACAATTACCTCATCAGGGGTCTGATCGGCACGAAGACGACGTCCGTCAAACAAGAAAGCAATGGAATTGGGATCAACAGACTGACGATCACAGTAAGCATTCATAAGCTTCTTCAGAGCAGTACTGCGCTTGATCCTAAAGAACACCTCATTTCCATCCTTCAGCAAGTCAATTATAGATATGAAACATGAGTGCCCAGAAAGACACAAATAAAAAACGACAAAAATCATATACACTAAATCCTTAACAATCTGCAACTACGGTATTTCATCAATTTAACAGCAGCAATTTCAATAAAAAATTATCAGTGATTCATTTGGTTTCCAAAAACACAACACGTATAATAACAAATTCGCATGGCCTAATGAACCTAGAGGTATTTTGATCCAAATTACTCAGTTTAGGATATCACATTACTCTTGTCTTCTGCCCAGCGCTACTGAAGGTCGCTAATGAAATCAACGACGTTACAAACAAACAAATCATAGTCAATGGTAAAATTATCATCAACAATACGAAAAGCATCACTATACAAAGACGACAAAGTCACTGAAGTTAACAGTATTATACAACAGTAAATTTAATGGCGAAAAGTCCGACTCTTCTAATTTCCTCACATAACCGTGTCCGACACTTGACACTCGGACATGAGTATGACACATGGATAACTCACTTTAGACCAAAATGTGCATATTTTTCAATAAAATAGCTGAGTCCGACACTTGGACACGTACCCGTGTCGGGTACTTCTAAACGAGTCTGAGTAACATAGCAGTTTTCGCATACAGTCAATGCAGGATACTAGCCAATTCTGCAGCTAATTTGAGCGATGGTACAAAAATTAATCGCCAGTTTTAATGTTGAAGATCCTAAACCAGTATTAACCGCACAAAATCTTAATTTAACTGCTACTGGAGTTTATTTAATAAATAAACACCTAAAACCTACAAAATTAACAAATAAATAAAGCAAAATGGATACACAAGAAGATCAAGTCCTTACTGTCACAGATTTAACATGTTTCATGACAAAATACATAACATTCAACACCTAATTATTGCAGTAACATCGATAAATAACACAAGATAAACGGAGAATTGAAAGATCATCAAGTAATAAAAACACAGCATATAATTTGAAAACATATTATGACAAAATAAGCAGCAAACAACAATTATACATGCAAAAAACGCCGAAACTAAAGCATTATAAATTGAAATAAAATGGAAGTAAAATAGGTATACCTGTCCTTTAACCTTGAGATTGATATGAATACCTCCGTCGCCAGGCTTCTTCTCATCAGTGGCGCCATTAGTAGCGTTTCCTGAAGCATCGTTGTCCGCCATCTTCTTCGTCGAAATACTTCTCTCTCTAGTTTCTCTCACTAGGGTATTGGAATTTATGCGATTATTGGGAATTTTACTCTGCGGTAATTGAAGGGAAGGAGAAGGAGGAAGGGTGAGATTGGAAGTTTGGGTGCAGTGTTGGACGAGGTAGTCGAGGTTCGGTTTAATTGGTCATTTTGTGGAGGGTATTATGGTAATTTCAAGGGTTGGGTTTGTTTACGACGTCGTATATTGGATTGGATAAGGCGTGTATGCGTTTGTTTCTACACGCGCCACGAGTTTCGTTAATAAAGTGGATTTGATAAAAGATTTGAATTCCGCGGGATGTGTTTATTGGTGGTTGGAAAGCTTCTTAGACCATCCCGAATAATGTCATCAGTAGAGATGGCAATGGATCTTGAATCCTATCCAGATTCATTAAACCTTGTACTCAAGAGTCAAGAGTAAGATATGAATCTTATTATTTTAGATCGTTATGATTTGGATCAGACCTATATATCCTTATACGAGTATAAGAGTCGGATCTGGATCGCACCACTAAGATCCAGATCCTACCTTAGACTCTTTTAATTTTTATAAGGATAGTTTTTGATAGATTTGACCCTTCAAAAATAGATCATGGAAACTAGAAATTTATTTGAACAATTTATTTTATTATGAATTGTTGAAATTATAATTATTTTATGGTTTGTAAGCTTTATTTGTAAGTTGGTATAAATACGAGGACGTGATGTGTTTATTTTGAAACACTTATATTTTCATCAAAAGAGATATTTACTACACTTTTGCAAAAGGTGATAATGTGACCAACATATGACATATTATGAGGTAAATTCTTGAAAAATACAACTAATTTTAAAGTTGTTGGAATCTTTGTGGTTAAGAGAATAATTGACGCGTATGTTAAATTAGGATCAGTTTACATATATAATTGTCCTGACACGTTTAAGAAGCTGTCATAAACATGAGTATGTCAAAGAAGAATACTCCGTATATATTTCTTATTGGGATATTGACGAGTTTTGCCTACGTACATGGGACACTTATTGTGTCATTTATCACATCAATTATCAGGTTTAATAAAGTATTGTTAGCTACAAATTTAACATGAGAAATATATAGTCAGCTTGGAATGGCGTGTGATAATTGAAATTATTGAGACACATCCGATTCTTATTAAAGCTTGCCATGAATTTTGGGCAACTTAGAAAGTTGAGACGAAATAATTCAGATGCAACATATTAAGGCCATCCGGGTTCTTATTATATCCATTTCGATAAACCTAAAGTTTATCTAAGTAAAATACAAGTGTTGAAACTCTTCCGTGGAGGTATCAACTGAAATGAAGATTCAAGAGTTAGTATGAAATGATTAAGATTCAGGATGTGAATTCTCACAGAAATGTGATATTAAAGCTGTCATGGATTTCTATTGACTGAATATTCAAGTTTATTAAATGCATTACTTAAGTTATGTCAAAGCATGGATCATTTGAAGGTTTATTATATTATGTACTTCCTCTATTCCAATCAATTCTATACATTACACTTTATGGACACTATTCATAAGTCGAGTAAATCTTCGATACAACTTCTAATATATAACATAAAAGATAGTCATGTGAGATCTTGTTTAAATTGTCTTATGGAGTTATGGAGTACAATGTGAATATCAAAGTTTTATAATTTTTATCGATATGTAACTAAAGATATTCACAAAAGAAAACGGGTATTGACAAACGTGAATAAAACAAATGTATAGAATTGATTGAAATGGAGGAAGTATTTATCAGGGGAGTATCACGCGCTATACTCTTTTTTCTTAGCCATGATTTTGTTCCACTGGATTTTCCGTGGAAATGTGTTAACGAGGCAGCTTGTTATGCGTGTTTGGAAATTAGTGTACTCTTTTCTTTCATTAGTGTTTTTGCCACGAGTTTTTTATAGGAAGGTTTTTAACGAGACATTTTCTTCAACGATGGATATTAGATAAATGTCCATATCTTAGGGTTTGTTTGGTTGACATAGGGAAATTAAAGTTCTCGGGAACTTCAAGATCACATGAATTTCTAATTCATGTGAATTCGCAAAAAATGTTTGGTTCGCATATGAGAAGTTAATTCATGTGAGAAGTTCTATTGACCAAGATATTGACAAACAAACAACAACATGATTTTACACTAAGAAATTAACATCCTATGATTTTAATGGGTAACCAAACAAACTCTTAAAATATGTTAAAGTTATTATATGGATAAATTACAAATAACCACCACGTATTTACGTATTTTTACAATTTACCACCGTGTATTTGTTTTTTTACAAATAACCCCAAACTCTTACGTATACTTCCCGTTTACCACCGTATTTTAATCATGAACATTTTTTTTCTTATTTTCCGTCTGGTTAAGTAACAATTTACGTAATATTACCCTTCCTAATTACACCAATCCACCCAAACTAAATAAACACCCATATTTTATCACGTTTTCCCAATTACCCATCTAAAAATTGATTTCAAACCCTAATCTAAAATTTATCATTTATAGAATTCAATCCAAAATATGTTGCTTGTACTCACACTAGAGTAATCCGTCATGAATTGTTGTATTTGTGAATACGAGAATTGTAGCAGAATTCAATCCAGAACTCAATCTAAAATACTAGCATGAAAAAGTTGCTGATAAGAAATACTGATTGTTGATATACTAATTCTGTTTGGAAATGTGCAGAATATGTAGACTGGTTTTGTTCGGATCACTAACAAGCTTCATCCCTTGATGAAAAATTTGATTAGAAAGAAGTGTATTAGTACCAGCAACATAAAATCTGGGTGTTTATTTATATCACTCGTCCAAACAATGGTACCACTAACAATTGGCTGAAGCATTTATTTGCAGAAAATAGAAGATTGGTTCCATAACTCTGCCAAACAATGGTACCACCATCACTCCCTAACAAAACCAAATTTCCTGAATCCTGCAATTGAATAGCAGAAACCGGGTTTTCACCAGTATCGGGTACCTATACTGGCTTTTCTCCGGCTTTGAGGGTTACTTTGCCATTACTATCAAGCACAAAATTACTCTAGTGTAAGTACAAACAACATATTTTGGATGGAACTCAGTAAATTGATTTGGGGATTTTTGAATTTAGGGTTTGAAGTTTATTGGGAAATTGGATGTATGTATATGGGTAATTAGTTTGGATGGGTTATTTAATTAGGGAGGGTAATATAGGTATTTTACGTAAATTGTTACTTAATAAGATGGAAAATAAGAAAAAGAAGAGTCGGGATTAAAATACGGTGGTAATCGGGGAGTATACGTAAAAGTTTGGGGTTATTTGTAAAAAAACAAATACGTGATGGTAATTTACGTGGTGGTTATTTGTAATTTATTCTTAGGAGTCGTTTGGTTACATGTAGGAATTCTTATTGCCTAAGAAGTCGTAAAACACATGATTTTAGAATTCACGTGAATTATAAAATATTGTTTGGTTGCTATGTAGGAAGTGCAATTCATGTAGGCATTCCCACTTACCTAGGGGACCTAGGTAAGTCACTTCATCCATTATGGAGGAATTGCAAATTCATGGGAAGTATGAATTCATGTGAATTGGGGTAACCAAACAAGAAGTCAATTTAGCAATTCACGTGAATTTAAATTCCTACGTTTTTTAGTGGGTAACCAAACAACCCCTTATTATATTATGGAAATTCCAGCTCTTTATATATAAGAATATAATTTTATCTCTCTTACTTTTCTGTACAATTCTATTGTCTTTGTTTCACGGCAAATAATACTCCGTACTATCAAAGTCTCTTTTATTTTTTTGTTGTAAAATCTACGTCCTTGTTCCCAAATTAACCAATAGAAATAAAACCCCAAAAATTAGGGTTAGGGTTTCTACACGATCTCCAAAGAGAAATCCAAGTAATTCCAAACTCTCAGTAGATTTTTTTCTGAAGATGTACGCTGATCGTATAGAACACGGTTCCAATTTCTCAATTAGAGATCGAATAACCGGCAACACCGCCGCCGGTTCTTCTCGCCGTCGTACTGTCACTGACAAAAGGTTTTGCCACTTACGATTTTTTCTTATAGTTATGTCAAATTATTGATAGGAAGCACGATTTTTGCGTTTTCGTTTAGTTAATTATTGGCTGCTTGTTGAACTTGTGACAATTTTCGGTTCTAATTGGTGTACTAAGTATTTCGGCACATTTGAATTTTGCATTCTATGCGTATCATCTGGAACTTGGCTACTGAGGTTCGTGTATACTAAGTTTAGGAACTTTCGATGGAATGATGGATATGACACTTAGTTGCTTCCTTATAAGCTAACAACTCGAGAAAATAGTCAATTCCGACACTTAGACGTCACTCATGTCGGGTATATGTACCTAGCCTGAGCAAGACTGCATAATTCATGGTTATCTGTCGTTAGGAACTGTTGAACAGCGCTGTACTCGCATTGCTCTATAGGTCTCTTCATAGCTGTGTCACAAAGGGTGATAAGTTAACTATTGCATCTTTGTAGAGCATCTAATCAGATATTTAGTTTTTTTTTTATTGTTAGGATATGTTCATCTAAGCCGAGCTACCGAGGAGAGTGGGGTTGGTTTCCATTGACACACTTGTATGTGGTGATCAATTTAAGATATTTGGATATTCACACTTAGAGTCAGAATCAAGTAATCAGTAGAGTTTGTTGCTACTTGCTACTTGCCACAGCTCTAGGGCATCTTGGTTCCCGCTCTTTAGGGTGTGTTTGGATACAATTTTAGGAGGGAAAGGGAGGGGAGGGAAAGGGAGGGGAGGTGAGGTGAGGGGAGGTAAGGGGAGGGGAAGGGAATTTTGGTTGTTTGGATAATAAAATTATTGGGAGAGAAATGGGAGGGGAAAAAAGGGATATGGTATAATGAATAGGGATGTTATGGAATATGAATGAATAATTTAAAGGAGAGTATTATTGTTTTCCTTCCAAATCTCACCTCCTTTGGAAAGAAAACTATTTGTTCTAAAGGAGGGAAAACACATCCTCCCATTTCTTTCCCCCCTCATTTCTCCCCCTCTAAATTTTGTATCCAAACAAGAGAAAACTCATCCCTCCCTTTCCCTCCCCTCCCTTTCCCTCCAAATCTCCCTATCCAAACACACCCTTAGTAGTTGGGCCTCTTTAAATTTTGCAACCAATGATAACCAGGCTTCTGTCTAGGAATAGTTGGATTTAGAAGGTGAAACCAAGAATTGATTTTTGGGCGTGTTTTGGGTATTGAGAGACACTGCTTTTCTGGAGAAGCGGGTGTAATGGTGTATGTGTCCTACTTTGTTATTGAATATTCCAATTAAGACTTTTGGATTTGGGAGGTGGTGAAGGGAGGAAGTTGATTTGAAAATGTGGCTCTTGGCTCTTTGCTGTAATTTGGTGAACCTGGAACGAGTGGAGCTAGTAAAGAGAGGGAAATTGATAGTTTTCTTGCTCCTGTTTTTGCTGAGACAGCTGGTGCCTCTGTAGGGACCTCAGTAACTCATTTAGATTGCCATGCATACTCCTTTCCGTCAAATGCCTGTTTATTACTAATGACGGTGTTTTCCCTAAAAAATTTGGAAAGACATGGTTTGGACGAAGGAGGCGGTGACTACTGGGTGGTATGTGTCAGCGATCCCAAAAGATTAAACTTTCAAATTTTAGTGAGAATAGGGACTTAATGTTTAGCTTAAATTACAATGCAATCCATTTTAGTTGATTGGGATGTCGTATATTGGGCTTCTTGCAAGACTGCTCTTTTAGACCAGGCTATTCACTTTAACATTGTTTACCAATAGCTTACTTCATTCTGTATCTGCAAGTTGCTTATTGCGTGAGTGATATTGACTTTGGGTTTATTGATGCCTCTTTGAAGTCTCATGTTGTGGGCCTGTGACGTCGAACTTTCCTTACCCGCATTCCTTGTTCCATTTGTTGGTATAGTCAAAAGGTGACATAAGATAACATAGGATAATCAGTATCAGTCATTTTTCTTTGTCTGCAGTCAGGGTTTGTTTGTTAGTTCGATATAACTGATGTCATAAATATATGGGCATTTAACGAATCTACAATAGTTGGGTAGCTGTTCAGCATTTCAGTGAAAAACAAACATGATTTCTTGCTAGTGCATGTTACCAAGTCAATGGATGTGTAATTGTGTAGTAGTATGTGAGTTAAAACATGGAGTATAATACTTGAATGACACTGTTTGTGTGTGCTTGTAATTTTGATTTCTTCTTAGCACATGTTACCAAATCAATTGATGTATTGTAATATGCGAGTTAAAACATGGTGTAAGATACTTGAAAAACACTGCTTTGTGTCATATTCGGCTTTCAATGACGATTAGAAAGAATCTAATATGGCTAATCACAGATGCACTCGGCATCCACCTTCAGCACTTGTTGAGATGGTGGTTTGTTGATCTGCTGCCACAGAGAATGGCAATACTCTGTACTATAGGTATCTAGTGTCAACTGTGGGATTATATCAAACTAGCAACTTAGTATTTGGAGATGTGATGCTCTTTTGATGATTGCTTTTGGCCAGTCAAGCTTTGACTTTTGTGAGGAAAATACACTAGTTCCATGTCCACTGTTAATCTGTGAAAGATGTGTCCTGATAGCCTTTATCAATACATTAATCCCATTGTTACACATGTCTCTTTGCTTTTTTGTCCTTTTATTAGATTTTTGAAAAGATGATATGGAGTTATCTTTGTATAAGAATCCTCATTGAAATACACCCTTTTTCTTCTCCAAGTTTGTGTATCACACTTGCATGCACACTGCTTTGTTTTGTTTTTTTGGTACACACTGCTTTGTTTTGTATGGTGGGCGTTTTCTTGTGTGTATATTTGCTGATGTTCTTTGGTATTGCACAATGAACTACTCTGACATTGGTTGAATGCATGATTTCAAGGCAGAGACAAGACGACAAATGGGAACATGATCTGTTTGAGGATAATCGACCGCAAATAAGTACGGTCAGCTAAGAATAATTAAATGTCCTATGTTTTATGCTATTTTGTTTCATAGACAACATTTGTTTGACTCTTATCAATTGGACTTGAAGCACGCAAACTTGGTGGAGGAGATCTTCGGTTGAAGCTTCAAAGGAAGAGCACCAAGCAAAATATACGAGTTGGAGGTGTACGAGATCTGCGTGATTTGTTGTCTGGCTCAATGCATTCACAACAGGTGAAGAAGTATACCCTAAAGCCAAAATCCGCTCCCGGGATTTCTAAACCTGCTAGAAGAAGTATCATCATTGAAACCCCTGTTGCCGATGTGAAGAAAGTTCCTAACTTAACTTTGAAAAAGATGACCTTGCAAAAGGTGCGCGACCTTCAGTATTATGACCATGATTTTTTTGAGCTGCAAGTCTGCAACCACCTGGCAGCGTCTTTAATCATTTTCAAGTCTCAATTATACGAAAGCTTTTATGATAATAGTTAGCTGCAAACTTGTAGAAGCATTTACTTTTTTTTTTTTTTTACTATTTTGGAGTCAGTAATCTAAATGTTTCAAATGTTGCTAATTTGACTAGTTCAGTACTTCAGTGAAGAATTTCGGTGTTCTCTACCATTGCTGTTTTCAGGTCATGTTTGAGTTTTTTTTAAAAATTTATCCTACTCAGTTGTTTATTCGATTGCTGTAGGCTGATGCTACAGTTGATGGGTTTCTTCATTCCTTGGGCCTTGAAAAGTATCAAATACAGTTTCAAGCAGAAGAGGTAATTATTATGTGTGCCGCAATTAGAACTTTTGTATGCAGTTTTTGAAGGTCCGTCTTTTAACAGGTCTCTTTCTTCAGGTTGATATGACAGCCCTGGAACACATGACTGATGAGGACCTTAAAGCAATGGGAATCCCAATGGTATGGTGTTTGTTAAATATTCATGTTTGTCATTTTGTGTGGATTATCGAGCTATAATTTGCATTTTGAAAGACATTTTCAGCCTTGGGCAAGTAGACGTATTTCATGGATGTGGAAACAATCCTTTGCTCATATTATTCAAGAGTTTTAGCAACCTCCTTTACTCAGTCATACTACCATCAGCCATATTTCCGATGATGCGAACCGACTTTTTGAGCCTGCTAATGGGCTTGTATGTTCTTCCCTTTTCCGTGTATAGTTCCCTTATCTATGTTATTTATTAGACTTGGTCAAGGGTTATTTGAGGTTTAGAAGAGAGATACGACGAAGAGTTGGAGTAACATGGATCCTTATTTGAGAATTTATTGTCAAATTGTGCAAAATAGAACTCAAGTGTACTGCTTACGTTTCGTTTCTCTGCAATACTCACTTTGCTGAGCTACTTTACTCTTTCACAAGCGGTTTGCGCTCTTCAAACGGAGCCCACTTGTAGCGTCTTTGATTAGTGAAATTTCATGTATTTCAGGGTCCAAGGAAGAAGATAATATTAGCATTGAATTCAAGGGAATGAATTGATAGTGTGCAGCAGAGGATATTTTTCCGTGGACTGCTCGAGAGCCGGTCAGCAGGCGGTAATCATGAACTCAAGAGCCAGTCAACAGGTAGTAACCATGAATTGGTAACTTGGTATAAGCCTGCTGCTTCTGGATGCTGTGTACTGAAGTAGTGTTGTAGGGTGCAAGGTTTTGACCAACACATTGTAGGACAGATTAATTGGAACTATTCTAGTTTGTTCAGTATTTTTATCAACTAGTCTTTGCAGCCGCGTACTTTGTGCTATATTTTGATAAGCCAGCCAAAAACAAAACGTTCATGGTTCGTTATTTACTCGTGTTTACGAATATGAACTTAATGGCTTAAACTTAGAATTAAGCTCCTACCGTATCCAGAAAACTTCGTCATGATGCATTAACTTACCTCTTGATTCTTGGCTATTACTTCCTCCATTCAAATTAACTTTGTATATTTCTATTTTGTACACTATTCACAATTAAACGTTCAATTTCAATTTTCTCCGAATATGTAAGGGAAAATATATTCGTGTGTGATCTTGTTTGATTCATCTTCATGAGTACATTGAAGATATCTAACTTTTATAATTTTTTGTCAAATACGTAACTAAATATTTACCATGCAAATTTTGTGTTGACAAACGTGAAAAAATAAACATACAAAGTGGATTTCAATAGGGGAGTATTTATTAGTTAACCATTGTCACAAACTCACAATATAGAAACTCGAACAATGGGTTATAAAACTATTTTTATGAAGTATTGTACTTCATATTTTTTCAGTGTAGCTGTGAAACTTGTATCACACGTAGGGGTGTGCAAAATCCGGTCGGAACCGGAAAAATGAACCTGACCGGACCGAAATCTAGCGGACCAGAATCGGAATTAAAAAATTTCAATGAAAAAAAAAGACTTAATTCATCTGAATTTTACATTAAAACCGAAGAACTGAATTCAGGTGATAAATTTCAATGACAGCTGATCTTGAGAGATTCTTCGGTATATCAAAGCTATCGTACAACCCATTTGACAAACTTCACAAAAAAGTTAAACAGAATTTAAGTACAAATAATTCATATACATCAAAAAGAAATTAAATAGAATCTAAGTACAAATAATTCATATAATTGGGCTGATAATATGGTACAAGAACCATAAAATGCAACCGTCAACAGCAATCCTCTAATTTCCGCAGCATTCCGTTCCTCTATTGTGTCGAATTTTTTGGGGTTAACTTCTTTGAAATAACACTAGTCCAACTCATTCCAAAAATCAATTTTTGCACAGGCCGTAATCGCTCGGAAGCAAAAAAGCACCGAGTAGATGACAATGATACCAATGCCTTTCTTGATAAATGTTGGACAATTGTATGCTTCAGAAAGACCCAGAAATGACATTCAGGTGTACCAGTAGTTGTTCCAATTCTTTAAGACTTCTCATCAAATTTTAAGGCATCTTTGAGCAAGAAAATCATTCAAGATGCAACTTTTTGGCTTTCCATGCCAAATACTTGCGCTTTTCTTGATTGTACCGCCTCCATTCCCTGACAGTTGCAAGCAGGACATGCAGTGCTACTGGCAAGAAGAATGGCTGTTGCGACGAGAGGAAGAGAGAAATTAGATACAAAAACAAAGAGGATACTGACAACACCCATTTTACATCATCAAAAACATGTCATCTTATTTTTAATCAGCAGACAACGCCATGCAATGTGAGCAGGTCGGAATCATCAAGCATGGAAAATTTTTCGTATTTTGTTTCCCTATCATGTTGTCCAACAATCAATAGCATCCAGTACTATAGAAAGGATGCCATAACCAGTTGCAGTTCAGTAGCTCACACATTCAGGAAAATGCATAAAAAACTGAAAGTATATTCAACGGGTAAGGCATGCTATCTGTGTTTGGAGTATGAAAACGTCTCTAGGGACTAGGAAATATGATGGAATTTATTTCTGTGTGGCACTCTTGTTTCACGTTTACACAGCTTTTTTTTAATTTATGAAGATTTGGGAAGGAAAAAGTTAGATGACTTACCGAGTAGACTGCAAAGCAATGTTCGTATGAGTAATAGCTAATAGACATGATAGAAGGATGATAGAAGGCGTCTTCAGCCAAAGATCTTGCTTCCCGTGAGGACACTGATAGTGAACGTGTAATTCTCTGTTAACATGATGCAAAAGAGATACAAAACAAATAGGATTCCTGGGTGCACATACCAGCAGAATTCTCGTATACACCATGGGAAGCATTATTTCGAGCCAATTTTGCCGCATTAAGAGAACATTCAACCTGCACAAGATCATATGTAATCTCTTATTAAAGTCCGCTCAAATGATGTGGTCCAATTAGTCTGAGCCTGAATAATTATTAAGTCATCTTTTCATACACTTGAGACAAAAGACAGCCAAAAAGCCAATTTCTAGTCTCTTGTATGTGTTCAAAGACCTCGATTTTACTCCAGCACTAAAATTTGCTTTACTATTCTCTTGATTGTGTAAAACAATGGAGACAACAAAATCCACAATAAAGCTTTGATTGGAAAAGAGCATTGATAGTACGGGAAGATAAAATTGATTACTGCAGCGCACCATCATAGTTATGCAGCTACATCCTATCAGAAAGCTGAAATGCTACAACTGAAGTTCCTGCCCGATAAAGTTGACATCAAACCAAGCGCTACTATTACATACTGTATCCAACTATCATTAAACCTAATATGGAAATCCTCAGTGACAAATATGGCAAAAGACTATTTAATTGACTTGAAATCATGTATACAGACTCTTCTAGGCTGCAGTGACCCATTAAACCAATTGACAAACACAAGGGAGGAGAGACGGACCGCTTGACAAACAAAAGGGAAGTTCCATCCCAAAACCAATTGCAATAGAAGGAGTAGGCCCTTTGGTTTATAAAGTGGTCTCTCTTTTCCAAGCAATGTGGGACACTCACATGTGGCTTATACTCCCAACACTTTCAAACTCAAGCAAATGTTAATCCATCCTTGGTATCCCTTGTGACCAAAGTATAATATAAGCAACTGACCTGTTTTCCTATCTCATCAGTTATTATCATCCTTGGAAGTGATTGAACCTATGAGAAGAGTTGACATGAATTAGAAGTTTAAAAAAAATACTGCAATGAGAAAAGTACGGTATTTAGTTGTTTGGACACTCTTAACATACTAATCTGGAAAGAGATCCAAGCGTGTTTCCGCATGATTGAAGATTGAAACATGTATGTTGTCGCGATAACAAATCCAGTTCCCTGAACACATCGTGTAAAACATAAAGCTATTAAGAAAATGCTCTGTGCAAAGAGACAAAGAGTACAGCAAATGCATATGAGCAACAATGACCATACATCCATACTGTCTCTTTACATGCATTTGAGACTCTTGAGATGACTATGGACCCTAAGGTAAAATAGTTATATTCCAATCAGGTATTTTGAAGTATCTCTATGCTGTTATTGCTGTACATTGTTAATTAATGTTGAAGTTGCATTCTGATTTCTGCACAGTTTTTCTTGATTTCTCTGTAAAGCACTATCTTATCCATTACAAAATGATCTCTGGCATGTCATGATCACAAAAAGTTTTTTTTTTTTTTTTTTCCAATTTAGCCATAATGCAAATTACTTGTAGAGCTGCATTTATAGAATCATACCGAGTACTCCACAACATAAGAACAACATATACTTAACTGAACTACCTTGCTTTAATTCATCTTATTCCAAATCCGAGGAAGAGAGAGTCTTGTGTTTCCAAGCTTTTATACTATGGAGTATGATCTTAAAAAAACATAGGAGATATCACTCACCATTCAGTGAAGCCCCTTTCACTAGCAAGGATATCGAATCTACCAGATGAACCAACATAGTGACTCTCAGATGTAAGGCCAAAAAGCTGCCGCAATTGACCCAAGAAAATTTCAGCAATGTTCACCAGATCCTATTCATGAATACACACACCCATCAGAGGCAGTAGAGTTTCAGGATAAAAGACAACAGATACATATCAACTACAAAGTAACATACTATCCCTAAAGAAGGGCATATGGTACTAGGTACTACAAAGGATGGATAAAGAAAACAGCTGAAGGCAATTAAATGAGAACAAGAAATAACGAATGGAGATGAGAACATAAAACATATGGTAAGAGACAAGTTTCTAATTACATGTAACAAGAGGCCAAGTTGTTCAGACCTTATAGGGGATTGTGTGCCCGGAATGACGCTCACTTTCAAAATGCCTTGAACAGCTAGATGGGTTCCAGACAGTGATACCTCCCCACAGCTTCAGCAGAAGATTATGGTTAGAGAATCAACAAAGAAACAGGGAAAATGCAAATATAAGAGTGTTAGAGTAATAAGATCCCTTACAGGAGATATAAAGCCATTTGTAACAGAGAGATCTCCATGTGGCAGCTGAAGTGAAAGAGGACACTCTTCTGCGGAGGGTATATATCTAAAATATTTGGAAAAGGATCAATTGTCATCCCCAACTAAGTTGATGAAAGCTAACTATTTACACAAATTTTCCAAAGACTACTAATTCTGCAAGAGATTTTAGAAAATATTAAGGTAGATTTTCAAGGTCTTCCACTACAATGTGCATAAAAAGAGAAGAAATAGATACTTCGTATAACTTTAGAGGTAGGGGTAAAGAGGCCATTGCCACTATAGGTTCGTTATCAGCTAAAAGATGCTTTCAGTCCTAGATCTAAAAATTAAAGAACACTGCTAGTTTCTGGACATCAGAATGTGAGAGACTGCAGCCACAGGTTCTTTACTCCCTTTGTTTCTATTATATCTTCCAAATGTGTATAAGCTACTTTTTAGCCAATTTACTGAACTACCTATTTACTTTACTCTACTCCCCAAGTAGGCCTTAGGTCTAGTTCTGGAAAATATAATGAGGTAACATTGTGCGTTCAACATTTTTATTGCGTTTCTTAAACCTTGTAACACTTCTTTTAATTGGAAAGAATTGAAGTAATGGTAGGAGTACATCCTAATATAAGACAGGAAACTGACGAAGATACATCAGAACATATGCCATATGGTGATAACTGATAACTGATAACCCTGAAACTATTGCGCTATAAGAGAGTAATTAAGTTCCGGAAATTTTACACTGCAAAGTGCAATATTTTTGAACGTCCTCCAGCAGCAGTAGATGTATCCAAATGCCATTCATTTGAATTGACCTATTATTATATGCAAAAATACAAATTAACTAACCATTCTTCAAAGAAATTTAAAATAAAAATAGAAAGTTGTGCATGCATAAATTCTTCGAAATTCAATGTCAATCAAATAAGCGTACATAGTACAATCATGACAGCCAGTAAAGAACAAGACAAATTGACAACATTAGAAAGAGAAATATATTCGCCCGCCCCTTCCACGCCCACGCTTTCCTTCCATTTCGGTAGAAGGGTAGGGGTTGGGTCGACTGCGAAGTTAGGGTTAGAAAGAAAAAAAATAGAAAAAAACATCTTTACTGGTATTGTAAGTTTAGTTTTAATTTCTTTTTGAATTCTGAGGAACCTCAAAGAGGCATCAATCATTCAAGCACTTGTGGAGTTCTGAGATGGAATGCAATCAATATCCACCATACATATAAAATATGAAAAATTAAATCAAAACTATTTAGCAAATTACTTTCTGAAAACAACAGAACTAAAAGACCTGGATCTTATTATGATGTTGCCAAAAGAGGCAAGATATTGAGTGAAAAACAAGCTTACAAAGAATGGAAGATCCTTGGTCTCATAAATATAGGTGCCTCTCTTGTCATCCCAAGGAGAAACGAAAGACTTTGGAGTATGATATAAAATCTGCGATTAGAACAGCCCAGTCAGCACCTAACGTCAAAGTTCCATGAAGTTGCCTCTCATCTTCAAGTTGCCATTAAAAGGCCACCAATAAAGGCAAGTCTCGTAAGAAAGAACTGAAACCTGGCTTTCTATGCTTATTTCAGCTATGGGTGCTAAAGCCTTGACAACTGGAGTGAATAAAAGCTCGTGTACTTTCTGGAAGTCCCTAGGGAATAGTGCATGTAAGCAAATTAGAGAGCATACTAATGGAAAACATTGCTAAAATTTCTCCAAAACAGAGAACAACGATGTATCATATCATCTACAGAAAACTGAAGAGTCCAAGACAGCACAGATGATAAGATAGATAATCTTATGGTATAGTTGCAAATATGTGAAGGGCAATCAAAGGTGAGGAAAAGATGTCAAGCTTAATATCACAATTACTGATAAGAAACAATTTGCTAGTGTGGATTATGTCGTACTTCATAGGTGATGCCGTCGAAGAAATGACAAACTTTTGAGCCAATAGCAGTTAGAATTAATAAAATTGTTGGGTTTTACTACACCTATATTGCCGTTATGCTGTCGCACTTCAAAGAAAAACAACCGTGGATAGCTAAGAAGAGAAGAATAATGTAGTACTGTATCATTGGTTGACTTTTATAGGTAAAAAACGGCATGAGCAGTAACATCAATGAACGATGATAAACAAGAATGAACGATGATAAACAAGAGAATAAGCTTCATACCAGTCATAAACCCATTCATGGGGTTCTGCATTTAACAGGCTAAATGATAGCACAACACGGCCATCAGCACCAACAGGCATAAACTCGCCATGGATAGAACCTTCTTTTTTCCGACCATTTATGAACACATTAACAAACATTTCAGCAACCTGCTCCACTGCTTCAGCCTCCACAATATTACCAACAATCCACCCATGTCTATACTTACCCACAACTGCCCTAACCTCTTCATCCCTCTTAGCCAAAACAACACTATAAACCTTTTCACTGGAACCTAAACATCTCTGACTTTTAAACAAAGCTTTGTTCAACCACTCATCAACAAGATCATCTTTCCAATTTTCAATACCAGCAACATCTTTTAAAGCACCACACTGCCAAGAGCATGTCCTTTCCCAACCTTGGCTCTGTAGACAGCCACCATTCTCCAACTCCAGAGAAACGGAAACAGAGAAATTTTTACCACAACTTCCACATGCCTGATCACGACCTGCTATACTCCTCATTTGATCAGCGATAGAAGATCCCAAATCTTCAGCATTGTTTAAATCATCAAAACCCAGAAACACTACCTGGAACCGACATGGGAAGAGAGACTGTTCTGATTCAATGAGACTCGAAAGAGAATCCATCTCTTTAAATGGAAGCGGCGATCTATAGATTTCCACGGACTTCAACAGAAACGGGAGGCCTTCATGAAAAATTCAGAAAACACAAATTTTTAAGATAACCCGCAGCAAATAGCGGCACAAACATATGTATTCCCTCAAAGGCTCTAACCACCAATAAATTTCCTACATCCATTTTGGGATACTATATTAAAACTTCCTACGCTCAATCCTTCCTTTTTCTGTGTATTGTTTGTGATGACAGTGATTCAAGACATCACATCTTTTCTCAAGACATTTTCCTTTACTCCTTAATGCTACTGCACAAGGATGAATACAGTTTCTAGGTGGTCGCAGAGAGTATAAAATAGCAACCACTTCAAGTAAACAAGTGAAATTACTGCATTCGTCGACCAGATATCTCACCTGTCTAACACTACAATAGTAAAATACACTTTCAACATATAGTACAATCACAAGTAAAACCAGCTAACTCGCTGCATTTTCAGCAGACAATTTGGCATCTGAGTAAAACGAATTTAGCTCAAATCCTATCTATCAACCTCATAGATTGATTGATTGATCATATCAACAAAGTGACAAACGCATAGAAACAGCGAATCGAACACTCTCCACCGCCTAAGTCAATACATTACTTACAATTTACAATCAAGCAACATGAAAGACAGAATCAATCAATAAATCAATAATTTAAGTTGGCGCTTAGAAAATTCACAACCTAAGTCCAGCTAACCAACCGCGATCACTGAAAATGGCAAACAATGATCAAAATTATAGCGAACAAAATCAAGAAATCAAGGTCACACTTGCCAAAACTACAGTTAAAATGAAGTTAAATAATCACAATTAATGACAATGCTAACCAATAATCAACATTAGCGATTAATTAGAGAGAGAAAAAACCTAAAATGAGAGAGAAGAAGAGAGTTAGGGTTAGCATGAGGCGCTTGATTCCAGGCTTCGTCTTCCGCATTTTCAACGAATCAAAAGATTCCGATTCCGATTCAGGAGCTTCTTTGCCGGAAAAAGTCGCCGGAGATTCCGACGACGGTGTTGCATCATTTGAGTTTTCGGCCATTTGTTTACAGTTCTGTCAAAATGCGTTTTCTCCCTCCAAAAGGCTTCGCATACATTTGTTTGTACTCCAATTTTATTTAGATTAATTAAACAAACTGTTACATTTGAAGCATGAGTAGCCGTCTTAGCTCAGCTGGTAGAGCGCATGGCTTTTAACCATGTGGTCGTGGGTTCGATTCCCACAGACGGCGCCAAAAGTGAATAGCATTTTGTCTAATTCTCTAGCGAAACTTTTTTACACTTAATCAACTCAAAAATGATCATGTATTTTACTTATTAGAGTGTAATTTATAAAATTAAGTTCGTCAATATTTTTGCTCGATCATTTTGTCTATTTTTATCTAATTTTCTAGCAAAACTTTTCGTAAATCTCTTAAGAGATAGATCAGGCAGCTCATGTCAAAATAATTGACAAGTTCCCATTGATTTTATACACTAAATCAATTCAAAAATGATCATGCATTATTACTTATTAGAGTGTAATTTATAAAATTAAGTTGGTCAATATATTTTGCTCGATCATTTTGTCTATTTTCATCTAATTTTCTAGCAAAACTTTTCGTAAATCTCTTACGGAGTAGATCAGGCAGCTCATGTCAAAATAAGTGACAAGCACCCATTGATTTTATACACTAAATCAACTCAAAAATGATCATGTATTTATTACTTATTAGAGTGTAATTTATAAAATTAAGTTAGTCAATATTTTTGCTCGATTATTTTGTCTACTTTCATTTAATTTTTTAGGAAATTTTTTCGAAAATCTCTTATGAGTAGTTCAGGCAGCTTATGTCAAAATAAGGGATAAGTACCCATTGATTTTATACACTAAATCAACTCAAAAATGATCGTGCATTATTACTTATTAGAGTGTAATTTATAAAATTAAGTTAGTCAATATTTTTGCTCAATTATTATGTCTATTTTCTTCTAATTTTCTAGGAAAACTTTTCGTAAATCTCTTATGAGTAGATCAGACAGCTCATGTCAAAATAATTAACAAGCACCCATTGATTTTTATACACTAAATCAACTCAAAAAAGATCAATTATTATTACTTACTAGTGTGTAATTTATAAAATTAAGTTAGTCAATATTTTTGCTCGATTATTTTGTCTATTTTCTTATAATTTTCTATGAAAACTTTTCGTAAATCTCTTAAGAGTAGATCAACAGCTCATCTCAAAATAATTGACAAGCACCCATTGATTTTTATACACTAAATCAACTCAAAAATGATCATGCTTTATTACTTATTAGAGTGTAATTTATAAAATTAAGTTGGTCAATATTTTTACTCGATTATTTTGACTATTTTCTTCTAATTTTGTAGGAAAACTTTTCGTAAATCTCTTATGAGTAGATCAGGTAGCTCATGTCAAAATAAGTGACAAGCACCCATTGATTTTATACACTAAATCAACTCAAAAATGATCATGTATTATTACTTTATTAGAGTGTAATTTATAAAATTAAGTTGGTCAATATTTTTGCTCGATTATTTTGTCTATTTTCATCTAATTTTCTAGGAAAACTTTTCGTAAATCTCTTAAGAGTAGATCAAGCAGCTCATGTCAAAATAATTGACAAGCATCCAATAATTTTATGCACTAAATCAACTCAAAAATGATCCTGCATTATTACTTATTAGAGTGTAATTTATAAAATTAAGTTGGTCATGTTTAATTTGTATATAAACCTTGACTTGTAATAGGCTGACACATAAATTTAGCAAGCATTGCACAAATGGCTAAAGTTGCAACTTTTATCCTCTTATCTCTCTTAGCCACAATCTCTGGTATGTATATGTTTATCATTTCATCCTCTTGAAATTCTGGGTTGTAGTTTCAATAGCAGTGACTAGGGGTGTTAATGAGCCGAGTCAAGTCGAGTCAAGCCGAGCTTGGCTTTGCTGATCTTGTCCTCAATTACCAAAACTTGAACTTGGCCCTTGAAAAAAATGCACTCGTTACAAAGCTTGCGAACTTTAACACGAACTCGAGCCAAATTCGAGCCAAATCGAGCCTATATAAAATTGTTTATTCTTTATTTTTTTCTTCCGATATTTTCAATAACAAGGTTCGAACTTCATATGTAAAAATATTTAGCAAATCAAAAAGATACGGAGTAGTTGATATATATGATACATATATACAATAATGATAAAATATTTTTATAAAATATGAGCATATTTTTATAAAAATATGATTAATATCATACATAATCTCAAATGCTCGAGGCGCTCGCGAGCTTTTCAAGTTGAGCCAGCCTTTGCTTGGCTTGACTCGTTAAGTTCTCGAGTCGAGCTTTGACCGAGTCGATCTTGAGTTGCTCATGACCTATCTCATCTCAGTAACAGTCCTAACAGTGACCTTTGAAACCAAGTTTAGACTTTAGACAATGTATGTATGATATGTATCAGTGTGGTATAAGTTAGGATGAATTAATCTGTATATGGTACGGTAATTAATTATGCGTCATAATGTTGTTGATGTAGTGAACGCAAAAGTAGAAGGAATACAAGAAAAGAACTCGGAATCTTGTGAATCTGTGTTAGCATTTTCAGGAGGGTGTCCGAATGTGGCAGAATGTGATGAACTTTGTAAAACATGCTACAATAAGACCGAATATGTGGAGGGACAATGTCTTACGTTAAGATGCTTCGGTTCGAAATACGCATGCCAATGTGTCTTTCGTAATGGCGCCCCGTGTCCGCCACCCGGCAACCCAGAGTGTCCCAAGCCAGCGAAATGTTTGATGTGAGATAGTTTTGTATATCATGATCAAGTTTGTAATAGCTAATTCTATGAAATAATAATGGCCTAACACAATTATAGGTGAATGTGGAGTTGCACTTTTATTAAATTTTACTAGAGAAATTATATTCGTAAAAGAAATTAACTATATCCCCATCTTTCATTTATTTCCGAGTTTTTGACGGAGGTGGTCGTCAAATACGAATCAAGCAAGTTAAAATTTTCATTTAAAAACCATGTATTATTGCCTTTTTGCATTTCATCGTTAAAGACTAAGGGCGACACTAACACCCCAAGTTAGATAAAATCAGAATAATGATATAGCGACCTCAGGTGTCACTGGTGTTACTCAAATTGAGTGACACCCGGGATACTATTGTAATTTACTTACGTATTTTGCGTTCTTCCATTAAGATTCAAACTTACCGGTGGTCAAGATACTTTAGAAAACTAACATTAATTAATTAATTTAAGGGTTTTGAATTTTAATCAAAAGCGGTCAACATTGGTAACCTCTTCACGAGGCTTGAACCCATAACCTCTTCAATGATATGCACTTGCTGTTAACACTATGACATAAGCATTTTGTTGTAATTTTAGTATCTCTTTCGTTATATATATATCAGCTGAATCTTGAGTTAAATAAATATATACTTATATGCATCCAGTATAAAATCAATATAATGCTCAGTTAGTTAAATGTATTTGATAAAAATTGAACAAAATATTTTATTTACATATAGTTTACATAATTATATACGAAATTACATTTATTATATGTCATATTACTATAACAAAAAAAGAATTTGTACGTACAATGTATTTATGGCAGATGTACATGTTATTTTTATTGGAGATACATAATAAATTACTATACTAGTATGGGTGCCTGACTTCGCACGGACTACCTTTATTTAACATTAAAATATATTTTCAATTAACTAAAACTATTCTAACGTTGCATAACTCATAATTTATCATCAATATATTTTTCTATGAGACGGGGTATATCTTAAAATTAAAATGAAATATATTATATTCCTGCTATTAATATTTTACTTAAATCGATTGCTTAGCTAATTTTTCATATATACTTTATTCTGTTCTTAGAATTGTTACTTTTATTACATTCGTTATTCGTTATTACTATTGTTACTTTCATTACTCCCGCCGTAATTATTGTTACCAACCTACTTTTATTTACCATTTATTTTCCAAATTTGATTAACATATATATTTACAATTTATATTTTGAAATTATGACGAGAAGTAAAATTAATCAACAAATTTTGAGACACGTTTACCTATTCCCTTGTTAATATGAGCGCTTTCACTACATTCTCTGTTAATACTATTATGTTCCCTACTTTTTCGGTTATTGTTGTTTGTATAACTACTCGTGCTACTTTTACGGTTAGCCCGTTAGTTCTATCAAACTCATGTATAATCTAATGTTTTCTCAAAATCGAATTGTTAATTAAGTTTTTTATACTCTCCCTGTTATTTCTACTGTTACTTTCGCTACGTGTGTTGTCACTACTATTACTTTCACTTCTCTCGCCATGGGTAGTAAAATTAAAATAATAAATGCATGAGTAGTGATATTAATCACCCATGTGTTTTTAACCAAGCCTTACTTGCTAAACAAATATGGCGAATGTTGACCCACCCTACTTCCTTTGTCGGCCGAGTGATGAAGTCACGGTATTTCAAGAACTCCGATATTCTGGATGCTCGAAGGAGGTTTGACCCGAGTTTTGTGTGGCGTAGTCTATGGGGGGCAAAATCTTTGCTGAAGGATGGGCTGAAATGGAGGGTGGGGAATGGGCAGCTCATTAATTTATGGGAGGAAGCTTGGTTACCAGGGGGCGTGAGGGGCGAAAACCAGTACCAAACTTGGAAGCGGATGGATCACTGAGGGTGGCTGATCTTATAAATGCTGATAGAGGTGAGTGGAGAGAGGAGTTGGTTAGGGAGTTGCTGACTGAGGACGATGCCAAGCTCGTGCTCGGAATCTCGCTAAGTCGTAGTCTGCCGAAGGATCATTTGTATTGGTGGCCACAAAAAAATGGGGAGTATACGGTGAGGTCAGGTTATTGGATGGGGATGGGATCCTACTGTTTGGAGGATCAGGGGGTGGCGAGGGACGGAGCTGACATTTGGAAACGGCTTTGGAAGCTTAATGTCCCTCCGAAGCTTCTTCATTTTCTGTGGCGCGCTTGTACGGGTACTCTAGCGGTTAAGGTCAACCTCTTTCAAAGACACTGTGGAACGAGTGGCTTATGTGGGGTTTGTAATGGGGATGACGAAACTATCGTCCATGCTCTCTTTCTATGCCCTTGGACGCATCCGGTTTGGAAAACGAGTGGTTTTAGGGGACTGGCGCACGAAGCGCAGAATCGTACCTTCGGGGACTGGTTGCTGTGGATGCTAGAACGGACTGATGAAGAGGAGAAGGGTAGACTTCTAGCTCTCTTATGGGCTATATAGACCATACGTAACAATTATGTCTTTGAAGAGGAGCCTTGCAACAAAGAGGTAATGATCATGGGTTTTTCACGCATGGTAAAGGAGTATCAGGGTCTGCATCTTACTGCGGGAGTGCGTGGGGAGGGGGCTGCTTCTATGGAATGCCAAGGCTGGTCTAGACCAGATACAGGTATTATCAAAATTAATACGGACGCGGCTATCTTCGATGACGGAACTGTTGGCTTTGGTGCAGTGGGCAGGGATGGGCAGGGACACGTTTTAATAGCTGCAAGCAGGAGGTTTAAGGCGCAGTGGGCTGTTGACTATGCGGAAGCTAGAGCGATCGTCAAGGGGGCTGGAAATTGCAGAGAGATTGGGGTGGAGTTGCATCTGCGTGGAATCAGATTCCCTGAGTGTGGTTCGTGCTATTCAGAACAAGGCGGAAATGCGAAGTCCGATTGGCCTCTGTTTTAAGGACATAGGTGATGCGATTTGTTCGTTTGAGTGGAAAGGGATTTATCATGTTAAGCGTGAAGGAAATACTGTGGCTCATTTATGTGCTAGACTTTGTACTATGGAGGATGAGCGCCTGTTTGTGACTGATGTACCCGACTCCGTCCTTTGTTTGGCGGAGCTTGATTTGGTTTAATTTATAAAAGTTATTTTTCCCGCAAAAAAAAATATCATAGTAGTTAATTACCTAATTGTATTATAGTTATATATTTAAATAAATTTGAAATATTAGATTAGAATATTATAAAAATAGTAATAATAATTATTTTATTAATTAAATTACAAATTTAGTGAATTATGAAATATATTATATTTTTTGGAAATTTGAATTGATTTACTTATCTTTTAATAGTTCCAAAGTATAACATATACTACTTATTTGTACTCTAAAGAAACTCACAAAATAAGAAAAAGAAATCTTATAATTAAAAGATATCGCTCATAAAATAAGAGAGATAGTTTTTTTTTTGTTTTTCGACAACACGAAAAAAGAAAGAATTTTAGGAGCTAAATATTTAGGAATTTCAAAGATAATAGTTGAGGGTGATAGTTTATGCGTAATTAACTTTATCGGCAATACATGACAAATAATTTGGGAAATTCAAGTATTATTAAAGATGTGAAATTAGATCTTCATTTCTTTGAGAAAATGACTAGTAAACATTATTTTCATAAAACTAACAAAGTTGTTGATTTTATGTCTGTTATTGGATATTCATGTTCAACTCTTTAAAAGTAATTTGATAGCCGATGACTTCATCTTACCTCGCTTATCTAAAAAAATGAAATAAATTGATGTCATCCGAAATGATCAACCTAATTTTCTCATCCCGTAAAAACTTTAACATATAGTTCAATTGTTTTCCACTTTGGCAATACACAATAATGCCTTGACTCTTGCCTTATCTTACCGTAGAAAACTAAGCAACCCTCAATTTAACAATCTTACATGTTAATGGGATTGCACGCAATCAGAAATGGTACATAATACTTAATATTCAAGTTGTACCTAGTTGAAGAACTATGATTTTCTGTTTGCTAATAAAAAAATTATCGACAAATTAGTAATATAATAACGTAAATTAGGAAAAAAACTAAGAATTAAAAATACTTCACCTAATTTTTCAAATTTTCTATTATTCAATGATAAATATCACAACTAGCTTCTCTTAAATTTCTCCAATGATTGTATCTCAAATCCAAAAAATTATCGACAAATTAGTGATAAAAAAATCCCATTGGTGAGGGATTGTAATATTTGTTGCCTTAACCGTACAAATTAACACTAAAATTTGATAGATACGGTCTTTTAATAAATTATTGAGAGACTATTTTTTTATCTTTTTACTTGTATTTCGTGACCCTTTGTCAGTGATCGTACCAGAGTAATTTCGTACATATTTACATAGTAAATGTACTCATTTTATCTTTAATCATGATTTCGTCACAAAGAGGACTATACATCCAGATATATATGAGTATCGTACATCTAATACAAATCTAATTGAACTTATATGTAATTTTTTCCGAGTCTTTAACAATTTTTTCTTGCATTATAATTTTTTAGTATTAAAATTAAAATATTTTTGGGTTCTATACGTATTATTTTTAAGTTTCAATATAATGTTTTGATTTACAATTTTTTTATAAAGACGCTCAGATTCTTTTCATTAAAGCTCGTAAAATATATGCATAAATTTAAATTCTTTGTTATAAAGCTCGAAATCTATACTATCAGATGCATATGATCCTCTAATTATAATTTCGTACTACTCTTTCTTAAATTTGTGAAACAATCTCTCAATAAAATTTATTAAAAGAAGATCCCTTAAGAGACCTACTGATTAATTAAGAGTAAGACTTGTTGACCAACATAATTGAAATCAACATGGGACTATTTATCCATATATTAAAATGAGGAGTTCACCAAATAAAGAGCGTGTTGAAATCATCCACCAAATGCCAACGCAAGCTTATATGATTATTTAACATTTGCTTGCTACCTCATTTTTACTCAATTCATCAAACTTTCCCACCATCATTTTTGGATGGAAATAATTTGGGAAACTAAAAGTTTAAAATCCCTTTTTGTAATTGACAACTTTTTAAATACTCATATGGTTACTTAGGTTAAAACCGAGATATAATGAGTTATTAACGACTATTATTAGATTCAGGTTAAAATTTTATCGTTTCCTAAGTATTGCACTCCATAATACTCCGCAATATTTAATCAAATACAAGTAGGTAGTTTTTGTTGATGGTTTCAAATGTGTTTCTTTGAAATACTCCATAGTATTCCGTATTTTCTCTATACATGAGAAACCATAAATATTATATTATATTATTATATATGTACGGAGTATCTTTCATCAATAATCCAACTTGATTTTTATTTGATAGAAAAAAAAAAAAAAAACTTAGCAATTAAATGAGAAATGATAAATATAAATTCTCATTTAAAACGGACATATTTGTTACAAGTTGAATACGGGTCAAGTAATACCTAAGTTGTTAGATAAGACAAAAACATAATGCTATTATCTAGGCAATTTGCTTTTGTCTTATCTGCCAACTTGATTACCCGCCTCCCCAGCTTGTGACAATATATTGTAAACTTATTGAATGATAAATACATCAACTTTTGGATTAAAAGTTAAATATTGAAGCCTTGTAGGTTTTATAATTTCATCCGCAATTTCCCATAAAATACAGAAGATCTCCCTTTAGATACTCACTTTTGTCCGAAAATTTTACACGGCCATATGTAACAAGGACGAAGCAATTTTCCGGCCCGATGGGTCATGACCTGGGTCCACTATGACAGAATAAGTAAAGCGTAAGGAGAAAATTATTCATTGATCTCTAAGTGACATAGTGGTAGTTAGTGACAAATATACTCCAACAGATCCTGTGGTCGAACCTCAGTGGAGATACCAACTTATATATTCTAGGGTTATATACAAGTTTATAGTATAACTAGACCTTCTATTAATCATTTTTACTCACTTAACAATTATATTAGTAGTGTGAAACAACTTTACACAAGACTAACCCATTTAGCAAAAACTTTTACGACTCTAGTCGTCTCACCTTGAATAAATTTTTATAAAATCATTTTATGGCATAATTTATTTGATTGCCTTTATTTAAAATAACCCTAATAAATTATTTACCGTTAATTAAGATACATTTCACAAAAATATACTACTAAAAGACAACTGATGTAACTATGTAACCCATTTAACAATCCGACAACTTTTTAACAAAAAGTCACCTATACAAGTATACAACAGGTAACAATACCAATATTTAGTTGTTAAATGATCACGTTTTATCATAAAAATGGTATATAAAGCCATTTATAACAACAAATTTTCCTTTTGACGGGTACATGCTGCACAAACTTGCGACGAGGCAAGTACTACTCATGTGACTGAATAAGACAAAACAGTTTGTTACTCTCTAGGCATTCTGGTTTGTCTTATATACCTCATATGAGTATTATTTGACCCGTCGCAAACTTGCGACGGATATGCCGATCGTAAACGAGAATTTGTGCATCTATAAAGCTTTCAAACAAAATAGATACGTCCACCTCAAAAAATGTTGACCCACATAAGATAAGAAATGGTATTTTTTCCAGGCTGGGGCAAGAAAGAAAATGTTGAAAATAGAATTACAAAATGAGAAGGCAATAAGGATTAAGGGCAGAGAAGAATTGTCAAAATGGTGGTCAAGTTGTGGTTAAATAATTATAAAGTCAATGATTTTATGTAAGCGTAGTTGCCCATTTGATACACCATATATATTATCAATATCAACACCCCATTTATTTGTATCCCCTTCCTTCATCATTGTCTCAAGTCTCAACCTCTTATATTACTCAAATTTTTTTATTTATATATTCTTCCCTTAAACCCATTTATCTAAACTTTATTTCATCTGCTTCCTGGGTTTTTCTATACCAAACTTTGCTCTTTTAATGGCTGTAAGTTTCATCTTCCTTTTCATATTTCTAATTTCTTCATTTCTTTCTGTTTTCTGTTTTTTTTCCCTGTATTGCAACATATGCATGGTTCATGGAAAAACTTGTTTGAGTTTTGTGTCTCTACTTTTGTTATCCATTCATGGCCGGTTGAATGATCAACAACAAAAATTATACCTAGTATATCATTGTATCATCGTAGACTTTCTACCAAATATATCTCGTAGGTTAGTAGGTTGCGCTAGCGGTATCGTGGATAATAAGTCCTAACGTTCCTAGGTTTAACTCACCTATTTCCCGTTGTAATGTCGTCGTAGGATCAATGACACCAAAAACAAAAATGGATGTCTTTGGTGCGGTAGCGGTGCCGGTGCGACAGGTTAAGAAGGACTACTTAGCGCTGGACAACGTAGCGGGTCAGCCCGGCCCAACCCAGCCCTGTTACATGGGCCAATTTTTTTTAGCCAGCACAAGGTCATGGCTTGGCCAGTTCAACCCGATAGCGAATAGGGCAAGGGCTGTATTTTGTCAGCCCAACTCGATCAACAGTCCTGTGCGAAATACAGCCCGGCTCGGTCCGACCCAGCTCACTAACTAAAACTAACACAAATTCAGCCTACTAATACAACTAACAGCCCCACAGGGCTGGGCTAAGGCTGACTTTTCTTGGCCTAGCCCAGCCCTGCGTTATTTTAAAGCTGTGCCAGAGCCGACTTTTCTTGGTCCAGTCCGCCTACAGCCTGGCTCGGCCCGACCCACTATACAGCTCTCGGACTACTACGCTACATTTTCCAAATATACATTTTTATTAATTTTTTCGCTTTTTATTTATTTCTTTTTTTCGACTTCCAACAATTGAACTTAATTAAATACAGTGTTCCGCCGTAGTTCTAGACTTCTAGCGCATAAAATACCAAGTATGTATTCGCGCCTAATTTACAGATGGCTTACGATCATAACATGGACTACTCATGTCACCAACCAAACGAATATACAACGACTATAGTTTGGTGGAAAATTAATTATGTAAAATGTTATAGTACATTATAAATTCAAAGATTCCCCAAGGTTGTTGGTTTTTTCAATTTCTAATTTTAAGGTTGGTAGTTCATGCCATACCATGACCCGAACACCGTTAGATGAGTGAAAGGGTAAATGGGTAATGGCATTCGATTATTCAAACATGTGACTTTCCAATAGTAATCAGGGCCGTCTAATGAAATTGAGAGCATTTGGAGGACATTTATATTATGAATATTAATAATAGTTGAGTCTCAACCATCTACGAGGTGAAAAACCAGCACACGGTATGAAGGAGCCTGTGCAAACTAACCGCTCTTCAAGTCCAATGAGCATTTGAGTGAGTCTTCAAGCGCAATGGAAATTTGAGTGATTGAGCGTATTAGGAATATTAATAATAGTTGAGTCTCAAGACTCTCAACCACCACCTTTAAAATTCTGGGTGAGATGATTCATCTATCAATTTATACCTATCAATAAATGTGATTAACTTGTAATCATTTAACTGCTTGCAATTCCTACAATTGCTAAATGATAATTTTCGACACAATTTTTATTAAAACTAATCAAAGAACCGTTTCCTAATATTTTTCACAAATTAATAAATGTTGCATATATTTGATTTTGTCACCCTACCCACGTCCTAACTCGTAAACATCAAAGAATTGATTTTTTTTTTTTTTTTTTTTTTAAAAAAAAATCTCCAACCTAACAGTAGTCCTTGCATTGTGTGGTTTGAAACATCTGCAGTCCAAAGTACCCAAGTTTGGCGCATGGGAGGGAGGAGATGAAAACTACACAGTTTACTTTGACAAAGCTCGAGATTCAAAGCATAGTGGAATGAAAATAAACCCAAATGATCCTGAAGAAAACCCAGACATGTTTCGACAAATCAAAGACTCCGCTCAGACTCAGACTCGGCCTCAAACTAAGACTAAGACTCGAGCTGATAAACGAATAGCGCAAGCCAAAGTTCCTAATTTCGGTGCCTGGGAGAATGGAGATTCCAGTGGTTACACACAGACTTTCGAAAATCTACGCAAAGACAAGCTTGGTGGGCTTACTGATGCTGAGAATGAACCTCAGATGAACCGAGACGTGTCAGCGCAAGATCGGTCTCAGCCTCAGGCTGCTCAGATTCGAACTCGAGGTGATAAACAAAGGACACAAGCCACCGTCCCTCATTTTGGCGCCTGGGATAATGGAGATTCGAGTGGTTACACACAGTCATTCGACAAAGTACGGAGATACAGGCTCGGTGATCCCGCTGCTGCAGAGAATGGACCTCAGATTAACAGAGACATGCCACCTCAGTCTCAGTCTGGCCCGTCAGTGCATGAACAGGTGCAATCTCACCCCCAGGTTCAGGCTCGGCCAGTCTCGAGAGAAGGAAGGGCTAAAGTTCCCCAATTTGGTGATTGGGAAAACGGAGGTGGAGGCGGCTACACGATTGTTTTCGATGATCTTCACAGAAAGCATCCCTATTCTAACGGTCCTCAACCAAACCGGGACGTGGGTCCAACACCTCTGGAAGCTCACGCGAAGGCGCCTGAGTTTGGTGAATGGGAGGGAGACGAAGCAGTTCAGTACACGAAATATTTTGAAAATCCAAGGAAAATAAAGAACGTGCAGCCAAAGCAGAACCCGACTGAGCCTCAGATGAACCGGGATGTAAGCGAGGGTCCGTCTGTAGCTAGAAGAGAAGGGCAAGTAAAACCATCTTCTCAAGTAACACCACTCTATCCTAATGCCATTGTTCAGCCCCGGCCTTTTGCTAATCGAGGAAATCCACCTGTAAGTGTGTAGTAAGACCGTCTCTTAAAAAACTCGCTAATTCCCGAGTCCAATGTAAATAATCTAATTTTTTGTTGCAGACAACCATTCCAAACTTTGGCGGTTGGAATAATGATCCTACACAAGCTGAGAGTTACACAGGTGAATTTACAAGGGCTAGAGAGGAGAGGCAAATACCGCAACACCATACGGTTCCTCCACGCTACAATCAGCCACACCGTTACAATAAACAGAAACCGCAACCGGTACATATCATATGCTCTTTACGTATTGGACTATCTAACGAGGACTAGGTCTTGAATAAAGACAAAAATTAATTAAAATAAAAAGTAAAGTAAAATAAATTATAGGAACTAATTCCGTTCCAAATGGTCTGAAATGGACCTGTTGGAACATGTTTAGGAACTTGTTATTTGCATTTGGTCCCCATACGTGACTCTAATATAACCAAAAATAATGTCGGAACTCCTAGGTCTAACCAGGGCTTGATAAAATATCAAAATCGGGAACTAGGTCTAGTAGGTAAGTTAAGAAGTATATAGGTAGGGTTGCAGGAACGACTAATAAACATGGTCTTACTATGTATCAAGCATTCTTGGTTTGGTCATCTAAGGTTTCTAATTCGAACTTCTGTTATTGTCTTTCTCTTGCGACTTTCAGAGTTGCTGCTCTATACTGTGAAAGGCATAGCTATGGTCGTTTCGTTTGAATTATGAGCTACAGCGAGAGTATCTTCAGGTTCTACACCGAAAATGAAAATGAGACGATGCTGATTGCTAAACAAGAATGTTGTTTTTTGCTCCACCTTTTGGCCACCTGTTCGTCTGTACTTTGCGACCATGATTGTGTTTTTTGATGCATCGTTTCTCTACCTTTCGCATTCTATGGTGTAATTATACCCAGAGTCACTTATATATTACTGTATATTTTTCCTCTTCACAACTTCATTCGTATTGATAAAACCCACAGGATCTTATTTTTTTCTGTTGACACTAGGTACATAGCTATTGCCTATTGTATGAGCAACCTTTAGGATTCCCTTTGTAATGTAATCTTTATATTACTATATATTTTGTCTAATTAAAATGAATCTGAGTAAAAATTGTTTGGAGTCACGGCAAAGGTTTGAGATGTTGAATTATAACAATGACAATAGCAAGGCACGTGGTCTTAGAATAGAGAGTGACACACGTGACCCAATATAGTACATGGTCTCATCCCAAGGCCCACCTTTTATCTAGGTTTTATCTCTATCGACTTTAGTGTCTTTTGTATATATATGTAAGAAAAGTGTAGCCGCAAAATACAATTCAAAACATTCTCTCATTTATTTTTGCTGCTCATCATTTATTCATCAATCCTCAACAATGGATTTATGCTTCAAAGTTTATCATGGTATCAGAGCAGGTTTTTAACCTGTCTCTCAATTTCCGTTCATAGGTATCTTCTTTTTCTCTCAAAGCTTCAATCTTTCAGTTCTTCTTCATCCTTCGTTCCTCTGTCTTTCTCCGTTTTTTAGCTCAAAATGGTTGGTGACCAAGAATCCCCAAAGTCTGAAACTTTAGACCCACAAAGCCCTCTTTATGTGCACCCTTCCGACCTCACTGCTCAGAAACTGGTCACGAATGTTTTTGATGGCCATGGCTTTGGCTCATGGAAAAGGTCCATGCTTATAGCCTTGTCTGCTAAAAACAAAATTGCTATGATAAATGGTACCTTTGTCAAACCGTCTCAAGGTGAGAGTAAGAAAAGGCAGTGGGATAGGTGCAATGATATGGTTATATCTTGGATTCTGAGTTCTGTGTCTGAAGAAATATCAGAGAGTTTGCTTTATACTGAAACCGCAAAGGGAATTTGGGATGAACTTGTTCAAAGGTTTGAGCAAGTCAATGGTGCCAAACTGTATGAAGTTGAGGATCAATTAAACCAGACCTCACAAGGTTCTGATTCAATCTCTGCATTTTTTACAAAACTTAAGAAATTATGGGAGGAGTTGAGGCACATGAGAGCTCTTCCCACATGCACATGTGGTGCTCATGAGACTATCAGGAAACTTGAAGATGAGAAAAAGGTTATCAAGTTTCTCATGGGACTCAATGACAAGTATGCTGTGGTGAGAGGAAACATCCTCATGATGAACCCTATTCCAAATATCAATGTGGTGTATTCTCTCTTGATACAAGAAGAAAAACAGAGGGAGATTTCAACACTCAGCCCTTTAAATGCCGAATCTTCTGCTATGGCTGCAAAAGGGTGGACAAGAGGTAATCAAGGCTACAACAGAAACAACAACAATAATGGAAAACAGCAGATGGTGACTGGTAACAACTTCCAGGAGAACAACAACAAAAACTATCAGCAGTTCTCAGGCAGAAGAAACAACTATTTCTGTACCCACTGCAACATGGAGGGTCACAGCAACTCAAGATGTTATATTTTGCATCCTGAGCTCAAAAACAAGAAGAATACTGCTGCTGCTGCTGCTAGTGGTCCCTCAAAGAAAGGAGAATGCACGGGAAGGGTTGAGTACGTGGATCCTTCATCCGCCCAGGAATATGATAAGATGATGGTTAGCTTAAGTAGCTTCAACACTGATGATACTCACGCTCAATCTCATGCTATGATGGCAGGTATACATTCTTGCTTAAATGCCTCTTTCAACTCCATTACTGATAAATGGATAGTGGATAGTGGTGCTTCAAGTCACATTACCCCACACTTACATTGGTTTGACAAATATCAAAGGGTAAAGGCACCTTGCAGTATTACTATACCTAATGGAAAAAAGGCTAATGTCTTGAACATAGGAACGGTTAAGCTCCTACCTAATGTCACTCTTCATAATGTCTTACATGTCCCTGATTTTCAGTTTAACCTCTTATCTGCAAGCCAACTCACCAAAGATTTTTCATCCCCAATCATTTTTACTCCTAACCAATGTTTGCTTCAGGTACCTTCTTCGAACAAATACTTGGTCCTTGGTAAAGAAAGACAAGGACTATATTTTGCAGACTTCAAGCCAATTACCACCAAAGAAGCCAATCAACCAAGCCTTTTTTTTCAAGCTCATGCTGTCAACAGTGCTGTCACCTCTCTTGATAGATGGCATTGCAGATTAGGACATATCCCTCTATCTAGCTTGAAACTTTTGCCTGTAATATGTGATAACAAACAAGGATTATCTTTATGTCAAATTTGTCCCAAAGCTAAATTTCACAGACTTGCTTTCCCTATTAGTTCATCTGTTTCTAAATCCATCATTGAATTGTTACATGTTGATTTGTGGGGACCTTACCATCATCAAACTCATGCAGGACACAAATTTTTCTTGACTATAGTAGATGATTATTCTAGGACAACCTGGACTCACCTTCTAAGCCACAAAAGCAATGCTTTACCAATTTTGAAAGCCTTCATAAACCACATTGAAACGCAATTTCAGGTACATGTAAAACTTATTAGGAGTGACAATGGGTCTGAGTTTGCTGAGACTATGGCCAAGCAATATTATGAGTCTAAAGGTATTATGCATCAGACTTCATGTGTTGACACGCCACAACAAAATGGTGTCGTGGAAAGAAAGCATAGGTATTTGCTTGAGACTGCCAGGAGTCTATTCTTTCAAGCTAACTTGCCAATACAGTTTTGGGGAGAATGCATTCTGACTGCAACTTACTTAATAAATAGAATGCCAACTGATGTCTTAAAAGGAAAATGCCCCTTAGAAGCTTTACACAATGAGGCACCTTCTTATCATCATCTAAGAAGTTTTGGTTGCTTGTGCTTTGTAGCCACGTCTAAAAGAAATAGGGATAAATTCCAGGCCAGGGCCAGTCCTTGTGTTTTCTTAGGGTATCCCTGTGGTAAGAAGGCCTACACTGTTATGGATTTGCAGACTCGCAAAATTTTTCACTCAAGAGACATTGTTTTCCATAAGAATGTGTTTCCTTTTCATATCACAGCTCTCTCCAAACATTTCTCTCAATCCACTCTACCATGCTCTCCCAACACTATGACAGATCCCATATTCTTTCCAACAAATGATCACACCAGCACTAGTGCAGAAGAAACAAATGACATTGGTGACAGTCCCAACATTAATCAAAATAACAGTCCAAGCTCACCTATTCAAATAACCCCTTCCTCTACTCCACCTCCAAACAACACCACTAGAACAACTCATCATCCATCCAGAATCAGGAGGCCGCCTTCTTACTTGACTGACTATGAAACTGATTTACCATCCACAAGTTCCATGAGCTCAGCCCAATTTGCCAGTACCAACATCAACCAACAACACTGGTGCAACCTAGTCAGCTTCACCGCTCTCCCTAGTACTGTCCAGCACAACATCAACAACAAACTCTCTTACAGTGAACCCAGTGCCTATGAAGAGGCCAAGCATAATCCTAATTGGTGTCAAGCTATGACAAAAGAAATAGAGGCATTGCAAGCTAACAAAACTTGGACAGTCACTGATTTGCCAGAAGGAAAAAAGGCCATATCTTCAAAATGGGTATATAAAGTAAAACTGAAAGCAGATGGGAGCCTCGAAAGGTATAAGGCCAGGCTGGTCATCCGTGGTTGTCATCAAAGAGCAGGCATAGATTTTCAGGAAACCTTCTCTCCAGTTGTGAAAATGACAACAATTAGGGTTCTAATTTGTGTGGCCATACAAAAACAATGGAACATCTATCAAATGGATGTTGACAATGCATTTTTGCATGTGGAGATTAAGGAAGAAGTGTATATGAAAATGCCTGAGGGTATCCCCAATCCTTCCAACCAAGTCTGCAAGTTGAACAAGTCCCTCTATGGACTCAAACAGGCTTCAAGGCAATAATGGTTCTCCAAACTTTGTAATTTCTTGGATAATCTGGGATATTATCAGTCCAAGAATGATTATTCCCTGTTTATTAAGAAGGATCAGCAAACTATCACTATCCTTGCTGTGTATGTTGACGACATAGTGGTAACTGGATCAGACAAGCAACAAATATGTGAGTTAAAGGCTCAACTTAGCTCCACCTTTGGTATTAAGGATCTTGGCAAGCTACATTACTTCCTTGGAATTGAAGTATCTTATGTACCTGAAGGGGTCATCCTTACTCAAAAGAAATTCACAAATGAACTTCTTCAAGAAGTCCATCTCAAGGATTCCAAACAAAGTGTCACACCTCTCCCTCTAAACACCAAGTTTCATGCTGAAGATAGCTCACCTTTCCCTGATCCAACCCATTATAGGATGTTGATTGGTAAACTTAATTTCCTTACCCACACAAGGCCTGACTTATCCTATGCTGTCCAAACTCTAAGTCAGTTTATGTAATCACCAAAGTTGGAACATTACCAGGCCATCTGTCACGTTTTGAAATATTTGAAAGGCACTAGTGGCCAGGGTATATTGTTGAGGGGATCTCAGAAGCTCACTCTACAGGCTTTTTCTGACTCTGATTGGGCGGCTTGCCCTCTAACAAGACGCTCCATCACTGGCTGGATCATCCTTCTAGGACAGTCTCCTATCAGTTGGAAGAGCAAGAAACAAGCTACTGTATCCAAATCCTCTGCAGAGTCTGAATACAGGGCCATGTCCCAAGCTGCCAGTGAAGTTACTTGGCTTATCAGACTGTTAAATGAAATGGAAATCAGAGACCTTCAACCTGTCACACTGCATTGTGATAATCAAAGTGCTATGCACATTGCTAGAAACCCCGTCTTTCATGAAAGAACTAAGCATATTGAACTAGATTGCCACTTTATTCGTGACAAGGTTCTTGAAGGTCTTATTCAACTGAGTTATATGCCTACCAGATCCCAACTAGCTGATGTGTTTACTAAAGTTCTTCCTTCACAACAACATTGGAAGTTGCTGCACAATCTGGGGATGCTACCATGGGAACATCCTCCATCTTGCGGGGGGGTGTTGAATTATAACAATGACAATAGCAAGGCACGTGGTCTTAGAATAGAGAGTGACACACATGACCCAACATAGTACATGGTCTCATCCCAAGGCCCACATTTTATCTAGGTTTTATCTCTATCAACTTTAGTGTCTTTTGTATATATATGTAAGAAAAGTGTAGCCGCAAAATACAATTCATTTAATACAACACAAAACATTCTCTCATTTATTTTTGCTGCTCATCATTTATTCATCAATCCTCAACAATGGATTTATGCTTCAAAGTTTATCAGAGACGTCCTAAAACAGCAACATGGCCCTTACAACCTTGTGTTCCAAGGTTGGTTAAGGGCAATACACTTTTGGCGGTCCATTCACTGGACTTGCTAGTTGCTCATCAGCCTGATAGTAAGGGCCTATCGAAACCGTCTTAGGTACATAGACTTGTTTTCTTGCACATCTCTTAAGCGACGAGGTACTCCATATATAACCCATTCCGCCTTTAAATTTGATGTAAGGTACCAACGCGAAAGCTACGTACCTCATCATTTGACTGAATCAAAGTCGTAGGACATTACTAGAATAAGGCCGCACTTGTGATAAAAACGTTCGTGTCTTTTCAGACCATATCAACATGACACAACACTGACTTAGTCGAACTTGTCTTAATAAAATTGGAATATTTCAAATTTTCGAGTGTAATTTGCTTTGAAAATGTGTGCACCCGTATTCTAATTTTTAGAACCAGGTCCCCGTGTCTGAAAATTTTAGTCTTGCCGAATCTCAACAGTTGGATATGTACCCATTACTGACACTCGTATTCAAGTCAAAATAACATGCCTGATCGAGCTAGCTGCCTTTTTGAGTGCGGAATATTAAATAAATCTTTTGTCACATTGAACTTCCATCAGTTTTCCAAGTATTCATTGCGATTCCTGCTTTTCCATACCCTTATTTTTGTTCCCAAGACTGCTGTCTGTACTCTGTATGGATGTAAGTTCCCTGATCCTTTTGTTTATAGACTGCTAAAGGTGTTCAGTTTGAGGCACAGATTTTGTTTGTGTGTGTTTTCAATAGAGACTTTCTATGAACGAACGATGAGAAAGTGAAATTGAAAGAGTTCAGTTTCATGAGCATTTAAACCATACAGCCTGATTATGTCAAATATAACACACACGTTCTTCTTCCGATCACAAGAGTTCTACATATATTCAATCCTACATTTGTTAATCATTTTGTCCACGGTTTGGACTGTGAAAGGAACGGATTGCATAGATAGTCTGTGTAGCAGTAAGCAACAAGAAAATGAAAGCAACTACAAGTGAGATGATAGCCCAAGGATTGTTGAAATAGTTGTGTATAAGACTTGCTCTCCATTTGTTTCTTCGTCGATTACAATATGCATTCACGTCTTCAGCTAGCTTTGCATAACGGTTACAATGTGCATCAGTTAACATTTCCTTGGAGACGCTTTTAAACATGTCGACCACTTCAGCATCGTGACCAAGAAGATGTTGTATAATTCCATGCCGTTGAAGATAGCTTACATCTTCAGGTGACTTTATCAAGCATTCCATGAAAATAGCATATGATGCAATTACAGTATCATTGATATTCAGGTGACAGTGCTCAAAAGCGGCTAAATTGAGTAAAATTGACATTGTACCATCTTGTATCCATATGGAAGGGATTTCAAGAACTCCTTTGTTGAACTTTATGTCCCAGAAATGGTTGATACTTCGTTTCCTGAACTTTATTCCCGACTCTCGTAGTTCTGTTACCTTGTGTATAACTTGTCGATGCCTTTGTTTTCTGTTTGAATCAATGGTGGACTGATACCATTTCTTAAGACATAATGGTAAAAGTTTGTCACATAAACTCCACCGAGATTTAAGCTGGAACAATGGATTCTGTTGAGGTCCTTGGTGGAGTAGGCTTTCGCGGAAGATGTCAAGGATATGAAGGCATTTTTTGTTCTGAAGCGAGGATTTCAGCTCTTTTAACTGAGTTGTTGATATTGGTGTACCTGTTGGAAGGCAAAGTGAACTATATATTACTCCATGCTAGTAATAAACAGTCCGTCTTGCTTCAAACCGTAAATTCGGTCTGAAATAATAAAACCTCTCACAAGTGTGAAAGTATATGGATAGTGGGCCACTCCATGTGCTTTCCCACTCACTCTTTAAATGGGTTTTTTGTGAGATAAAATACTACCCGTTTTATTATTTCAGACGAATATGACGGTCTGAAATAAGAATTGGTGAGTAATAAATGAGGCGCATATTTATTATAAGGCCGTTGTATGTTGTACAACGAGTTTATATGAGGATTTGGAGGTAAAAAAAGGATAATTTGTGAGAAACTACCTTATATTTATGTCCATTTGTGAACAATTACCTTACTTTTTCTTTTTTTGTTAAAAGCTACCTTTTATTTTAATTTTTTTTGTTAAAAACTACCTAAAAAAAGTTTTGAGGTCAATTTCTATTTATGAGTTGGATTTCACACGTATGAGTTCTCTAAATTTTCATTCTTATTCACGAATAACATAGAGTTCATACGATTTAGCCTATGTTGATCATCCGGACCAATTATTCCATATGCTTAAAGAAAGAAATCGAAGCTAATGGCAAGAATTTCCTTTCGTTTAGAACTTTAGATAAGAAGGATAAGTTTGGATATCAAGTTTAACGACAAAATAAGAATGAAAATGTAGATAACTCACAATAATAAAAAGAAATTGGCCTCAAAACTTTTTTTAGGTAATTTTTAACAAAAAATTAAAATGAAAGGTAGTGAGGAAAAAAAAAAAAAAAAGTATTTATTCAAAAATGGACATAAATATAAGGTAGTTTTTCACAAATTATCCTAAAGAAAATGTAATCCACAAACCTGTTAACCATTCGAGATTGAACAAGTTGAGTACTAAAGCTGCAGCATGATCTCTATGTTGACGATTAGGGTTGGCAACATTCAAATACATGATCTCAAGTAATGTATCAAGTATGAAAAGAGGTATCTGGTTTTCCATCATTACCATATCCAGCAAAATGTCATCTATCATTGTTCGATTAAAAATGATCGCCTCCAAATCATGACGATTCTCTGCCTTGGGAGAACATTGCAGTAGCTCGAGTATGAAACAAGCATCAAGCACCATCATTTCGACAAACTCGTTACTGCTAAGATGAACAGGATCGTGTTGATAACACGCTCGTGCTTGTTTTTCAACTTCTTTGATGGCATTAAGGTACATGTTTAAGTCTTGACCAGTGCGTTCCAGGGTCCGGTACAGGGCAATCCACTTGTGACGGTCCATTGACCGGACTTGCTCGTCAGTGTGATGGTAAGGGCCGATTGAAACCGTTTGAGGTATATAGACTTTGTTATCTTGAGCATCTCTTAAGCGACGAGGTACTCGATATATGCTCCATTTCTGCCATGGTTGATCTGCAGCATATTCTTGAGCTTTTTTGAGTTTTTCTTTCATTGATATGATCCATTCTGATGGTTCTTGAGCTTCCATTTCTTTCTATGACAATTTTACACAAACGTAAAGAATTCGTTGAAGCGGACCAATGTTGGTTGTCCCTACCATATACACAATAGACTTGATAAGATGTGACCAGCGTGGAAGCTAAGCTAAACCTCCATCATTTCAGAGAAAGACTTTTGACTTATTAGTTGGAGGAAAGTTTGCTTGTTCTAGGAAACTTCACAGCTATAACAACTAGTTTTACACAAATTCTCATTTTTTACGGATATATTCGTCGTAAGCTTGCGACGGGTCAAATACTATCCATATAGGATAGATAAGACAAAAGAAGAGTGCCTAGGGAATACCAATCTATTTTGTCTTATCTATTCACATAGGTAGTATTTGACCTGTCACAAGGGAGACTTATTGAATACTCAATAGACTTGGTCAAATTTTATGACCGACATGAAAGCAACTCGAAACAAAAGACTTAGTCTAAGTAAGTAATAGTTCAAGCACAGAGATTAGTCCAAAAGAACGAGTTCCGCTTAGTTCAGTTCAAGCACGAGGCTTAATCCACCAGTCACCTCGGACGACAACTTATTAAACAGCTACCTCAAGTTGAACTGTCAATTCTTTGTTTTAATTACACGGAGTATTTATCAACGCGGAAAAATAAATGACTTTGAAACTGATACATTGAACCCCTCCCCCTTGGAATGTTTCTTCTTCGAGGTCACCTTTGTCAGAATGTCAGCGTGTCTTATTTCTTCATTCAGCTCAATTGACAGCATAGCTGGCTTATAAAACTATGGTTTCGAGGGGAAATAAGAGCATCGACTCCGACTCTGCAGTAGTGCAGTTGAGGTGTGTTAAATCAAGAACAACAACTTGGTGGTTCTCTGCAAATTTTTGCATAACCTTATTTTTTGTTTTCCAAGTATTCATTGCGATTCCTGCTTTTGCATAACCTTATTTTTTTCCCAAGACTGCTGTCTGTATGATTGTATGGCTGTAAGTTCCCCGATACTTTTGTTTATCACAAATTCTCATTGACGACGGGAACTATCCGTCACAAGTTAAAGACGGATAGTGCCCCTCTCACAATGATAATTTGTGATAAACAAAGTGTCTGACACTTTGTTTATTTATAGATTGCTAATGATGAGAAACATCTTCAATAACAATACTTCTTGTGATTGGCAATATCTGCAGTCCGGAGTCCCGAATATTGGTGCAGATGAATGTGTAGGCGGTGATTCCAAAGATAAGCGAAAAAGGGCTGAAGTTACTGATGATGAGTCTTCTGTAAACAAAGATAATCCGCCTCGACTCGGCCTGGATGTGTCTCCTTCATCACAGAAGGATTCCCCCAGTGCGAGGGAGTCTCGAAAAGCCAAAGTTTGTAAATGACACTTTAAACGCTACTATTAATCAGTTGTCCTGTTCTTCCATCAGATAGCTTTATCTGGGGGCCAAAATCTCACTGTGTACCTATTATATATATTCATTCAGGCAAGCTTTCCACATTATGGTGGATCCAGTGCTGATCCTGCACAATCTGAAGACTGCACAACTGCATTTTCAAGCCCGAAAAGGGCGAGGAAGACACTTCTCAACAATATTGATCCACTACAGATTGCTAACAGCAGGAGCGAACCCAAGATTCAATGGCTAGGTGAGCAAAATACATTTAGAAAAACCATTACACATAGTAAATTTAATGGTTTTACCATTGAAGCACAAGATATTTACATTATAATTAACGGGATAACATTTAATTATCTATTATTCATCAATATTTGGGATAGCAAAAAACCCAGTGATCACATTTGCAGTTAATGATGAAGAGTCGACCTGTATGTCTTCATCGAGCTGGGATACTACAACCCGTAACTATGGGAGGGCGCCTTTGATCAAGGATTTATTTGGCGACAGTGATTGGCATCTTCCATTAGTCAACGAGGACACTTATGGAGGTGGAATTAGTACAAGAGGTGATCAAACAGAAACAATAGTTCAAACTGGAAATGCTAACCAAGGTAATGGAGCTTCTTCAACAGAGGTTTCATCGACTGTCCATCCGCCTCAACTGAATTCTACTCTAACTGAGGTTTCATTAGTCCATCCGCCTCAATCAAAATTTACTGATCGAGCAAACCCATCTGTAGAAATGACAGATAAGGCAAGTACTTCGTATTATGCTTCTCAACAACATTACCTCGCTGGCTAACTGCTCTAATGGCTACTGTTGATAGATGAACCATCTCAACCAAAACCTTAAGGTGATGGTTGAGGCCCAACTATTATTAATATTCCTTATACGTTCCCTCACTCAAATGCCCGTTGGGCTTGGTTTGCACAGGCCCACCTTTTGAGGGGTTTTGAAGTTGCCAGGATTCAAACCTGTGACCACTGGCTCTGATACCACGATAGATGAACCATCTCAACCAAAACCTTAAGGTGATGGTTGAGGCCCAACTATTATTAATATTCCTAATAACTGCAACTTGCAAACGGTCTAAATGACGAGTCTTTTCCAGTAGAAGGGAGTTCCGGGATAAAAAAAAACAGTCAAACTCACTACCGAAATCAGGGAGGAGTACTTATTTGATATTTGTTCTAATAATCAGCTTGATTTGGGTATCAGAAAGTCTAACATGTGCTTCTATTGCCTCTCTTTTGTACAGAATGGTGGTTGTTTTCCTTGGTTCCGAAAATGAATGCATTCTCGTCTCTTGGAGAAATCTCCAAGATAAAGCAATAACTGCAAGAGAAATTTTCCTCAGTTGTCTGATGAAGTCATTTGTTACTCTACAGATTGTATTATTATTGTTGTATGTCGATTGTCGATAAATGAATTCTAGTTATAACATCGGTTGTTCATAAGATTTCCAGACATTTATTTGCAGTAGAGTATTCTCTATTTATACATAACATTATAGCAATATAACAGTGACGGAAATACTCTGCGCCGAAGCAACTTTTTATTTTTATGAAAAACTCCAGGAAACAGCTTTGGGTGGAGGAGGGATCATCTTTGGATGTTATGAACTTGAGGAGTTCTGTTCCTTTTTTCAATAATAGGACATCACCATCATGATAATTCGTTTCGAGTCAGGGTGGATGCAGCATGGAAATCAAGGGTGTTAGAACACAATATATTGATGATGGCAAGTTACATTGATTAATCTAAACGTTTGCTTGATTAATACAAGAGATTAGCAAGGTGACATTAAGCTCATTGAAGATCAAGTTCGTATGTCAAGAAGCAAGCAAAGACAAGAGAAGACCAAATCTAATGGCAAGAATTTTCTTTCGTTTAGAACTTTAGATAAGAAGGATAAGTTTGGATATCAAGTTTAACGACAAAATAAGAATGAAAATGTAGATAACTCACAATAATAAAAAGAAATTGGCCTCAAAACTTTTTTTAGGTAATTTTTAACAAAAAATTAAAATGAAAGGTAGTGAGGAAAAAAAAAAAAAAAAGTATTTATTCAAAAATGGACATAAATATAAGGTAGTTTTTCACAAATTATCCTAAAGAAAATGTAATCCACAAACCTGTTAACCATTCGAGATTGAACAAGTTGAGTACTAAAGCTGCAGCATGATCTCTATGTTGACGATTAGGGTTGGCAACATTCAAATACATGATCTCAAGTAATGTATCAAGTATGAAAAGAGGTATCTGGTTTTCCATCATTACCATATCCAGCAAAATGTCATCTATCATTGTTCGATTAAAAATGATCGCCTCCAAATCATGACGATTCTCTGCCTTGGGAGAACATTGCAGTAGCTCGAGTATGAAACAAGCATCAAGCACCATCATTTCGACAAACTCGTTACTGCTAAGATGAACAGGATCGTGTTGATAACACGCTCGTGCTTGTTTTTCAACTTCTTTGATGGCATTAAGGTACATGTTTAAGTCTTGACCAGTGCGTTCCAGGGTCCGGTACAGGGCAATCCACTTGTGACGGTCCATTGACCGGACTTGCTCGTCAGTGTGATGGTAAGGGCCGATTGAAACCGTTTGAGGTATATAGACTTTGTTATCTTGAGCATCTCTTAAGCGACGAGGTACTCGATATATGCTCCATTTCTGCCATGGTTGATCTGCAGCATATTCTTGAGCTTTTTTGAGTTTTTCTTTCATTGATATGATCCATTCTGATGGTTCTTGAGCTTCCATTTCTTTCTATGACAATTTTACACAAACGTAAAGAATTCGTTGAAGCGGACCAATGTTGGTTGTCCCTACCATATACACAATAGACTTGATAAGATGTGACCAGCGTGGAAGCTAAGCTAAACCTCCATCATTTCAGAGAAAGACTTTTGACTTATTAGTTGGAGGAAAGTTTGCTTGTTCTAGGAAAGTTAGTGGAAGAAGATTTTCCTTTGTAGTTTAAGAGCACAGAATAGTCTTAGTTAACAAACCTTGTCATGAAAACTTAGTGGAAGACCAGTTACTCATTGGATGTGAACCCTCAAAGATATATATATATAAAATTGGGATCCGGTGAGAAACATCTTACAATGCCTCCATTAATATTAGTTACCATGACAGGACAAGTGACCCTTTAACTTGAATAGTAAGTCTTGCTTGTGACGGGTCACCATTTGTGACGGCTATTTTGTGTGATAAAATTGATACAAAAGGAGTTACTGGAAAAAGGGGACCACATGAATAGCTTGTAACGAATACCGCCGTCACAAATGAGAATTTGTGTAACCTGAAAGGCCGTTATACAAAAGGCTTAATAATGAAAGAATTTAGATAGCATTTATAATTGAGATGAGAAACTGAATCACAAAAGTTTATACAATAACAATTATAAAGTATGTGAGCAATTATGTTTCTTTACATGAAGAGAAGCAACTCTTAGTTAGAGAACAGAGCTGACGAGACGCAATTGCTTGGCTACATCATGCCTTAAGCCATCCGTCCATAGACGATGCTAGGCATGAGCTGGGCGACTCACTATCCAGACTAGCTTTTTAAGATCAAGTAACAAATAAATAGGCTAATGTTCAACAAAACCTGTATGCCGTAGTGGTAATAAATAAACTAGTAGCAGTTGGAAATGCTAGATTGTTTGTTTTGGGAGTACATGAGTTAGTCGACGACCATAATTAGTTACTAATCAAGACTAATTCAGTTACCTCAAGTGGGCAACAATGTAGAGTACTTCTTTGCTCAAGTGGGCAATAAGAACAAAGAAGTACATATGACCTTAGCTGGCTTATAAATTTAATCTCTCCGTCCATATAATGACCTTAGCTCGCTTACAAAATTATAATTTGTGTATTATTCATTGCTATCTCAAGTTTTGTTCTTGTATTCTTTGCTTTTCCGGGCTTTGTTTCCCAAGACTGCAGTCTGTATGTCTGTAAGTTCCCTGGCTTTGTTTCCCAAGACTGCAGTCTGTATGTCTGTAAGTTCCCTGATCTTTGCATATAGACTGCTTAGTGCTTTGCTCACTGCTCAGTTTGAAGTAGTGTTTTTTTTGGGATCCTTTCTTTGATCAAAAATGATAATAAAGTCTTTTATGCTTACTTATTAATGATTGAATCGGTGGTTGATTCCTTATCATCTTTTATCATCCTGCTTCGATCCCCAGGCCATCTGTTGTTTACCTTATTGACAAAATGAGGGGGTTCATGACATATTTTAATATCTGCCATAACGATGGTCCTTGTGTTTTCACAATATCTGCAGGCAAGGGCCCCGAAAATGGGTGCATCTGAATGTGATGATGGAGATGTGGAACCTACACCTCATAAGGGTCTCGCCAAGGTACCTATATATGGTGCTTGGAAGCTAAGAAGCCCAGGATATATGACTAGAGATGTACGTAGTCCTTTACATGCCCCGCGTTGTCCAAGGGCATTGAGTAAAACGGAGAGACGATCATGCCCCAACATTGATACACCACTTAACTATGGGAGGGAGCCATGGATCCGGGACCTTTTTGTTGACTGTCGGCATCAACCATCAGTACACGAGGACACTTATGGAGGAGGAATTAGAACGAGGCATGTTCAAATAGGTAGTCAAGATAAAACTCCATTGGGGAATGTTAGCCAAGCTAATGTAGCTTCTACGCCTCAAACGTTGATGCCTACTATAAGTACTATCGATCTAGGTAGCACCAAAGCGGATACGGACACGGACACGAAACGGACACGGACACGGACACGAACACGAACACGGACACGGGACACGGCATCCCATGAAATATAGGACACATGACACGTTTCCTCTTTTGGACAACTTTGTGTGGTTCAAAATCAATTTCATGTGGGGTCATGTATATTGTGTGGTCCAAATTGATTCCCTTATTTCTTGTGTTAAAATCAAAAGGAAACCACACAAGAAATCGGAGGGAGTATATTTTATGGTTATAAATAATGTATAATTTTTTTTATTTTTTATTATGTATTTGAAATTAAATATAAACAAGTAAATGTACCATTCGACCTTTACTATAATTAATTCTAATTTTCCACTCAAACTCATCTTCTAATCGATCTTTTTTAGAATTTTATTCCTTGTCTAAATTATAATATTTTTAGCCATGTGTCTAACGAGTGTCGGACACGGGACAGCTAATTAAGAGAAGTGTCTGTGCTACGTAGTCCAACAAAAACGAATGCGACGACTTCAATTACATAAGAGACACTGATTTGCTGATGTCGTTATGCAAAATACTTGTTTGATTGTATCCAGAGCTGTGAAGAAATTCTTCCTCTATTTGTCTGATAGGAGTCACTTACAGATTAATTAATGAATGTGTTCTAAGCTATACAAAAATCAGTTGTTACTTGTTAGGATTTTGTGACAATTATTTGCAACTAAGTACTTTTTGTTCTCGCTGGATCTCTCTGGTTTATAGTTAAAATGCATGTTATTTTTTCTCTTGAAGAAATCTTACTCTAACCTACAAATTGTAATGTTATTATTGTGCGTCCATGAATGTATTTTATTTTAATTATAAAATCATTCCTCCTCAACATTTTTTTTGGTTTAAACCGGGGTGTCCACCGTCGATAACAGGTGAGCAACCACCACACCAAACACATTTGGTTATTCATCCTCAACCGTGTGAGACAATTATTTGAAATAACTATGTCTTAATTGTTTCATTTTAAACATGTCTTACAATTGTTACTCTTATTAATATTATGTGTACTTACATTGCTTAAAGTTCTCAAAGTTAAATGTTATAATTTCCGTATATATATTTTAATATATACAATGATATTATATTATTTTTTTTTTATTTTAAAAAGTACAAATGTTCGAATAAATAGCTTATTTATCTAAATAATAAATAAAATTTATATATATCTTTCGAAGTAAGTGTACGCAATCCCGTGATTTTTCACGGGTGTTACACGAGTTTTATTTTAATTATAAAATCATTCATCCTCAACATTTTTTTTTTGGTTTAAACCGGGTGTCCACCGTCGACAACAGGTGAGCAACCACCACACCAAACACATTTGGTTATTCATCCTCAATAGTGTGAGACAATTATTTGCAATAGATAAGAGGATTCCACATTTACATAAAAACGAGTGAACTAAGAAAAATCTGAATAATGATCAGAAGCACGTGATAAAAGACGGGTCTAAATTCCGCGTAATGAATACGTGAGATATATAAAAACTTTTTACGATATTACTTATAAATTTTAAATTAATTAATTTACATATTTCACCTCACTAGTTTGTATTTTGATTTGAGAAAAAAATTAAAATTAAACAAGAGAATTAATTAAGTAATTTCATAATATTTATATTTTATGAAAATTTTTTTACTATAAAAGGAATATAATTTCTTTGCTTTTTATTGGGCGTTGGAGTTTATGAGTGAAAAAACATTAATTTATGTGGGATCCTCATTTTATTTATATATTTAATTATTCTCTCCTTCCATTAATTAATTGATCTCTTTTCCGACATTTGAATTCAGGAAATTTTCTTATATTTCGTTCTCTAAAATTAATGTTTTACATAGCGTCGGAAAAATATACATTGCTCACAAATCATAAAAATATATTTATAAATCTCATATTAATTTTATGTCATATAAGGAATTTTCGCTTACGAGTCAATAAAAAAGATAATTGTCGTCAGTATTGTATGTTCTTTTTAAAGGAAATTGATCTCTTCATTTATTTATTTTTATGGTTGAATATGGCTACAACTTAAGTGTTGCACTTATCATGTAAATTTTTTGTTTTATGATAAATCCTTTTCAAGGTGAAATACTTTCATTGACATACAAAGTTACAAACTACGGAGAAGATAGTAACGAGCAGATTACTATAAACAATTGGTTCCTAAAATCATTATCACAATACGAAAAAAAAATAGTTCGTCGACAGCAGGGTTCGAACCTGCGCGGGCGAAGCCCAACAGATTTCAAGTCTGTCTCCTTAACCACTCGGACATATCGACTGTAATGATGACTATCTTAATTATTAAATCATTAGTACGTCCCCTGTGCCTTTGCACGATTTTTTAAATAATTGATTAAATGTATAATTTTGTATAACGGCTTTTTATCCTTTATGTTTAAAATGGATTATAGGAAAATTTTAATGCCAATATATTTTTATTATGATCATTATTGCTTTAACACGTGATTTTATTAACTAAAACTTAATTAACTCAATCAATCATGCATCAAAATCGTCACATTATCAAAATAGCAGAGTCGAGTGAGGAAACCCTACCTCAAGGCAAAAGCAGCGATCAATCAACTATATGTACTCCTCTACGAACTCTCCTCTTATAATAAAATCATATAATTTACATTATCAACTGACTAAAAGTACTACATGCCCTAAAATACTAATTGGTTGGAATATTACACTTACTTGAAATTGACGCAAGACAAGTGATAAGGATGATCGACGAGCATGATTTCTTTGCGAGATGTTAATTATAGATGGTTTAGGGTTTTTCTTTGAGAGAAAATTGTGTTTTGTATGTTTAACGTAATGCGGAAATGATTTAGTTGAATCCCGTTTTCTCTAATTAACGTCCTGTGGAACCGTAAAAATAGACCGGGTACTCGACCGAGTACCTCCAGTGCTCGACCAATTCAAGTACATTTTGGCAAACTCAGCCTCACGATTCCAACTTTATTTTGTGTACTCGACCGAGTATACACTACTCGACTGAGTACCTCAACAAACAAAAGGGAGGTGTATTACAGTGTTCCCCCCTTAAAGACGAACTTCGTCCCCGAAATTCACTACCACACCTGAAAAACAACCAATATACTTTGCCAGACATTTCGCAAAGTGCTTACAACTACTGTTTTACTCATCAAAAGTCGTACAAAAAATACTCAAACATGTTACCTAACCAAAACACCACATCCCAAGATGCACAAAACACAAACCAAACTTATGTATAACTCATGAGAAACTGACACAAAAGGCTAAAAACACGACGTGGTCATCTCCTATCCTCCTAAAAGAAACAGGTTACGTCCCCGTAACCTCGCATACCTGCTCAAACAGATTTGGATACCACTCCCTCATAGCCGTTTCCGGCTCCCAAGGTACCTCCACATAGGTTAGATCTTGGTCTCACCCGTCTGAGTCTTTAGGCACCTCCACATAGGTTAGATCTTCATCAAGCTCTACCTGATCCGCCTTAAGCATGTGGGATGGATCTCACTAACATACTTATGGAGCTGCGACACGTGAAAGACATTATGTACCCTATTTAAGGCCGATGGCAGTGCTAACCGATAAGCAATCTCCTCAATGCGATCAAGAATATCATACGCGGTTTGATAAATTTATGGCTCAACATGTCCCTCTTCCCGAACCTCATCACTCCGCGCATATGTGAAACCTTAAGTAACACCTTGTCCCCAACCTAAAACACTATATCTCGCCGATGCAAATCCGCATAACTGTTCCGTCGATCTTGAGTTGCTCTCATCTTTTGACGAATCAAATGAACTTGCTCAATCATGTCTTGCACCATCTGAGTGCCCAAAACTACCGCCTCAGAACTATCATCTCAACATACCGCTTCTATATCTCCTCCAATACAAAGCCTCAAATGGAGTCATCCCTATACTAGTGTGATAACTTTTATTGTAAGAAAACTCGATCAAATCCAACTTATCTTCTCACCTACCTTCAAACTCCATCATACAATCTCGCAACATATCCTCTAAGGTCTTGATAGTTGATACCCGTCTTTGTGGGTGTCAAAGATAAAATTTATAATTCCTAAACTTAAACTAGATAGAGTAAGTCAAGGGTCGAACCACAAGGAGGTTGGGAGTGTTTATTGTTCTAAGTCTATGTCTTAAGGTATGTAACAAGTTTGGGGTTTTGATTGTGTTTGGTCTCTACTAAGTCTAATAGAATAAAGACAAGATAAAACTGAAATAAAGATGTGGGTAAAAACTATGATAAAAAGATGTTAGGATGATCGGTTCGTTATAGCTACGATGGCATGAGCCTAGGTTAATATGTATTGCAGTCGCGTAAGGGGTATAACAAATCCTCTCGGTCTATGTTATCTAATAGCTCATTTCGGCCTATGCTATTAGTCCCTAGGTCTCACAAGTATTGGGTGTCAACAATAAAGGTGATTCCTAAAGTCTAGGTCACATACCTTTCAGTCTTAGTAACCTAGACGTCTTAAAACGTTAACTAATGCCCTCTCCATATCTTTCAATCTTGGGTCAGTCATTACTAGCATCCTACAAGTCTTCTTTCGGTCTCGTCATAGGACATTATAATTAACGAAGCAAAACAGGTCTGAACATACGCGAGGTTGGTCGACCGACCAGCTAACCCAGTAGGTCGACCAACTACCCCAGTCGACAGACCAGTTAAGCCGGTCGGCCGACCAGGGTCTGCAACAGGTCGTCCTAAATTACGCCATCTACGCCATTAACTTACCTACATCCTAACATATGAACTTAGCTACTCATGAAAACAGTAAGAACAATAACAACGATTATAACAACGATACTCATAGCGATAAATACGATAAACATGCAATTAACAACAAGGTTTTGGGAAACTATCTAGCCGGTATAACAATAACGAAATACAATAATAAACTGATTTGAAACGAGAATTACCGTACAAAGGAAATAGGGCAGAAAAGATTGAACTTTATTGAATTGCGTGGGACAGAATGTTGCTCGAGAATAAACTAAGAACAATACTAAAGCTAATTTTATGAGATTAAAAGTAAAACTAAAGAAATTAAAGTAGAAACTTGGTAGATTCCCTAGATTAAGAACTGAATAAAAAAATAATTAGCCTAATGACGAATTAGGCTTAAATAAGAATTTCAGAAGAGTTTCTTGCTTGACCTCATCACGCGTGGGCTTTTGCGAGTTTTCTGAAATCTGCGTCGTGGTCGACCGACCAGGGGGTTCGGTCGGTCGACCGGTTGTCAGGCCCATGTGGTCTTCTGGTTTTGAAATTAGAATTCTGAACTTGAGACGTCAGATGCTTTGGTCGACCGACCAGTGAGCTCGGTCGGTCGACTGATGCTCCTGTGTGTCAGCTCGTAAAATTCTTATAAGTTGGTCTTGTGGTCCTTGATTTGCGTGTTGGATGTCGTTCCTTCTTCATTCCTTAGTTCCTCTAGTTATGCAAAAATCCCGAGGGTAACAATTGGCTCGAAATCGCCTCTTTTCCGCATAATTCTGCAAAATAGCATAAAAATACGAAAGTAGACGAATATAGAGAAATAGCAGCTAAAACTCGTAAATGAGCTCCGAAATGCGTGTGAAAAATAGATGTAAAACATCATAAAATAGACACGCATCAATAGTTCTCTCCGTCTCACCATCAGTATGAGGATGAAAAGTCGTACTCATCTTCGACGCAGTACTCAACATCTCCTGTAACTCTTGCCAAAATCTAAAAATAAAACGAGCATCATGAGCCGACACTATATTATCCTTTGCCACCCATGTAACTTCACCACACTTTTCCTATAAGCACTAGCCAACTCAATTTTACTCCAAGTATCTTTCATCGGAACAAAATGAGCCAACTTTATCAAACGGTCCACTATTAACCAAATCACATTGTTGCCTCGTTAGGACCGAGGTAACCCACAATGAAATCCATGAAAATGGAATCCCAATTTCACTCTAACACATCTAAAGACTGAATCTTACCTTGCGGTTTATGCTGCTCCCCTTCACTTTAGATGTGCCACGAATTCCGCAACATCCTTCTTCATCTCCGACCACCAGAAAGTCTACTTAAGATCTTTGTAGAGCTTATCACCACCCAGATGCACAAAATAAGGTGTGCAATGGGACTCAGTCATAATCACCTTTCGCAAATCAGAATCATTAGGAAAACACCACCTACCATCAAAACAGACACTCCTGTCGAAACTAATAAAGAACCTCAAAGGACCACCATGTTACAACTTTTTCTTCCACTCTAAGATCTTTGGATCAAGAAGCTATTTCCCAAGAATATCCTCATATAACTATGGCTCAATCGTCAAGTCACCCATCACATCCCTCTTTCGAATCATATAAATCCCCATCCGAGTCAACTCCTCCTTGAGTCGCATCCAAACCCATCTCGATAAACCCATTTGCCACTTCTAGAGGGGTATTGGTTAGGCCGTTAGGGCCATTGAGGATTACGTTGTACGTGAATGCAGTATAGTTAGTTTAGTTTTTTTCCCCTTTCTCTTGGAGAAAAATGTAGGTAAGTTGAAGAAGGCAATGTCAGGCTTCGGGGTCAAACGCTTAACAAAGATAAGTCTGCGGTCACTTTCAGTCCGAACTGTACCATGTCAGTAATTCAAAGGTGTAAAAATTTTCAAGATTCGTAATAACAAGGCAATGGGTTCTTATTTGGGACTACCTACTGATTTTGGTTCCTCTAAGAAAGAGATCTTTGCATCTGTTACAGAAAAAGTACGAAGGCGTATTTTGTCATGGAATAATCATTTTCTATCTGCAGCAGGAAGGTTAACGCTTATTAATTCTGTTCTTTCTTCCCTTTCGATTTATTCTCTATCGGCATTTAAAATGCCGGTAAGTGTGACTGATAAGATTTCTTCTTTACTGTCACTTTTTTTGGTGGAAAGGACATATTAATGGGAATGGTCTTCATTGGTGCATTAAACTTTTTCTTAATGCGCCTAAAAAACAAGGTGCACTGGGAATTCGTAATATTAATTGTTTTAACCAGTGCCTTCTGGCAAAAGTTGGATGGAGGATGCTGGATAATCCGGAATCCGTTATTGCAAAAACATTAGGTTCTTTCTTCCCTCATTTATTTACAAATGTGGATATGATGGATCAATGTGCGAGATCTAATGTTTCATGGGGTATTCGAAGTATAAGTTGGGGACTTAAATTGTTAAAATCTGGTCTTGTTTGGGAGGTAGGCTATCCTTCGTACCTCAATGTTTGGAAGGATAAATGGGTTGAGGGAAGTTTGCTGGGTTCTTCCCTAAATTTGTCTGACTTTGAAGTTGCTAATAAGCCGTTTATGTTGGTTGCCCAATTGCAAAATAGTGATGCTTCTTGGAATTCTAATGTTATCCGGGACTTCTGTGGTCCACTTGCTATCCCTATTGTTCTTTCAATTCAATTCCCTAAGGAGCCTACATGGGACCGTCTTTTTTGGAATGATACTGGGTCTGGTAAGTATTCTGTCAAAAGTGGTTATTTCAAGGCTTTTAATTCTTTATGGGAGGATAAAGCTACTTCTGGAGATAAGTGTAGGATTGATGGAAACATTAAAGGCTTTCTATCTTCCTCTTTATGGAGTCTTAAGATCCCTAATAAATGGAATATTTTCTTATGGAAAATTTTCACGAATACTCTTCCTATTGGATGTGAAGGGATCAAACGTGGTTTAAATTGGTCAGGGAACTGTTGTTTTTGTGAAGGAAATAATGTGCCTGAAACTTTGAGTCATTTATTTCGTGATTGTGGTATGGCTATGCGTGTTTGGGCGGCCTCTCCTCTGGGTATTAATTCTTCTTCAACTGAGTATATCCCTTTTACTACATGGCTGACCAATTGGCTCAAGTTTTTCAAAAAATCAAAGGATGCTGGTTCCTTCTATTGCTTTTATTTGCATCTTGTGGAATCAAAGGCAGACCTCTGTTGTCCCGCGCCGGGGCCAGGCCCCCCTGAGTTTTGGGCCGGTCTTAAGCGAAATTCCAAATCTTCTCATAAATTACTCAATAAATGAAAAATTGGGCCAATAAGCTTCGTCCCGGCCCCCCTAATAAAACTTCTTAAGATCCGCCACTGTGTGGAATATTTGGACCTTCCGTAACTCTGTCCTTTTCAAACATACCGACTTTAGGGTTCATTTGGTAATTTAGAACTTCATGAAAAATATTTCTACTGAGATTGCCATTACTGAGTCTGCTTGTTCTTCGCAATCCAACTCTGCAAAAAATGATGGTTATGCTTTGGGGGACTTTGCTACAATCAGGAACTCCTATCCTTAAATGATTCTAGGCACATGTCTTTGTTCTTCAGCTACCCGTCTTAAGTGTGATGCTGCTTGGAACACTTCTTATAAGGCTGCTGGAGGATGGTTCCTTCGCCCTCCTAATTCTCAAGAGCGTTTTGAAAGTTCAGCAACCTTTTGGGCGTGTTCTCCTCTTCAAGCGGAAGCCATTGCTTTACTCAAGGCCATTGATTTTGCTCGCTCTTTGGGTGTCCGACACCTTGACATCGCACTAGACTGCTTGGATTTAATCTATCAAGTTATTGGGTTATCTTCTGCTAATCAGAGGATCAAGCATTTACTTGCATCTTTAAATTTAATGTTTCATAGCTTTCATTGTGTTTCAATAAGTTATTGTCCTAGATCCTTGAATAAGATTGCTCATTCTTTAGCTTATAGGGCTCGAGAATGACAATCTTATCTTTCATGTTACCTTTGCAAAGAAAAAAAAAATGATATATTGTAAGATTTGTAACAAGTAAAAATACACGGAGCAAAAATCAACATTTTTTACTCTAAGTGAAATCTTTGGTCAAACTACTTGGATCAAATATTTCCCATAGGTCAACTTTTACAAGATTAAATAATTGTCTCTTCGATTTGACGGCCAAATTAATGGAACAAAATTGGTGTAACTAAGCAAAGTAGCAGAAAACAAAGCCACAAAAGACACACGGTGACTCTTTGTTAGTGCTCCTTCTCCAAGTACGAAAATAGAAGCGTCAGCACTAACCTAAGCAACTCTCTTTTCTTCCTCACAAATTCTTATTAAAACGGACCCTCTCCGTCATAGGAAAAAGATGAATAGATCTCTCTCACAAAATGCAAGTGACATAACCCATAAAAATGCTCTATTTTCATCCACTTGTCTTCCCACCTGCATTGTGGGAAGAATATTATCCGTCTTCAACTTGTGACGAACAATATCCATTTTCAGCAAGACTTTTTGTTTCTTCTTCTAGGTGAAGGTCATTACCTCTAATTTCCAGATAAAATTATAAAATGTGGTACTTAAAACATGGGCTGAAATCAAGTCAATTTACGTAAATTAAACTTGGAAAGTCTGACGAATAATCTTAAGGGTAGTTTGGTTCAACAAGTCGAAACGGTATGAAATGGAGTCTGACGAATCTAGTGGGAGTTCGTGGGTACGAGATTCCAAGAAATTGAGATGGAGTTAGAATTCATTGATATCTAACTCTATTCCAAAATCACCCAACCAAACACTAAAATGCCCTCAATTCATTCCATTCCAGAATACTAACCAACCAAACACCCCTTTAGTTTAACCGTTCTGCACTGAAAATCACAAATAAAAGAAGAGGCCTGATATAACAATGCTAGATGAAATAGCGGTACTTTTCACTTTTCAGCCCTTGTTAGTTCATCTCTTCACCTTCCTTACCCTTTAAATTACTTATTTCAAACCTTCATTTTCTCTTTCACTCCTCATATATTTGTACTACCCAAGTTTTCAATTATCTAATTCATCTTAATCTTCCCATCATTCATCAGGTATACTGCTTCAAACAACCTTCTATCTTCTTCTTTTCTCTATCCCATTTCAATTTTTATCTTTTTCAAGAGTCTGATCATCATTTTGTTTCTGGGTTTTCTGATTACAGTATTCAATTTCATTTTCGTATCGTTAATTTTCTTGGGTTTTGTTTTGTATGATTTGTTTGTCATGATTAGGGTTTTGGATACAGCTTTTCTTTTGTTCTTTTAGTTGAATTTTATTAATTAATTAATTAATTAATTAATTATAGTGGAAGACGTTGAATTCAGTGGGATATTAACTATTTACTATTTGATTGATGAGAATTATGATGTACAAATGTTTTAGCCTTGTATCCAATTGATCATGCTGCATTAGGCGTAATAACTGAATTCACTAGGGATTTAGGGTTAACTTTAGTTGGATATGTTTCGAGTTCGAATGAAGCCAATTGACTGGGATGAACAATCTGTGAAAAATTTCCCCAATCCCTCCATCCAATGATAACTGAAAGGTTCTTTAGTGTAATTTATAGGCTGGTGAGTAGACAAACCTGTGCCCATACTTGAATCATGGCTGCTCTTTGGTATGTGCACAACTTTGGAGAAGAATTGATATATTTTCGTAGCATGATCGTCAGGGTTTTGAGGCGTGTGTTCCCAAGGATTGTTGGTCCCAGTTCTTAACATAGGAAAATGGTGTTAGATGTTGATCTTAATGTACCACAGCCTGAGCATTCTCATTCTAATGGAGTTGGTGCTTCCACATATGCTCCTGTTGTACAAGAGATTCAAGACGGACAACGAATATCACAACCATCACTTGTAACAATTGATGTAGATTCGGTTGATGATGATGTTGTTTTATGTTCCCAAAGGGCATTTGTGGAGGTGGTTTTTCTTTTCTGTCTGATTTTTTTCAGTTTGGTGGTGGGACTCGTTTAAGATTTAGGTGGTTGTGTAAGATTCACGGGGTATTTCTTGGTTTCTTATTGCAGGCGAAAAATAAGTCGAGACGGAGTCGAAGTAGAAGGAATATTGTTGATGTTGAATTTGGTGAGACCCCTTTTTATGCTTATGGTAAATAGGTAGCATACTGCCATCTTCTTTCTAATATTGGCAGTCCTGTGTTCTACGCTACTCATGTAGTCATGTGCATTATTGGCTCCATTGTTCTCCATAATTTGCCATATAATGCTTGTATCAAATATGATTTCTGGTGATTAAAAAGAGTTCTATATCAATATCACCATTATCATGAAACAATGATTTATTGTTTCTGATTGTCCTTTTTCACTTTTTTGTTATTGTGGTTGGGTGATCCTGATACATTGAATTGATGAAAAACTAACCCCGGTACTTTTGGGCTAGCATGTTACTCGTCCGGTGCTTCTCATTTATGCTGATGTGAGTAAAGTGTGCTTCGGGCCGTGGTATTCTTATTCCTAAAGTCCTAAACAATTCGTTAATGTATTTTGTGTTTAGATGTGTGTGATATTCTGTACTCTTATTGATGTTCCAGTTGTCTGACTTGCCCGTATATTTTGGCTTGAGTAGAATCGAGAAACAGAGACACTGGCCGTAACAAGCGTCCAAGAGTTCCAACAAACCAACCTATTATCAACATTGAATCATACGTAATTCCAGAGAGAAATAGTAACAGCGGGGTAAGAGGCACCTGACCACTAATTTCAATTTGTATTTAGTATTCTGATTGTTCATTATTCCATAAAAAGTGTGTTTTCAGAATCTGTTGAACATCTATTTCAATATGATTTAGTATCTTTACGCTCTTAATGAAGAATCATGCCATGTGACTGGGCCGCACCAAATAGGGGAAAAGAGGCTACTTCATGAGCCCAAGAGGTTCCACTTTAAAACCAATTGGCAATAGAGGGAGTACCCCCTTGCCTTATAAAGTGGTAATACTTCTCCTTTTTAATCAATGTGGGATAACTCACATGTGGGATTGAGTTTCTTCACACTCCCCCTCACATGTGAGCCCACTTTAAATCAGACCGGAGCCATCAACGGATGGAATTCTCTCCGACTGCAAACAAGCTGGCACACAATGGCCATCATATCCAGGTCTTTAGCCGTGGGCTCTCATACCATGTTAAATCTTATTAGGAATAAAGATAATAGTTGGGCTTTAGCCATTTCCTTAAGGTTTTGGTAACCACTCTTCAACTTCAAGTCCAATGGGCATTTGAGTGAGGGGGCATAACAAGAACATATAATAGTTGTGCCTTAACCATTATCTTAAGGTTTTGGTTCATTATAGCCATTTCATAATGAATGAAAGTATCACATACAGTCAACAACTAGTCAAGTGTCAACTGTTTGGACTTCATCCCGTGCTAAATGGAAAGATTGTTACTTCACTTTCTTTAGTATCACATATTATCGAGCGTCGTGTCTGAACTGTAGTTACTGTGCAACCTTTGTTTGACATCCCTTTACCTTTGGACTTCTCCCTCACTTTTCCAATCGTAAACAACAGACAGATAGCCTTATAAGAAGTATCGGGTATAAGATTTATGCTTAGTCGCTTTTTAGTTTGAAAAAGCGCGCCTTGAGTGCTCCTAAGGCGCGCTTTGGATAAGGCACTAGCCAAAACGCCTCCGTGCCTTTTAGGTGCGCCTTTTAGACAAGGCTGTCCTAACGAGGCTAACTAGTATTAGTAGTATGCACTTTCCATATCTTTTAGACAAGGCTCACCATTTCTTTACCCCAGTATTCCTAACTTTACCCCTTGACATATTAGCAAGGCTATTGTTGCCCAAAAATTTATTTGGAAATTACAAATTTGTTACTAAAAACAGGGTGTCTCGCGTCTACAGGGCACGCGCCGTCAGGCGACGGCGCGCCTTGCGCATTTTCAAACTAAGAGTTGCTTACTTGCTTAGTTCTGTGTTGATTGTTAAGCCTATCTACTGAAGCAGATTTTATTCTAAGTTCTCAGTTGATTAGGTCTTGTGACATAATGTATGTTCTGTTTGATGACAGAATGGCACAAATATAGCAGCACAAGCTAGAGTCGTTGTGGCACCGCCGCCACCACGTCCTCCTCCTCCACCCCCAGAGCCTACATTCAGTTGTCCTGTTTGCCTAGGTCCTTTGGTTGAGGAAATGTCCACAAAATGTGGTCATATTTTCTGCAAGGCATGTATTAAAAAAGCAATATCCGCTCAGAGTAAATGCCCAACATGTAGAAGAAAGGTGACAACGAGAGATACAATCAGGGTCTTCCTTCCAAAGACATCATGAGGTCTGTTTATGTATTCATTATCAACATATTGTTTGGCTTTAAGTCACGCGAATTTGCGACATCCAAGAACTTGAGTGTGGATTATGGCTTCTCATTTATCCAGTCAACGAAAATTCTTTGTATTCTTTTCCCTTTTTTTAGCATAAAGTCGTTCAAATATGGAGATGCGCTTTGTTCCACCTCTCTTAGAGTGGCTATGTATCCTCTAGGCCTCTATACTTTATTCATGAAGTAGCAAATAGCCAAATACCAGTCTTGGTTTAGATTTAAGGTTCAAGTGGAATTTGAATTTAACCTCTTCTCTGTTACAAGACATATGAGTCTGTGGGACATAGCGTGATGTTTCAATCTTTGTTTCACGTATTTGTTATTTGACCTTATAAGTCGTATTTAGAAATATGGATACTTGTTATGTTCTTTTTGTTCACCTTGAGAACCAATATAATAGACTCTCTATCTGTCTTAAACTCTCAAATGTCAAATAAAATAACGAAAACTTAAATATGCATATTCTTAATTATACTGCTTGAACCTGGTATAAATATAAGTGGAAATTATTAATGAAACGGAAGGAGTAAGAGCATGTTTTCCACGAGTTCTGCCCTTATTTGTGAACATGAGATATCTCTTACCAATATTACGTTTCACGGACCAGAGTTTGTGTTTCTGTGAATTTCAATGAAGTATTTTCATCTTCAATTGCGCACATTTTTGGTTTGCTTAGATATGGATCATAGCCTGAATATGTTGCTTTCATCTCTGCTTGAGAATGTCAATTGTTGGACGATGTGAGCTTATCTGAACTGTTTTTTCGTTATTGGGGTCTCGTACCGTATGATTGTAATCGTATTTACATGTACTCTTCTTTCAGAGTACTAATTTCTTCCCCTTTCTCTGGGTGCCAGGTCTCAAGTAGGTTGCTGTTACTTATTCGTGGCATCATTTTGTGCCTCGAGAAGAACGTTTGGAAGAAATGTCGCATCTAATTCAAGTAGAATAGAACCAGAGTGACCCTTCTTAATGCCCATTTCAAGTTAATTTCTTCGATCGATTCATCTTTTTGTAACCTTGTAGTTGTAACAAACATAGCGGGCCGATGGTTGTGGCATGTATTGCCTCACTGATGTATCCTAGCCATCTTTCCGGTCATGTAATGTTCTGAAACACCATCGATAATTTCTGATTCAATTGAAGAGATATCTGTATTGCTTGAATTGAAAACAAAATCCTTGAATGCAAGATCTTGACCCAAACTCAGGCCTTGGGCCGGAGAACGATATACAATATCGTCTGCAACCCACTAATATCAATGTGGATTAGCAGTTCCCTCCTTTACCAAAAGACGCAGAGCGTAAAATGATCCATATCAACGATCTCTTGAATTTGGACACGTCTTCTATGGCTGTCGATATCTCTAATATTTCCTCGTCTATCCCCTCGCATTCTGAGCCAGGGGTGATTCCACATCAATGACATTCCGAGAAAAACTCCTAAGGATTCCAAAATGTAAGTTCACTTCTAGTAGATCAATTAATGAAGACTGCGTCATAGAGATCGACTCGGCTGTTGATAGTGGTGATTCTGGTGAAGATGATGAAGACTCTTCGTCTTGTCCTAAAATCCGCCTTTCCAAAGAGGAGAAAATCAAACTTCGCAAATCCTCGAGACATTGTGTAAATTATTATTAAACTGTTCGATAAAAAGATTGGTTACCTATATAGCTGATACGAAGATTGACTGCTAAATGGACAATTAAGGGTAAACTTACCCTTCTCAACATTGATGATTCTTACTATGTAGCATGCTTTACGTCCTTACAAGACTACAGAAATGTTCTTACACAAGGACCATGGATGATTGACGATCATCCCATTACTATTCGAAAATGGGTTCCAAACTTTGTTCGTTCGGAAGAAAGTATTGAGTTCACTACAGCAGACGAGCCATATGTGACCATTTAATAGTTAAATGTAACCACAATAGTGTGGTTAATGACTCAATGTTACAGCTTATGATAACTTGTTTGTCAATAATGGTTACATTTGACTGTAAAATGGTTACAAATTTCGTCTTATTGTTTCAAACCAAAAGTGCCGTATAAAGCAAGACCAACTAGGTAGAAAATTGTTTGGGTGACAGAGACATAATGTTTCCAATTCTAACACGGTGGAAAAGTGTAAGGATTCACCAGACCTTACAGACTTGTGTTGTATGTACTGGTGGTTGTTGGTGGCAAGTGGTGATTTCAGTAGAGTGAATTGAAGGAAAATAAAACAAAATAGGTTTTACATGCGCAACACCTAAGTGACCGAAAATACTTTACGTTGACGAAATCCACCCAAAATGTCGTGTTTGAGAAAAAAACAATTATTAAAAACTTTTTTTCCAAAGGCGGTGTTTGAAAAACAAAACGCGTTTTAAAAGATTATGTGATAAAAAAACCTAGATTTAACAAAGTAGTAACAAATATATTTCACTCTGAGGCTAAGGCAAAAATGAAAAGCAAACGCAGTATGTATTCAAGTGAACAGATGAGACATACAGTTCAGCTGTACCGGGAATGCACCCTCAAGTTCTTACAATTAATGAAACAATCAAACCATTTAAACAAAATGGAGCAAACAATTTGTTCATGATTTCTGAGTCTTCCTTCTCCATTCCGTGCGTCCTCGATTAATTTCAGACCCGTCTTTTGATAATCTCAATAAATGCAAGAACTGAACAGAATCGCCTTCGTTTCTTGTTCCCGAAGCAACTCCATTTGTTCCATTCAGCTGTGGGATTGCACCAGTTGTTTCTGAACTTGTCAGCGAATCTACAACATCGTCGTGTTGACACTCTCGCCTATAATCCAAAGTGATGCTGCTCAACTCATGAGTATCAATTACTTCTTGAGGCATACTCTGGTGAAAGCAAATGAATTTGATGTATGTCAGCTTCAACAATATTAGATCAAATATTTCTTTGTTAATTTCATTGTGACGGGTATTTTATACAGAGGTAAACATATGATAGAGACGGGACTCGGGAGTAGTAAATTATTTTTCTTTGGTCCATCATATTCCAAATCAAATTAACCTATCTTATATCGTGTTACCTATATGTAGGCGTTGTTTGGTAAACAGCATATTGAAAGAAATTAGTAGATTCCGGCATAATTAGTAGGTTGACCAATCAATCTACTATTTCCATGTGTTTGGTAAACCGCATATTCTGATAGCATATTGGTCGGAATCTACTATTTTTGAATATGCTACTAATTAGCAGCATATTGTATTAGCATATTCAATATATACATGAAACCGTTCTAATAATCATGTAATCTGCTATTTACCAAACACCCTTTTTTAATATGCTAATTTAATCTAATAGTCAAACCTGCTATTAAAATCAACTAATCGTATTATGCTATTAAAATCTACTAATCTAATAATCTGCTTATGCCGTTTGCCAAACAGGGCCGTAATCAGAAATAGTTCTGAAGCATCATCTTTAAACATCACAGTACAAGAGAGACGGAAATGATAATTGCTGACCTCGAGAACCCATCCGATGTAAGTGACATTATTTACATGTTGATTCATGTCCAGATCAGCTCTTCTGGGCTGTAATATACATTTCGAAGCAAAATGAAAGCCGGGTCAATTAGCAACAAAAGTTTATGAGGAAAAAGTAAATAAATTATGAAGATGAACAATCTTACCACTAGTCCCAGTTTTGAATAGTGTCCGGGATCTGCCAGCTTAGGTATTTTTTTCAGGCTTCTGTTATTTGCTTCGGGAAATGCTAATCTACAATGGAGGAATATTGTCAGACTGTAAGTAAAAACAGCAGTTCGGGAAGCTATCAAATCACGTGTCTAGAATGGCAGCCTAGTGCTGGTGGGTTTCAATCTCGGGCAATGAGTACCACAACGAACTTCACCTTCTACGACAATGATAAAGCAGACTATATAAAGCTGTGTTAAGAACGACAGTTCGAATTTGTGTAATTACTTGTCCACGAGAGCCTTCAAAAGACGACCTATGATACTGAGCCGATGTGAAGAACTATAGAATAAGATCCTTAATTCATCAAGAAACCCTATAATTAGGTTTCCAGCCTATTCAACTTGCAGATGAATTGAAGTAGAAAAGAACGGATCAAGAGAGAATACTACCAAAATTTGCATAGTTCTACTGCTCTAAAAACGAACAAGTCAAAATGTCTGAATAAGGTGACATAAAGTCATAAACCAAAGGGATGAACGATCATTTTTTTTTGGGGTTTAAACCGGATGTCCACCGTCAACAACAGTGTATAATCCCCTCGGCGCGGGTGCTCTCACGAAGAGTTAAACGGCTGGCCAAAGTGTTGCTCCATTCCCATGGGCAGGATCGAACCCCTGACCTCATGGTTAAGGGATGAGGTGAGCAACCACCACACCAAACACATTTGGTTAGGGATGAACGATCATAAACAGTCGATTTAAAGTTATTAAATAGGGCGAACCAAGAAGGTAACGCATTAAAACAACAGATAACGTGGCAATCTCATACAATATGACGGCGAAACAATTATGCTAAAAAATGGTCAGCAAGTTGAGGAACTAACCGAAGTTCTTTTGGACAAAATACTAAATATTCGTCAGCAACTTCAGGGCTGACTCTCTCCAATTTCCGGGTATCCATGTTCATCATCACCCACTTGCTGTAACGAGATTTGACAAATATCAACTTATGTGCTTATGAAATACGATGAAGCTATGTTACTCTGACTCGGTTTGAAGGGTAGGACACAGGTAAGTATCCAAGTGTCAGACACAGCTATTTTATGAAAAAGTTTCAAGTTTTTGGTCTAAAATGAAGTGTCCGAATGTCATACTAATGTCCAAGGATCAAGTGTCGGACACGGGTACTGGAGGTCATATGAAGTGTCAAAGTAACATAGCGATGAAGTTTATTGTCAGTTAGTTGTAAAACTATCCAATCAAATATCTTCAAAATTGGCCAAGGAGCTGAAAAGTACCTAGTAGCTCTTCCTATAACTTCGCCAGTAGCGAAGTCCTTCATAATGAAATCGCGTCTTGTGCCAATTTTACCTTCCGCTTGGCACCATGTTTCAATCTCAACCACATCACTCCTGCTCCAAACAACAGGGACACAAACATGATAAACATGAACTGGAAAACTTTGAAGAGCAATTCGGAAAACAGGAAAAATAACAGAACATACCAAGCAGGATATCTGTAAATCTCAATATGCATTCGTGCAGTCACCCATATGAGGTGTAGCTTTCTCATGGTTGGCGTTGTTGCAAACCCATCGGTTGAGAAACCAACACCCTGAGCATGATTGCACCCAACTTCCTGCATCACAAAAATCAATTGTGCTTTTAGATGCATTTTTCCTTCCTCAAAATTATCATCATCTGATTAAACTATCTCTAAATAACTCAAATTTGGCAATTAAACTATCTCTAAATAAGACCACTGATCACTAAGATCAAATGGTAGGGAGGGAATTGATCAAGCTTAATCATAGGTCTCGTGTTCAAGACATTGGCAGTAAAGCAGTGGTAAAGCTCAAAGGGAGAGCTTTAACGACCTTATGGTTTTACTTGTCTCAAATCAAAGCTAAACAAGATGATTCACATAAAAAAGAATTATGAGAGGCATAGAAAAAACAAGGAAATCAGTACTCCATAATAGACAGTTCACAAGTATTCACAGGAAATTTGATTTCTGCTGAAAAATTTCATCGTAGAAGTTGCAAGCTCATTATAAAGTTTCGCTGTCCATGTCCACAGGTACAGAACTGATGAAACACAAAACAGCTCGTAATTCACTGTGTCAGCTACCACAGTGATTAGAATTTTGGTCTATACAGAGAAAAACTTTGAAGACGATTCAAAGATGGGCAAAGGAGTGAAGAGGGAATGAATCATTTGCCATGAATTCAAACTCCATCACCGTCATGTAGATAAACACACACACAACTGAAAACCATTTGCAAGCAAACAAGTAGACATTACAATTACGAGCAGATGGAATAGGCCTATTGTCTTCATGGTTGGTAAATGGTAAGGCTTCGTATCCCTTACAACACCACCACACTCAATGCCAAGCCTCTCTAAAGCCATTGTAGTTATTGTATATAATACTAAACCGGTAACGAGGGTTAAATTCAACAAACTACATTTGTCTAATTGTATCCAAAATAACATCTAAACTTCTACTCTCTCCGTCCTGGTCATTTGTTTACCTAATCCATTTTGGAGTGTCTCACTCAATTGTTTACCTTCTTATTTTGGGAATGCCTTTTATGGGTCAACTCGATCATCCACGCTCAATTTGGTCCACTTGTCATCTAATAATTGGCTCCATTCTCTTTGTTTGTGCCAAAATGAAAGGTAAACAAATGACCAGTACGGATGGGTATATTTTTTGCTAATACAACAACACTAACATGAGCAAATGTAACCAAATTTTATGCTCATACACACAAATTAGGCGATTAGCAGACAAAATTACTATCTGACTTCCAACATACTATGATCGAAACGCTAAGAATCACTCAAATTTATCAATCATATAAACCAACGAATTCAACTACCATATAAAAATCCAGCCTTCCCAATAAAATCGAGACGATTTCACAATAAAGACGGTTTCTCAATAGACTTACTCAAAAACTATAACAAACAGCAAACAGCGTGCATAAATTAAAGAGCAACAACTCATTTCACATCAATCAAAGATTTAAAAAAAAATGTAAAATTACCTGCAAAAGATTAGCAATAGTTTCAACAGTAGCAGTTTTATTCATCCCAACTTCATAAGATCTAATAATATAACTCTCCTTAAAAGAAAATCCATCTTCAGTCATGCTACCTAACCTCAACTTATCAGCCAAAGTCCTTGATTTTAGGGTTACCCCATTATTATTGACTTCTGTTGTTGACACTGAAACGCATAAATCCTGGCGTTTCGAAACAAAGGGTAAACGCACATTCGAAACGTTTCGACGATTCTGGGATTTAGGGTGGATTCTGTGAGGTACCCAGATACCGCATTGTGCTAAAGAATGAATCTTTTCAGTTACATTGCATGATCCCTTCAACATCATGGTGTAATTTTTTGTTGGGTAATTGACCCTGAGCTTTATTTTTGTTTTAATCTTTTTTGGGTTTTAATGGAATCAGAAGGGGTCTCTGTTTTTTCTTGTGTTTTTCAGGGATTTGAAGGAAAAGGGTTCGATAAAACCGAAGTGAGATTGGGAAGTTGGAAGGGTGAAGTGTTGGATACAAAGTCAGAGAATTTGGGGATTGTTGTTAACCAATAGGATGGGAGTGAGTGGATGTGATTAAAGGAGCCTTGACTTTGCTCAGTATTCACTAATCAGTAGTATTGTTTTGCTTCAATCAATTAAAAAAAATTGTATAGGTACTCGTACCATTCCCAAGCAAGAAATCAATTTAATCGTGTTAATTGCATATTATACCTTAATCTCCCCTTATTGACCTTGACCCACTTAAACCGACCCAATCAAAAAGTCACGACCTAGGTCAATAACCATATCAATTTAATTAAAAAATCAAACAAATTCACTCATTCTTATTTTTTTTTTTCTTAAATGGTTGGAACCAATTAAAATGTGCCACGTATGAGGTCGATTGGTGAGTCAATTTACCTCAAATTGGGTCCGTTTGTAACTCAAATCGACTTGAGTCAATTTTAATTGATTTGATTTCTTAATTACAATTAACTTGACTCGACCCCATATCGACCTCCCAATCGACCTTGCTTGGGGATGGTAAGGTTTATCTTACCTTCTCAAATGAATTTTATTTGACCCGTCACAAGTTTTCAATGGATAAATACGTCACACTTTTCAATCGATAAAAAATTAAATCAAAAGTCACCCTAGTCCACTTTTTACCATGCTATGTGGTTAAGTCCGGCCAAACAAGTAAACAACCAAATAAGGATAAGATTATTCCTACAATTTTTCAAAGTCTTAAAGATAGTGTCAGTGTCGCAATAGTTTTTGGGACGTGCTTTTTCACATACGGATTTTACTCTTTCACATACGATTTTTACGACTTTACCCATGTCATTTTTTCAATTGTTCTACCCTTCTACATAAAACCTAGTAAAAATCATCAACCACCTCACCCACCGTTGTCAACCACCCTTCTGTTTCGTAGCACCGCCTGTAACCGTCATCCCTTACACCGGCATTCAGTGGCCTTTCTCGCACCATACTCGTCCCCCTCAACCCACCCTCACCACTTCAGTCACCTTCATCATTGCCACACGCGACCCACTATCCTTCACCACACTCGACCACCATAGCACGACCCACCTGTTACTGTGCACGCGACGACGTCTTGCCACCTTACCCATCTCTGAAACCAACACTCTCATTCCCATTCCCCGTTGTTGTTGCATAATGCTTGCATTGATTATATGGAGTCGTTGATAAGACAAAGGTAATTTATCCCAATTCTCACTATAAAATATGATAGATTTGGGCTTGAAAATTAGTACGCTATTGGATAGAATAAAGAGAATTGTTGCTTGTTTGTTGTTAAGTGGTTTATTCCACCACCATCTTCTCCTCACTTCCTTTTAATTGAAAATCAAGTTCAATGAGTGCAATCCCAGATGAACAAACCAAATCGATAACAAAATTATGTAATTTAATTAACAATATCTAATTGCTTTTTTGATATATGTATACATACATATATTAGTTTAGATGAATAATTGAAGTATATTGGGAAAAAAGTTGATCAGATTTGGATGGAGAAGAAACGATAGGAGAGCATTAATTTTTCTTTTTTAGAGGAAGGGTAGTTTGTGGAAATTTTATGCAAAAATGTATGTGAAAGAGTAAAATTCGTATGTGAAAGAGTAATTCCGTAGTTTTTCACTAACTTTTATTATTTTTGGATATTCTACATGGTACCCTCAATTTTTTGACTTCCTACATGATACCCCTATACTTTTTAAAACATATAGGGTACCCCTAATTGTGGTCATTATCACTACGTATACCCCTAACTTTATTTTCCGTCAATAAACTCAATTTTGGGCGTTAAATGATTACTTAGGCGCATAGCCAAACTTGACATTTATCATCCCATGACATAAAGATTCTATTAGAATTAATATTCATTCTATGTACGTGATAATTTGGCAAAGATCAATATTTTTTCCGTCAACATTTTTTTAGCCCATATATATCTATAAATATTAGGATCGAGATGGATATTGAGCCTAATAGAGTCCTTATGTCATGTGATAGTAAATGACAAGCTTGCTACGCGTTCAAGTTATCACTTAAAGCTTAAAATTGAGTTTAATTGACGGAAAATAAAGTTTAGGGGTACACGTAGTGATAATGACCACAATTAGGGGTACCATGTATGTTTTAAAAAGTATAGGGGTACCATGTAGGAAGTCAAAAAATTGAGGGGTAACATGTAGAATATCTCTTATTTTTTTATTGTCAGACTCACCACATACCCACCTCAGACTTTATACGTTATCGGTCAGACTCACGTCAGACTTTACTTCTTTTACATTACCTTTTTTTTACAAAATGATGACACATCACACCACTTATTGGATAATTTCAATGAAAAGTGGGGTCAAGACTCATCCAAAGACTTTGGTAGATTATTAATAGTTTTGAATGAGTTTTGTCTTAAAACTTGTTGAAGTATGTCTCAAGACTAACAATAATCGTACCTAAGTAAAAAAAAGTGGATGATTTACTAAATTGGTAAAAAAAACAAGTATAACCTCTCTTAAATTGGTAAAAAAAAAAGAATCGGAAAATGTATGGGGTGTCGTTAAAGTTTGACATTTTGCCCAAAATACCTAATTTTTTAATCCGGATAACTTTAATAGGTCATATGTTGTGATAGAGTGACGATTTTTTAAGAGTTGATCATCTTTTCAAAAATAATGACTTGAAAAAAAAAATCAAGTTTGAAATTCGTGACCATGAGATAGTTCTCAAAGTTTGTTCGGTCAAAAGAACTTTGACATACAAAAACTACTAGCCACGGGATCGAAATACGGATTTTTTTCAAATCGTAGTTTTTGTAAAAATGTTCGATTTGAAAAAAAAGTATCACTTTTAAAGTGTTGCTACATATTCATTTTGTAGTAGTAACCCTAGCAATAAACATTGGAATGTTCTTCGTCGTTTACTAAAATACTAAAGGCACAATTGATCAATGTTTGCATTATAGTAAATTTCTTGATGTATTAGAAGGATATTGTGATTTAAATTAGGTTTCAGGTGACGATGAGAACTATTCTACTAGTGGTTATGTCTTCACCATGATGGGTAGGTGCTATATCGTGGAAATCTTCTACACAAACTTGTATAGCACGCTCTCTCATGGAATTAGAGTTCATAACTCTTGAGTTGGCATGCTGATTGGTTAAAAACCCCACTAGTAGATGTACTAGTGTGGGGAGCTAGGACGGCAAACATCGGTCTGTTTACACTGTGACTCGAAAGCTGCATTTGGTGTTGATAAGAATAGTGTGTATAATGCAAAAAAAAACGACATATTCGAATTAGGCATGATGCAGTTAAACAACTCCTTGAGAATGTAGTGATTGCTTTGGACTATGTGAAGTCTGAAAGCAATCTTGTTGGCCCCCTTACTAAGGGGTTTACTAGGAGACTAGTCGTTGAAACGTCGAGGGGGATGGGGCTTAAGTCCTTAAGTCTAGAGTGACTAGGTTTAAAGTCTTCACTTCCATAACGTTGTATGATCTATCGCCTTAAAATAGTGGTGCTTTTGAGACATACTTGATGAATTATACACCAGGTTGAACTTCTGTTCTTAATGGCTTATGGGAGAAGTATTATTGAGAAACACTTGAGCCACCTACGTAGGTGTGATGATCATAAGACTATGTAAAGTCTTATGCATACACGTATTATTACCAAGGGAAAACGCATAGTTTTAAAAGAGCACGTTGCACTTTGAAATCGCGAAACGAACTTTTTTTCCTGAAGGTATGATATGTGTTGTGGGGGTTATCAGACAAAGCTCAGATGAAAATTCAAATCGCAAGATATTTTCTCACTGTAAGTAAGTGTTTACCTCATTTCACTAAAGTGTCAATTCAAATCGTAAGATATTGATATCTAAATACCCAATCCTTCCTTTGTCCATGAATTCTTTTACTTTGTCTTTGGCGCCCCCAGTGAGGGATTGTTGGAAATAAGGGGTTTGTTTAGTCAAGTCTTATTTTTCCACTTGTTCCACATAGGCGAGGAGATGAGTGTTTTTTGTGTGTTATGGAGTATACATATATCTTCTTACGCTTTACATTATCACTAGTGGGTTAAAAGAGTCTTTTATATGGGCTTGTGAGGTGCTTAATTCACTTGTATGTGCCTGAGCCCGTGATTTGCGATTTGCTTATCTTTTGGGCCTACGAACCTGATTTACAAAAGACAATAACTATGATAAAGGGTTTTTGTGCATAAACTTTATGTAAATTAGCAAAAGACAATGTCTCTTAATGGGTTATGACATAAGGAACTTAGTTTTGATTCAATTGAAGAACATTAAGCAACATATATTGATTGGAAATTTGGGAGGGCTTGGGTTGTGTTGTGTGTTTTTTTATTGTATGTACATGACAGTCGTTGTCACCACTATCTTCATATCTTGGACACAAGCTTTAAAGAAAAAAAACATTACATGCGCTAATTAGGAGAAAACGGTTTAAAAGCAGAAGTATTTCACTAATTAGGGTGATCCAAATCCAAATGTGAAGATAAAGGAATGAAAACCCAAGGTGTAGCCATCCTATGCTCCCTCTTGACAAAACATCTACTAAGCATCTATCATGCACTAGAGTGTGAGCCGCTTTAATTTAGTGTGTGACAAATTGACAATTAAAGAAGGCTTAATTACCCTATCCTCAACGCCTCAATGGCCCAATCCTCATTACCATAATTACCATAAGAAATAAAGAAAAACACTAATCTAAATCTAATCCACCAAAAGAATATTATAAAGACTTAGATGTAAGGAGGACGATTTTGTCGGAAAATACAAGATTTTTTAGAATTAAAAATAAAACTTTAAGCACTAAAAATTTCACTACCTGAGAAATAATGTTATTTTAGCTATAAATTTTGACTAATGTAACTAAAATTTCGACAATAAGAACGCTTATCGCCTTAGATATCATTCATAATCCTATTATACACCGAATGAATGTTACTCCCTCCATTCAAGACTACACTACCACTATGCATTTTACACACTATTCACAAACGATCATTTAAATCCGATTTTCTCTCGATACGTAAATGAAATTATATCCATGTGGATCTTGTTTGATTCGTCTTTACGAGTATATTATTAATATCTAACTTTTATAATTTTTGAAAATACGTAGCTAACAATATTTACCGCATAAATTACGCGTTGGCAAACGTGTAAAAAGAAAGTGGTAGTGTGGACTTGAATGGAGAGAGTAATAATTTACCCATTTTTTTTGTTTTTGCAACCCTACAATATTGTCCATAATGTTTTTTTTCTCCACGCATTAAAACAGATATCAGATTGACTGCTGTATTTGACATGCAAAGACAGAAATAGAATGGACCACCCATGTTTTGTGCCCTTTCTACATGCATACCAAGTGGATCAACTCAGCTTTCATAAATTGGCCATTTCTAGTTGTATTACAGAGTTACTTGCAACCACAGACTCAGGCAGCAATGCAGCATCATTTATGTTACCGCATGTAGAGCTAGTAAAAGCTGATCCGACCGATACAATCCGAGAATTAGGTGAATCGAAACTAAACTGACCCGACCGACCTGATAATTGGTAACAGCTTTATTTTGTCCAACCTGAACACGAGCTGAACCGAACTGACCCGATCTGCGACCCGTTATTTTCTCAACCTGATAGATGACTCAATAATGAAGTGGTTTAATAATGGTTGAAATGACACCAAATTAACATTCATCTTAATTATTTTCATTTAAATTTCAATTAGTATATTTATATTCATTATTTAAATATAAAATTACCATGTAAAACTAAATATAAGATAAAATACTGACCCGCTAATGGCCCAACCCGAATTGTCACCCATTGATGATCCGACATGAACCGAACCAGCCCGAACCCATTCTTGACCCGTCATAACCTGAACCCGACACTTAACTGGCCCGCTTTGACCCACCCCGTAACCTGTTGGAATAGTTGTTTCAAAAGAATTTGTCTTTACCGAGGAAGTCTTTAATTCCATCTTCATTGTTTGTGCAATCAGTCGTGTTAATGCTTACACACTGAATTGGTTCTTTGGCAACGAACTTGGCTTTGTTCATCTGTTTCTCCGCCTACACCAGAGAAACAGCGGTTGTGTAATCCTGGGGGTTGAGTGCCATTTGAGGCTATGTGTAGTAGACGGGGCATAAATCAACTTTAGGACAGTGACGCTTGTCACGCCACAACCTTCCGTCTCAGATAAGATCTTTACTGTTTTCTCTGTTATTTAGTTTCTACGCTATACCTACTACCGTGATAACATAACCGACCTGAGTGACCTGATTGCCACCTCTGTCTCATGAGAAGAATAGGGATAATCCTGAACCACATTCAGATCAGTTGAAATGATAGAAATATACCTGATTATACCAGATGGGCAAGTTCGAAATGATAGAAATATGATCAGTTGAAATTTGTGTTGCATCTTGAACTATTGACAGAGAAACGAAACTAAACAGAAAAAAGCCCTTTCCAAATCCGACCATTGCCATCCCTACCATATAATCTCCCCGCGTGTGAAAATGCAGTCTGTCAGTTATGGTGTTTAAAACTTTCAGTACATTTCATTGATACAAACAAACCCAGTAAGAATCCTCTCAATGCTTACACAAACATTCAGCCGAGTTCAGAATCAACTATTTCCAGGACGGGCTGTTTACACGGGACTAGCGACAACAAATTAGTTACAGTATAGCAAAACGGAAACAAATGAGATCCACGATAAGATATTGTAAACTTGACTGATGGCTGCTTGCTCTAAATCTCGCAATCTATAATAAATACATCAAAAATTCCACCTAGGAGAAGCATGTACAACAGCAGTGGGTCGAGGCTTGACTGGCGGCTGTGGCTGTGGCTTGACGGGCTGTTGTTGTTCCATGTTGTTCCTCTTCTTCATGATCGACGAGACTGTAGGACTGAAATAGTCCATGGTTTTGTGAGATGGAGCTCCTTGTGAGTAAGTCTTTCTTGGTTGCATAAAGCTTCTTTGCTTGTCCAAAGACGATCTTCTTGCTACGGGATTTCTATGTACAGGACCCCATCGATTATAGCTCACGCAACTCTGACTCCTCCCGACTGGCTGAAACCTGCCTTCTCTAGGGCTAGTATAATTTCTGCTTTCTGCAGTTTCAGCTGAATATAATGTCTCTCCTTCACTGCTCGTATCGTCTCTCCCTTCTGACATGGCAGTCGGTGAACAGCTCGACTGAACCTCGCACTGTGCATCGCACACTGAACCTGTTGACTCAGCAATGTCTTCGTTTTGACCACCAACGGCTGTTTTTTGCATGGGTTTTTCTTCTCTCACGGAACCTTGAGAAGATGCTTTCGAAATCCTTGGAGGAAAATTGATGTCTAAAAGCTGGATTGGCGCGGTTTCCATCTTTTTTACAGGATTTGAAGTCACCTTTCGCGATTCATATATTTCAGGGGTCGGAATTCCCTGCATGTGGGTTATTACTTTTTCCTCCTCGCTTGTTTGTACAACTCCCGAGCACCCTTGTGCAGGAAGGCCTGTAGGTTTTGACCCTGTAATCGAGGATGATGTAGCGACTTCTATTTCTTCCGTTGCCTTGAAAACTTGCCTCATAGTAAACGACGCGCAAGAATGCTCACTTCTATGGCCAGCAGACATTAATCTCATCAATGGTAACTTTGGTTTACTAAGATCGTCAAGGCTACCTTCCCAATGCTGATTTAGCCAATCAAAGATGATGGGCATAGGGATTCCGAATTGCATTGGAATATCTCGTTTCCATGAAACTGACGAGGATGAAGAAATTGAGGACGATTTAGTATTTGGCGAGGTAGCAATTTTCATCGGGTCACAGATCATAAATGCAAGATTTCCCTGGCAATCAAATCCTGCTGATCCGGGGCTCCAAATAAACCCTTCTGTAGATAGTTTAATGAGATTATCAGTCGCGATAACCACTTTACCTTCACCCATTGTCAGCTCCTTTTTCTCGGCATGCCCTAACAAATATACAGTGTTGCCTAACTCGAGGTTTGGTTTAGAACAGGGCTTAAAGTACTGAACTTGCTGACCATGAGCAAGCGAATCTCCTTCAATCGTATCTAAACCCACAACTGTCAGATCAAGAACAGAGCTGGTGATAAAAAACCTGTTTGCAGATTAAAGAACAAAACATCAGATTAATGATCCAATGCACCAAAAACAATCATACAAATCCTGGAAATTCCATTTAGGAATAGCTGAATGGACTCGCTATTCTATAGTTTTGGGATATACGATGCAATAAAACAAAAAGATCACTACATTGTCGGTGTTTCTTGTTGGTAATTTAAGTGTAATTACCGGTTCATTTTCCGTGTTTTGGGTTTGGTTCAAAACGGACGAACTTATTATAAATAATAAAGCTAGTTCGGGAAGTAAGGAGTGTACACTAGTCTATTGGCGCCAAAGATTTTATCCGAATAAAACAGATTTTGGCGGTTGATTTCGAAGAGTTGTAACTCTTCAGAATTCTGACCTTGCCTTTTACCCTTCATTTGTCTAAATATACATGATAGACAAATGGATCAGATTTTCCCTAAGAGAAACTACTGATCAATCTTTTTGAACAGAAAAACGAATTACACATAAAAGCTTCGAAATTACATCTATGTTTTCTTGCCAAAAACCGAGGAACACCGTGTTATCTCTGTAGAAAATTCGGAACATCCCAGGCACTGATATACGGGACGAATCGTTCTATAAGGAAAGCGTGGCGATTCGGTGTTGTTTTCATTTCTTTGACATTATATCAATAACATTTCTTATGTTGTGAAGCAGCTAGTGAATACAATTTTTGACGGAACAATGAGTAAGGTTTAGGTACGGGAGGTTGTAGGTCACAAGGCAATGCTATTGGGATCTCGGGTAAGATTATTGGCGGTCTTGAGACAAGACTTTGTTAAGTCTTAAGACAGTCTATGCGGGAACAGTTGGCGAGGAAGAGCAAGCTAAATTAGTGAGACATGATTATAATGGTGCCAATAATAATCACATGTTCCAACACTTGACTTAGTCACTAAAACAGCCTGTCATGAGTTTGCCATGTTAGAGTAGATAATAGCTTCATCAGCACAACTAAGCATCTTTTCCTTCATTTATTCTTGACTTCTAGTTCACGGCGTCACAAAGACGACATTACGTTATCAATTAAAAAACGATAAGCATGATCTTAACCGTTTCACAACCTTAGTTCCTGATTTCCTGACATTCTAAAGATTTTTTACAGTTGCCAATTTACATCCACTCGCCTACCGAATTTACCGTATAAGGTTCCGTTTGGCAGTGTACTTCAGCTACCTGATCAAAAGAAATCAGGTAGCTTATTTTTTTAGGAGGGTTCGGCAAGTAGCTTATTTGGTCAAATAAGTTACCTGAAATGAAATGTTACATAAGTTAGCATTTTAGATTTCAGTACCTGATTATTCTAGGTTATATTACCTTTTGACACTTCCATCTATAATAAACCAAAATAAGCTACATTTTCAGTTAGTTTGCCAAACAATTTTTTATATAATCAGTCAGCTTATCAGGTCCTAATTTTCAGCTACCTTATCAGCTATCTTTTCAGGTTTCAGCTACCTTTTCAGAGATACATTTTCAGATTTCAAGTAGTTTTTCAGCTCGTTTTACCAAACAAAACATAGATTAACAAAACAATTTACCCCCATCACTTATTTCACACAAAGTATCCATTACCATGAGGAACAATACAACAAAGTTGAGGAAATAAATTCTTTTAACAGTCGCCGAGTTAGGGGTTAGTATGGGCGGTCGCCCCACTGTTTACATTTTACTTCAATTTTTAGAAAAATTATTCTAATTTACCTTACTTATTAGTATTTCTTCCGAGGAATCGGGTAATGCTAACAATCTATGATCGACAAATAATTTTCTTATTAAAATCTTATCATGTGAGCGTCTCATACTATAATTTGAGTTATCACAAATTCTCATTTGTGACGGTGACAGGTTGAATAAAAACATTTGGAGAAATAAAAGACAAACTATTTGTAATTCTCAATGCATTTTTTTTTGTCCTATTTAAACAACTGGATGTATTTGCCCCGTAATTTCTAGCTTAATTTCACTTCCTTTCAGTTTTTCTTCGTCATTACGTTAAGTTTTATTTACGTTCAATCAATTATGTTCAATTAATCTCTTCACAAAATTAGCTTTTAATTCAACTAAATTCACTTCACCTCGGTTCCACTTAATTTAGTTCAATTAAACCTTACTCCAATTAATTCAATTCAGCTCGTTTCAGCCGATAAGAACAGGGCTTATTGGATATCACAAATTTAGGTGCAGGTTCTCATTAGGATGGTGGACATACACATTTCCTATGACAGGTGCGGCGATCGCAACTATCAGTTGGTATTGCTTCAGACGACAATTTTGGTCTGAAACTATAAGATGAGATTTTTTAACCATTTTACGGCCAAATGTGACCAGTATTGACAAACAAGTTATCTTAAGCGTAACATTAACCACATTATTGTGGTTACATTTAACTATAAAATGATCACATATAGCCCGTCTGAAGCTTCAAACCAAAAATGACGGTATGAAATAAGAATTTGCGAATAAATAATACTCGAACGAAGTAACCCACCGACTAACTCAAGCCCAGGCAATCACTGTTAAGACAAATAATCGATACGGACACTAAAATAGAATAGGTAAACAAATGGATGAGACGGAATTATGACCTGTGAGGCACAAGAGTAGCAGGAACAGCATTTTGAAGGTGGATCACAGCTGATTCAGCAGCACTAACAGAAGCAAGATTAGCATGTGTTGTTAATAACAGATTTTTATGAATCAAAAACCCTGTTCCATAAGCTTCACCAGAGCTTGCTCCTGAGGTTGAAGATGAGGTTGAAGATGAAGATGAAAGCTTTGCCATTGCACTACTTTTACTTGAAAAGATTGAAGCTTTCAGTCTTTCTGATTTCCCACCACCATTGCAAAAACACCATGATTCACTTAATACCCTCATTTTATTTTTGTGAAAATAGTTTGATGCTTAGATCCAAATATTTGTTGACATTTTTAAGAAATTGATTGTTCTTCAAAACATAAATTAAAGGGATTATAAAATGGGTTTGAATTAATTATGAAATGGGTTTGAATTAATTATATATGGGAATTTTAGGTAGAAAATTAAAAACTATGAAATGGGTTTGAATTGATTATAAAAAGTGAGATTTTTATATGAGAATTAAAGGGAGAAAATCAAAAATTATGAAATGGGCTTGAATTGATTATAGAGTTGAGATTTTTAAATGAAATCGAGAGGGAAAAAGAGAGAAATTTTTGAAAAGATTAAAATAATAGTAATTGATAATTGATGAATTTGAAGTATGTTAATTATGATTGCTTGACTTAAAGAAAGAACATGGAGAATGTAAAGTGTGGAAGTGAGTGTGACATTAAAAAATCAGTCCGTCTTTTTTCAGACCGCAAGTTTCGTCCGAAATAATAAAACCTTTTACTAGTGGAAATTCCATTGGTGGTGGAACACTTTCATGTGCACCCACCCCCTAAATGGATATTTTGTGAGAGAAATTGGTATCCGTCTTATTATTTCAGACGAATATTGCACCCTGAAATCATAATTAGTGTTAAAACATATTTTCCAATTCATATCAAAAGTACAATTATTCCATTTTAATCCATTCATATCCAAATTACATCTTTTCTAATAAAGCTAACAAAATTACTAAATTATTTTTATGAACACCAATTATTTACACAAAATCTCATCAAATGACCCACCATTACTCCACCACAAATAATAAAAAAAAAAAAACATACGGACTTTCCATTATACTTTCAATCATATTTTAATAATCTCTTAAAATTTGTCCATAAAGCATAAATATAATATGGATTTCAATGGAGGAAATAAGTAATGTGATTAATAACGTGAGGGAAGTGATGGTATAAAAGGTAGCGATCACTTTTGATTAAATGGTGACCACTTCTTTTATTTTAAAAATAATCATTTTTTAAAAACCATCAATATTTATAAAAAAAAAATGATCACTTTTTATCACAATATGTCGCATTTTGTAATAAAAACACGGCATAAGACCGTCGTATAGGAAGCACAAATGTGACATGAGCTAATAATTAGAGAATTGAGTGACATTTAGTCTACATTTTTTATCCATTTTAAGTTTAAAATTGATCAAATATACATAAGTTAGATAAATAGCGTAAAAGCATAATGTGAAAAGAAGAAAAAAGAAATTCTCTATATTTTTATTGGGTGATGTTTAACCGTTAAACTCGTTTTTTGTGAGAGGTTATAAGTTTGTGAGACCATCCCCAAGCAAGTTCATGAGGTAGGTCATGATCTTGTTTGGTCATGTTTAATGGGTAATTAAGAGAATTAATTGGTGACCAAATTCACTAATTTGTGACCTTATGATCAACCAAGGTCAATTTGTGACCTTTGGGAAACAATCATGACCATATTTGTGACCACTTATGTGGCCACTTTTAATTGGTTGAAAAATAAAAAAACAATAAAAACATTAATTAATGGTTGAATTTTCAATGATTGAGAAGGATGTAAAGTGAAAAATGATTGGGTTGATGACCTAGGTCGTGACCTTTTGCTTGGGAGGGTGAAGGTAGGTCGAGATAATTAAGATGTGATTAACGATAAAACCGGGTCGTGACCTAGTTAGCGTGACCACTGCTTGGGGATGGTCTGATGGGATTAGCCCGTCACAAGTAAGACCCGCTGAAAACAATAATACGGTGTTAAATAAAACAGCCTGATAAAGATATGACCTGTTAGATTTGACATTCTACGTGCTACAGTTGCTAATCATCTTCTTCCAGCCTGCATTTTGTTTGTGTTTATGGCTAAACCCTGACACTTCATTACAACACAAATAATTAACTAAAACAATATCAATGTTTTTTAATTCTTGACTTTTGACTGAATTTTATGAGCTAAATAAGAAATCATCTATTCTAATTTATTGACCCAGCTAAATTAATTATGCATCTGCTCATATACATGTAATTACACTCATTATTAATTACCACTCATCTAATTTATTGACTAAGCTAAAGTGTAAGTTGATGCGTGTCTTTTATATAGACTTTTGTTATATTTTTGACGCATACATTTCTATGCAAATATCGTAGTTTTTAGCTACATTTTACCCCGAATAGGCTACCTAGGGTTTGTCTTGTTATTTGTGCAAGAACGACTTAGAAGTAGTGAAAACCAGGCCTAGAACCGTCCTTTGAGCATGCATATAGGAGATAGAAGGTTTTGGAGCAGAAATATCATCGCCTCGGAAAGCGTGAAGCCGTTTCGGAAGCTAAAGTTGCGGTTTGAGGAGCTGTCATTGTTAAAACTCCTGATCGAGTACATTATGCTCGATCGAGAGGATTTTGAGACACATTAGTGCTCGATCGAGAAGATCTGAACCTAGAAGCAGTTGATCGATGAGTATGTAGGCGATCAAGTAGTTTTTCTACTCGATCGAGAGGTTTATGCTAGAAAGCGGTCGATCGAGTACCGTTATGTTACTCGATCGAGTAACTTCCGCCGGACAGAATAAAGATTTAGTTTTAGTGATTGTGTTTGATTAGATTTCTCCGAGTTTTTTCTTTCGCTAAAATAAATATTATTTTCTCCTATAGAAGGAGAGATAATTAGGTAGTTTTGGAGATCGAATTTAGCATCAATCTTAGAGACGTGTTAAAGCAGTTGGGATTTTCGGCATTAGTTTACGTTCTTAGTTCCGGATAACAAATCTGGTAATCTTTCAATTTTTATTCTTAAATTCTTGTGTTTCAATTCTTGTTTATTTATATCTACCGTAGTTTTACCCTCGTAATCTATTACTTTCATCTTTACACCATGTTTACTTTAATTTATATTATTGTTATTAGTTTTCACATGAGTACCTAGATCTTTTATGTTAGGATTTAGGAGAGCCGTGATTTTAATACGATCTTAACTACTTGTTTAGTTCGGACTTATTTTCATGTCTGAATTGTTAATCGCAACATTTAATATTAATAAAGTATGATAGCTAGGGCGAAAGCAAAGTTAGTACTATTATTTAGGGTGAATAAGTAGACCAAGAGGACATGCTCGCATCGTTGCCCTTCAGACCGAATATTCGCAAGTCCTTGACTTTACCTTTGACCGTTGATTGACCATGGTGAACCGATAATCCTAGTTCTTTCTCCTTATATTTTAATCCCCTTTTGATTACTTGTCTTAGTTATTTTAATTGTTTTAGTTTAGATAAATCACAAATCATAAACCCCAAATTAGTTACCTTAAGAAAGACTTTAGTAAATACATAGATATTCTTGTCTACATGTGAATACGATCCCACTTCCGTAGCTATATTAGTTAGACCAGTTGGTTTTTTTTATTAGGTGTGCGATTTAGCCTATCAAATTTTGGCGCCATGCCGGGGAGGCGACATATTTCTATTTGTTTAATTTTAGTTTGTCTTTTGTCTCAGGCAAATTTAGTACCTTAGATTGTACTCACGCGTGCTACTTACCACCAGGATTCCGCGGGATGAGAATGAGTCTTTTGATGCTTATATAGACATGTTTGAAGAATGCCTTGATACAATAAGCCGTGGAAATTTGTCTGTCCTCCATATTTGGTTGTCTGCCACTCTTTCACCCCAAAAAATAAAAACAACAGTTTGTTGTTTATGTTTCAATTTCTTCCAAAACAGACAAATATAACTTCCTTTTTCTATGATTCTCTTATAATCTCTGCTAAATTTTTCATTTAATTATTATTTAAAAGCATGGTGTTCGTTATCGTAAATCATTTTTTCTACTTTTGTCAATTTTTGTTAATAAATAAAATTTATGATCTTTTATGTTAATTCGTAACATTATACATACAATAAAATACATATTTATAGTCTACTATTATAAGAATAGTTACTAATTAAAAAATATCACAAATATCACGAAAAGATTAAAAAAATATAAAAAAATGTCTTATTCTTTATGCGTAAACCAGATTCACAACAAATTAGACTGTACTAATTACGGTAATTATTATTGTGCGTCACCATTGTATGGAGCGAGATTGCGAGAGACACAAAGTGAGCATTTTACGATAAATAATAATTATATTTTTTAAAAAAAAAGAGTGATTACTATTAGAATTTGGTCACTTTATAAAAAAAGACAATATTTTCAAACATAAAATGACATAAAACGATGACTTTTAAAGTAATCGTACTATACAACGGTCTTAAAATATAATATAATTTACAATATAGTATAATCTTACCTATTTCATTTATCTACGAGTGATTCTATATTTCTACTTTGATGGAAAATATATTTATACAAGAATAAATGAAAAAAAAAAACTAAAACAAGTAAGCCAAACACTAGCAATTATCTAAAACACTTATTATGAGCTTAACCGAACATACGCTAATTTTTAGAAAAAAAAACACTTCTTTGAAAATCACTTTTGAAAAACATAAACTATATTTTAAAAACAGAGCCAAACAAGCTCCAAGCCAAACACTAGAAATTATCTAAAACATTTATTATGAGTTTAACCAAACATACCCTAATATTTAGAAAAAACACTTTTTAGAAAATCACATTTGAAAAACAGAAACTATATTTTAAAACAGGGCCAAAAAAACACTTTCGAAAATCACTTTTGAAAAATAGAAACTATATTTGTGTTTAAAAAAGGGCCAAACATGCTCTCTCAGTAGGTCTCCTGAGAGACGGCCTTTTAATAAGCTTATTGAGAAACTATTGTACAAATTTAAGAAAAAGTGGTACTAAAAGTAATAAAATTGGTACAAATCATGATTAAATATAAAATAAGTACATTTATTAGGTAAATAAGTACGAAACTATTATGGTACGATTAATGACAAAAGGGTCACGGAATACAAATAAAATGGTATGAAAAAATGGTCTCTCAATAATTTATTGAAAGACCGTCTCTTTCAAGTTTTAGTCATGCTCTAATTAGACGATGATATTGAAAGTTGTTTATTGTGTTTTTTTCTTTCCTTTTATGCTTTTTGGAGCAGTTGAACGGAGGTGGGTGATGCAAGTAGATGAGGGAAGAGACTAAAAAAAAAACTAATTAGATAAGCATAAGAGAAAAACGTAATTTATTTTCGCAGTACAATTATTACTCATTACAGTACTTTTACACCAATCTTTCCATTTCTTACCCTTTACTAAAAAATCATCCGATCTAATTCTCTCCACCTTCTCTCCAACTTCCCTGCATGGTTGAGACTTGAAACTTCATCAATCTGATTAAAATTATTCAATTATAAACGATAATTCAAATGAATAGCATCTATTTAATTCATGAATCTCATATTAATAATTTAATCGACTCTTTTTTTATAAATTTTATTCCTTTTTAATTAGGTTTTATATTTAAATTAAGGGTTAATTAGTACCGTATAGTGGACTTATTTGTGGTGTTTCATTAGAGTAGCCGATGCAATAGAGAACGGTGGTGTGTTTGTAGTGGAGTAGTACACAACTATGGTGTTAAATTCATACATTTCATCCATTACCGAATTGACTTTTTTTCAATTTAGTTGTACGCAGTAAGCATTACTTAATGCTATTGTTTTTTTCCTAATTTTTCTTTTCCTCAATCCTTTTTTTTCAACGATTTTCGAATGTATTACGTTTACGAATATAATTTATGTGTTTGCAGAAAATTTATGCATACAATACATATGTTTGTAAAGATAATTTATGAATAAAGTGTATAATTTATCAATGTAGTACATGATTAATTAGGGTGGGTGAAATTAGAAGATTATGAGAAGGTGAGATTAGAGGGAATAGTTTAGGGAGGAGTTAGAGAGAGAAAATGAGAGGGGAAATAAGAGGGGTATAATTGTCAATATTATACTGCGATGAGTAAAATACGTACTGCGAAAATCAGCACCGAAAAAAAAAGCAGTTAAAAAACTAAAATCCGTATGTAAACAACGCGTTCTATTTTTCGAGGGCATCTCTTTAATTAAATCAATCCTATGCTAATATGAGAGTTCCAAATCGTTCTGGAAAAGGTAAGGAAAACATAAAAGACGAGACGTCCTAGACTACCTCTTGCGACTTCCCATTTCTTACTCATTCTCATGAAAACCCCCAATTTACCTCTCAATTTCTAAATCCCTCTCCCAATTTCAAAACCCTAGATCACACAATCACAACAACATCCCTAACAATGGCGCACGCAATTGCCGCGGCTGCTGCTGTAGGTGGCGGAGGAAGCGACGTAGAAGCGGGCTTTGCTAAACTTCAAGGTGAAGATTTCGAGTACTACATGCAAACATACTCCATTATTCTCGGCCGAAACTCGAAGAAATCAACCGTCGACGTCGATCTCGCCTCTTTAGGTGGCGGAATGAACATCTCTCGACACCACGCTCGCATTTTCTACGACTTCCAACGACGTCGTTTCGCTCTCGAAGTTCTCGGTAAAAATGGCTGCCTTGTTGAAGGTGTTCTTCACCTTCCTGGTAATCCTCCTGTTAAGCTTGATTCGCAGGATTTACTCCAGATCGGTGATAAGGAGTTTTACTTTTTACTTCCCGTGAGGAATATTCTCGGCGGTGGGTCACGTCAGCATGCGTATGTTACTCCGCCTCCAGCGGTGGCGCCGTCGTACGGCGGAGGTAGCGGTGGAGGGAGAAAGGGGAGTAAGAAAAATTATTACACGTCCGCTGTTGCGGAAGAAGAGTACGAGGAGGAGGATGGAGGCGGTGGTGGTGGGAGGGAGAAGGTGAGGAAGTATGGAGATGAAGGAGGCTATGGTTATGGCGGAAGCGGAGGTGGAGGTGGCAAAGGAGGGTTATCAGGAGCTCTAGGTCTGTAACAATTTTGCTTGTGCTTTACATATTCATAATTTATAAATATAAAGTTTCTGTTTTTGTTCATTTATATGTTTATAATTAAGATTAGTGAAAGTTAGGTTAGCTTGGATTATTATTGAGGCAGCCAGGCAAGCTGTGTAGTGAAGTACTGATTTTGGTTTTTATTGTATATGGAATTATGGATTACATATTATCTAAGCTTGGAATTTGAAGGTGTATGTGTTAATTTGCGAGGCATTTGTTCGTTGGAATAATTTATGTGGAGATTGCTATGGATTTTGGCTTATGGTTCAGTTGATTGATAACTGCTTGAATCATATGGTGTTGCTCTTTCTGTCTCGTCGCAATGATCCGTTGATTATCCAATTTTTTTCTGATTTTGTTGTAGTATATGGGAGCAGGTGGCTAGCATTAGGTCTGTTTATTCTTTAGGGTGTCGAGGCTCAGAAATTTAGTAGCTTGTTTAATTTAACTATATAAGCATTGTTACATGGAGATGTTTTACTCAAATAGCAACCGTAGCCTGTTTCTTCATCTGTTTAGAGCATCACTGCATTTCTGCACCCTTTGACATATACAACTATGTAGGCATTGTTGATTTCCTTGCTCCTGTGTGTGGAAACTTAGACGAGTGGATCTTTTATCTGTTGCTCTTGTTGGCACCCAGTAGGCCGTAAGTACTTTTGTATTCCATGTGAGGTTTCATTCACTAGGTCTTAGATTGTTGTCTGGATGAATATACTATTTGAGTATTAATATTTAGAAGCTAGAGTGATTTAGTGATGATTACTAATTCCAAGGTTCTTCCGTTTGTATAATCCATACAATGTGAAAGCTTACTTGCGTGACATTGTGAGGACGCAGGCATGTGGGCTGTTAGTTCTGGACTTGGCATTAAAATTAATCTGAACGTGAACCAACCTTCAGGTTTTGAGGGCTTTTAATCCCATGCATATGGATGTTAGTTGAAACTTACTGTGTCAAGAACTTAACTCACTCAATGAAGGCTGTATAGACCCTAGTGCATATAATTGCGCACGAGTATGATATAATGGCTCATATCACTTTCTTCAAGGAGGATCAATACATCTTCATTGACGTTGGCATAGTTATTCTGGTCCATTTTCTAGCATTGACTGTTGGACAGACTTCCCTGATTAATACAGAGAAAAGTCGGAGAAAACTGTAAACTAGCTGTGCCTTTTGAGACGTGCCACATCAGCATATTCACCATTGTGGATCTGGTGTACAAAGAGTCGTTGATATTACGATCTTGTCGTTAGAATTTCTTAGGTGCCAAAACTGAACTCCAATGCACTTGGGTTTTGACCTTTTCCTGTAGTTACATTTAGAATGCATTGGAGGACGGTGTGGTGCCTTAATCATGTTGAATATTGCTTGAAAGACAATAGTTTGGCTGTGTTATGACATCTTTGGGATTCAATATGCAGTTTATGTTAAAATCATTGTGAATTTCAGAGTTCTTAAGACACCTTGACTTGCATGGTGCTGGGCTTAATGCATTTCGTTCTAAACAGAAAGTAAAAATTAAAATTACATGGATAGGTGAGAACTCGAGTGGTGTGGTTCGAGGATCTTGGCCTTTTCTTTTCCGTTTCTTCGGAAGGCTAATGTGTTTTTGGCATGAAAGAAATTACTTTACTATCTATCCCCTATGCTTGAGGGTCAAGTATTCAAGATGGATTCATATCTCCAAAAACATATGAGAGTGGGGAATATGTCTGTTTATCCATGCCAAGCCTGATGTATATTGACATTTTATTTGTTCAACAAATTAGCCCAATACCTCAAGAGCTCCTGTAAATAGCGGGTTGGGTGGAGCTCCGTTAAACAGAGACAATTTTTTTTGGCATTTTATTAAACTACTGTTCAACTCATCGTAGTGAGTTATGCTTAGTTGCTTACTGAGGTTTCAAGAAGATAACATGGCTGGACTATAGTTATTGTTTATTCTTATGGTATTGAACTCTAGCGGCGTACTATGGTCCATGGCACAGTTGATTGCAGAGTTTCCAAATGGGCCATATCTGTCTTGTATGTCTAGTGTCTATTCTGTCAGGGATATATTGATCTAGGATGGCATATCATTCTAATATCAGCTTCCCGTAAAGTCTTTCAAATTGTGGAAAAATATTGGCCTCAATAAGCTTAAAACCTGTTATGTATCAGCTGATACTATGATACACAATGGGGATGTATTGGTTTTATTTGAGCCTATTATTCAGTATTAGGGCATTAGTTTTTCCTTGCTGCTTTTCTTTTCCCTTTTTTTCCCCTGGGAAGGGTTGTAGTCATTAGTCAAGCTGAAGCGATGCCATCGAAAAGAGTCACTATAAACACTCTCAAGCTACCAGAATTATGAACACAGGAAGAAAGGGATGGATGTGACACGCGTATAATCTGTAAACTGATGGAAGTAGAAGCCAATTAAATTATCACTCATCAGTATGCCGAAGGCTTTATTTCCTGGCCAATCTCCATGCTATGTTTCTTTTGAGTGGTGTTAGATTTACCAACTCTTATGATCAGCGTGCATCTATCTCGTTATCTTAGGATTGGCATCTATTTTGTCTCCTACCTTTCGAATCCATATGAACCATAAATCGGTGTTGTACCTCTAATGAAGTCACATTCACCTACTATCCTTGTATCCTTACTAATGTACTTTTATTATCTTCTTTGGTTTGCGCTACATTTTTTTCTTCAGTCAATTATATGATGGATAGAGTTCTTTAACACATCAAGGCAGACTTACGGTGAGGTAGTACCTTAATGTCAAATATTCATCTTCTGAATATTTCACGCCTCAGAAATGTTCTGACTTAAATTTAATTAATGTTGATAGGAAATGTAGGATCTATTGGTTGGAGGCGACTTTGATATGTTTTTCCATTTATTTTCGTCATCTGTTTCTGTGACTTCCCTCTTTTCCACTTATGGTAATTTATGCGGATAAATATAATTTTCATCCCTCTGATAGTGTTTTCGTTGCAGAGAAGAAATCTGATGGCAGATCCAGAGTTGATCCCGAAGCTGACAATCAGCAGCTTATGTTGTTGGAGGAGAAAGACGTTGTATCTTCTATAGCTATAGTGTTGTCTGATATTTGTGGTCCTGGTGAATGGGTGCCTATGGAGAAACTTCACGCTGAGGTTAGTTTATTGTAAGCTTTGTTTTTTTAGAGGCATTGACAATATTTTTTTTATATGGAACTTTGAATACAACAAGTGGAGGTGACGGCGGATGGAAGAGAGAAAGTATGGGGCAATGTTATAATTTTCCTTCCAAGGAATCCCTCCTTTTCCCTCCGACTTTGTTTTGCTAACCAATGAAAATAAATTGTCCCCCTCCCTTTCTCCCAAAATCCCTCATCTAGAAAGAGTTAAGGATTTTGATGTAACCTTTTATTTCACATTAAGTTTAATCCGTAGGTCTAGATTACACGCGGTTCGTCAATGTTATATGGGATCAGAACATAGAGATTCCCACTAGGAAGGTGAAACCTTTAAAAAGTGTTGTAGTACGCTTCTAGGCAACATTAGTGTGACCATGGTTCAGCATCATGTTTTCATTGGTGTACCTTCTAGCTCTCTCGTGTTTGGAAGAAATGCATATGATTTTGCACGTATACATAGCTCAATAAGTATTTTTGATGGGTTATTGAAGCACTTCCGGTTCCTGAGGGTGGTTGGTCTACACTGCTTGCTACTCTTGCATTTCCTGTGATGTCTTATTTTTTTAAATCTCCAATTGGTCTTGTCACCCCAACCACCAGGATATTAGCAGTCAATCTACAATCACAAGGAGGGTTTATACTTTATTGTTTGTTGACGTATCACTAATGTGATTTGGTGTTGTCTTGATAATTCGCTCTCCATCACATTTATATTCTCCCAGTTGACTAAAGTGGCTAAACGGCGTTGACATATTTTCTCAGTGTGCTAGTAACAATTTTGTAAGGACCTGAATTTGATAATCTCTTACGTGTATTTTTGGTGAAATTTATGGTCAAACTTGACAACAGCTGACCATTAAAGTTACATAAGAATACGAAGGGTGAGCATATTTAGGTTCGGTTCGGAAAAATAGACCGGACCGGACCATTTGGTCTGGACCAAACCCGAACCGAATTATTTTGGTCCGGTCCTCGGTCCTCATTTTTTCAAGTTTTGGTCTTCGGTCCGGTCCGGTCGAAGACCGGTTAATTTTGGTCCGGACCGAATGGACCAAACTTCATGTTTTTTACGACTAATCATTAAAATATTTTGAAAGAAATTAACATTTTATCTTCAAAAGACATTATAAATTAGTATTGTCAATGATTTTCATAAAAAATGTCTTAACTATTTAAATATATTTTATTTCGCGGAATTAAAATGTAATTATCCTATACAAAATAGTGAAAAAAAATAGTTTAGGTCCATTTCGGTCCAAGACCGGACCGGACCAAATATTTCGGGTTTGGTCCGGTCCAAGACCGAAAGTTTTAGGTCCGGTCTTTGGTCCACCAAATTTTTAAGTTCGGTCTTCGGTCCGGTCTGGTTTGGTCCGGTTTGGTCCGGTCTTCGACCAATTCTCTCCCCTGTACAACTTTGGGATGAAGGTAGTTTTATTATTGTTGTTCCAAGCTGGTGCAACCTTGAAAACGTAACTAGAATACATCATTAGCTCATATGGTCTGATATGATCCTAACTGTTGGGTGCAGCTAATGGAGCAGTACGGTAATTTATGGCACCACAGTCGGGTAAGAAAATACCTGACCTCAGAGGACTGGCCTGTTCCTGAAGCTAAAGGGAAACCATGGTATGGCTTGCTGGTGTTGCTACGAAAATATCCTGAACATTTTGTCATCAATACACGCTCTAAAGGAGGCCGCATGACTCTCGAATTTGTTTCTCTAGTCTCCCTTATTTCCTAATTTTTAGACAAGAGTAGTTTCTTGCCAAATTGTAGGTAGCTCAAGAATGTACGACTGTTTATGTAGCGAGTTTTGTTGGAAATATGGGAGTTAATGTCTTGCCCTTGTACTGTACTGTCAAAAACTCATAACTGGTTGCGGACTTGTGTTTTTTATATTGATTTTGATCTTAAATGGGTTGTTTGAAATTCGAGTAGAGCAGGACAGTAGGCTCGCTCATCTCCAAGATCGACTTCATGGGTTACTTTCTTGCTGAGTTGTTTGGAAATGGTCACGTACAAGTTACAACAGAAAAGACCGGTGATCCAAACAATGCTAGTATTTGTTGCACTAAACTTACTGTTTTTCAGTGAAGGGAATTTCGCGCATGTAGACATTGAAGGTAACTAGACGGAACTTTTCTATCCTTGCAGCGACTTCGGCCTCTGAATGACCGCCTGATTCTTATTTGTTAGGCCGTAAGCAGGCCCAAAACTGCGGCCTTTGTAAAACTGACCACCCCATACAACCACCACTGTTCATGAACACTCCCGCGTTGACAGAGCATTGTCCAATTACCCGCACTTATTCACCAACCAAAACCTCTAGTGTACCCACCTCACGTAGATTTTCGTGAGATTTTTCATTACTTTGGGTGAACTAGGAGCGACCGAGGTGAATTTCAATTCAACTTGAATCACTTCCCGTAAACTAGTTAGACATTAACCATATGATGTTCTAACTTGAATGTACTACTCCCTCCTATTCAACATAACCTTCCCTATTTGGGGAAGGCACGGAGAATAAGGAGAGGATTATTAAATGAGAAAGTATTGGTGTGGGGTTGGGTAATTGGAGAGAGGGTATGTATTGTGGGGTAATTGTTGTGAGTAAGGTGATTAAAATAAGTATAAAATATGAGTATGGTGGGGTATTGTGGTGGGGTGAGGTGATTAAAATATGTATAAAAACTTTACTAAATAAGGAAATAGGGAATGTATTGTGAATAGACGAAAAAGAAAATAGGGAAGGTTATGTTGAATAGGAGGGAGTATTAAATTACAATAAGCTAATAAAAATAGTAACAACAACTCTTCTATAGAACCAACCGTCTCATAATATAAGACCGACCCAATAAAAAAAAGCCCAAACATAAATCATTAATATATTAAATTTTTTATTTTAATTTTATAATTGTATAACTTATTTTAAAAACTTACATATTTAAATATGTAAGTTATCATTTTATAATATTTAGTTATTAAAGTACAATTATTATTTTACATTTTTACAAAGAAATTTTGTTGGGCCTAGTATTATTGGGACAGTCTTATTGAGTGTTACACGATAATTTGTGAACTAGTAATAATTGAGTTTTTAATAATAGTTTAATAAGTTAATATAATAGATAATGAGGAGCAATATATTTAAATAAATGGATTACTTACAATCGATGATGAGGTGAGGTGTAAATAAAATTTTGGCAGGCAAAATTATGAATATTGCTCATTTATGGACATATTTACTCAATTATGTATGACATTATCAATTTTACCTTTTTCATTTTACTCAATCATATACTCAAAATATTAATATAGCAGGCAAAATTATTTGTTTTTTTACTCTTTTCTTATTTCATAAGAAAATACTCCCTCTATTTTTATCCAAATAACAACTTTGTTTTTTCAAATTTGCCAACGCAGCCTTACAGTTACGTACTTATCTTTAGCTACGTATTTGTAAAAATGATAAAAATTACCGTATACATATTCAAAGTATTTGTAAAAATTATAAAAATGACGTATACATTAACCACCGCATAGATCCATCACTCCCTCTCCCTCTCCCTCTCCCTCTCCCTGTCGGCCGCCTCTCCGTATCCATTTCTCCCTCATCATTCATCTATTCAATCTACAGGTTCCTTTCTCCTTCCCCCCTTTTTCCCCTTTCATTTTCATTTAATTACGTTCATTCTTTTCGCTTCATTTTTCTAAACGATCATCAACTATACATATTGTGCTAGGGTTTTTAGCTATTTGTAATCAGATGTCATAACTCATAACTAATTTGTAGATTCTGGATCCCCTTTATGTTGTCTCCATTTCGATTCAATCATACTCCATTCTCAATTATATTTTCTCCCAATATACAATACTTACAACTTCTTACATTCTATCTCTACACATGCTTGGAAATTATACCTTATGCTCGCGTCAATTCCTTTTCTGTAGCATCCGCAAGTATTGGTAGATGATTCATTATTCCTGGTTTGATTTGATGCAACGCTTCAACTTTAACAAAGATTGTGTTTTTCTTTTTATTGTTTGCATCAAATTGACTGGAGGAGTGGAGGGTGAACCGGAGAAGTGATGTCTCATGATGAAGAGGCTGGGGGTTGGGGACTTTGGGTTACTGAGTATATTGTGTGCTCTGAATAATGAATTACATTTGGGCAATAACTGCAATAAATATACTCACTTAACAAGCATATATTGATTGGATTTTTGGACGAATCACCATTGTCGGACAAGATAACTGGTAATGAATCATGTTTGGTGACTAGTAGTTAACCTTCCTGGAGCTGCCGAATGATGATTCTTGAATATTGCGCAAGGGCTTTGAGTTCAGTTGCTATTGAACCGTGAAAACTCTCCAAGATGATAAGATCTGATGCCAGAAACTAGTTGTGTACTGTGTTAGTGTAGGATGTTTATGGTGCCCTATGTTACTCAGACTCGTTTAGAAGTATCCGACACGGGTACGTGTAGATGTGTCGGACTCGGCTATTTTGTTGAAAAGTATGCATATTTTGGTTTAAAATGAGGTGTCTAAGTGTCATACCCATGTCGGAGTGTCGAGTGTCGGACACGGATACATGAGGTAATTAGAAGAGTCGGAGTAACATATTGGTGCGCACCATGGCTTTCATATGTTATTTTAATTGCCTGGTGGTACGGCTTGAAATTAAGCGTTACAGTTCTTCTTTCTCGAATTTTAGACCCCTACATTGTACATTTCATGAGTTGGTTTTCCAAAGTAAAGGCAGCTCCATAGATCATTCTTGAACATGCCTAGGTGTTTCGACCTTCTAATGAAGCTATCCGCTGTTATTACCCAAATTTTTGAAAGAAACTTCTAAATGACTCTTCTTTGATCTAGTTTTTTCTTTTATTTTTCTGGATTCCAGGTGATAGTTTGCAGCGCTGCTTCTTATCTCTCCTCTTAGTTAAATGAAGCATATTGCAAAGATTTTGGCAATACTGGTAGTCATCACTGCATTCTGGGTTTCCCTTTTGCATACTTCAATTATTTCTCAAAGTCAGGCTTGGCTGGTGAGTTCCTCTCTATGTTTGCAGATTGTAGAGGTTCAGGTTTACTTATCTCTTAGGGTGTCTTTTTAACTGTGTCAAATTTAGCACCATGTTCCCAACTCAAGTTGATTACTTTGCGCAGCTACCTGTCTACTTGATTATATCATTGGGATGTTACGGCCTGCTCATGGTTGGCATAGGTTTGATGCAATTTCCAACCTGTCCTCAAGAAGCAGTGTTACTGCAACAGGTATTGATTCCAGTATTCCACGATTCCATCACTTCATGTCATTGTCTATTCTATTTAAATCCCGTGTTTAAGTAGCTGTGGCGTCAAATTTGTATTGCTATGTTACTGTGGGAATCTGAATCCCATACTGGCATACTCCCACCCCCTTCTACACAACGATTTAGCTGCTGAATTCCTTTGGCAGCCGATCTCTGTAAAAAAAATAAAATAAAAGAATGTCTAGCTATAATGTTCATGTTTTTGCGATCCTGCTACTCCTCTATTAAAGTCTGTATCCCATGTGATGTCCTTTCACCTTCTCATGGCAACTTATCATTTATTAGTTATTACTTCATAGAATTGGTATTCTTCTACACATTGTGCTGTTGAAAAGTGATGTGTCAAAATAAGAAAATAAGATGGTTTATAAATTTATAATAGTGGATACAACAAGTACTGACTGTATTCGCTCCCTGCTTCTTGTCTTCTGATATTTCTTTTTTATAAAGGGAAATAGTTCGATATTTGAAGATGGTCGGCCAAATGCACAACACTCCCTTGTGATGTGAACAGGCTGATTTAAGTTGTTAGACTGTAGGTTTAGAGTGATACTTAGTGACTTGAGACCTTCTTTCTTTTCCATTCTATACGGGAATATTGGGTTCTCTCCCGTATGTCGACCGTTCTATTTCCACATCCACATACAGAGGGATAGAAGAAATAAGGGTCGAGATGGAAAGGACTGGCAATTTTTCCAATATTCTATTTTGTCAATTCAGTTTTATTTTTTTGGTATAAGTTTTATCAAAGATTTTGATGTGAAATAAAGCAAAATGACTCGGTTTTTGGTTTAGCTTCTTTTTATTGTGAAGTAACAGCCATTTGTTGCATTTCTCAACACAATTTTGGGTCATATGAGAACCACTTTGTGTTGCTAATAGTCATTCTTGCATTTCTCGGTGCAATTTTAATTTTGGGTCATCCGGAAACAGCCTGGTTGTGTTGCGAACACAGGGGTTACATCCAACCCCCACTCCCGACCTTGCAATTTGCGGGAGCCGTTGATGCTCTCGGGTTATGTAAAAGTATGATCAAGGCATATTGCCAACTTGCTATGTCTAAGCTTTTTTTGTAATTTGTCTGCCGAAGCATGACAGTTCTGCTTCCGCCTTTTCCTCTAACCTTTGCACTAAAATGCGGCCACTCAGAATGCTACTTTTTTGCCGAAATATGCATAGTCAGTCTTGTCATCTTATGTGCCTAAAGGCTTATGCCTCTTCTCTCTCGGTTGGAATAATACTGGTTATTATGATAAATGAACTTTTAATCACACAATTTATTATGTAGGACATTGCTGAAGCGAAAGGCTTCTTGCGGCATAATGGAGTAGACGTTGGTTCTGACTAATTATTTGATAGATGGAGGAGATAGCTACCAGCCATAGAGGAGCTTGTATAAACAAATGGGGTTGATTGTTGTTGATAGATGGAGGAAATATCGACCAGCCCATACGACGTATCATTTTTTCTAGGGTAGTTAACTTTTACCATTTTCATCTGTCAAAGGCTTCCATGGATATTGTAAAACCGCTCGTTGGTGACTGAAATTGGGGCTTATGTAAGGCAAATTAACGAACATATTTGTATCGGATTTGGGTGTTTTGGTTGAGGCTTTTACGGTTTCTAATGGAAAATTATGGCTTTAATTAGAGAATTGGTCTCCTACAACTTGAGATAGCGTAATAGACGTTTGTCTTGTATTTAGGGTTTAGGGTTTAGGGTTTAGGGTTTTTCATGGTACACAAATGATGTTATGTAATGAATTGGTCTCCTACAACTTGAGATAGCGTAATAGACATTTGTCTTGTGTTTAGGGTTTAGGGTTTAGAGTTTAGGATTTAGGGTTTTTCATGGTACACAAATGATGTTATGTAATGGATTACCTTCACATCCTCGACAAAAATAGAAATGAATTCCTTTCACATTTAGAAAGTACCTGCGGTAGTCAAACTGTAGACGTCCAACCCCCCGCTCCCTCGCGACATCCACATCTCCCACCAGCCAACCGGCGATGGAGAACAGTCACCTCGTCAGCTGAAATCTCGGAGCAATGAAAGAAAATGCAATGTAAGATGCTAAGACATTTGAAACAACGCTTTCTCAGTTGTACTTGATTTCAAGACCGACATTTGCTGTTGCAAATTCATATGATAAGCTCAAATTCATCCAACACTGATTATGTTCTTCAGAGTCCTCAATTTTTTGAAAAATGTATAAAATTGTCAGAATTAGGTTTTAGAGGATATCAATGCCGTCCCGGCAGAAGATTCCGAATTAGATCATGTATTCATGTGCACATTAGCCCCCTCAATCGCTAAATTTGAAATAATGTGTCCATGATCGAGAGAAAGTTGAAAAAAACTAATTTCCCGCATAACCTCCCCATTTCTACAAACTTCCCTCTAACCACCATTAACCCTCCGTCGGTCCCACACTGCCATAGCCTCGACCATCGCCACCCTTCGACGGCGATGAGGTGACTGCCGAATTCCCTAACCCTGTCGCGACTCTTCTTTTTTGAAATCAGTATTTACATCTATGCCGGCAATGTCGTCGTCCATCCTCCACCGACGAGTCGACGATATCGTCCCCCTTCATTCATGGGACATACAACCGAATTAGATATTTTTTCGTTCGAATTCTTGTTGATAATTGAATTTTTTTTAGTCATTAGAGAAGTTGTGTGTCTGATAATCGAGAGAATTAGGTTAGGGTTTTTTTGAGGTAAGATACGCAAATGGAAAAAATTGTGTAAAAGGTACTATTGCTGGGTAAAATACTAATGCGAAAAAATAAATTACGTTCCAAGAAATATAAAATTACCATGTATTTAAGTATAATTTCCTCTTTATTTGTGACCGTTAGATTCTAGATGGAGCCTTCATTTCCTCCAAATAAAAGAAACGGAGAGAAAATTTCCCGTATATATTGAACAGCACTTGGGAGTTGGGATTTGGGAGCAGGAGATCAAGCAATCACATTTTAAAATTAGGGTTCCTGCTTCAAAACTCCATTAATTCAATCGAAGAATTCTCCAGATAAAAAATGATCTACGACGTGAATTCACCTCTTTTCCGCTCCTTCCTCAGTCAAAAGGGCGGCGCTTCTGATAAAAGGTTGGTTTCTCTTTTATCTCTTCATTAATTTTTCATTTTATTAAATTATTTCTTTGTTTTGTTGTTTTTGCCATTTTATTGATCTTGGAAACTTTATCCCACTTACTATTCTCGATTTGAGATTGTCGTGGATCAAAGTTTGGAAATTGATAGCTATGAATCTATGAATGTTATCCACTGCTTGTTTTACTGCTGTTTGATTGAGAGGGAGTATATATCTGTATTGAAATCACAGAGTTGAATCGTCTGCGAAACAATGTTCCTTTATTGGTGAAGTCCGATAACTCATCCAATTTCTGATACGAGTTGGGTTACGGGTTAATGAATGAACGAGTTCATTGAAAGTCGGAAATCAGTTTAATTATTCTCGAGAATGATTAAATGTATTTCGAATTTTCATTAAACGAGTGAGCTTCATTAGATGTTATGATTGTTCGTTAGTTTGGTTTCATGCGTTGGATTGGCCTAAGATTGCAAAGCAATGAACAAGACTTTTACGTTGCATTTTAGCTAGTTGCTAGAATGATTAAACTGATTTCCGACTTTCAATGAACTCATTCCTTCATTAATTTGTAACCCAACTCGTATCAATTTCCCAATGTTATTGAGTATATTACTGTGTTTGATTACGGGAAAGTAATGTTGAAAATTATAGCCACCTGATTATATGTTATAGAATGACGGTCTTGTGATTCCAACCGATTTATCTTATAAATAAAAGAGCATTCCAGGCAATTCTCGTATTTGGGATGTCTGATGCTCTCATACAAGATTCACTTGTTAGACAGAGGGTATAAGTTTAAACCTATAGGTGAAGAAGGTAGATTAAACTTCTCGTTTCAACGTTGTATTTGCTTGTAAACTGCGCTCATGTATGGCTTGGGAAGATGTTTAGATATGCTGTATCTCGGTTATTTGGGTGAGTTGCCTTTGTTGGTACTTGGAAGTAAGGTTTTTGGATTTTATGGAGTTCAAAGTTCATTCCGACCAAGATCCAAGTTTTGTGGTTTTCTTTCAATTGCGACTTTTTGACGGTTAATCAATTTTGGTTGATCCTTCATGACGCCCTCCTCACTCATGATTTATGCCAAGTATTCATTACTTTTGGGTGTAGAGTTCTGTCTGCTTAGAACATTAATATAGCTTGTCAAAATCTCAACAGTATGGTATGTTGGAAATTGATTCACTGAAAATTAGCACAACACAGTTTTCTTCACTGAACATACTGTCAGACTCTCAGTAAACTGTATATCACGCTGAGATGGCGTCAACTGTTTGCGGACACGAAAATTTCTTCAGGTTTATCTGTTACTGCCTTGGTATTAACAGTTTGACGCCTTGGTCAGCCATTTATTTTACTTCTGTGATGTGTCATGAGGGATGAAACACTAAATGGGTCAGAAGATCGTCACTTGTTTCTTAGACCATGTTTATCAGTCGTTCCTACAGCCCTACCTAGACCGAGTTCCTGTATTATTAAACTAATATACTTCTTAACCTACATACTAGACCTAGTTCCTGATTTTGTTATTTTATCAAGCCCTGGTTAGACCTAGGAATTCCGACATTATTTTTGGTTAAATTAGAGTCACGTATAGGTACCACATGCAAATACCGAGTTCCTAAACATGTTCCAACTGGTCCATTTCAGACCATTTGGAACGGAACTAGTTCCTATAATTTATTTTACTTTACTTTTTTATTTTAATTAATTTTTGTCCCTTGTTAGACCTACCTATAAACGTAGTCTTAAGCACTTTTAACATTGGTTTTGCATATCCTAGTTTCATATTTTGCATATCCTAGTTTCATATTAAGCATTTTCTTATGCTGTTTGCTGTACCTACAGGAAAACAGTGGAACAGAAGCCTAACGATCAGAGGGCAAAACCAAATGAGAACAAGCCTGTGATGAACGAGTGAAGCTGGAATCTTTTATGCGAATAATTTGTTGGAAAGATCTGCCGTTTGGTTTCTTTAGAACAAAAAATGGTATTATACCCATATAGGCTTGCCACTTCTTGAAATACTTCTCTTGTGGCTTGAGATTTGTGAATGTTGAAGAATTTTATGCAGTAACCTTTCGTTTCTCCCTTTGGTATTACACAAATTCTTATTTGCAACGACACTATCCGTCGCAAGCTTGCGACGGATACCGTTTTCTCTCACAAAATACCCACTTTTTCTCTTTCTCTAACACTATTCATGTGGTCCCCTTTCTCCACTAACTCATTTTTTATCCATTTTATCTCACAAAATATCCGTCACAAATAGTGACCCGTCGCAAGCAAGACTTACTAACGTCAGAATGCCTCAAAATATCGTCTTGCTGATCTTGAAAATCTTTACAAAGCTATAGCAAGAGGTATTGTGACCTAATTTTAATAGCAATGGGTCTACCTCTTAATGGGAGAGGTGATGACTGATGAGGGCTTGTTGTATGAAGTTAATAACCTTATTTATTAAGTATATAAATCTTAAAGAATAATACTCCCTCCATTTTTATTCAAATGATACTTTTTTATTCAAATGATACTTTTCTATTGTGTACAGTATTCACAAGTGTACTTTCGATTTCAATTTTCTCTCAATACATAAGAATTATTGAAAATATATAATTTTTATAATTTTTACAAATACGTAGCTAAAGATACTAAACACGTAAAACGTGTGTTGGCAAGCGAAAAAAAATGTATTATTTGGATCTGAAGGGATAAATCTAATAGCAAAATTTATATTAAAACTCGTAATCTCTAAAATAAAATTTAAAAACTTTATTATAAAACTCGAAAACTGCATTATAACAATAATCTATAAACCCGGTATCCTATGATATCTATTAACAAATTATTACCCTTTTCTTTAAATAAACATAAATTCTCACTTGTTATGAATAATATTCGTCACAAGCATGTGACGGATCAAATAAAATCCACATGTGAAGATAAAAACAAATTATTTATGATTCCGTTGACTCCGATTTTTGTCTTATCTAACATGTGTGCCAGTGTTTGATATTTGACCCGACGTTTGATATTTGACCCGACCCGTCGACGAATATACCACTTGGTGAAAAAAAAGCTTTTTTGGGAAAAAACTCCTTCGCCAATAAAACTCCTACTCAGTAGAGTGCCACTTCCATATGAAAAAACCCTTGCATTCAATTGATCATCATCATCATCATTTGTATTGAATTGATCGCACCTCTCTACAGATGTACATACGCCATTGAAGCAGGTTGAAGATCATCATTAATGGCGAGGAACGCAAGAGTGTCTTTTCTTACTTTCAGACGCTTTGCTACATCCATTATTATCCTCGTTACTTTCTTCTTCGCTCTCTCTTCTCTATTCGTTGTTTCTCCTCCTTATTCTAATGTTGCTTCCTCTGTAAGCTTCTCTCTCTTTATCGTTCGATTGATCTGCTTTAATCAATTTTTAAATGCTTCCATTATCGATGATTTAGTGTGATTCCATTTTTTGTTACTTAAATTGATTGACGTATTAAGTTCTATTGATTGTTCATCGGTTAATTATGTTAATAGCTTTGTTCTCTTTATATATCTTGAAACAGATTCTAGAAAACAAAATTTAGTGCGAATTTGAGTGTGAACTAATTGAGTTTGTAGGATTATGTTACTGATTTGATTTGCTGGCGCGGTAAATTCACTTTTTCTGGTGAAAATCCGACCCTAAATTGAAGGTTTACGATTATACTGTGTGATTACTGAGTTTAAGATGATTATAGCTAAAGTTCAAATTCATTTGAACTTCTAAATATCAAAAAGATTAGCGACGTAACGCTGCAATAATGTAATTGTTCATTGTGCGGAAAGTTGATGGATATTTCGTTCTACAGTTCGTTTCCGATGTTTCCGTTTCATTTATTTTCGTTATACGGTGTATGTTGTGTTGTACAGCTGCATTAATGCAGTTTATCATTGAACGGAAAGTTGATGGATATTTCGTTCTACAGTTCGTTTCCAATGTTTCCGTTTCATTTATTTTCGTTTTTCGGTGTATGTTGTGTTGTACAGCTGCATTAATGCAGTTTATCATTGATCGGAAACTCGGAAAGATGATGTTTTGTTCTGGAGTTCCTTTTAGATGTTTCTTTTTCATTTATTTTGTTATTAGGTAGGTACATGTTGTATCAGTTCGGATGCAATTTGAAAGTATATACGGATTTTGTTTTGCTGAAAAATGTTGGTGAAAATGAAGAAATTATTTTTCATTGCTTTTGAATAGGAGTATTTTTTAGCAGAGGCGTATTTCCACTATCAAAATGAACCGTTCCGTGGAAATCTTCACTAAGTTGGTATTTCAGTTTAACTGTAACATGTTATAGCTCCCTTCAAAGTTCAAACCCTTGGATATATTATGAAAATTTTTCTACCGTGTGAATATAGGGTTACAATGGCCAGTTCACTGGAAGTGGATTGATGCGGAGGTCAGTCCTGGCCCTCAAATCTGATCCTCTAAAACCAAGGGTTGATCAGATTAAGAAGCAAGCTGATGACCATCGGAATCTTGTTTTGGCCTATGCAGCCTATGCTAGAAAGCTCAAGCTTGATAATTCCAAGATGCTGAGAATCTTCGCTGAACTCTCTCGAAACTACACTGATCTCCTAAGAAAACCTGCTTACCGTGATCTTTTTGAGTCTGATTCTCCATCCATTGATGAATTAATGCTGAGGCAGTTTGAGAAGGAGGTCAAGGAGCGGATTAAACTCACTAGGCAAGTGATTGCGGAAGGCAAAGAGTCTTTTGATAACCAGCTTAAGATTCAGAAGCTAAAGGATACAATTTTTGGGCTCAACGAACAATTAACGAAGGCAAAGAAACAAGGCGCATTTTCAAGTTTGATTGCTGCAAAATCAATACCAAAGAGCATCCATTGCCTGTCAATGAGGTTGATGGAGGAACGCATCGAACACACTGATAAGTATTCCGATGAGGGCAATCCCCCTATGCCAGAGTTGGAGGATCCTGACCTATACCACTATGCTATATTTTCTGATAATGTGATTGCTGCCTCTGTGGTCGTGAATTCAGCTGTGAAGAATGCAAAAGACCCATCTAAACACGTATTCCATGTTGTGACTGACAAGATGAATCTAGGGGCAATGCAAGTTATGATGAAGATGAAGGACTATAGTGGTGCACATATTGAGGTGAAGGCGTATGAGGATTACACATTCTTGAATTCCTCTTATGTGCCAGTTCTTAAACAGCTGGAGTCCGCAAATTTACAGAAATTCTACTTCGAGAATAAACTGGAGAATGCAACAAAAGATACTACTAATATGAAGTTTAGAAACCCCAAGTACTTGTCCATGTTGAACCACTTGAGGTTTTATTTGCCTGAGATGTATCCTAAGCTGCATAGGATTCTTTTCTTGGATGATGATATTGTTGTTCAGAAGGATTTGACTGGGTTGTGGGAGAATGACATGGATGGAAAGGTTAATGGTGCAGTCGAGACATGTTTCGGAGCATTCCACAGATATGCCCAATACATGAACTTCTCACATCCCTTGATCAAAGAAAAATTCAATCCAAAAGCATGCGCGTGGGCTTATGGTATGAACTTCTTTGATTTGGATGCGTGGAGAAAGGAAGGTTGCACTGAACAATACCACTACTGGCAGAACATGGTAAGTTAATCACATTTTTTTGGTCGATTGTCATGATATCGTATGTTAACTCACAGGTTTGGTTACAAACATGAATTTGAGTTTTCTCGTGTAATTCATTTTCTATTGTATGTTTCAAGTTGATACAGGAATTTACAAATCTAGGAATTGTTTGCTCAGTGTATGGAGTACAAATCATACAATTGCAGCAGATCTAAAAAGTAGCTACCTGGCTATGGCTGACTAGTGGCTACTAGCCATTCGATATATTTCATAGAACCATATTAAGAAAAAGATATACAAAGTTGATTTCCCTGTTTGTATCTTCCTTCACCAAATGATTGTTGCCCTCTTCTGTTTTATGATGTCGAAATGAATTGATTGCCCCACTTTCAAGCACTTGAGTAACTACAGGAAGTATGATAGGTACTTTGGTATGAGTATGACAAGACTCCCAGATTAGGCTAGATTGTCAGACACTGTCCTCATGTATTAAATCTTGTTTTTAGACATGATCTTCCGGTTCGGTCTTTTGCAACTAAATCTGGGTCTTTTCGCTGCTAATGCCGCTGATACGGACTCAAAATGCAGTCGCAGTAACCTTTAAAACCTGGATAAATCTGTCATATTTAGGTATTGTGGCCAATATTTAAAACCATGACTATGTTATTTGAATTGCGTTTCAAGTCTTCGAGTTATCTTTTGTTATTATATCTGTATCTTGTATAAGTCTAACTGTAGTTTTTGTTTGGATGGGAGGTATCTTTTGTTATTGTAGAGTAAGGCTGTGTGTTCAAGTCAGTGAGTTTCGGTCTTTATACTGCTTTGTCCATGAACTTCTGCTAGATGTTCTGTTTATTTGTCTTTGAATGACCGTTTTGACATTATTGCAGAATGAAAACCGAACATTGTGGAAACTGGGAACCCTTCCCCCAGGGCTGATAACATTCTATTCCACGACGAAGCCACTTGACAAATCATGGCATGTTCTTGGTCTGGGTTATAATCCAAGCATAAGCTGGGATGAGATCAATAATGCCGCTGTTGTTCACTTTAACGGCAACATGAAGCCATGGCTTGATATTGCCATGGGCCAATTTAAACCACTTTGGACAAAGTACGTTGATTATGAGAATGAGTACGTCCAAGGGTGCAACTTTTCTCGATGAACTTGAACCACCCGATTTTGCTCTTCAAGAGGTCAAGCTTGTAAGGTTCTTTACCACACTTCCCTCTTGAATTTAGTTACTCTTCTTCTAAAGCCTGGGATTATTTACTTTTATGTGTCTGAATCCTCCCCACAATATGGTCTAAACATTCTCCCTTCATTCTAATTAGTTTTGATATCAGAAACAACTATTTTAACTTTGTTATCTTGATTTGATGAATTTGTAGGTACTAATTCACCACGAATTGTATATTTTTACTCATAAAAGTTTCCTTCATGGTTTTCCTTTTTTTGGATGCTTTGAGCAAACCCAAATTTTGGTGTTGTGTATCCTGTGTTTGTTTATTGCGTTTTCCTAAGAACCTTCTCTTTCCGGTCTTTTCTCCAACCTTCTCTTCTAATACCAACGATTAAATAGATTTTATTTTCCCATCAAGTATTTAGTACTCCGCAGGATAAGTTTGGAGAAGGTAGAAAGAAAAGAGAATGTCGGTAGCAATCCGTTGTCTCTTTGATCAACATCTACAAACCTAGCTGGCTAGGTATACATAGGACAAACTGCTTCCTGGTGCTAATAGCGATATGGCTCCGGCAGGGAACGAAGGGAAGGAATTGGATAGAAAGGAATCAGAGGGTAACATGGGAATAAAATGTAGCGCGGTAAAGGGTCATTTAAGACTAGTCGGTTTGGCCGGGTCATTTTGGGTATGCTTGCATTTGGTTTCAGGCCGGTAGGTGTGTTTTGAAGTTTGGGTATGTTTCAGTGTTTTTCCAGTCATGGACTCATGGTTGAGAACTCAAATTAAGTAGTAGTTCCTGCGTATGTGTCCTCGAGAAAGCCACAGTACTAGATTCGTTGGTAAGATTGTGTCAAGATTCTTCATTTTTTCCTTCCATTATCTGGCAGCTTAGATTTTTTTTCCCAAGTAAGAATCAAACATGATTGAGATAAGAGAACTCTTAGTTCCGTACCACTTGAGCTAGTTCTTCTTTATAGCTTAGATTCGTAAATAAACTCACTGTTTACTCATTTAGACTATCCCCAAGCAAGTCATGGTTAGTGGGATAATTAAGCTAATTAATTGGTGATCATTTTGCTAATTTGTGACAATATCATCAATCAAGGTCAATTTGTAACCATTGTTGAACATTTGTGAGAATTGTGACCACTATGTGGACAATTTTTATTGGTTAAAGAATAAAAAAATAATAAAATGATTGATAAAAGAGATATTTTGGTGGGTAGAAAATGTGATAAATGATTGGAAATGTTGGAAAGTGGAAAAATGATTGGGTAGATGACCTAAATCGTGACTTTTTCTGCTTGGGAGGATGGAAGTAGGTCAAGGTAAACAAGGTGAGATTAAGAGTAAAATTGGGTCGCGAAATTTGGGGATGGCTAGTCAGCCATAAATTTTTTAAAAAATAACTAATTTGGTAATAGACCCACCATTTAGTCGGCCATAAATAAAAAAACATTAAAAAATAGAAATAAGTAATTGGAAATAACAAAAATAGAAGCGAATGATGCGTGCGGTGTATGAGGTACAGAGGTGTAGTATACGCTTTAAATATCTTTATCAAATGGTGTACGTCTGTACCATATTACTGTAAGAAGATAATCCACATCCACGCTCCGTGTTTCACAAATTTTCATTTCCGTCACATGACGGCAGTATCCGTCACAAGCTTGTGATAGTAGTATTGTCACAAACTTGTGATCAATATCGTTTTTTTCTACAAAATACCTATGAGAAATGAGTGAAAAAGCACTTGAAGGATGTCTCATCTTATCCCCTCTCCCTTTTTTTGAGAGGTCACAAGCTTGTGACGGATTAGCCCGTCACAAGCAAGACCTGGGTTTAAAAAGTACTCCAGTAGTCTCTTTTGACACAGGGATATATCTCTATCAGACTTAGCTGTATCCACAATTCCGCATCTATCTCTCTTAACACTTTTTACCACCTAAAAAGCCCAACAATTCGGTTGGTGTTGCCTCACCCGACTCACCCCTACAAACCAATCATATAAAGTTTTATTTTAGTACATTATCTCAACAATTTTTTTTAATTTAAAATAAAAAAAGAGGATAATATTGCAACTTGCACCTCATTTCCACGTCAGAATGAATAAGCTAGATTTGTACCCTTGCCAGTCTGTCACATTATATATAATATTAGGGTTGAAACCTATCTTTATTCACACTCGACTCTTCTAAAAATATCAATCTTTTATAGATCTCCCTTATTTCTAACCCTATTTATTCATTCAGTTACTTTGATTGACCATTTCTTGTGGCAAATCAAGGTTCTATCAAAGGGTATTGATGCAGAGATATGAGAGGCGTTTCTCTGTTTAATTCAGACAAGAATCATCATGTTATCCATGGTCGGAGTTGCCACCGTAAACACGTTGAAGACGGATAGTATCTCTCGATTTTACCGGCTATAAACCGTTGAGACGGGTTCTAGCCATGGTATTGCGACCTCTTCTTCATCTCCAATCTGATTTTCATTTGTTTTTTTGAATTCCCTTTTTTTTAGAATAGAATTAAGTTAGAAAAGATGATGGGGACGATGATGCTAGCGAAAGAGGTTAGGAAGGACACGAAAGATGTTGAGATTGAACAGAAACATAGCGTGTTACAAGGGAGGTATGAGCTTGGGAGGGTTTTAGGGCAGGGGACATTTGCACGCGTCTACCATGCGCGTAATTTACAGTCAGGCAAAAGCGTAGCCATGAAGGTGGTAGGGAAGGATAAGGTGATTAAGGCGAAGATGATGGAGCAAGTTAAGAGGGAAATTAGTGTTATGAAAAGGGTTAAGCATCCCAACATTGTTGAGCTTTATGAAGTCATGGCTTCCAAATCTAAGATTTATTTAGCCATGGAACTTGTTAAAGGTGGTGAGCTCTTTGCCAAGGTTTCTAAAGGTGGGAAACTTGATGAAGACCAAGCAAGGTCTTATTTTAAACAATTGATCTCGGCGGTAGGGTTTTGCCATAGTCGAGGGGTGTACCATCGCGATCTTAAACTCGAGAACCTCTTACTTGATCACCAGGGTAACCTGAAAGTGTCGGATTTTGGGTTAAGCACGTTTCTTGATGGCGTGGATCAACAAGAGCAGTTGCTCCGTACGAGCTGTGGCACGCCACATTACGTGGCTCCTGAGGTTATCAGTAAGCGTGGTCAAGGTTATGATGGTGCTAGGGCCGATATTTGGTCTTGTGGGGTTATCTTGTATGTTCTTCTTGCAGGGTACCATCCTTTCCATGATGATAACCTTATTAACATGTATAGAAAGATCTATAAGGGCGATTTCAAGTGCCCGTCTTGGTTTTCGTCTGAGGCTTGCGATTTGATTGTCCAATTGCTTGATCCTAAACCCGAATCTAGAATCACAATTCCCGATATTGTGTCCAACAATTGGTTCATGGCATGTTCTGAATCATCCAGTTTCACAATCGATCCTGAAACGATCAATATATTTAAGGAAATGAGTAAGGTGCCAGAGCAAATGAATGCGTTTCATATAATAGCTCTGTCCCATGGGTTAAATCTGTCTTATCTTTTTCAAGAAAAAAGGAAGGAGGAAAGCGAAGAGATGAGATTCACGACTAGAAAGCCGGCTAGTGCGGTGATATCTAGGTTGGAGGAGGTGGCTGCCAAGGCCGGAATATTCGAGGTGGATAAAACAGGAGAGTCCATGGTTAGGCTTCACGGTCCAGGCCGAGGAAGGCTGGGTAGACTGGCAATTGCAGCCGAGTTATACTCGGTTTCTGAGTCATTTCTGGTGGTCGAGGTTAAGAAGGATAATGGCGATCCCATTGAATTTAATCAGTTTTGTCATAATCAGCTTCGGCCGGCACTTCAGGACATTGTTTGGACTGCTGATAGCCCAACTCCTGCTTAATTTTTCTAAAATAATAATTAGTTATGTGCAGTATTGGTGTTTAATTTTTCAATTAGTTCATGTTAATGTTCTATGATAGTATATAATCTGGACCTCTGGAGTCGAAGTCCGAAAGAGCTTGGTTTAAAGAACAAAGCTATGTAAGAAGTATGAAGTACTATAGATTTTATTATGGATGCTTGTATAATAAGACGAGCCCTCCGTCTTTCTTCATTTGGTGTCATATGGTCATACCACGGAAATTGCCTCTTGCTCAAATATGATATGTGATCGTCATTAAGTGGTACGCGTTATCAGATTTTTCTGCTGATAAACTGCGCGATGTACTGAAATATAATTGAGTTGTGAATCTTGTGATCGTAATGGTTCTGTCTGGAAGTTCGCTTCTATGATGAAACTGTAAGTTAAATTTCGGAAAACCGATAGCAAAGTTGTGGTTTTTGGATGATCTATTGCTAAAATTGTAGAACCAACAATGGTATTTTTCAATGTAAACTATTACGGGGAGGTAGTCGGGAAATTGACAAATAAGTCTCATACGTTTGACCGTACTAATTTGCACTGGTTGGAAGTTATGAGGCTAATATGCACATAAGGTTAAACGTATGAGGATAACTGACCACTTTCCCTAATACGGAGTAGTTATTATGTAGATTTGACAATCACTTCGTTAGGTGATATGTTATAGTCATGATTCAAATTCAAATAGGACACTATTTTATGACATAAACTGATGTTTTTGGTGTAAAACGAAGTGTAGAAATATCGTGTGGTGTTGGAAAGTACAAGCGGCTTAAATGTGTCGTCGAAATATGATTTGGTAGGTGGTGCAAATTGCTGCTGCCTTCTTATTCTTATTCATTAGCGTCGACCACGACCCATTGGCTCATGTTTTTAATGGTATTAGATTTGTGTGAACCACGAAATCCGTGTTCTTTCAAACAGGAAAATATGCCTTTCCGGTCTCACCATCAAACCAACTTTAGGTCTGAGATACAAGTTCAAACTAAGCAATGAAGCCTAGATTTTTACATAATCAGCAGGTCTTGCTTATGACGGGCTAATTCCGTCATAAGCTTGTGACCTCTCACGAAAAGGAGGAGGAAACAAGGTGGGGCACCCTTTATGTGCTTTCTCTCACTCACCTGTCATGAGTATTTTGTGAGAAGAAACGGTACATCACAAATGAGAATTTGTGTTGCATAATATACCGTGATAATTACGACACTGATGTAAACTTCCAAACTTCATTCTCAAAGGTTTCCAACAATGCTACAATTCTTCATAGCTTTGCTCATTAATAATTTAGACTTGGCAAACGGTCATTCTGTTTGGTTTCGGATCAGATTAATCATTTTAAATTAAATCGAGTTGTTCTTAGTTTTAATTTCGCTGAATGCCAATTGGATTTATTTTGGTTAGCCATTTCAATCGGTTTGTGATATTTAAAGTAGGGCAAGGTTTAAATCGGGTCAATTACAGTTCAATTCAATTTCAAGTCATAATTTTCTTGAGTTGAGGCTAGAAACATAAGCTTGAATTGATTTTATACTTTTCAATTTGAATATAATAATTCATAATACCATTAATAAATAAATAATCAAAGAAAAAACCTAAACTACGGAGCGTATATAAATATTTTTAATTTAAGTCAATCGGTTAAGTGCTTAAGAATCATTCGGTTATTATTGAATTTGATTTAGTTTCGGTTCGTTTCGGATTGGGTCGCGTTCCGAGTACTATCCAGGTTACCTATATCAAATGTTGGATCGATTATCAATTAAGATATTTTCGATCGATTTTTCAAATTCGGATTTATTTTAATTTTTCGTAAATTCTCCTTTTCTTTTCACTTTCTATAATTTTTCTAAACAAAATTGAAGCTGTAATCACCGCATTAATATCGGAGCCATTTATAGAAAATAAGCAGACAATACGGCAAATTACTCTAATAACTTATGAACTAGGTGCAAATCTGGTTTCCCAGTTCCACTTGTAATTTTTTAAAAACTAAAACCCATTATTTTTCGGACGTGCTTTTTCACATACAAATTTTACTCTTTTACATACATTTTTTACCTTTGTACCCTTGTCATTTATTTCTTTCACTTACCAATTCATTTTTTGTTCTCTTTTTACATCTCCATGACTCCATTCACCACCAATATTACGTTCTAACCCCCTTTGTTCCGTCAGTCTAGTCGTCGATCAACTGCTTCTCCGACCAACCTCACTCCAGATGCCCCTTGCTTCGTGAGTGTTAGCAATACATATAACATCGTATAATTGAAAATTAACGAGAAAATTAAAGCGTAGAAAAACTAATTCTCATATATTACACATAATTAAAGAAATTGTGCAGTGCTAGATATGTTGAGAATCGGCACTAAGCAATACGCATTCGGTATTCCAAGAATTGTGCATCGCTAGATGATATGCTTCAATAGTAGTAGGAGAAGAGTCTTGACTCCGTAATTGATAATCGATTAAAAAATAAATTTTACTAGTGATAAACCCTAATTGATAATCAATTAAATATTAAGTTTACTAGTTCATAAACTCTAATAATTGAAAAAACATGTGTTAATAATTGTTAGACAATAAAATCAATTCAACAATTGGTATATTATAAATTTATGATCTATTGCTTAAGTTTATGGAGCAACTAGATTCGATTTTAGGGGGAAAAATATTTGTAAGAGAGTTAATTTGATTAGATAGGAAAAGGGTATGATACGTAAAGTTTATGAAAAAGTGTATGTGAAAGAGTAAAATTCGTATGTGAAAAAGTAATTCCGTTATTTTTCTACTAATTGCATGTTCTGTATTTTAAAATCCAGAATGGGCTCGGCAAAATTATAAGCCTGCCACGGGCTAGTCTCAGTGGCATTCTATTTTTTGTTAAAAAAAGCTCGGCAAAATGTGGCTCTTCGTTAATTGAAATGACGTGCTTTAGTGGCTGAGAGATCTACGGACTACTACTTCGACAACATCACAATTCCCAAACCCCCTTCTTATTCAAATTATTGTTAGCCATTACCACATTATTGTAAATAATTATTGGAGTATAATTTACAGTATATTATTTGGAAGCTTCTTTGATTGCGACATGCTACTTTGGAATGTATCCAACTTAACAATACCCTTCTCTTATGCCTAAAGCCTAAAGGTAGTAATATACTACAATACGTACGATTCTAACCATATTATGCCACTCTATAATCTATACTCAACTACACAAGTGTGATATTTAAATAAACACTTAAAATATAGAAGCAAAAACTAAACTTCGCAAACAGATCGGGTCATATCGCATTCGTGTTCTTGTTATGATTCAAATTTAGGATACTAATATAATATATAATAATATAATTTCATGATAAATTTAATAATGCTTTAAAAAAAAAAAGGTAGAAATATTATGTGGTGTGGAAAAGTACCAATAAGTGGATTATATCACCAGAGGTATACAGTTTTCTTTACATATTTTGAGCTTTTTAATAGAAAATTTGAGCTTTAATAGAAAGAATATGAGCTATATGGTAAAATTTATGAACTCCTTGAGAAAATATTGAGAATCGAAAATTATTATACAACTAAAACACAATACATATAAGTTGAACTATATTTTAATTTTAATATAAAAAACTAAAATGTAACTCAAAATAGTTTAAAAGCTCAACAAATATACACATAAACTCAATAAAATACACCATGGTTGTACGATGCTATTATACATCTGGTTGTATAATCCTTTTTGTGGAAAAGTACAAGCGACTTAATAATTGTCGCGATATCATTGGGTAAGTGATGGAAATGCTGACTTTTTATTGTTCGATAAGCTTCGACCATGACCCTTTGCTCATGTTTTTAATTGTGTATTTGATTTGATTTGTGTGAACGAAGAAAGTCGTCTTATTTGGAACAGGAATCTTCCCCTCAACATCAGACCGTTCATTGGGCTTTTTAGATGGAAGTTTCCAACTAGAGTTGTTTACGGTACTACGGATAAGATATTTATTTTTATTGAAGTATGATCCACTAACCCATCCCAAATCCACTAACCCGCTTATCTATGGGTCAAAATTAAAAGTTAGTCTGGCGATCTCTGACCCAAACCATATTTGATCACCTCTAGTTAAAAATTAGTCTGGCGATCTCTGACCCAAATTCGCATTTGATCGCCTCTATTTCAAACTAAGCACATGTGATTCTCACCATTCTACCTTCAGCTTCAACTTACCTTGCTCATTCGAAAGGATGTGAAACTTGAATTTCATCATTTCGATAAAGTCATAATTAAACAGTGCTTCCGTGAAGCCAAAGCCAACAAGGTTGTTGATTTCATAACTTTTGTTGGACATTCATGTCCAACTCTTTCAAGGTGGGTTGAAAGTCGATTGCTTCAACTCACCTTACTCATTCGAAAGGATAAGACCAACCTAATATTCTTAGCTTATCAAAAAAGAATTAGGCCCGCAAAAATCGTGTTTAGGCTGGGTTATATAAAACAGTCCTTATAATCGGACTATTCGATTAGCCCTAATAGAATTAGGCCCGAAAAAATTGAACATCCTCAGTTCCATACCCAGAAACAGGCTTCCTTGTATTAACTGCTCCTTGAAGCAAATGATCAATCTGCAAACTTAGTACTCTGTACATCATTACATATCCAAAAAGAGCACACACAAACTAAGCGAAACTAATCACAATCATTCAACATAATGTACAAAGTTCCCTCTAGATGAGCAACCAGCCTCAACCAAAAACATATACCCCATTCACCCACAAAAAACCTACTTCCACCTATAAGCTTTACTTACACTAGTTAGTCGCTTAAGACGCGGTTTCATGACCAACCCGATTCAAATAGGTTACCACTCGTATGGGCTAACCCACAAAAAATATCAAGATTGCAAGAAATAGCTACCCTAGTATGGGTTGCAGGGAGAGACCGAGAATTTGGGTTAACGGTTAGCTAAGGGGAAAAGGAGAAATTTTGATATGCTTAAGAGGATGCTCGACATTAACACCTCCAGCATGCTTAATGAAACCGGCAGGGGAGAATGACGCTCCATGACAAATGCAGACAATGCTAACTTCTGTTTTCGTGTACTTGTACAAAAACCCATTAATGGTCTTCCCTTCGGGACCATTTCCTGTCGTTGTAACACAAGGCATCTGCATAACTTTTGGAAACTGTCCGATCACTACTTGGCCCTCCTTAGGACTCGGGTTAGGTTCAGCAGATTTAGAGTATTGGCGCGAGTTAAGAGGAGTCTGTTCTTGTTCTGATGATGCAGTTTGTTTTGTATCTGCAGCAGAAAAGTGCTTATGCGGTTGGCTTGAGTGGCTGCTTGAATCACTGCTATTTCCACCTGCATTGTTACAGAAACGTTGTTATGGAGACCATAACGTGTATTTAATACCCGCAAGTGAATAAAAACACGGGATTTATGTGGGAGTGTTAATTGACAAACGAATAATGACAGGGCATCGTCTTAGAGATAATGAAGCTTTACCCTTATCATATGCATTATCGAGTACACTTGAGGTGGGAATTTTAATGGATGTGAGACGGTTTCATGAAAATCAATACTGGCTGGTAACAGTGATTCATTGCTCGATTCAGCCACGTCAAAGATTAAGGCCTAATGAAATGTCATGATGTTTACTCAGAGCAGTATAGCATACAAGTTCATAAATGCAAAGTAAAATATTTTCAGTAACCCGAACTCTAACTAGCCTCCTAATTACATGTAAAGCTCGAGTTAGAATTGAATCCTAAGAATGCAGCAAAGTGAAAACTTATAAATGGGAGCTTTGCCGCCATATGTGGTCTACTTGACTCAAATCCAAACTTAACTGGATTAATGATGCGATTAAAGAGTATTCTAAATGTTTCACTATGGATCATATAGTTAACTAAACACCAATGTCACCAAGGCCAGAATAATATCATGGTTGCGGGGAAAGAATATTTAATGCAATGTCTTCAGATTGTGCATGGAATGGAATTTGCGCCGGATTTTGTGCAGACTTTACCTAATCCTATAATTATATCAGTCCAAAAAAAAGGAAGAGGCAGTTTCCGTCTTTAACTATAGTTGGAACATAACCAAAGGTCAACATAGCAATTAGCATCATAGCTTGCATAATCAGGAGGTGTCACCGACAGGGGAGGATTTATAGGGGTGATGGGGTAACCCCTCACCCCATTAATCCTGAAAAAACAAAATATATATGTTTATTTGTGTGTCGATATTACAAAAAAAAAAAACTCACCCCCATTAATCCTGGAAAAACAAAATATATATGTTTATTTGTGTGTCGATATTACAAAAAAAACCAAGCTATTTAGTGGTAGAATCAATCACCCACCTACAAACAACCCGGGTTCAACTTGAATGAGTTTAACACGACTTTTTAATTACTTGGTATAACCTTTACTCTACCATCTATTTTCTTACACATTGAAAAGCTCAGATGATCAAAGATACGCGCTAAAGAGAAGAAGTACAATAGCTTAAATTTAGAGAAAGAAAGGTTCTTGAGTTATGCAAATGTGGAATCGGACCAATTCAGAAGTTCATATATTGACTGAATCGTAAACAGACTTTAACTCTTGTAGGTTTGCAACGGTCTCGAGAAAGTAATTAACAAAGAGCATTCTTAGATTATTAAAGCTTCCTATCAATCTGAATGAGATATTGAAAATCCTACACCTAATGTGTGTTTTCAGGTAAAATAATTAATTAGAATCCAACGATAGATAGCTTAGTTGAATATATTAAGATCACCGTCCCTTTATTTAAGGGATGAGTCTTGCTGAAGACGGATACCGTCACACATGGATAGTATCCTCTCACAATAATGCAAATGGGAAGACATGCGGAGGAAAATGGAGCATTTTGTGGGTTATGTCACTCACATTTTGTGAAAGAGACACTATCCGTCTTCAGCTTATGAAGGATACTTTCGTTTTCAATGAGAATTTGTCGTCTTCAACGAGAATTTGTGTTATTTAAGTATAAGCATCAAGTGCAAGTTGCAATCTTTTATGAATTTTAAGAATTGCAAGTTGAATACAATCACATTAAATAAAAACCTCAAATCTAGCAATCAGAATAAGAATCCAACTTTCTTGAATATCAAATTCAATCTTTGAATGCCTTTCTGTAAAATAAACACTATCCTCATCCAACCAATTCGCATTTTCTAAGTTTTCTATTGCACTTGATCACATATTTTATGCTTTTTTGCTTCCAATCATATTTCCCCATTTTTTTCCTTTCATTTTCCTACGAGAAAATGAGACTAGTATATGATCAAGTAGCAGATTAAAGAAAAAAGTAAAAGCAACACAATCCTTTTTGAAAATGACATCAACTATTACGGGTCTTCCTCTAGTATGATTATTACGCAAGTAGCGTGCGTTATCGACCTTTTTTTTCCCTGTTTTCTCCTAAACGTTCTCCGATCACTAACTTGTGTTGATAAGACAAATATACCCAGGGACGAAGCTCGAAGGAAAAGTGAGGGAGGGCCAAAAAGTATATAAGCATATAATTTTAGAGAAAATAAATTAGTATTCCAAAAAATGAACATAATAAATATGCAAAAATTTGTCAATAAGGGTAATCGGACCCGTGTTCTCAAGTTTGAAAGTAACCAGCAATAACCAACTTATCTACTAAGTTAGAATGTCTATTTAATTATAGATATGATACTTATTTTTTAGCCGGGCATAGCTTCGCCTCTGAATATACTCTCTCTGAGTCTGAGTCGGGGTGTTGTTGCCTTTTACTTTTTGCACAAAAAATAAGAAAATGATTTTAGAGCATACAAAACAATCTCCCCACATTAAATTGATTTTAGACTACACAAAAATTACTAAAAAGGAAAGAACAACCATCACTAGATTTGGGAACCAACACTCCAACTTGGAGTGAGTATTAATTTTTACTTTTTTCACAAAAAATAAGAAAATAATTTTAGAGCACACAAAACCGTCTCCACATGTTAAATTGATTTTAGACTACACAAAAATTACTAAAAAGGGAAAGAACAACCATCAGTAAATCTGGAACCAACACTCCGACTCGGAGTGAGTATTAATTTTACTGACTGGGGTTGAGTGAATTTAGCTGAATTAAAAGTTAATTATGCGAAAGATATTAATCGAACATAATGGATTGAACGTAATAAAACTTAACGAAATACTCCCAAACAGAATTAAAAGGAGCTGAAATTAAGCCGAAAAGAACCGGGCCAAAGTGTTATATGAGTTGAGAGGTCCAAGTTCGACTACCGCTATCAGTAGTGGGCGATGACCACTTGCCACTACAAACGTGGTGGTGCGGGAATGCATAAGCCCGATTCAACCCCGTCATCAAAAAAAACTTACGGTAATAAAATAGAGAAATAGGGAATTTGATACAAGAAACAAAAAATACCTGCAGCAGAATTAGTGTGGTAATAATCAGAAACACCAGAAGAATTACCAGCACTAGAAACGGAAGCCTGGTTTTCACCGTCACTCTTCCTACCAGAATGACCATTATACCCCTGATACGCCTGGAAACCACCCGCATTACCACCCAACCATTGAAACCCTAATTTTACAACCTTACCAATATTCTCCTCCCTATCTTCCTCAATTACGACGCCGTTTTGGGGGTTTAAACATAAACTAGCTTTCCGTTTCAAGTCTCTCTTAACCCTAGCTTCTTGGCGTCGAATTGCTTGCTGTTCACGCTTCCCCGTGATTTGACCGTTGCTTGTTTCTAGAACATTCTGAGAATAGCGTGCTTCACAAGGTAAATAAGAATTAATGGGGCGTACTGGTAAGCCTAGGGTAAGGTCTAATTCGTGGTCATCAATGGCGTTTTGTTGGAGGTAAGTTTGGTCCGCCATTGTTGTTGTTGATTGGAGGTTTCTCTCTAGTTTGGATAGAGGGAGGAGAGAGGAGAGACAAAGGGGTTTAAATATATAGGAGGCTAAATTTTAAGGAAGTGACACGTGGTAGGAGGGAAGAGGAGTGATGACACGTAAGAGAGCTTTGTGTTAGGGTGAGAGTGTGAGACAATCTATGTTTAGTGAGAGATATTCGGATGCGGGATTGGGTCGAATATGAATCGAGTTGTGAAAAAAAAGTTGTCTTCTAAGATTTTAGTGGGCACTTCTTATAATAAGCCGTATGGTCATAGCTATGGGCTAGGTAGAATGGACACTTCTTGTAATAAGCCGTATCGTATTCGACGTGTCGGACATCGACACTCCATGAACACACGTCGAAACGTGTCCGACACCTAAACAGCCGTGTCTAACTTTCTACATTTATTTGGGCACGTGTCCGACGCGTGTCCATTGTATTTGAGCCGTGTCCGTCGCGTGTCCATGATATCTGGTTATCATTTGCGGTAAATGATATTCTTCAGACGAGAAATGCGCTATCGAAAGAGATTAATTAAAATATTGATTCGGACGAGGAATGAAAATAAATTTATTATCAATGGCAAATTTTATTTCCACTTACATTTATAACTATAAAATGTATATTTTGTTAAATTTAAATATCGTGTCCCGTGTCTTAAATTTTATGGCATGTCGTGTCCCGTGTCCGTTTTGGTGCTACCTAGGTTATGGGTCATCCTTGACTTACCCACCCTTTATACAAAAGTCGGCGGTCTATGAGTCAATGAGCCATAACACAAAACTTTAACTGTAGGACTAATCGTAGATATAAAATTATGAAAACAAAGATCTAATCATATAATTATATGAAATGTTTCTTTTAAAATATATTATAATATCTATTTTCATATTTTTGTTTTTTAGAAAAGCTTGGTATGAGCTCAATTCATCCTAAAACCAAACCTCATACCTTTTCTATTTGAACCAAACACTCCTTGAAACTCATACTACAAGTAACTCCGAGCAAAACATTATCAATAAATCTTGCTTAAAACGGGTCAAATACCACCAAATGAAATTTATAAAGACAAAAATTTGTCATTTTTTGGGCAACAAATGAACTGATTTGGTATGTATTTGACCCGTCGTACGCTTAAAACGGATAACGATAATTCGAAATGAGAATTTGTGAAACATTATAGGCTTATAGCCACGTAAAATTAAGTGAGTTATACAATACAGAGAGTCTTGCTTGTGACAAACTGAAAACGGATATTTTACTTCCAAAAAAATGCAAGTGGATATGCAAGCGGGAGAAAGTGAAGCATAATATGGATCAGTTGGTCTTGCTTCAGACCACAATTTTGGTCTGAAATAATAAGACGGATTTTGTAACCATTTTACAGCCAAATGTAACCATTATTTACAAACAAGTTATCATGAGCTGTAACATTGACCATACTATCGTGGTTACATTTCGCTGTAAAATAGTTACAAAATCCCGTCTTATTATTTCAGACCAAAAGTAACGGTCTGAAATAAGAATTTGTGAATATGGATAGTGCAACTTGCAGTATGTGAGAGGCACACTATCCGTCTTCAGCTTATGACCAGAGGTGAAGCTAAGGCAGGGCTCGAGGGGCCATGCCCGCGCTTTCAATTTAATTTTATGGCTTAATTGGTAAATGTTAATTACATCTAATTATCAGATGGTGGATTCCTATGGTCAAATTTTAATTTATTTATTATGTTTATTTTTCCAATCATACTCATTTATCTTCATTTATCATTTTCCAACAAAATATTTTGCTCTTTATTTCTTAATATTTTTATCCTTTATATTTCTTCGTCATACAAAAATCAAATTATTATAACATGATTTAATTGTATGATTAATACTATAAATTTTTCGTCCGCTCACAGATTTCATTCGAGCTTCGTCCCTACTTATGACGAACAATTATCCCCAAGCTTATAACAAAAACAAATTTAAATCGAGAAATATTTCCTCATAATATCCCTTTGAATATTTATGAGTTTTTATTATTGAAGTTGTAGATTTTAAACAATTGAAAAGTAAAACATGGCACCATGTACAAACCAAAAAAAAAAAAGTAAAATTATAGTGACAGAAAACTATATAGTTATGCGTGGATGCGGCAGTGTTCAAAGTCACAACACACAACTCGCCCCTCACCATTTCCTCTTTGAATTTGTTATGTATCTCAAACTTTTGAAGGACTTTCATGTTTCCAGATTAGCATATCCAAACCATCAAACCATAGACGATAGCCGCATTAGTTGCCCCGCCATGACACTGTCGTTGGAGATAAACAAATTTCCGTCAACAGTTTGATCCGTCAGAAACTTCAGAAAATGAGATTATTACTATAAATGACTCACTGAAAGTATCCGAGTCGGAGACTTACCTCTTGACATAGTAATAACAGAAGTCAGCTAAGATAAATGTTTGAACCACCTCACTTAGGAGAGCCAGCAATATCCAAAAGTGTCCTGATCCAACTAGCATCAGGTATGCTCCCTTAGTTTCAACTATCTGTTTCGGGTTCCAAAATTTTGTGACGGGTTAAGAAGAGTCAAGTAGAGGCACAAATCGCACAATTATAACCAACAAAACTCGCTTTAGGTAAGATGGTATGAGGGTATTTTCACAGGATGTTAGCGGCGTTGTAATTAGAAATATTATTAATAGTTGGGCCTCAACCATCACCTTAAGATTTTGGTTGAGAATCAAAGCGACAAAGCCAGTGTGACCAAAGGTCACAAGTTCGAATCCTAGCATCCTCAAAACCCCTCAAAAACCACGAAGTGGAAACCAGTACACGGTATGGGGACCTGTGCAAACTAACCACTCTTCAAACCCAATAGGCATTTGAGTGAGGGAGCGTATTAGGAATATTAATAATAGTTGGGCCTGTGTTACCTCAGAAACATGCCTTACCTGGTCAATCAATATAACTTTATGCGTTGGGAAAATGAAAACTAAGTACTCGCACTTAGAATGCGAAGTATGGAAATGAGCAATGGTTTGGTAATAAAAAGTACTAACAACAATATCAACAAAAAATGATAATGAATTATTACCTGGATTATCCAATACGCGCACTGGAAGAATCTTGAAACGCCCAGCGCAAATACATAATGCCCTGTAAATGGTTCAACCATCTGCATGAAGAACATGTCAGTCCTACACTCCTACCCTTGTTACTAGCAGATACAGTCCCGCTTTTTAACAAATACGCTTGCACGAGTACGTTTTTAAAATTGATCTAGCAAAGTTTGTCTAAATTACCTTGGCATTCTGAATCAAACGGAGTTGAGGGAGCACTGAGATGGCCTCAATGGACATGCTAAGCGGCCACAAATACCTTACAAAAATACTGTATCCTCCTCTAGGATGCGCTAGAGCTGCGGCAAAAGCACATGGCAGCAACTGTAGACAAAATAACATAAGACAGAATTAAGTAAAATTCACCTTTTCTAATAATTCTACAGCATTTATAAGCGAACCAGAGATTACAGAAACCACACATCAGAAGCATAAAAAAAAGGGCAGCCCGGTGCACGATGGCGTCCTCGCTAGGCGAGGGTCCGGGGAAGGGCCCCACCACAAGGGTGTAATGGGTTCCCTTGCCATTTTGGCAAGAGGCCGGCTTGAACCCGTGACCTCACGGTCACAAAGCAACACCTTAACCGGTGCGTCAACACATCAGAAGCATATTGAGTAAAATTCCCTATTAGAAAGAGAAGCTAAGTAGAATATGAAGAAGATGGACGGAAAAGATTACCACATAATACAACGGCATGTTGTCGAGTTCTTTCATGTAACTTGATTTCAATTTAACTCGCATCATATAAATCATCCAAAGTGTAGCGCCAAGTACAACGAAATCAAGTATAGTATTGATATCCCAATAGAATAAAAAGGTACATGTGAGTCTTGTGACGAGATAAATTGCTGTGAGCTCTTGAGTCTTTAATGAGAGACCTATGAAAAAAGCCGATACAATATTAGACATTAGAAAAGTATTCAATTATGCTCATCCAAATCCACAAACACGGAGCACGATTCAAAACTAATCGTAAGCAATATATGGAAAATATCAAGGCATAACATTCTTCATTCAAACTCGAAAATAGTCTTAATACACTACTGAGTGAATGTTTTATGCCAGAAGCATATTGCGAAACATTTTTTATCAAGAATTCAAGATGTTAATTTCACAATCAGTGAACCATGAACTCAATGTTTAAATTTTTGCACTCAGAAATAATTAACTCTGGCAAATGACATCACTAAATTAGGCCAAATACAGCAAAGAAGTACCCAGTACATAGCTACTGAGTACTAAGCTACCCAGATACTTAAAAGAGACCTTCTCAGACAAATATTCTTGTAGACAGATTCATTTGTTGTCCAAGCCATCAATTCATAAGTAGTAGCATAGCTAGGATTTGAAGTCAGCACGGCGACAAATTTGAGCAGGGGTAAGGGGTTAGGCTAAGATTATTGGTGGTCTTAACAGTAATAAAGAAATAATAAAAGTTAGCGAAAAACTTATATAACACGTCTGGAGGAGAGTCTACCGATAATCTTAAAAAGTTTTGAAATTTTCAAATGTCTCCACCAGTAAACCGCCTCTCAATAAGCTTATTGAGAGACTATTATACAAATATGTATATAAGTACAAAATTATGATACGATTAACAATAAAAATCACGAAATACAAATAAAAAGATACAACACGACAACAGAATGGTCTCTCAATAATTTATTGAAAGACCATCAAGATGGAATGTAATTTGTGACCCATTCAACACCCCAAAAGAATTTCGGACTTAATTTCGGCGTCTTTCAATTTCGTTAGCTTTTATTTACTTTCCATTAATTATATTCAATTAATCTCTTCACAAAATTAACTTTCAATTCAAGTAAATTCAGTTCAACTCAGTTCACTGCAATCAAGCTCTACCCTAATTAATTCAATTCAGCTCGTTTCAGCTGAAAATAACGGAACCTAAAAGTGTCAAGATTGAATTGTTCAGAGAGGGTGAACGCCCGGCCCCCTGATAATAAAAATAGAAATCGATGAGTAATAAAAAAAAATTACCAGCACAAGTTCTGGAGACGGAGAGCTTATAGATCAAGACAAGAAGGCCAAGAGCATGAGCAGCACGACTTGGAATAAAGTAATAATATTTATAATCTCTGAAAAATAGAGTTATAAATAACAAGAATATGAATCCTGCAGTTGTACCCATTATTACTTTATCTCTAACACTTCTGCTTCGAACCCATCTTCCTATTTTCTGTACTGCTGTTGGCTTCTCGTTTCTTCGTGTACCCATTGATTTGCTTTGATTTTTTTCTGAGTTTCGGTTCGAAGATTATATGTATAATCTTTCTAATAAATACTTGTAAATAGAGACTATTAATATTAATATTAATATTGAGGAGGGGTTTCGTCAAACTAGCTTCTTTTATACTCTTTTGATCTTTTCCTACTTCATCACTTAATCTGTCAACTCCTCGGATTCTGATTACTTATCTTTCCTTCTTATTTCCGACGAGTCAAGAAATTAGAATTTAGAATAAAATTAAAGTAAAATAGATAAAAAAAAAAACATCAACTAACTATACTTCTAACTAGATTTGATAATTTTTTGTTTATAAACGAGACAGAGCCCTAGTTTTGATAAAACGTGGATTAATATTGGTAGCAGCAGATTTTGGCACTGTTTGTTAAATAACATATTGAAACAAATTAGTAGATTTCGACATAATTAGTAGGACAAATCAATCTACTATTTTCATGTGGAGTTAAATACATCTATTGTCATTATAAAATTTCATTTTTTCTATTATTGTCATTATAAAAAAAAAATTCTATTAGTGCCCCTCTAAAATTTGTTTTACTTCCCTCAATGTCATTTCATATCTGTTTTACCTGCAATAGAAGGTTACCAAGTATTATTAGACTTAATTAACTTCAGCAAGTCTTATTTGCGACAGTATATCCGTCACAAGTTTGCGACGGGTCAAATACTACTCACGTAGGTAGAAAAGACCATGATTAATACTTGACCCGTCGCAAACTTGCGACGGATATGCCCGTCACAAATCAATTGATTTAGGAATTGAAAAGGGATTGACGCAGGTCAGGGGCTTTGTTTATTATTGTACGCAAAAATCTCCAGGAAACAATTGATTCATCAAAGAGTCTTGCTGAAGACGGATATTATCCGTTATAAACTGAAGACGGATAATATCCCTCTCACAACTAGGGATGACAGTGGGTCAGGTACCCAACCCAGACCCTTAGGGTCGGACCCTAACGGGTCTGGTATGGGTCTGAATTTTTGAGACCCACTCGGGTATGGGTCTTATATAAAAAACTTCGGGTCGGGTCCGGGTCTTGGTCTTGGGACCCTACCCGACCCTTAGACCCTTATATTTATTAAAAAAAAGGAAAAACAAAAACAAAAAACACACGTACGAATGTCAATAACCCAAATAATAAACACAAACAGATGACCCTTATTAGTTATCATTAATATACTATACGCATATCCAAATAATCATTAAGAATAACGAGGAAATTGATGAAAATGATGAGTTTGGGTACGGTAAATGACATAATTTAGGGTCGGGTACGGGTAATGATCCAAATAACCAAGACTTTGTAATACTTTAATCAAAACTTTGTAACTTAATTCGAACTTTGGTACATTCTATTGAATGACTCGTTAAGAAAAATTGGACCCTAGTCTACCCTACCCGGACCCAGACCCATTAGGGTCGGGTATGGGTCCATTAATTTCAGACCCTTTAGGGTCTGGGTCGGGTATGGGTCTAAGGTTTTTTACTTCGGGTCGGGTCGGGTCTTGCCGAACCCTACCCAAACCCTACCCATTGTCATCCCTACTCACAACCATGCGAGTGGGAGCACAAGTGTGGCTAAATGGAACATTTCATGGATCATCCGACTTACATTTTGTGAGAGGGACACTTTTCGTTTTCAGCTTGTGACGAATAATATCCTTCTCCAATGAGAATTTATGTTGATTCATTAGGTGTTTTGTTTAATATCATTAGGGGCATATTCGTCGCAAGTTTGCGACGGGTCAAGTATTAATCATGGTCTTTTCTACTTACGTGAGTAGTATTTGACCCGTCGCAAACTTGTGACGGATATACTGTCGCAAATAAGACTTGCTGAGGTTAATTAAGTCTAATAATACTTGATAACCTTCTATTGCAGGTAAAACATATATGAAATGGCATTGAGGGAAGTAAAACAAACTTTAAAGGGACACTAATAGAAAAAAAAAATTTATAATGGCAATAATAGAAAAAATGAAATTTTATAATGGCAATGAATGTATTTAACTCTTTTCATGTGTTTGTTAAACAGCATATTTGGATAGCATATTGGTCGAAATCTACTATTTTTGAATATGCTGCTAATAGCAGCATATTGTATTAACATACCAATTTATACATGAAACAGTTCTAATCATATATTTATCTAATGCAGAAGCCAAGCTGCTGACGTGGCATCACTAGAAAAAAGCTTTGTCCTACGTGTCGCGTTGTAAAGCATCCTAGAGCTATTGTCCAATTAGATTCATCATAAAGCTATTGTCCAATAACATTCAAGATATGGTATAATGGTATAACTATTCCAAGATTTCACGGACTAAATCTATGGAATCACAAGATTTCATTCCATATATTGAAACAATAAATAATGACAGTTTTGGCTGAAGATTAATTCTGTAGCACAGCCTAAATCCTAGAGTTACCAATCCATAATCACCGAACAAAAAAATACCTACAAGTATTTTTTAGACTACATTTTCGATTTACATATGGGTCGGAATAATTACGGGTCGGAATACCTACAAGAATTTTTTAGACTACATTTTTTTTATGGTTTAATCGTTATTAAATATGGGTCGGAATAATTACTCTTCGTCGGTATATACACTTATGTGAGCGTCGTGATTTATTAGACTACATTTTCGATTTATTGTAAGACATCTGACTATTCACGTGAATGCGAAACATTTTAACAACTACGGAGTATTTATTTAATATAGTAAATAGTAAATGAGTGGTCATTTAATAATTTTGGAATGTCTTCGTGTAAGATATCGTGCGTAATAACTGTTATTTATTATATGAACATCTTTAATAAATATAATTAAAAATACGTTTTTTAACCCAACTATACATTTACTACTCACGTCTCATCAGATTATTTACGTTTTGCTTTTATTGTACGATATGTAATATAAAACTTTATTTTATATATAGGTTACATATTTTAAAAATGGTGCAATGAGTAATTAAAAGTATACAAATTCTATTGTAAGTCTTAATCATCTTAATGAACAACTATATGATAGCTCATGTATACCGTCATGCCGACATGTGTCATAAATAATTCAAAATTTATTTATATGTATATAATTAATCAGCTTTCTTTGATATTATTAATTACGGTATTCATCTAAAGTTAAAAACAGGCCACAGTAAATAATTAATTTGCTTATCTCCAATATTATTAACTATATTCATCTAAAGTTTAAAAAACAGACCCGTGAATTTCACGGGTTACAACCTAGTTATCCTATAATCTGCTATTTACCAAACACCTTTTTTAATCTGCTAATTTAATATAATATGCTAACGTTATCTACTATTATAAATCAGCTCATGCCGTTTGTCAAACAGAGCCTTTAAAAGCATATTTGACTAGTAGAATAATTTAGCGGATTTGATTAGTAGATTTATTTAGCAGAATTATTTTAGAGGTGTTTGATAATTGGCGTTTTAGATTAGCAGATTGTCTAAAATCTTTATAAAATGGCATATAAGGACATGAAAAATTATTTATTAAATATATAAAAAAAATGTTAGTATTTTATTAAGAGGGTAAATAAGACAATTTTTTTCTTTCTATTATGTTAATCCAATAAGCTGGTAGGAGCAACATATTGTAAAATAACATATTAGACCTCAATATATAATTTTAATATGTCATTAACCAAACACTCTAAATAACATATTGGTAAGTCAAACGTGCTAAATCTCTCAAATATGCTGAAATTTGGTCAATATGTTGTTTACCAAACAGAGCCAAAATTTAAGTATTTGATTTAAATAAATACTCTCTCCTATTTCATATATTGTTCTCCTTAAATTGGGCACAAGATTTAAGGTAGAGAATAAAATAAGGCGAGTTTAGTTAGGATTCTATAAAAAAGGAAAAGGGGAAACATAGTTGTTCATTCTCTTTGTTGGTGTTTGTTTGACACAAACAAGGGAATGAAACTCCCTCCCTTACCCCTTAATTCATCTAGTTCTTTAGAACCACACCCCAGGTTAAGAGATTTAATTAACCTTGTTACCCTTCAACCACTCTTTTCACATACCGCCACACTTACAACTACTACCACAATAGCTACTACCAAACCACCACCATGACCGCCACCGTCGTCGTCGCCCCATCACTACCACCACCGGCCACCACCATCGTCCGTCACCATCATCACTGCCATGACACCCCACCATCATCACTGCCACCACTGCCGCCACCGCCATGACATCTCTACCACTACCATTGCCACTACCGATGACACTCCCACCACCATCACCACCGTGACCATTACCGCCGCCACCGCCATTACACCTCCACCTCTACCACCGCCATGTCACTTCCGTCACCATCACTGTCGCCAGTAAATAAGTGGTTGTTGGTGGTGATGTGTGTTAGTGGTAGGGGTGAGTGTGAGTGGACTATTGGTTCTTTTTCTAGGAGTAACCAAACAACTAATTAAGTTTTAGGTAATCCATTTCATTTCCTCTCTTACCATTTCTTATTTCCTTTCATTTTCCCTTTCTCTAACCAAACCCCCCTAAGTGTAAAAATTTAGGTGGAGTTAGGTGATAGGAGAGAGGAATCAAGAATTAGAAATTAAATAAGAAATTGTAGGTCACAAACATTAAAAAAAATGAATAAAATAGGAATAAAAGAGTTTGGATATTTGATAATAGGAGAGAAAAATAAATAAAATAAGAATAAAAGTTTCCAAAATATAAAAGGGAAGAAAATGTGAATAGTCTGTTTTAGGAAATAAAGAATAATATATGGAATAAGAGAGACTATAAAGTTTGGTTGTGGGGCCTTATTAGAGAGAAGTACTTAGGTCCGATTCTTTTGAAATAATATAATGAACATACTATATTTATATCTATCTATCTATCTATATTAATAAACGAAAGTTTTTTTCTCCAATATTAATGAAATACTTACAAGTAATAAATAATTAAATAATCAAATAGATATTAATATGATAATTCAACGAAAATTTCATTTCATATAAAAGTTTAGTGGTAGCAGAAGACTAAAAGTTGAATGGTAATCGACTTTTTGCCAACATCTAACCTATTTAAACCATCATGTTACATTCAAATAGCCTCGCAATAGATTAAAGTTCAATATTTTCACAACACACGTCTAATACTATCGATAATACATACGTTAAATAATACTTATCTTCATCTATTTTATTGTGTGGTTGTGTTATTATTAGCCTCTAATTTAAAAACTAATCTATTATTTTCTTTAATTTGTAGGGTTTTGTGATATACGTTGACAAATGGCAACAATAAACAACACATCTACATTCCTAACCGTGTATAAATGTTTGTTTTGATTTATTTATCATAAATTTAATTTTTGCTTTAGTGTATCTTAGTTATCATACTTACAACACTATGACTCCAAGTTTAATGATCTCTTACAACACTATGACTCCATTTATGTACAAAACCTTCATTAAAAGAGTAATCCACGTATTTCACGACATTTTATCTCTCATTCTTAGTTTATGTGTATTCTAAATTTTTCATTAAAAAATTACAAAGCATTATTTTACAGATTTAATACATTCAATTTTCCAAATTCGACAATCTTACACAACAAAATCGTAAAAAAGTTTTTAATATCTAAATTCTCATTCAATAAGTCATACTAATTGTAATAAAAATCTATATTACACAAGTAGTATAATATAAGACAGTCTTACATACCCGAGAATATTGCATAAACAATAGCAACATACTCCTACTATCTAAAATCTAAATCGAGAACATTTAATTTTTATTTATGTAATTGAGAATTAGATATAGGTCCTTCATGTGACATACTTAACCCATTTTTATATTATGAATAATTTCGTCTTAAGCGACACTAGGCCTTATATTTTGGAGACGAAGCGATTGAACCGTTTTAAATAAATAAAATTGAAACATTCATACATTTGTTATAGATAAAGTCTAACAACATAATATATACAAAGAAATATATAAATATAAATGGAAGAAAAGGCAATCAAAATGTCGGTGTTGGAGAATGAGCAAAATGAGTTGGTAAGTAAAAGAAAAAGGGGAGTAAATAAGTTTATATGAAGTACATGTCAATATAGTTATTTACCAATATTTGACCCCATTTACGAAAGAATTCTATAAAGGTCTATCTTAGTAAATACAAGCATTATTATCTCGATTGTTCGAGATAAATATATCAAATAGACAATGAAATAATATTTAAATAATTTCTATAAACTTACAACAAAAACAAGGTAGACAACTCAACTACTACAACAAAGATACGGAATTCCCAAAAATACAACTAGTGGAAAGCTACTATTTCTACAACCAAAACTGGCAAATATATACACCCGTTTTCAAAATCAAATTGAATCCAATACGATTACTCTTTTATGTACATATTTTACTCTATCATGGCTTTTTTTCCCGTAATATTCTACAACCTACTCTTCTCCTAAGTAAGGAGTCAAAATTTCTCTGTATTTTTCCCAATACATTAATCACATTCATTATAAACAAAATTTCCAAATATATCTTAATTTTCATATTAAACAAGAAATTACTTCAATTTATCGATAAATTACACTAACTTTATTTGATTAAATCTGCTTTAACTGTCGTTTTCTCCAATTTGAATTTGATATTTTTAATTAGGGTTTGTCGGAGAGACAACCTATGAATTATTCTATTGAAAGTCATTAGAAATTTCACCAACATAATTAATCTAATTTTTTCAATCAACTGCAATGTCGTCACAAATCATGGCACCATAACTAATTATAATTTGCATCAAAAAAATGAGAAAACTTGGATTCATAGAAATTTGCAATCAACTATCTCAAAGATATGGATAAGAATGTTAAAATTAAGTTGACAATGATTGATCAGAGAAGGCACTTGAATGCAAAATATATGTGGATGTAAAAGCTAATGGTGATTGGTGATGACATCTATATAACTTATCAACGTAAGTATATTTCATCGTCATGATATTGAATTCAGATTACTGATAACAAAATCTAATTGTAGAATGTAAAACCATAAGTTGTTTGAATTGGGGAAAATTTTAAAGTTTAAGATTTTTTTTTTGGGTTTGAAATAAGTTGTTTTTTTAGATATAAAGAAGAGAAAATAAGAGTTTGAGGTGGATGAAAATTAAAAGGGTAATTGCGGAAACATGTAAATGATTAAATAAATCAAGTACATGAAAGAGCAACAACCTATCGTAATTATAGGATGACAAAAGTACTTGGGTTATTCTATACGGTAACCCTGTGTTTTTTCAAATTCTACACGGTAACCCTATTTTTCAGAGACCACACGTGGTAACCCTCAACTTTATTAATACGTATTGCCGTGACCCTTAATTGTTTTTCCGTCAATTTTGTCCGTTAAGTATGTGACGTGACAATTTGAATTTTGTGGTTTTACATAAGGTAACCCTATATTTTAAAACAATCTACAACATAACCTTATTTTTTCTACAATTCAGATGTGTATAAAAACATAATCCGTTAATTAATCTTATTTTCACAATTTTGCTTAATTACACCCAAATTGTCAAATCCACCTCATTACCCTTCAATAAACTGAGTTTTGAAAACAAACTTCAATAAAAACGTTGTTTGATATAAAAAAAAGTCTCAATAAAATATTCTAAATACCATAGTAAACGTACTATATATCGAGTACTATAATAATCAATCCCAAATTTAATTCATAATGGTAATATAACTAAGAAAACTTTTGTTTTTAAAACCTCAACATATATCTCAAAACTAAAAATGTTGTAAACGCAATAATGACTTCAATTGTTCGACATATTCACACGGTAAAATTAGGTACAATTGAGGAGTAGAGACTTATTTGTAAACATTGGTTGAATTCTTTGTTAATTATTGAACCCGATTTTTGGGGATTTATCAGGGGCGAATCTAGGACTAGTTCATAGGGGGTGCAAAAATTTAACAATGATTTCGGGGATGAGAATTAAAATTCACACAAGAAAATCGTGAGGCAAAAGTAAAGCACAATTTAAAAAATGGCTCTAAATAATTCAAGAAGATATAAATAAAATATTTTGTATAAACTTGTAAGTATATACTCCCGTTCATATGTTTACACTCTCTTTACTTTGTAAGGGAGAAATAAGAAAAGTGCAAATATATTTCAAATAAATGTTAAGCTATGGGGGTCGAACACATGAGCACACGACTAGAAACTAAATATCCAACCACCACACCACTAAATATTTAACAATTTATATTAAAGCTAATTGATTATTATTTCAGAACAAGGGGGTGCAGGTGAACCCCTGCACCCACGCCAAAAACGCCACTGGGATTTATGGTAATCATACTTTGAAGAGATGATGATATTAAGAGTTGACGTTCTTTTGAGTAATCGAGTGAAAAACGTGTTAATAATAATAATTTGAGGAAACAAGTGAGTATTTTTAAGATTATTTCTTTTGTAAAAAAAATAAATAGGGTTATTTTGTAGGATACAAAAAACAAAGGGTTACTTTGTAGAAAATCTCAAAAATTCAATTGGCCACGTACATATTTAACGAACAAAAGTGACGGAAAAAAAGTTTAGGGTCACGGCAATACATCTAAATAAAGTTGAGGGTTACCATGTGTGTTTACTGAAAAGCAGGGTTACCATGTAGAATTCGAAAAAAATACAGGGTTACCATGTTTTTTTTTTTTTTGGTACGAAAGAGGGGCGAAGCCCCACAGGGTTACCATGTAGAATAACCCAGGTCGTCCCCAAGAGACCTATCCTCTGTACCAACCCCGTTCTTAGTTTAATCTCTTGTTCAAATAATGTAATAAAAAAATCCGACCCGGAGAGCTGGGTAGGCATTATGTAAGAACATTTCTTTATTGTTGTCCAAAAAAAATGGCGAAGGAACGTGAGTTCAATGCATTTTGTAATGACTGTACTTACAAGACTCGTTAGAAATTAGAATTGTTACTTGATCAATACGAAAACTAGCATTCATAGTCGCGTAATTTGACGGTTTGATAAATTTGATTAATTTTGTGAGGGAAGGAATTAGAGGGAATTTTGTGTTGTTTATATACAGAGGATATATAGTGGAAAAATAATGAAAAATAATTGATAAATAAGCAAAACTCGTAAATGAATGAGCAATTATGTAGATATATTATGCTAAAATCTACTGATTTCATTCATTTGGTCTTCATTGGTTGGATTGAATTTAGGTCCTGTTTGGTAAACAACGGATTAATATTGGCAGAAGAAGATTTAGAAAGCAAATTTGACTAGGAGAATGATTTTAGCAGATTTGATTAGCAGATTTATTTAATAGAATTAGTTTAGAACTGTTTGGTAATTGACAGTTTAGATTAGCGAATTGTTTGGGATCTTTGTAAAATGACTTATAAGGGCATGAACAAATTATTCATTAACTACTTCGTATATAAAAGGAACTAGCTTAGAACCCGTGCAAATTGCACGGAAATGCATATATAGTTGAATAGTTCTTAGTTTTATATAAATAAATGCTTAAGACATATGAAAAATTAGAATAATATTGTTATCAATATGTTGGAATTACTTGGGCTACAATTCATCTTTTGGAATTGGAGATTTAGAGTAATATTTGATCTTTTCTTTTATCTTTTGGAATTGGAGATTTAGAGTAATATTCTATTAATATTCGAATTACTCAAGTAAATTCAAATAGATAAAAAAGTAAAATATTTATCATATATACACAGGTGGTATGATATTTGATTCGTCTTAAACTTATAGATAATATCATCTTATATAATTAAGAATTTGTGTTGATCCTAATAATTTTCTATATTCATTACTAATTAAACAAATAAAATAAATAATTTTTGACGTATAAAATATAAAAACTGATTATTTTGTTCATGGTTTCATATTTACAAAAGAGATAAAAAAAATTTAATAAAAAATTCATTTCTCCAAGACACAAAATAATGGTCTAATCATTTTTCTTTTCAAAATGATATTCTATATATTATCATAAATAAAAAATTTAAACTAAAAATATCAATAAGAGGGTAAAAATACCCGCATTGCATAAATAAAAATATTGACCAATTCTTGCAACTTCGACAACTTTGACCTCCGTAAAATAGATGAGACCACTGACACAATCTTGTGAAAAAACTTACGACTTAATTCAATAAAGTGCATCAGAATAATATAATCTTTTTTATTTATAATACCATTAAAAATAAAACAGGTTAACAATAGTACTATAATCATTTTTAATTAATACTCCGATAAATAGTGTAATAAATTAGGCTTCTTATAAGCCTTTCATTATATTAGATTGCTAATAATTATAAACAATTCATCATTGAGTTCATATTGATAGATAATATTTATGTAAAAAAATGTTGAAAATATGCCTAAATTATAGATCAAACTTAGGCAGTAAAAAACTAATGTAAGAGTGATTGTGAAACTGACGTCTGACGCGTGTCTATCGATTTTTCTTTTATATCTTGTGTAATAAGCAATTTTTGGGGCATAATATCTTGTATAATTTCACATAATTGAATTTATTGTTAAGATTATTACTCTTTGAATATCCGTATACACCACTCTTATTTTCCGGTTATCTTGTATCAGGTGTGGTATAGTTTTAATATCATGTATAATTTCACATCTCTTTGAATAATATCTTGTGTAATAGTCTATATTTTGTAACTTTTGATACAATAATATCTCATTGAATTAATTGAATTTTTATATTTCATACGTAAAAAATATTTTCACTTATTTAACTGGTTAGGTAATATTTGGTATTCGGGTGTGGAAAGATGAACCCTATGATCTCATTCGAACGGGCATGTGAGACATATTTTGTGGTAAAAAATCTCTGAGGGGAAAGATAATTTGGCAATCAGTCAATATTTGGTTTAAGACTGACAATCAATCAATATTTGGTTTAAAAATCTCATTGAATATTTTTTCAAGAGGTGTAAATTTAAAAGATATATAGAATAATTTTTATAAAATTTTTTGCACGGATTTATATAGAATATTTTTATAGTCTAAAAACTTCTAAATTTATATAGAATATATTTTTGCACGGATATGCACAGGAATTTAAAAAATGTGTAAATTTATTAAATATTGCATGGACAGGTTAAATATTCCAAGATTTTCGAAAATTGATTTTACATAATTGGAACTTGGAGGGAAAATTTTTAATGTGAGAGCGACATGTGTCCAATTTATATGTATGGTTCTTCTTATATACTTTTATATATATATATATAGATGTTAATATTTTATTAAGAGGGTAAATAAGACAATTTTTTTCTTTCTAATATGCTAATCCAATATGCTGGTAGTAGCAGTATATTGTAAAATAGTATATTGGACCCCAATATACTAATTCAAGCCATTAACCAAACACTCTAAATAACATATTGATAAGTCAAACATGCTAAATTTTTCAAATATGCTGAAATTTGACCAATATGCGGTTTACCAAACAACGCCTTAATAAATGTGATTCGAAATGAAATGAAGCGAGTTGAACTGAAGTACCGAATCCAAATACGGATACCCCAATAAACTCAAATTCTGTAATGTTTGGAGTGGTATAAATTGAGTCAGAATTTTGTAAAACCACACAGAAACCCCTCCAGGCCTCCACCATCGTCCATCCACCTTTATTCTTCCTGCAATTCTAATTCAGTCTACTTTCTACACTGTTGCTCCATTTCAATGGAGGTAACATTATTCTCTTCTTCCTCTACTTCCACATCTAGGATTTTAACCAATACCAACCTTATGTCTTTCTCCACTAACAAAACCCCCACAAAAATTAACTTAAACCCTTCAAACATTCCTTCATACCCTTCTCTTCAATCTTCTCCTGCAACATTTTCTGTAAGGAAATCTTCTTCCTGCAAAGCTGCTCTCAGTACCAATAACGACACCACACCCAAGGTACCATCTTTCTTGTTTCAGTCATGTATTCTGCCTAATTCTTATCTGGGTTCATCAACTTTTACTGCTATCTTGTAGTTTTTAATATCAATTTGTCTAATTAATTATATGATTGAGTAAAGTTCAATTAATTTATGCTTCTGAAAGTTATTAATTGATGTTTTACTGTCTTAGCTTATACTTCCTTCGTCCCAATCGTTTGTTTAGTTTAAAATATCCTTCACAAAGAATTAAAAAGGTAAAGAAATGATTGAAACGGAGGGAGGACACCCTTTTCGGATTGTATTGGGTTTCTGAACTGTTGAGTGATGCTGAATTTATAATGGTTAATTTTGTGATAGGTGAAAGGTTTACATGATGAAGGTTATAGTGTGTTTGAGCTTTCAAGTTTGACAGCTTTATCTCCCTTGGATGGCCGGTACTGGAATAAAGTCAAGGACTTGGCTCCCTTTATGAGTGAATACGGATTGATTCGATACCGAGTTCTCGTGGAGGTTAGATTTTGAATCTTCCTGTTAGTCTTATTATCGCTGGTTCAATTTTTGCAGCTTGGTTTTTCTTTTTTTTTTTTTTTTGGTGCGAATGAGGGGCGAGGCCCCAAAAGATTAAGTAGTATTAGCTATTACACGAGGATGGCAACCCCAAAAATATCTTCTCGAAGAATAGGCCTTAAGCCAGGACTCGGGCTATCTAAAAAGGTGGGATTGATGCTTGAATGCACCCCTTGATTAGCTATAAGTATGCTCGATCTTGACTGACCATCCCGCTTCCTTCATTAGTGCTTTGCATCGAGTAACCAGAAACTTCAGCCCATTGCTTAGAAGTTGATCTTCATTGATAATGCGAACACAAGTTTTATTATCCATATGAATGATAAGCTGCTTAATATGCATCGATTTAGCCCGTTCTAACCCGACTAAGAGAGCTTGGTTTGTGACATTATAGGAGTCATCTTAAGAGAAAATTGCTTACTATGTTCTTAGACAAATTTTTATAGAGTTGATAGTGTACTGGAATACAGCAGATTAGTCTAAAATTTATAGAGTTGTATCCATTTATAAGTGCTCTTATTCATCTAATTTTAGACTTGTTATCTCTATCTTGACATTTGCTATCTCGCTTCAGATACAATGGTTATTGATGTTGTCCCGCATTCCTGAAGTAACCGAAGTGCCAACGTTTAGTGATGAAGCACAACAGTTCTTGCAAGACATGATTGATCAATTTGATGTGGCAAATGCTTTGGAAGTGAAGAATATTGAAAAAGTGACTAACCATGATGTTAAAGCTGTCGAATACTTCTTAAAGCAGAAGTGCCAGTCTCATCCGGAGATTTCAAAGGTTTTGATTTTTACGACATTTCCTTGATAGTTGCTTGATAAGCTTCATTAGCTAATTCCAGAGTGTTTCTTACAAGCAGTTGTTCAATGGTTGTTTTTGCCCTTTTTGAAACTTTACCTTATTCCTCTTCGGTAGGTTTTGGAGTTTTTCCATTTCTCTTGTACATCTGAGGATATCAACAATCTTGCTCATGGATTGATGCTCAAAGAAGCATTAGAGAAGGCTATGTGTCCTGTTATGGATGAAGTTATTGGAGCTATGTGTAATATGTCCAAGGAATATGCTCATATTTCGATGCTTTCTCGGACTCATGGACAGGTACCTAGGAAATTCTTAACCTCATTGTTCATAAGCAATTGTGATAGATGGTAATGGATATTGGATATTTCCCAATGTTTATCATGCTTGAAGAACTTGATGCTATTCGTTATTGGTGTGTTTGCATATCTTTAGTGGTAGATTTACGTGTGAATAACCATTGTGAAAGAAACCCGATTTTTTGAAATGGAATTTTGTTTGGTAAAAGTAAGAATGTCGAAGACGTAAAAATAATGAAATTTGTAGCACGATTTTTTGTTGAAGATAGTTGTTTGGCACCACTATAAGTGGAGTACTAGATTTTCTCCTACATACCTTTTTGTGAAGATATAATTATAATGAATAATTGTTAAGGTCCAGGACGTGAACCCTAAGTGGCAATTCCATAATCAAATCTTGTAGGTAATGTTGTTTTGGGAATGTCAATGATCTAAGAAACAAGGCGTGACTTTGATTTATTGTTGGGTGAATGTTGTGGACAATAACGATATTTTTATTCGAGTTATACTTTTTGGCATAAAACTATTTTCAACGGAAAACAATGTTGAGTGAAAAATAGGGTTCCAAGCAACAATTTATGTGCATTTTGCACATGTGTTTGACTCGCAATGGCTGAAACTTGGGACGTGTGGATCTATTTGTAGTTTTGGCCACAGGTACTGAACATGCCTTTAATGTTCACATTAAGCTCAAATATTAGGGGGAATTCACGAATTTGAGGGTTTGTGAGTCAAATCTTTTATAACGAGAGGGTTGAACGGAGGACTTCCAATGAGATGTTACAATGTTTCGTTCCCATCCTTTACCCTGAGCTTCTTAAGTTTGTTTCAAATGATTTCCTTCCTCGCTTTTACTGTAACCTTGTCAGCATCTTGTGGAGGGTTGGGTGTGGATACTTCTCGTTTCGTGTCGGATAGACGTATTGCTTCAAAAGTGAAGAGCCAGAGTGACATAGCTTTCCTTTTCCTCTTTTAGTATCTCCAATACAGTTATCTGCTGTGAAAGCGTGTTGATTTGCCACCGTTACATCAGCTGTGGTAGTAAATTTTGTTTTCTATTCATCAATTGGCTTGATAATGAGCTAATGACTGCAAAGGTTGACATGTTAGACGGTGCATCTCTCAATCAGTTACTCATATTACTTTCTGTCCTGTAAATTTGTAGCCAGCTTCACCAACCACTTTGGGGAAGGAAATGGCCATATTTGCAGTCAGGTTAAGTAGAGAAAGGCGAAAAATTTCTCAGATCGAGTTAATGGGAAAGTTTGGTGGTGCAGTAGGAAACTATAATGCTCATATTGGTGCATACCCTGAGGTCAACTGGCCGAAAATTGCAGAAGATTTTGTGCAATCATTGGGATTAACTTTTAACCCTTATGTGACACAGGTATACCACTGTTTTCTGTTTTAGGGTTCAATAAACTCGTCTTGTCATGATGCCTAACATTATATTTTTTAGTAATATTTCTCTTAACGTTTTTGCAGATTGAACCTCATGACTATATGGCTAGCCTTTTTCATACAATTATCCAGTTCAACAACATTTTAACTGATTTTGATAGGGACATATGGGGTTATATCTCGTTAGGTTATTTCAAGCAGGTGAATATTTTTTTTATTTTGCATACAAGTTTGATCAGTTATCGGTGTGGTGATCATATCTTCCATTATGCTGCATGTCATAATTGTTTTATCTGCAGATAACCAAAGCGGGTGAAATTGGATCCTCTACAATGCCCCACAAAGTAAATCCTATTGATTTTGAAAACAGTGAAGGAAATCTCGGCAAAGCTAATGCCGGCCTATCTTATCTGGGCATGAAGTTGCCAATTTCACGATGGCAGGTAATGCCTTTTGCTAGCTAACCTTTTCCTCCAGGTTCACGATAGAGTATCATTTTGTTGCTCGTTTGTCTTGTGTTGATAAACATAGTAGTCAATAACACCCTCGTTGGCTTATGCTTTTTTTTAACTCCTTAATTATTAAATTCTCTTATGTTTTGATTATTATTCCATTCCCAAATTGGTAAAACAGCGGGACCTGACAGATTCAACAGTTTTGAGGAATATGGGTGAAGGATTAGGACACTCTCTCCTAGCGTACAAAAGCACCCTGCAGGGTATTGGAAAACTCCAGGTCAGTAGCCGTGATTGATACTAGAAATATTTGTTGTTTTTCGCACCTTGATTCTATGTTACACCAACTCTTCTAATTTCCTCGCGTACCCGTGTCCCAGACTGGACACTCGGACATGGGTATGACACATGGACACCTCATTTTAGACCAAAATGTGCATATTTTTCAATAAAATAGCCGAGTCCGACACTTGGACACGTACCCGTGTCGGGTACTTCTTAACGAGTCTGAGTAACATAGCCCTGATTATTTCACTGTAAAGTTAAGGCTCTATATCTATAGGCTCCACACCTATATGGTCTTTAGATATTAATTAAAGAGTACTTCTATGATAGTACCATGGCATCACAGTTAGAAGGTTTTTCGGTAGTTAGATTAAGGTTCTCTTCACCAAATTCGTTGACGAACTCTTACCCGTATTGTCAAGTTACAATGGTCTCCGCTCTGCTTTTTCATCACCTTCTATAATTTATTGTGAATTTATTTGAACATAAAGGTCAACCAAACTCGACTGGATGAAGACTTGAACAATTCATGGGAAGTGCTTGCCGAACCTATACAAACAGTAAGTCACATTCGATTCTTCTCTTTTGAATAGTGACACTCGACAAGGAATGATGCTAATTGTTGTTTAGATGTTCTATAGTCAATTTTGATTTATCTTCGAGGAAGGAAAAATGGTACCCTCCATTTCCCTCTAACTTATTTGCTAACCAAATAAGGGAATTTATGTTCTGCTCTCCCTTTTCCTCTGATTCCTTCCATCCAAACAATCCCTCAAATTCTTCAAGTCAAGGGGTAATAATGATATTTCATCTCTTGATCTTCAATACGATCTATAATCAGAGGGGTGTCATATAGAAGGATTAAAGGGAGTAGATGGTACCGCTTCAGAATACAGTCGATGTAACGTTCAAAACCCCTCTATCTTTCTTTTTCGGTTTCACTTCACTTCCGTTTCTTTTTTCTTTTCTTTATTTTTTTTCTCTTGTCGAGATGAGAGTTCACTCTTGATGGTTCCAAAGGATGATTCATGTCAGCCGACCCCAAAATATTTTGGGACTAAGGCTCTGATGATGTTGTTGTTGTTGTATTGCTTCTGCTATTTTTACTATGCTAGTTAGGTGTAGACATGATTTGGTCTCAGCAAATTAGTCATTGTCGCTTGATAACCGACAAGTTTCAAAACTGTAATTTGTGCCTTATTATTTTAATCAGGTCATGCGAAGATACGGTGTTCCAGAGCCGTACGAAAAACTGAAGGAGCTGACAAGGGGAAGAGCAGTTACTGAAGCAAGCATGAGAGTATTTATTCAAGGATTAGATTTGCCTAAGGAGGCAAAAGCTAATCTCTTGAAGCTGACCCCACATTCATACATTGGAGCTGCTGCTGACTTGGCATTGTCTGTCGACGCCGCTGTGAATTTGGTGAATGGATTCTGAGGGGTTTCGACAGTTTTCCAATTTTGAGAATCAAGAGCTGCATTTTTCAAGGGTCGTCAATTTAATCAGGTGAACACAAACTCACTTTTCAATCTTATTAAAGAAATTTTCTCAATGTAATTGCTTTAGGCCAACGACTCAAACTGTTTGTCCGCATTTTTCCAAGTAATAATACTCCCTCTAATTTCGAGGGATATTGAAGTTTCTTCAGTCATTTTATCTTTTAATTATTATCGGAGTTATGATTGACCTGCTAACAAAGACTGCCAGCCACTTCAGAAAGCAATTGAATGTGGCAAAGTTGGCAACTTGAGCTTGATTTGCTTCTGAAATACTTGTGTAAGGTGGTTTTACATCAACATTATTGTAAAACGGTCTGAATGTCTGATAACTACTCTTATGAAAGTAGTTATCAAGTTGTTTTTGTGTTTTTTTGGTAATAATAGTCGGTTGTAAGGTATTCAAAACCGTTTTACACATGACCTTTTGAGTTAGGCCCTGTTCTTTTCGGCTGAAACGAGCTGAATTGAATAAATTGGAGTAGAGCTTAATTGAACTAAATTGAGTGGAGCCAAGGTGGAGTGAATTTAGTTGAATTAAAAGTTACTTTTGTGAAGAGATTAATTGAAAATAATTGATTGAACGTAAATAAAACTTAACGGAATATAACCAACCAAAATTGAAAGGAGCTGAAATTAAGCCAGAAAGAACAAGGCCTTAGTTTAGGGATAATATTACAGTAAATTGGGATCTGCACCAAGACGAGCGTCTATTATAGTTGTAATGAATTCATCAAGAAGGTCTACAATGATAAATGTAGCGAATCTAACGGAGTAAAATAGTGTTCCCTTTGTTCCTGCAGAAAGTTAGGCTGGCTTTTGGATCGACTATTTAATGCTACGGAATTCCACTCATTCTCGATGCCACCACACTTGATGCGTAATAGGAAGGCCTAAGGTATTAGTAGGGACCCTCAACGAATAGTGTAGGCCTCACTTTATACGGAATTAACTCTCCTCTTGAAGTGTGCATGCGTCTCTTTTAGATGAATTAATAGGCGTTTGTGGAGTTAGATTAGTTGGGACCTTGGGACCGACTAAAATGGAATACGCAACCAAAACGCAGGAATAAGGTAGTATCACATGGTTTTCCGGGGAAAATATGTTACAGAGAATGTTTTCCTCGTGATAGTCAGCAAAAAGGCTCAGTTTTCGTATTTCATCATAACAAAATGCACTCCCGTTATATATAAAGGAGGTGGCTTATGACTTTAAGATACATACAAGCACAGGCACGGCTAATTTAGCTGTTGTTAGCATGCACATCGGAGGACGTGAAGGAATACGGTCTCATCACAAGGGATCCAAAGTTTAGGAGGGGTCATAGAATCATCATGCTGATCCCGTGCCTGGTCTAGTAAGGCTTTGAAGAGAGGGTGGTTGAGCAAGGTGATTCTAACGACGTACCTCGTCTGTTCATCACCAACATATACTACCATATGACCCTTTGGCACGTCGTTTGGAATGAAATTCCCGGCTTGAGCTTGGGGTGATGGCATAAAACACCATCGGTAGCAAGAGTCACATTGTTGTTCGGCCAAGTGTATGACCTTGGTGCGCATTTTTCGGCACTTGTTGAGGGATGCTTGGATGAACTTACACTTCATTCTGAGCAGAAGTTGTTAGAAGAGAAGTGTATGTGATAAACTGATAATGAAATGCATAAAAAAAGGAAGGGTTATATATATAGTGTTTAGGTTTCGAAGGCGCCAGCTTAGGGGCATTTAATGTCCCTTAAAGAGGACCTAAATGATGATGTCTATTGACCATTCACAAATTCTCATTGAAGACGGCCACTATCCGTCTTTAGCTCGCGAGCTGAAGACGGATAGTGTCCCTCCCACATAATACAAGTTGCAATATCCATATGATGCTCCATTTACTGCCACTTGCATTTTTGTGATGGTAAAGTATCCATCTTTAGCCGTCGGAGATTATTCGTCACAAACACGACTCTTTGTTGACCATTTGAGACTTGAGAGTGCCATTTACACTGTGATTGTCAAATTTACAGTACCAATTTCAAAGATACTGAGTACGGATCATATGGAATTGCTCTTCTTGGTGTTACACTTACACCCTGGCATTGTGGGTCTTTCATGATTAATAGTTTACATACATGTTACCATAAATAGACCCGTCACAAATGTCAACTAACTATGTTATTTCGACTCTTTGGATTTAGACCATACGTGTGTTGTGTGTCCGACACGATGTTCAAGGATGTGGGTACTGAAGCCAAACCAAGCCAAGCCAAGCCATGTACGGATGTACGCATAACATGAGGTTCCGGCGTTTCAAAGATTGAGTCAAAGAGTGTCGGAAAAATGCATGTATTCGTGTAACTAGTAGTCGAGTTTGAGTAACATAAAATACAAGGCTTGTGTTTGAAACCAATTGACATTGAACTGCACTTGTAAGTCTCTAAACTAGAAGACAATGGCAGAATACATTACCAGTTTTGGTGTGGTTAAAAGTGAGAGTAACATTGTTGAAAATAGGGGCTCTTCCTATGTGCATTTTATCAATTGTGGCACGTTGGTGAGAAAACAAAAGTTTCTTGTGTTTATATAACACTTGTCTTCTTATGTTATCACTAAATTCACTAGCGGGTTAAGGGAATTTTTGGATTTGGGATTTGCTTGTGGCGGGCTATGCCTACGTTTTTGGGTTGAGTATGTTTTTTTGTTGTGTGGAAACTGAACAGTCTAGGTTCTAAGTTCATTTTCCTGGTGTTGAAACGGTCAATGAATGACTATTAGTGGACGAGATATTCTCTCCCCACTTTTGGCTTTAGGGTTTTCTGCTCTCTGCTTATATAAACCAGCGTTTGCAAACACACAAACACTCTCTGTTGGTGTTGAAATAGTCAACGATCGACGGTTAGTGGGTGAGATATTCTCTCCCCACTTTTGGCCATAGGGTTTTCTGCTCTCTGCCTATATAAACCAGCGTCTGCAAACACACAAACACTCTCTGCTCTTCTATGTTCCTGGTGTTGAAATAGTCAACGACTGACGGTTAGTGAGTGAGATATTCTTTCCCCACTTTTGGCCTTAGGGTTTTCTGCTCTCTGTCGATATAAACCAGCGTCTACAAACACACAAACACTTAAGATTAAGGTCATTCCAGGCCTTCACGGTCTCGAGTGGGTTGAACCTAGAAGGTACTTTGCTCTATGTTTTCTCTTCTTATAATTTCTAAAATTTCTGGGTTAAGATTAAGGTCATTCCAGGCCTTCTCAGTCTCGAGTGGGCGATTCTGAAAGATAGCAGTAGTGTAATCTTTGAGGAGCTGAGGGACTATAGGTATTTTGCTAATCGCCACCGCAGTTATACCGAAAATAGTTTTCAAGGCGGTAGTCCGTCTACACTCTACATCACTACTCTTTGTTCGTTAATTATGTTCTTTGGTTGTTCGTTGTTGGTACATTTCTTCACAACACTTGTCTCTTCACTTTTGGCTCTACTTCTTGCTCTATTTCTCGCTCTAAATCTGTTGTGTTACACCAACGTACTTTTGAGTTTTGACTACTAGTCTACTACATAGTGTCTTGTATATTCCAGGCGTCTTTTTATTCAAGACTTAAATGTGTCAATGTGCACTTGGTGAATCCTTTTCAACAAGTCACATTTATTTATTAGGCATCACAAATTTGCGACAATTTTACGATAAAATTTAACTATTATGTAATTAATAAGGATTTATGGTTAGTTTTATCATAAAATGGTCACATTTTCTCGGTCATAATTTGTTATCGGTAAAAAAAAATCAACCAACAAGTTTTTTTTTAATATTTTGGATGATTAAGGAAATAGAAAATCACCGATTTTAGCTAGAAGGAAAATGAGTTTTTGTGCCAGATTTTATGTCTTTATTTGCTCATATCATTCATCATTGTTACCGGGACTACCATTGAGATACTGAAATAAATGCAATTGATTAAATTAGATTTTTAGTTTTTTCCCGTCTTTTTGAAAATTACTCTATTTTGATTTTTTTTGCTAAATTACTCTTTTAAGTTGCATTTTTTTTGTTAAATTTGCTTCTACACTTCACTTTAATTAACTTATTTTGTCCATTTTAAACTTATTCCGTTTGTGAATTAATCAATCTATACCTTGAAATGTATAACTATGTAGACAAATGTAGGGGAGTTCAAAAATAGAGGAAATAAGTCAACAACTTAAATAGAATTTTGAAGAAATTTTAGAAAAAAATGCAATTTAAGGAAATATTTTAGCAAAAATCTAACACAAGAGAGTAATTCAAAAAAAAGATATTCAAAAGGGAAAAAGTTGGTTTTAAAAGAGAGTAAAATCTAATTTACTCTTATTTTTCTTTCATCCAACAATAGCTTATGTATTAAGGTAAAACTGACAAAAAGCTGTCCCAACTCAATACAACTAGAAAATTTGATGAACCAAAATCGAACTGAACTGACTCGACTCGGTAACCAATAACCCCGACTCGGTAACCAATAACAACCTTATTTTTTCCAACCCGAGCTGATCTAAACCGATCCGGCCCGTGACCCGATAGCAGATGAGCCGATAATGAACTAGCTTAATAATGGTTCAAAATTTAAATAACACCAAATTGATATTTATCTTAATTATTTTCACTTAAAACTACAATTAATACACCTACTGTTTAAACATACAATTACCTTCTAAAACTAAACATATAACATAAAATATATGCTGATAACATGACTCGACATAATGACCGACTTAACCCGACTTGCCACCGCTGATGACTCGACATGAACCAAACAGATCCGAACCCGTCACTGATCTGGCATAACCGGAACCCAATATGGCCTAATCCGCTTTAATCGACCTGTAACCGATTCGCTTTAACCGATCCGTAACCGAGTCGAGTGATCTGATTGAAATTATCCAATACTAGGGTACTCAAAGGCGAAGTTAAGGCTGGGCCCACGGAGCCATAGCGCGGGATCAAAATAAATAAATTGATGTATAGTAATATGGTCAACTTAATTGTATAACTTAGTTGGGAAATGCTAAATATTTTTAGATAGGTCATATATAAGACCATGGGTTCTATTTCTCTTATGTCAAAACTTTCGGTGCATACTGGGTAAATCTCCAAAACAATGTAATAGCCTACAAACCACATGCAATAGGTAATTCACCCCAAGGTATTACGTAGGAAGTGTCAAGTGAGTGAGAGAGCGTGGTCATGTGCATCATCTTTTTGGGGGTCTCACATTTGAAATTTATGAGTAACAATAATGTCCCACAAAGCTAGGAGATATATAAAAAGATAAGATTAAATTGAATAATGAAGCAAGATGGTTGAACTTGATTGATTACTTTCATCTTCTTGATCCATGTGCGATGCCTGCCCATCTTCTTTTTTCATCTTTACCACTTACTTTATCCTATTCCTATTTGATAGAGAAGTTATCGTATGATGAAAACCCAATTATCAACCAGAACTTCGTATTATTGGTAAGTGGGTATGTGGGTTTGAGAAAACCTAATTATTAGACCAAACTTAATGTCGTTATCATTTCCTATCTGCCATCTCAATCCTTTTCTAAAAAGATTCCGAAGACTCATAAGCTTACGTAATTGCCAAAAAGAGACTGAGTTTGACTTGTGATCAAATAGAGAACAATTTCTCAAGTATTTTTTAGTTATCACTCTAACCCATATACTCCCAAAGTCTCCGCTTGTAAAGCCGACTCCGCCTGAAATTTGGCAGTTAAGAGGTGGTATTCAAGAGTGTCACATCCACTACAAATAATAATGAGACATTAAGTTGAGGGAGGAAGTCGTGGAGTTGAGGGTGAGTCAGTCCATTTGCAGACATGAAAGCCAATGTGAATGTGAGCAACTTCGGCTAAAATTAGGGGAAAAGGGGATTCACTTGCCTGCTTATTTCAGACACCACAAACCAACACAACACTATTTGAGATGATTTCCTCACTCTATTTATGACCTCTTCTACTTCATTCTATGCCACTTCTCAGAAACGTAAAAAACGGGTCTTGATTCATGCTTTACTTTACACAGACGGACTAATTATTATTTATTGAATAATGAGCGTATTAGGATATTGGGCCTAGTCCATTATCTATCATTAGGGCTTATTTAGGGTTTGACGATCTATTATAAATAGATCGTCACATATCAATATAAGACAACACAATTCTCAATAATATCATTTCCCTTCTATTATCTTAACATGGTATCAGAGCCTCACGCTCTTGAGGCCTAAAAACGACATTCCGCTGCCCTGCCGGAGGGACTAATTGACTATGGTGCCCTCCGGCTGAATTTTAGGATAATATCTATTTTATTTTTTTTTTTTTAAAAAAAAAAGTTTCTTCTATTCTTCAATTCGATCCGGAAAAATCTAATTTCTTTAATCAAGGTGGTACGAAAAAAAAAAAAACTGGCGAGTTACGCACGAAAAAACTGGCGAGTTACGCACCGAAAAAAACTGGCGAGTTACGCACCGGAAAAAACTGGCGAGTCCTATACGTAATGAAAATTGTATGGCGAGTCCTATACGTAATGAAAATTGTCTGGCGAGTCTAATACGCACCCTTACCACCTTGTGAAGATGAGAAGTTTTTATGAAGAGCGAAGAAGAAGATGAAGATATTTTTCTTTTTGTTATTGATTAATAATGAGCGTCTTAAGTACATCATTCATCAATATGGTTAAGTAATTCTTTCGGCCAAAATGTTAACAAGCGAAACAAAGTCAGGACAGCGACAAGTTACTTCCATATTCATATGTTTGATAAGCTACTTTCGTCATACCCGTTTTCCTTACTCTGACCATCAAACAATGAATTACGATTATCATTCTGATCTTCTCACTTCCCTTACGTATTCACATTGTTGTTTGAGTTATTTGTTCCATGGTTTGCGCAGACCCGTAATATCGCTATTCATCAACAATTTCGGTTTCGAAAATCCATTGTTGTTTCATGTTTGAGTTACTTTGGGGATTCAATGAGGAGATTTATGGCAACAAGAAACACTATTAAAGAACAATCTCATTGTTTCAAACGGATATGTTTGTTTTAAAACAAGAAATTGTGATTAAAGAATAATGAAGTGACAATGAATCATCAGCGGAATTAGTATTTAAGCTGCTCTGGCTAAAACTTGTGAAATACAACAATAGTTAGCTTAGTTATCGTAGTCATCCTGCTGTTAAAAAAAAAAAAAAAGTTATCGTAGTCATAAGTGGTCATGAATCCAAAATTGAACAATTTGAATATGGAAGTGACAAAGTAGTGAAAATGTAGTGTTGCATGTGGTAGATACTATAGATAGGGGCCATGCATGCATGCAAATGATGCAATTGCAAACGCATAACATTGCAGGCCAATCCCATCTATGATTCTAACGATTTATAACACCATTTCATAATTCCTACTACTGCGTATTCATGGACTTTAACTTCTCCAATCATTATTTCTTTTTTGCAATTTCTATGTAAATATAATTTTCCAATTAGTTAGGTGTCATTCACCTCACGTGTGGTGCAGCCTCATTTTGATGCAAATTTTTCTCCTCACATACACGTAGGGCTGTACAATTGGTTGGGCCGGTCCGGACCGGGTCGGGCCAGAGGCGGGTCTGAAGAAAGCCAGCTGCGGCTCAGCCCTAAAATAAAATAGCCGGGCCAATAAAAGTCAGCCCTGGCCCATCCCTGTAGGGCTATTAGTTGTGTTTGTGGGCTATATTTGTGTTAGTTGTGTTAGTTTTATTAGTGGGCTGGGCTGGGCTGGGCTGGGCCGGTCTTGGCTGTGATGCATTTCACACAGGGTTGCGGATAGGGCTGGGCTGACAAAATCCGGCCCTGGCCCTATTCGCTAACGGACTGGGCTGGCCCAGCCCTAGCCTCGTGGGGGCTAGAAAAATTGGCCCACGTAACAGAGTTAACCCGCTACGTTGTCCAGCTCTACGTACACGTACCGACAATGTGGGCAATTCTAGGATTAGGTTATAGGGGTGCAAAAAAATTAACAATGATTTCGGCGATGGGAACTAAAATTTAAACAGAAAAAAAATCGGGAGTCTAAAGCACACACAATTTAAAAAATTGGATCTAAATAATTCAAGAAAGTATAAATAAAATATTTTGAATTTTGTAAGTATATACATCTTTTTAATGTGAAAAGACTACGTTTTATAATATATCCAAATCATTATAGTTAAATAAGAAGATATTTGAAAGTCTCGACTTTAAAACAACAACATTAAATAGCATTAAAGTCATAGTTTATAACTAAATAAGATAAATGTACGAATAGAAACTAGGTATCTACCACTATACCACTACATATTTGATGAACTTTAATGAAACTAATTTGATAATATTTTCGAACGAAGGCCCTGCAACCCTGTTAAATACGCCAGTGCCGACGTACGTTATATCATTTCAGGGATACTTCATCAATCATGAATGGGTACGATTGCGTTATTCATATCAATATATATAAATGGACTTTTTTTTCGAACACTATTGTCAGCTTTAACGTTATAGAAGTTTTTGTCAAAATGGTGTTTCAAACGGAACTATTTAACAAATTGAGGCTTTTTTGAAACTAATTACCCAAAATGTGTCAACGTCATCATTTATGGTTTTTTCTTTTTTTTTGTATTTCTCAAACATCTCGTGTTAAGATAATATAAAGGGAAGATAATTGAATAAGATATGATTGTATTATGATGAATTGGGTTTACATCATATATGGTGAGGTATTTATAATACCTCACTATAAAACCTAACCCTAGTTTAACCCTAATGGGCCTTCGCATCTAAGGTCCTAATACCCTCTCGCAATCGTAAAGGCAGTACATACAGTGTACGAACTTTACAATTGGAGAAATACAAAGAAAACACAATAAAAGGAAAATCAAAAATCTTCGTCGTCTCCTTTTCATCTTCATTTAGATCTTCATCTCGCAAGGTTGGTAAGATAAACGAGTATTAAGACTCGCGAGAAAAGCTCCGAACAAGAACGTTAATTTTTTCGGACTTGTCGAAAGAATGAGTTAATTTGCAGGAACCCTAATTATCGAACCTGACAAATATCAATAAGACGAAAATAATCCGTTAAACTTTCAAGATCTGGAGAACGTTAAGTTTTTCGGACTCCAAATTTAATTTAAAAAACACCTCAAACGGAGAAGAAGAAATTAATCAAGATTCAAAATAGAGAAAATAAGCATTTTTCTTTATTCATAAAAAGACACCATTGACATATGTGTTTATCATGTGGCATGTAGCCATGTACTACATAACCCACTATTTCATATTCAGAGGAAAACCAAATCAGTGGAATTCCTGCCTCAGACAATCGTTTTTTTTTTTGTTTCATTTTTTTTTCTCTTTTTTTCTTTCTCATTTTTGAAACGAAATTGTTAATTAATCATTGAAAAGAGAAACTAACCTTTTTTTTAATTTGGAATAATTCCACCGATGGGTGTGAATTTCCGACCATCCACCGGTAAGAATGCGGAAGCGATTTTAAGAGACCTCAGGGACGAGGCTCTGATACCATGTTAAGATAATATAAAGGGAAGATAATTGCATAAGATATGATTGTATTATGATGAATTGGGTTTACATCATATATGGTGAGGTATTTATAACACCTCACTATTAGACCTAACCCTAGTTTAACCCTAATGGGACTTCGCATCTAAGGTCCTAATATCTCGCTGTCCTAGACTGCGATCAGTTCACGTCATCTTTTTTATTTTTCCTTTTTTTTTCAAACATGTCGCTGTTTCAGACCACGACATTATTGATGAAATTGAGTAAAATCGGGCAGAAGTGGCAAAAACCATTGGGGGTCGACAATGAAAGCTTGGGTTATAATTTTATAAATAGTTAGAAAGGTGAGTCCAAGTGCCCATAATGTTGTCCCATGCTTCCTCATCTTCCTTAACTACACTCTTCTGCTTGGTTGGCAGGAGGAAACTGAATAATTTGTCAAATATCACTACTACATAAATATGCTGTATGTGTTTTGCTCAATGGTTTTTTTTTTTGTGACTAGGGGTTTAATCCCCAGGCCTCTTCGGGGACTGTGGTGATCGACCCAACTGATAAACGAACCTGAAACCTCTCAAGTCCACATTTCTGCAAGCTTTACTCAATTACTATTGGACTAATATCACTTGGTTTAAAAGTCACAAGTTAAACCAATGTATCATTCTACGTTAACTTCTTTTAAATTTGCCTTATGGCATGGTATGACATTAATCGTTTACGTCCCTGTAATTATGTATTCATGGTTCGGCACTGGATGATTCAAAGTTAGTAGCGGGGCAACCCAAAGTAGAATTGATTTGGTATACGAATTATACCAGACTTGCATATTTATGGAGTTTCTCCAATGATAGATACGAGTATGTTACTCTAATTTGATAAGATAGGGCTTTTATATTGATTCATTATTGGGCCTTCACCTCACGTGCAATTCTACTTTATTTTTGATACTACAAATCTGTCACACATGCGGCCGTTAAATGGCTTCAACGGTCACCCCAACTGCCCATCATCTTCTCCCATGCTTCCTCACTTCGAGAGACCCTTGCCCTTTTACCAACATAAAAATTCCAGAAAACGGTCTCTCAATAGCGTTATTAAAAGACCACTTACATGATAGGGTGAAGGATTTACTGAAGTTTTTGTTTTCCTATTATATCTCCCACTAAATTAGTGAGAGACGGTCTCTCACGACACCTACTGTTTACCCAACTACATAGGAAGCTGTGCTTATTTTAGCTAATGAGTTTTTTTTTCCAACCATGGAAACAAGTTTTATACAAAATCATACAATTGGCATTTAACTCATATAGTCGAATGCACTTTTATGTTTTACAAGATAACCTAAGACAAAAGAGTCAGCACATTGGTTAGGGATAGAAAATGTGTACCTTAATAGCAGAATAGGTATTGTAACACCCCGATTTCCAAGGAGCCTTACCTAGACCTTCCTTAGTAGCAGAACAAGTTAAAATTATTATTGCAAGTGTATAACAAGACCAGCCTTAATACAAGGATTTAACTCTATATATACTACTGATAGGAACTACGAAAGCTATTCTCGTCAACTAAGCAAGTACATCTGTAACAACCCGACCCACCACGGTCGTAACACCCCCAATAAGACGGGAGGTATGCCTTTGGACCCATTATTTGTCCTCAGTTAAGCCCAAAAGCACAAGATCTTGTTACTAGATGGTGGGTTGGATCCATTATTAACATATCACTAGCCTCATATTTTACCAATGTGGAATACCTTTCCACACATCTCAATTTCATCTCAACCTCATAATCTGATGGGGTGTTACAATAACATCACCCAACATCCACACCTGAAACTATCACACTGCTAACCATTTACATGCAACAATGGATCATCGCAGATACCGATAGGGAAGGACACACAAGACAAACGTCAGTACAAGTACAATAATAGACTTACACAAATATACAAGAATACAAGACACAATACCCAAATATTAATATCATTCATATGAATCACGTATCACATGAGTAAACGACATCCAATCGTACCGTCACACCAATTCTACTGAATCATCTCATCGTATCATCCCCCACTTACTCGCGACAAGGAGTAACCAGATCCTTAATGTGCACATCCTCTCTGTGGCGGATCCCACAAAGAGCGATCGTAGGAGCGAGAGCCGTTTCCCGCAACGGTCCCACACATATGTTCCACAAACTCAACAATGTCACCATCACTACAACATTACCAATATTGATACCAGCCGTATACAGGAATCATACAATAACATAATCGCAACAGATATGGGAAACGATACAAAGTAAATACTTGACTGAGTAGGATCACCTACCTGACATACGCATCCAAGGACTCCTCATGCGACTCTAGAACGACATCGATGATTCCCTATTATAGATTCTACCTGTCAACATTATTGTCAGAGATACTGGAAAGATTGGACTAAAGGGAGGAGGTAGTTATCGAGACTGCCATAAGGATCATAGATGTTAGGTCACAGAGTTGATAGTCTCGTACGCAAAGGTCGACTAGCATCCATGGAGGTTTGGGATGAGAGAGGAAAGGGATGTGAAAGCTCTTCCTTTTGTTTTAGGTTACGAGGTTTGACAAGACTGATAAACGAATTAGGATTTTATTTATTCCTGACGCGGAAATAAGTCCGTTGGAACAACGCACTCGGTCGAGTTGGACTAACTCGGTCGAGTTGGTCTCATTTAGCCGAGTTGATCTCACTCGACCGAGCCTACCCAAAGCAGTTGGGCTCCCTTCTATGGAAGGTCTACTCTCATCCTTCCTAAGTTGGTTTGAAGTCAGAGGGTCAATGATCTCAGGCCTAAAAATGAACGTGCCACTTTCTATCCACGAAACCAAAAGCAAACTTATACGGTGGCTACAAGATAAACCGTACGAGAAAATCTCCACGTACCGATAGCCATTTTCGGGTGCCCATTGTAAAAGACTAAATTAAAGTGCCATAAAACTTCCAAAGTCCCAAACACCCTTTAGGCCGTTAACCCCAAAAATAAAACATCCAAATAGTGTTTTAGAGGGTCGATTAAATCGTGTTTGGTTCAGTGTGGATTTCCTCTTACACAAAAATGGCTGCCAACTTCTGGACCTCCACGCATTAGTAATATTTCTTTCTTATCAATAATCAATCTTTCTTTTATCCTCTAATTTTGTTTGTTAATCATCATGATTTTCGTTTTTTTTCTTATGGTTGTGTGATTTATATTGGATAATTAATTTGTTGCAGCAAACACTTGTTGGATCAAGAAGAGGTAGATGTTGTCCAGCAACCTGATAGAGAAAGAGGGGTCACTCTTGATGATTTCAAGCTCATCAAGTTGCATATGTCTAATTGTATCTTCTTAATCCAGCCCTTTTTTTCTGTTTTGATCGTCTTTTTCTTATTTATCTTCAATTCAATTATCCCCTTTTTGCTCTAAAACACTGCAAATTTATGATTTCACTGTGATATTGTACGTTCCCAAATCTAATTTTCCCTTTTTTGTTGAGAAAGATTGCGAATTTAAGCGTTTCAGCGGGATTTCTTATATGGGCATTGTTGATTGTTCTATTTTGTGCGCAATTTTAAATAGAGTATATGCTTTTGTGAAACTAAGAAGTTAGGAGATAAATGGCGGGAGTCTATGTTGCTTAGACTCGTTTAGATGTATCCAACATAGGTGCAAGTGTTAGGACTCGGCCACAATATGCATATTTTAGCTCAAAATGAGGCGTCGAAGTGTCGTACCCTTGAGTGTCGAGTGTTGGACACAAGAATGTGTGGGAATCAAAAGAGTCGTAGTAACATAGGCGGGCGTATCAATTTTCCCATGAATTTTGCTATTATAAAGAAAAGGGTTGGAATAGATATATGACATTGTTTATAGAGTTCCCAATTGTTGACATTAGTGTAGTGAAAACAAGGTTTTTGGGTAGTTCCTCATAAGGATGAAAATTGGAATGTAAGTAATAATTGCATTTTACACGAGATATGTTGCAGTTATAGTAACTGTGTAAATACCTTTTTCTCATCTCTATAAGTGTACCTTAGAATGGATTTAAGCTCAGTAATGAAGTCTAGTACGGGTTTAGTCTGTGGATCTATTAATAACCACCAAAGCCCATGTCCATGATTTTATAATTGATGCTTAGGCTTAGAGAAGAGGAACTTCGGTATAGGAAGAACCGTAAAGCGGTAAAAGATTTCTTCACGTGTAAATGTACGATTGTGTGTCAGTCCTCATGTGCTAAGAGAACAGTCTCTTGGTATTGTCAACTGCTGAAACTCGACTAAGGAGCATTCATCTTATTAATTGTTTGATTTCATTCTTGTGAATGAATTGCTATCTCTCTGCCAAGAATGAGCAAAATTGAAAAAATCTTTGTAAATCTTTCTCGGCTATATAGGAGGACTAAAGAGAGCAGATAACTAATTGTGCTCACAGACACGAGCCTCCTTTGTTTTCACATAGTTATTGATTGTGGATCACCCCTTTTCCCCTCTCTTTTTCGCTTTAGTAGGTGGAGGATGGCTCGGGGAATGGCTATTAAATACGGGAGATTCGTTTGATTCTGAAATAAATGTTTATAACGTGTATATTATCTGGAATCAATATCTGTATTTTTCTCACAGTTGATGCATAAAGGTTAATTTTTTTTATCTTGTGTTGGGTAGTTTACCACATACTCCGTATATGGAAGGATAATAATCTAGTCCTTGACTCCTTTCACTTTATTGCCTTGGCTCATCTTGGCGATATATATTTTGTGTTTATGCAAGGTTGTACACTCCGTATGTTGTTACCCAGCTTCTGAAGAGTTTGAACTGGCTGGTTAATTATAAATTTTGAAAAAGGAATTGTTTTAAATGACAATTCTGCTGTAATCTGTATACTGTGACATAGTTTATGCATTCCGAACTGATTACTTCTAAATTTACTTGACGTTGTCCTGCTTGCAGATATTACAAAATTGGCCCAACATGTTAAAGTGAGGCAAAGGTAGGGAGCTTATCTTTCCTGTGGTATATTTCTGTTCTTTAAGCTAACTCATGTTTGCACATCTACTCATGCACATGCGCATATCTCTTAGTTGTATGGTAAGTGTTAACTATGTGCGTCTTTCTAAGTTATGCGGAGTAAAAATTTTCCGAGTCCTATAAAAATTGTTTTGAAAGTACATTTCCTCCAGATTACACATACCGGAGTCCCGAGGCTACGCATATCTATTAGTTGTATGTTAAGTGTTAACTATGTGCGTCTATCTAAGTTACGCGGAGTAAAAATTTTCCGAGTCCTATAAAAAATGTTTTGAAAGTACATTTCCTCCAGATTACACATACCAGAGTCCCTGAGGCTACTGGAAGAATTTCCTGTGTTCAACTGGTGGATTTTTTCACAAAAGTATTGGATGTAGGGTTTGTTAGGGTAGTAATTATTATGCTTTAGTAAACTGTATATGATGAATTTTATAGGTATTTTGTGACCTTTTGATGTATTGTGGCCGTAAGAACATATTTTATGTCATTAATGGTCTTCCAGCTGTTTTTTGATAGTAAAGTATAAACTGACTAGTGTACCATTTAATCAAATATAGTCTATTTGTTCTCATTGACGGGCTTCACTTTTAGACGCTTTTTCATGGATCAGCTAGTTCTTCTACACAGTTTACGTAGTTCTTATGCATGTAAAAACCGGTGACGTTAAATATCTTCTTGAATACTTTAGTTTCCTCTTTAGTCTTTCTTGTATTATTAATTCACTTCTGTTCTTTCTTGCAGGGTTGTTGCTACCGCCATTACGTACATGAGACGCGTTTATACAAGGTATCGTCATGATACTTATGAACATTTTCACTTAGTAAATGTGTACTAATTCTTGTACGCTTGAAACCATCTGCTTTATTAATTTAAATCCCAGCTTCTAAGCTGACAACTATGTTGGCATTGCGGCCCTGTTTATATTTTCTTTTCAAAGTTGTGTGTTTGGCTTCGAAGCTTAACCGACACTTTTTCGCCTCTGATGTCCATGTTGTCCTATGACTGCTGGTTGTGACGGAAAATTGTTCTATTTGCTATTCTGTTTTGCAGTAGAAGCTTGACAGAATATGATCCACGTCTAGTTGCTCCAACTTGCTTGTACTTGGCTGCGAAAGCAGAAGAAAGCACTGTACAGGCTAGACTTTTGGTGTTTTACATCAAAAAAATGTGTAATAACTGATTCCCGATCCTGATGTTTCTTCTTGTATATCCATTGGTAATTTGGGGATGGGTTGACAAGCTATGTCTTTGAATTTTCAGATCCAGAAGATATAAGATACCGCTTTGAGATAAAAGACATTCTTGAAATGGAAATGAAAATTCTTGAAGCGTTGAACTATTATTTAGTCGTATTTCATCCTTACCGCTCATTGACTCAGTAAGTAATTCTTTTACTGCAAATTGTGCTCTTTTTATTATCTTTCTTTTTGTTTGGATTTTTTCTTGTATGTTTAAGATGGCTCTGAGTTTATGATATAGTGTCTTTCAAAGGTAGTACTCCTAGTACTGTTTTTGTTTAGGATAAGGGACGGAGAATTTCTGATTGCAGCGTAATCTATCTAGATAATAAAAATATTTTTAACTACGGCGCTGTTTGGTAAACAACATATTGAAAGAAATTAGTAGATTCCGGCTTAATTAGTAGGTTGACCAATCAATCTACTATTTTTACGTGTTTGGTAAACAGCATATTCTGATAGCATATTGGTCGGAATCTACTATTTTTGAATATGCTGCTAACTATCATGTAATCTGCTATTTACCAAACACTATTTTTTAATATGCTAATTTAACTTAATAGTCAAACTTGCTATTAAAATCTACTAATCGTATTATGCTAACGTTATCCGCTATTATAAATCTGCTTATGCCATTTGCCAAACAGGGCCTACCTATTTCGTAAAATGTTCTAACACATCTTTTTATGTTTTTAAATGTCAAATCACTAAAAACTATTGTCTTAAAGATTTTCTCCTATGGTGGAGACGGGTATGGTGGGGACGGGTATTTTGGTCGTATGTACGTGGTCTTACCTACCCATGCGTTATAAAAGTTTAAGAGGCTCTATGCAGAATATTAATGTGTTAACCACTTTACCCTATAATCCTTATTTGTTCCTGATCACCAGACGTGTAATTGCATGTTATTTTTGCACGATTGACTCTTATGAAAGCCTCTTCGTTCACTGTGCAGATTTCTCGGTGATGCAGGCATGATGGACTTAATGCAGGTCACATGGTAAGACTAGGGAAACAAAAGTGGTGGTCAATTCTAAGTAGGCTAGTTATGGCTTTCGAAAATCACTCATACATCGCATATTCTAATCAAGATTAAGTAAAAAAGAAGAGTGCCAACAATGAAAAATAACTGTGAAGTTGAATCTTGATGCTGCATTAAATTTGTTCTTCACACCTTTAGACAATTTCCGAAATATTTTTTTAATGATTTCTCCAAATCTGAAAATTCTATATTGGAGAAGTCACAATTAACAGTAGCCATTTCTGATAAACCTTTGAAAATTGGAATGGTACAGGGGTATTGTAAATGACACATACAAGATGGATCTGATTCTTATTCACGCTCCGCATTTGATAGCATTGGCTTGCATATATATAGCTAGTGTATCGAAAGAGAAGGACAGCATTGCATGGTTTGAAGAACTTCGAGTTGACATGAACACGGTAAATCCTAACCACCAGCCTTTTTAAATATTAGATTGAAACATATGTTACTTGGAGCTCGATAGGAGTGTTGGGGACGGATACATATCCAACTGTTGGACTCGACTTTTCAGACACAAGAGGACTCGGTCCTATTTTTAGAGTGACGTTTGCAGAATAACGCTAAAACATCAAACAATAAGTCTCTCTTGTGAAGTACACCCACTTGATTAAATAAGACAAGAATAAAAGTGCATAGAGAATCACAAATGATTTGTCTTTATCTCCCCAAATGGGTTTTATTTGACCCGTCACAAGCTTGCGATGGATATTACTCTCACAAATGAGAATTTGTGGATAGCACAAATTTCCACTAGAAGAAGTAATGGACTGGTAAAGAAAAATAAACATATGAAAATTGAATTGCATTGTGACTTTGCACGGTAGATTCCCCAAATATCTTTTTCGTTACCCTTTTGAGGTTGGTGGAATATAAAGAAAGGAGAATTTTGTGGTTGAACATGCCACTGGGATGTTTATGATGGCTGAACTTTGAAGAGCATATTGTTGCAGAAGTCAACGGTTAAAAGCTCTAAAAGATGGCATAAATTCTCATTTGTGACGGCAATATCTGTCGCAAGCTTGTAACGGGTCAAATAAAACCTGTTTGGGGACATAAAGACAAAGCATTTGTGATTCTCGATGTACTTGACCCGTCGCAAGCTTGTGACGAATATACCCGTCATAAGAGAGACTTATTAGAAGATAGTGCCATTGGTGTGTTTTGTCAAAATCTTGTATAATGATTTGTAGGTGAAGAACATATCGATGGAGATACTAGATTTTTACGACGGCATGAGAAATAACATTGAAGAAAGGATCAATGTTGCATTCAGCAAGCTTCCCATGAGATGTTAATTGTTTGATGCTGTAATAATTATTGCCATGTACTGTAAGTCTGTAATAGAAAGCCTATTTAACTGTAAGATGAATCATCATCTACACTAATATTTACAGTACGGAACATATTTTCATTTATTGGCTGCTCAATTGCTGGACACAAATTCTCATTTGCGGCGGAACTACCCGTCGCAAACTTAAACGATACGTATTTTGTCCCGAGCTTGCGACTGGTAGTTCCGTCTTAAGAAAAACGGACTGATTGCTGGAACCCTGCAGATACTCTTGCCTGCTTTTTTTCCCCTTTTTCAAATTTTGGAACCCCATAGCTCTCATTGCGTAAGCATTGTACGAAAATCGAATATTATTAAAGATTTCTTTCATGACTCTACTTGGGCAAATATAATCTTCGTATTTTTTTTGTGTATATTTTGAGGTTTGCACCTACCTAGTATCACAAAATTATTGGTTTCATTGTGTTTATGAATTTGTGTTCATGATATAAGATAAAAACATTGAAATTCACAAATGCCTCATTGTCTTTTACTATCCAAGTGGGTATTGACCCGTCGCAAGTTTGTCATTTTCTTATACAATTTAAATCACACTCTTAAACGGAGAAGAGTAACCTTATCGACGAAGACACTTACCTACTCCCTCAAGACATATCTATCCCCATCCCTAGAAAAATGATACATTTAATGTAAAATCAACGCTACCTTATAAGACAATATGCCCAAGGTAAAGAATAAGTTAAAAATATGAAAAAAAAGAAGAATATAGACTATAATAAACTACGTATAATCTAATACTAGTCTATATATAATATAAAAAGGCTAGACAAAGCACCACATTTCACCATTTCACTTTTGAGGAATTCTAGCAAGCCACATCATTATTTTAAAAAAAAAAAAAAACTAATGAATTTACAAGCATTAAATGCATATCATGTTTTTAAATACCATAACATCATTATTTAAAAAATAAAAAAATAAAAAAAGCTAATAAATTTACAAGCATTTAATGCATACCAAGTTTTTAAATATCATAATAACGAATAAGTTTAGACTCTTAATTTTTTAATAAATTTAACAGCAATTAATAAATCAAATTATGCATGCTAAATTTAAAATTTATGTGTTTATTGTTAGAATAAATTAATCCCCAAATAAAAAAACACATCACTTTAAATTTACATCATGCAACTATTTTGTTTTGCTATAAAATTGTGACATGACAAGTTTAATTGTGGCGTGACAACTTTTATTTGACATGGTAAAAAAGTGACATGGATTACCAATTTAAGAAAATTAAAAAATACAGTATAACTTAATTTTTTTTAAAAAAAAATAGAAGGTATAAACAAAAAGAAATTGTAATTGATCTCCTCTCGTAGTTTACCTTATTTATTTATCCTTTATTTCCTTTATTAATAAATGACCTTTTAACTTTTGTTTCATCATTATTATATCTACTCTTTATTTATGTACCATATTTTTTATTTTATTTTTATTCATAAAATTTTGAGAGAATTAATAATAAAAAATTTCATATATATATATATATATATATATATATATATATATATATATATATATATATATATATATATATATATATATATATATATATCGAAATTAGGAGGTTTTTAAGTCCATATGGAGTAAAAAATAAATTTCAACGCAATTTGTTCATATATGAAAGGGTGACTTCTTTAATGGAGTAGAAAAGAAATTTCAATGCAATTTTTAGATGGTCGTTTCAAAACAACCAAGTTATTCACATTTTGGTTTGTCTGTCCTCCTGAATCAAAAATTGAATTAAACATTTATTTTAAAATACCGCTCCCTCGGTCGTGTTCGTTTTAAACAAATGATTGAGAGAGAGTAAATACTCCGTATAAGTTATTCACAAATTAAACACTTAAACACAGTAAATTATTAACGATCCCGTGATTTTCACGGGATCCAAAACTAGTTAAAAAATAATTTTGATCTTTCTATGACTTGCTTATCCGTCTCGAAAACACCATCTATTTGTCATTACTTTGTTGTTTATGAATACCTTCTGATAACCACTTACATTTCATCTCATCACCACAATTATTCTGCTTAATTCACCTACATCATTGTGTTATTTATTATTTATATTTACACTTCAAATCGTAATTTGATAACCCAACAAACCAACTTGATTATTAGGATCACCAATTGTATCCCTGAACAACCCCTACCTATTTGCTTATACTACTCAAATCACACTCTTAAACGTCGGATAACAACTCTAACCCTGAAGACACTTACCTCCTCTCTCAAAACCTATCTGCCAGACCCCCGTAAAAAATATGTCACTCTATAACACAATGTCCCAGTAAAGAATAAGGTGAAAATATGTCGGAACAAATAATTTGTTGTTGATGAAATACATTTCAATACTCATTTAAAATACATGTCATCCAAACAATTATTCCACTTGACCTATCTACATCTTTTGGATTTATAGTCAAAAAATCGAAATTTGACATTTTTTGGATTTCTCTAAAGTATAATATATATATTTGACATTTATCTTATTTCCTTTTACTTAATTAAAGAAATCATCTCATTTCTTTCATATAATTAAGTACGAAAGTGTATAATATTCACTTGAATAATAGTGCTACTCCTGAACCAAAAAAATAGTAGTGTTGCTCTTAATTTGATTGAATGTGTGGTGGATAGCAAACATTCCTCGCTTTTAGGTAGAAATTTGAATATAGTTGAATGCTTAACTACTTTCATTTTAGTTCCATCCATTCTGAATCCAGGCGTAGATATTCATTTTAAGTCTGAAAGGTCATGAAATATGGAAAAGATAAGAGCATAATACTGCATAATACATAAGGAAAAGTAACATATTTGTCTCATATCTCCATGTGGAACTATTTTTGACCCATTTTAATGTTAGGACGAAAACAAACTGAGCTAATTCTTTCTTCAACTTTTTCATTTCCATTTTTAATAGAAATGTTGAATAAACTTAATAACCTTAAATATTAAGTATATAAAAATCAAAGAATAATATTTTAACTCAAATATGAAAATTGTAAAAATAATCAATTATTTTTTTATTCATTTCCCATTTTCATTTTTAATAAAAACGTTGAATAAAATTAATAACCTTCAATAGTAAGTATACAAATCTTAAAAAATAATAATGTTCTAAATTTTATAGAAAAATCGTAAATAATTAACTATTTTTTAATTTTCTAATTCTAATAGATTAATTGTAAATAATTTATTATTTTCAAATTCTGATAAGAAAATTATAAATAAATTATTATTCAATCATTTATTTTCTAGTTTTTTAATTCTAATAGAAAAATTATAAATAATCTATTATTTTCCTATTTTCTAACCCTTGAACCAAATTCATAATCCTCAAACCAAATTTATAACTTGATTAGAGCACAATAAAAAAAAGAATGGAGTTTTATATTAGAAAGTATTATGAGATCTTGACCCTTTAAAATATGGATCTATTATTGAAGAATAGTCTAATATTAATTAATTTTGTATGTGCAAATAGGTGGACATTATTACTTAAAAAATACATTATTACTTAAAAAAGACATAATAGTAGTAAAATTGTAATTGGTTGGTGGAGGGAGTATCGACTATTGAGCAGGCAATTTATAATTGATAATTTGAAATGCCGGCTTCCAAATTGACATCAACTTGGAATAGATAGTTGCACTATTTTTATTTACATTTACCCAAAATTTGATTGAAGACGGATATTATCCGTCACAAGTTAAAAACTGATAGTGCGCCTCTTAAGTTGCACTACGGCCAATATTCATATGATGCTCTACTTTCTCCCGCTCGCATGTCCACCAGCATTTTAATGAGTATAAACTATCCGTTTTCAGCTTACAACGAATATTACCCGTTATCAGCGAGAGTCTTTGTTTTATTTATTTCATAAACACATGCTATCAAATACCAATTACCCTATTTTATATTGTTAGCCCTACCTTATAAATTCTCCACAATTTAACAAGTTTTTGCAAACCAACCCCAATCAATCCCAACCCAAACCCACCTTAATTTCACATATTATCCTTCTACTCTTGTTTATTTTCCTGCATCAAATTTCTCCTCCACATAATTATTTTCCCATTTTCTCTAGATCTTATGATTTCTCTTTTATTTATATAATAATTATCATATATTCTCTCACTTGGGTATTTGTTTTTTCTTCAGCTCCTTTCAGAATAAATCAATCTGGGTATTGATTTGAATTACCCTTTTCTCAATCAAATTTGTTGGGTATTGATTTGATTTGATTTTGTTTTGTTTTAAATCCCTTTTTTTCATCTGGGTTTCTTCTTTTATTTTGTTGGGATTGATTTAGGGTGTAATATAAACTGAAAAAAAGTCGAATTATTCTGAAATTTTTGAGTTAGAGTGATTTGTATGTCAATGGGTGCTTTAGATGACTGTCATTATGATGTTGAGTTTGAAAATACAATGAACATGGGTTGTATTCATTTGGGTGGTGAAGAACAAGTTGAAACTGCACAAATTGAGGATGCTGTCAGGCTCCTTTTGCTAGGGTTAGATGAAGATGTCAACAGGGAAGGAATCATTAAGACTCCCCTTCGTGTTGCCAAAGCTCTTCATTATGCTACTCAAGGTCATTTCTCCACACCTTTCTTTTATTCACTTACTCTTCTTTATAACCGTCTTCTCAAAGAGTCTTGCTTGTGACGGATACTATCTGTCGCAAGATCATTTGATGGGTCGTGCCACTTGCATTGTGTGAGACAGACACTATCCGTGTTCAGCTTGTGACAGATAGTGCCGTCTTCAATGAGAATTTGTGCCGTCTTATGCAAAAATTTAATGCAACTAATCTATTTAGTAGGAGTATTTAAGTTCCAGTTTTTATGGAACCCAAAAACTTTGGAGAGACGGTCATTTATCATGTAAATAAGTACGAAATTACTATGTACAATCAATGATAAAAGGGTCACAAAATACAAATAAAAGGGAAGGGTACAAAAGAATGTTCTCTCGATAATTTATTGAAAGACTGTCTCTCTCAAGTTTTAGGGTTAAATTATATGATGTGAGAGGGGAACAAAGTGATCTGCTGTTAATGCTTGTCCTTCAGTAATTATATTGAACTATATGATTGTGCTGAACATGGTTGGTTGTTATGTTAGTGTTGGTTTGTTAATGTTTAAAAAGATGACAATTTGTGGATCTTGAAGTAATGTTGGTGGGTTTTGGATGTTGATGTTGCCTTAATTATGCTTAATTTGCTTGTAAAGCAATGGATTAAGTGGAAAAAAAAGATGCTAATTATTGCTCAAGATTAAATGTTTGCTACTTACAGTTATTATGGAGAGACGATTTTTCGTGGGAGTTAGGAAGGATGACTTACCATCCCCAAGCAAGGTCGTTAGAGAGGTCGATAGGGAGTCGAGTCAAGTTAATTGTAATTAAGAAATCGATTAGAATTGACTCAAGTCGATTTGAGTCACAAATCGACCCAATTTGAAGTAAATTGGCCCAACAATCCACCTAACACGTGGCATGTTGTAATTGGTTCCAAGCATTTAAGAAAAAGGAAAAAACAAAGAAAATTAAAAAAGTGGTTGGATTATTGACCTAAGTCGTGATTTTCTGCTTCGGAGGGTTTAAGTGAGTCAAGGTCAATAAGGGGAGATTAAGGCCTAATATGCAATTGACTCGATTAAATTGATTTGTTGCTTGGGTGATAGCAATACTTAGGTGACTGTCAACAAGACAACAACCCATATATGGCCTCCATCATTGTCAAAATGTCAACCGTTTCGTGATTATTAAACTATTGTTTTTTCCTCTTTGGGAAAGGACTGATAAGTACCCCTATGTTCCATGGTAGAAAGAATTATTATAGCATAGTGGCAACATTTTTCTGAAGGGGGTGGATCATTCGGGGTTTCTTCTCATCTTATGTGATCGATATCTAGTTATGTCATCATGCTTGTATATGTTTCCAGCCTTCCAGGGGTAAACTGAAGTACTCGATTGCAATTAATATCTGAATCTGAGGAATAAACGGAAACTTCTGACTGACAAACAGTTTCAGTGTCCTGTCCGATATTGTATGTTAGTCTTATTATTGACCAGGGTTTCTGATTGTTTAGGTTACAAGCAGAATGTAAAAGACATTGTCCAAGGTGCTCTATTTCCTGAAGCAGGCTTAGATAATAATCAGGTCGTTGGACATGCTGGAGGAGCTGGAGGTCTTGTCATTGTACGCGATCTTGACCTCTTTTCGTATTGTGAGTCATGCTTACTGCCATTCCAGGTGAAATGTCACGTGGGCTATGTTCCGTCTGGGAAACGGGTGGTGGGCCTTAGCAAACTCTCTCGAGTTGCTGATGTGTTTGCTAAGCGGCTTCAGGACCCACAGAGGCTAGCCCATGAAGTGTGTTCAGCATTGCACAATTCAATCAAGCCGGCTGGCGTTGCCGTTGTTCTGCAGTGTTATCACATTCACTTTCCAACTTTAGAATCTTTGTTCCTTGACACACGCCCCGAAGGGTTGATAAAGGTGTCGGTATCTTCAGGCTCCGGTGTGTTTGAAGATTATGATACTGATATTTGGAGTGAGTTTCTTAGTCTGTTAAAATTCAGGAAACCCCAAGAGAGGAACGTTGAAAATGGCTGGTGTCCATCACTGGCCTCGTCCATCAATAAATTATCACCCAGTGTGAGACCCATCAATCCCGGAATGGTTAGCGCAGTGACTTCAATTCTCAGATCCTTGGGCGAGGACCCATCAAGGAATGAACTTGTCGGTACTCCTACGCGGTTCGTAAGATGGCTAATGAACTTCCAAAACTGTAATATGGAGATGAAGCTGAACGGGTTTGTTTCTAATAAGTCGGAAACTCCAAACAAGAAGATCCAATCCGAGCTGAACATCCCATTTTGGTCCCAATGTGAACACCACTTGCTTCCTTTTCACGGGGTCGTCCATGTCGGATATTTCTCTTCCGAAGAAAAAAGTCAAACTCTGAAATCCATTTTGCAGTCAATTGTGCACTTTTATGGGTTCAAGCTTCAAGTACAGGAGAGGCTAACGAGGCAGATAGCCGAGACCATGGCACCTATGCTTGGTGGAGACATAATAGTGGTAGCTGAAGCAAGCCATACATGCATGATTTCTCGAGGTATTGAGAAGTTTGGGAGTAGCACAGCTACTGTCGCTGTACTTGGTCGTTTTACAACAGATGCTGGAGCACGAGCATCGTTCTTGGACAGCCTTCCAAGTTCTAACGATTCCCATAGGTGACATTATAGATTTCAGTTTTTGTTGTAACCTTTTTGTAGGGCGTTTTAAGTCGCTGTTGTTGTCATGTTCCTCGCGTCTGCAATCGCTCTTTCTGCAGGTCGGAAGATCCCAACATGATTCAGAAAAAAAGATTGATTTTTTACTCCCCCCATATTGTATACTTGTATCAGTGTGCCCTTCTGAAGTTGTTTCCTTAGGGTATGTGTTTTTGAGTATTACTTATTCAACCATTGAAGTTTCTACGGAATAAGTTGAAATTTGAATTCCAATGTGTAGATTCAGACTCAATTCTTCAATTGAAAGGAATTTGAGCAGCTTGCCAAGCTTTTCTGCTGGTTTGACAACAAATACTGAAATGAATGCTGGCATAGCTTATTTTCATACCCTAAAAAAAAGGGACGTACTTTTTCACATACGGATAATTGAATTGTACCTAGATTCACCAAACTTCATCAATGTTTTCCGTAATTTGTATCGAGAGATTATGTCTAATATTTTCACCAAAATATGTTAAATATCGTTAAACAACAAATTTAATTTTACTAATTGTAAAATTATAATCCACCATTCAAATTTTTAGAACAATTAGATTCGATTTTAGGGGGAAAAAGTATATTTGATCTAATTTGTTTAGATTTATGAGAAGGGTATGATATGGAAAGTTAGTGGAAAAATGCATGTGAAAAAATAAATTCCGTATGTGAGAGTAATTACGAAAAAAAATATTTAGTTGCTCTTTCATGTACGTATTTTACTGGACTTTTTCTGATAATGTTTCCACACTCTACACTTCTCTTAAGAAAAGAGCCAAAATTTCTCTGTTATTCCCTAATACATTAATCACATTCATTCTCAACAAAAATTTCAAATCAATCTTAATTTTCATATTAAACAAGAAATTACTTCAATTTATGAATAAACTACACTAACTCTATTTGCCTTAAATTTGCTTAAATTTGCTTTAGTTGTCGCTTTCTTCAATTTGAATTTGATTTTTTCAATTAGGGTTTATGGGGGAGGCAACCTAATGAATGATTTTATTGAAAGTCGTTAGAAATCTCACTAACATAATTAATCTGCTTTTGTTAATCAAATTCAATATCGTCGAAAATCATGGCACCATAATCAATTAAAATTTACATCAAAAACAAAAAAATGACTTGAATGCAAATTATTTGTGCATGTGAAAGCTAATGGGGATTGGTGACATCCATATAACTCATTAACGCAAATAGATTTCATCATTTGATATTGAATTGTTGATAACAAATACGCTCTCCATTCAACTCTACACTACACATTTCTATTTTGCACATTATTTACAAGTGAACTTTTAAGTTCGATTTTTTCTCAATACGTAATTGAAAATATATTCATGTGGAATCTTATTTGATTCATATTTATAAGTTTATTAAAAATCAAATTTTTGTAATTTTTGGAATAACGTAACTAAAGATATTTAACCCGTAAAATCAGCGTTGACAAATGTGCAAAAAGATAAGTGTAGTGTGGAGTTGAATGGAGAGCATAAATTCTCATTTGTGACGACAAGCTTGTGACGGATACCGTTTCCTCTAAAAAAATACCCATAAGAGGTCACAAGCTTGTGACGGGATTAGCCCGTCACAAACAAGCCCGTCACAAACAAGATCTGAGTATACTCCTTATACAATATCATTTACAGAAGGCCAAAGAAAAATCCTGGCTCAATTTTATTATCATAAAAGTAGCCAACCAATACAAATCACATTATATGACTCAAACATCATCATCAACATCAGCCTATGAAGTACAAAATCAGTAAATATTTAACCATATTTACGATCCGGATGAATTAAGTAAATACCAACTAAAACCAGTGTACATAGCTACATGTCATACATACACAGTGATACACTGATACACAATATCACAACTCGCTAATGGCTGACTCATAATGCCAAGATAAAGTTTCATACACAACTCCACACCGAGATCGAGCTCAATCATCTAGCCACAAGTGTCTAACTTTGTGCCATTTTACGGCCGATTTAGGGTGTCGCTTTTCCGGGGATGGAAATCGAGATTTGGAACCAGCAGATTTGAGGCTTGGAGTTGGTGACGACGGAAGATCACGTTTAGTAGCATGTTCAGCTTCCTGACTCTGTAATTCTTCATTCTCTGACATCGACTGTGACGGGAAATTAGATGTAACTTCAAGTTTCTGATTCTCCTTTTCTAATTTTGGATTCTCTTGTTCTTGGCTCTCATGCAAAGTTGTAGATTCGGGTTCTTTATACTCGTATTCTTGGTGATCAACCGGGGACTTGGAGGATAAAGTTTGAGGGGATTTGGCCTGAGGTTTTTGATTTTGAGAATAATTTATAGCAGATTTTGCGTCTGAATGTGAATGTGAATGTGAATGTGAATGTGAATGCGAAGGAAATGTCACAAGATGGTCATGAGACTCGTAAGGAGAACTTATCGTAGATTTAGCAGATTCAGGGATTAGAGAATTGTGGTTATGAGATTGATGCATCGGAAACACAATACAAGCCATTCCAAGAAGTATTGCAAGGAACATGAAAGTAAATATCCAGGATAAGGAGACCTGCAACAAAGAAGCACGCCAATCCCTAAGGAGCTGTTTCGAGAATCAATATAGGACATCAATTTTGGTACAGTGAGTCTTATAAGAGATCACTTGCTCTTGCTTCAGACGGTAATATTGCTCTGAAATAATAAGACGGGATTTTTTAACCATTTTACATCCAAATGTGACCATTATTGACAAACAAGTTATCATAAGATGTAACATTGACCACACTATTGTGGTTACATTTAACTATAAAATGATCACATACGGTCCGTCTGAGTTTCAGACCAAAAGTGGTGGTCTGAAACAAGAATTTGTGATAAGAGATATGGTGAGAGACTAGGCAGTAGGGATGGCAATGAGTTGGGGTGGATCAGGTTTTGCGAGATCCAAACACGATCCACTTGCTTATTGGATCACCGATCCATATCCAAATCCGATGCATATCCTTAAATATCCATTGTTATGTGAGTATTAGGTCTCTTAACACTCGGCAATTTTTTGTGGTTTAAAAAAGAATGGTAAATTAATATCACAAATTCTCATTGAAGACGGACATGAGCGTCAGACCGTCACAAGCTCAAGACGGGTCAAGTAATACCCAAGTGGTTAGATAGGACAAAAGCATAATGCTACTCCCGAGGCAATTTGCTTTTGTCTTATCCGCCAACTTGGGTATTACTTGACCCGTCTTCAGCTTGAAGCTTGAAACTTGAAGTTTGTCACAGATATGTCCGTCTTCAATGAGACTTACTGAATTAATATAAGAAACAATTTGAAGATTAATCAACACCACTCATGTATAGAGGGGTCAAATTTGTAAGAATGCACTACTCCAACACGATTTCAGCGTTGATACTGATACTATTCGGAATTGTATATCAGATACTGCGTATTAAACTACTCATAATCCAAGGACTTCGCAGAATTTAAGAGATCTGACTCGGAATAATACATGATAACAAGAAACATGGATTTGAACTACCATTGAAGACAGAGATGAAGCAAAGAAATGAAAGGAAGACAAGCGCAAAATTGCAAAAAAATGTAAACAAACCTCATATTTAAACCTCTCAATGGAGAATTTACTCCTATCCACCCACTCTCGGGATTCTCTGCAAGGCATATGTTTGTCCGCATGTTCCAAAGCGTAACTCATCATATCAACGATCGTCAACTCAGTAAGTGGATCAGAGTTATCTGCAAATACTGTGATTTTCAGTAACCCCATAGACATAATTGTTGAAAAAAACAGGTCATTCACTCATAGTCATTACCTGGGATATCAAATATCTGTTTAGCTGGGGGCACACCCAACTTCTCTCCTAGGTAAACACGGACACGTGCCCGGTCCCCTAAAGAAAGTAAATCACCGTGTGTTACCACAATAATGGGCTTATCATCTGCAGGTCATAAATCCAATAACTAATGGTTAACTTCAAAATTTATGATCACTCAAAAACTGTAAGCTAACAACCAAACATGTATACAACCTATGTTACTCCGACTCTTCTAATTTCCTGGCGTACCCGTGTCCGACACTCGACACTCGGACATGGATATGACATGGACATGGACACCTCATTTTATACCAAAATGTGTATTTTTCAATAAAATAGCCGAGTCCGACACTTGGACACGTACCCGTGTCGTGTACTTCTAAACGACTCTGAGTAACATAGTAACATAGTAGACAGCTAGGCAATTACCAATTTTCACGGAATCAAAAAACTCTTGAAAGACAATGTCGACCACTATCAGTATGACACGTTCTAATACGAGGTTTATGTAACAAAGATAGAAAAATGTATGGCATTTAACTCTTGGTTGAGGTTGGGACCGGGGAGCAATTGTGGCACTATTAAAACACTAATAGTATGACCTTCAGTACCTTTAAATGAGATATACGGGCAGCTGAAAGTCTTTGTCACCGATTCCATGTACCTTCTGCTTTCTTCCTTGTGACTATTCATAGCTCGGAGAACAGATAAGCCATTAACAACAAATACGACAAAGTTGACCTTTTTTATCTCCTTGGAAGGAGTACCACTTTGTTGAGCTTTGCATTTCAAAGACCTCTTCAGCCTCGGACTATCTGAATCCCTGCACCAAATCATAAAAGTCAAACTTCGTTATAAAGCTAACCACAATAAGCATAGGCATACTGTTACTCGGACTCTATATCACGTGGCGTACCCATATCAACACTCTATAAATGGACATGTGTATTGACACTCGGACACTTCAACTTAAGCCTCAAATTTGAGGAATTTGACCAAAGTAGCTAAGGCCCTGTTCTTTTCGGCTGAAACGAGCTGAATTGAATAAATTGAGTAGAGCTTAATTGAACTAAATTGAGTGAAACTGAGGTGGAGTGAATTTAATTGAATTAAAAGTTACTTTTATGAAAAGATTAATTGAAAATAATTGATTGAACGTAAATAAAACTTAATGGAATACAACCAACCAAAATTGAAAGGAGCTGAAATTAAGCCAGAAAGAACAGGGCCTAAGTCTAACACTAGAACTCCAAAAGGCGCATTTGTGTCGGAATCTTTAAACTGCGTCAAAGTAACATAGAAGCCAAAACTATATCAATTTCGCATACCTGACAACTAGCTCTCCATGACGTACCCCCTTCATCATCCAAAGCTGGAGCATTAACTCATCCTCAACAAAATCTTCAGACAAGCTACGGGTGTCAAACAAACAAAATGATGGCGAACTTCTGGGGATCATATACTCCTGAAGGAAGAAGGTCCCTTCTTCAGTGTAGGAATTATCTAGCACAGAGAAAAAGTTAATTATATGCACGGAATTCAACTGGGTGTTTAAGCCACAAAGAGAGAATGTGAAGTATAATTACATGTAACTTGAGCTCTTTCCGATGCAAATTTGTCATGTTCAAATACTCTTGATATTCTGTTAACCAAACTGCTTTTACCCGATCCTTTAGGACCCACCAGCAAGAGTGTCGTAGTTTTTGGCAGGACATAATCTTGTAGCTTCGTATTACCAGCACTGCTGATCCATGCACCAGGACTATAGCTGCAAACACGTGGTCAAATTTAGGTTGCAGCCAGTGCTCAAAACCCACAATGGAACACATTGTCTCACTCGGTAATGTGTCATTGAAGTACAAGTATGCACTTCTGCAACGACATTACTCCAGTGCCTCAAACGCTTCCACCAATGGTGAAGCCGTGAAGTAAAGAGGGTCGGATGTATACGGCCTTACAAGGCCCTTAATTAAACGCGAAAAGATTAAGTGCGACATTTTTTCGGTAGGGAAAAGTTCATGACATGATCAAGTACTCAAGTGAGAGTTCTTCCACCTACGTGGTGCAAAGGAGAAAATGCCTGATCTATTGTGCGCCAAATATAGACAGTTAAAACTTCGGCCACCCAAGAGTGCAATCTCCTCAGACTCTGCAAGTCTACAATTACTGGAAAGAATGTGAAGAACGGACTGGGGAAGCATAAATAAAAGGGCAGCCCGGTGCACAACGGCGTCCCTGCTAGGCGAGAGTTGGGGGAAGGGTCCCACCACAAGGGTGTAATAGGGGAAAGCCTTTCCTCGCCATTTTGGCAAGAGGTCGCTCCAAGGACTTGAATTTGTGACCTCACGATCACAAAGCAACACCTTAACCGGTGTGCCAAGGCCCCCCTTCGGACTGGGGGAGCATATGATTATGACCATAAGAAATAAACATTTCCTCCAACACAAAGCACAAGGTAATAAAAACATAAAAAATCAATTACTTTGTACTCATGACTTTGGATCAGAATCAGAAATTAAAACAATGCCGGGGCACATTAAACAACATAAAAGCCAAGATTATACGAAACTAAAGAGAAAGGCTAGTATATAAACCTCAAGATTTTGTTCTTAGCTTGATAAAGGCACTCTCTTCTAGTCCATAGTTCATCATAATTCCTCATAATCTCATTGTAAGAAATCTTCCTTCTCCTCAAAGTACCATCAAAGTCGACAGGGTTCGGAGGAATCTGACGGCCCACTTCATCAAATCCTCTGTAAAGATACCCAGATGACCCACCCATTGATTCATTTTCATCTCTGCACAATTACAGAATCCCCAACCATCAATTACTACCTTATATTGCCTTCGCGAGTCAATTGTTTACCTTTCTTGTTATTATTCTCTGGGAGGGCTATTCTAATCAAGAGTAAACAAATGATCGGGACAGAAGGAATAATAAAGCTAACCCAATCACTACATAACGCAGCTATAAGGTAACATCAATATCCATCTTAAGCTTAAAACGGGTCAAAGACAAAGAAGGTTTGGCACGCCCTAGTTTTCTAAGCATTTGAATTCAGTGATATAAAAGGGTAAAAAACCTGTAAAATGAGGAAGTATATGAAGAGATTACTGAGTAATCATCATCATTGTCCAAGGTTGAAGATTCATCTTCTGCATAATCAAACATGGAAATTATATGAACATGGGATAATGGGTAATTACCAGAAGCAAAAGGGAAATTACATGAAAAGTTGAATACTTCAATGAAAATAAAGATTGAACAATTTGCCATGGAAATTTAGCAGAAGCAAAGGGAAATGATATTAACAAGAGAAATTGTGTAAGTAAGTTGAAAGATTAAAACTTTTGACATAATTAATTAGATGAAAAGTTGAAAACTTGAATGAAAATAAAGATTGAAGAAACAGAAAAAATTACCAGAAGCAAAAGAGTGAAGATGATCACCACCCATTGAAAGTAAGATTGGTTGATGCAACTTGGAAGAAGGAAGAAGGGTAGATGAAATTGTTGACCCTTATAAAAGATTATTTTTAATTTATTTAAAATTGAGAATATATATTGTTGTTAAATAATTGAATTAGTAGTAGCCATGTGAAGAATATATGAAAATAATAGTGAGAGCAATAGAAATAATAATAAATGAATAACAGGAAGGAGAAATGGTAAGCGGTTGGAAGTTGGCAGTGTCTGTCCAGAAATTAGATCAGATGATGAGAGTTTGAGTTTGATGACACCATTATTTTTCACGCAAATTCTCGTTTGTGACGGATTTATCGTCGTAAGCTTGTGACGGATTGAGTATTATCCACTTGAATGAGAAAAGACATTTTTTTTATGATTTTCTATGATGTGTTTTATATGTTCGACTGGGATAATTTGACCCGTTAAAAACTTACGATGCATGTATCCGTCGTATGAAAAACTTGCTGTATTTTTGATGCCTGTTTAAGCTGTTTTCTTGACCCCTTCTGTATGTTTGATGCTTTCTCACGTGTTGCTATTTTAATATTCTTCATCAAATATTATTGAACTCGTATTATCTATGATAGAGTCGATTAGCAGTTAGCACTATAACGTCTTATCCGAATTTAACTACAATGAAACTTCTTATGATGGATATATTCGTCATAAGTTTATCAATAAGTCTCTCTTCAAACGAATATAACCGTTTTAAGATTAAAACGGATCAAATATACACCACTTGCATAGATAAGACAAATCTTTTTGCTAATATCTAAGCATTTTGGTTTTGTCTTATATATAAAGTGATAGCTATTTGACCCGTTTTATTGCTTCAAACGGATATGTTTGGTTTGAAACAAGAATTTGTGTAAGTTTATGGTATGTCAAATACTAATCATATTGGTGGATAAGATAAAACAATTTGTTATTACCAAAGTATTCTAATTTTGTCTTATCTCTCCTATGTGGACAATATTTGACCTGTCACAAACTTACAACGGATATTTCCGTCATAAATGAGAATTTGTGAGTTAAGTAATACTAAGTGAAAGAATAAGTGAACAAAAAGGTTGTAAAAAGACACAAGGTTGTGATCGTCACAAGTGAGATTTGTTGGTCAATCATGTGCTTCACTTTATAATCATACCCCTTCCTAGGGCTGTAAATGATCTGAGTCTCGTAGAGCCGTCGGAATCAGCTCGGTCAAAACTCGGCTCAAAATCGGTCAAAACTAATTCCGAGCCGATTCCGAGTCGTGGTGGACCAAATCCGAGCCGATTCCGAGCTTAGTAGAGCTCGAAATCGGAAGTTCGGTAAGGCTCGTTTTATCTATTATTTTTAGTTATTTTGGCATTTTGTAATTTTTATTGTTCCTAATAAAATATCATTTTAACATTTATAATCATATGTTTCTTATAGATGATAAAGTATTTTATATTTGCATTTGTATTAAAATATATTTATTTTTATTTTGACTTACAAGTTCAAGAAAGTAAAGAAAAAAATTATTTAACCGAGCTCGAATAGAGCTCAGGCTTAATCTGAGCTGATTCAGAGCTCTGATTTTTAAGCTCGGATAATTCCGAGCCGATTCCGAGCTCAAGTTCAAACTTTTAAGCCGATTTCAAGCCCACCCATGCTCGAACGCAAATCGGCTCGGTTACACCCCTACCCCTTCCGTTCGATTCCACTTCGCAGGTATGTTTTATACACAAATATTAAGAAAACCATATTATAGTATTAGAAGTACAAGACATGGATATAAAGTGTTTGAATTATGTGTAATTTGTATAGAAAAGGTGGGCCTTAGTAGTACTTCCTCCATTTTTCTATTTTCTTCCCATTTGCTTTTTGGAGGTCAAAGTTTCCGAACTTTGACCGTAAATAAGTTAGAAAATAATAAATTTTAAGTTATGAAATTAGAACATTTACAATTATTATCCAAAATCTTTGAGGAAAAAAAATTTCGATAGAAAAAAATAACGTAGTGGTGTTAAAAAAGACTGTCAATGATGCATCTTGGAGACGGCAATAAAGCAAATGGGAAGAAAACAAATAAATGGAGGAAGTATTATAGTAATAAAAGTACAACCAAATAAGAAAACATATAAGTGAAGTCGGATGGACCGATAAATTACTCAAATAAATTACTCATTCTACATCCATTCAGATAAATTCAAATCTTTTCGGGGTCTAGGCAAACTAAATTTAAACAAAACCATACAATTCCACCAAAGGATTAAATCTAGGGAGTTCTACTTTTAATATTCAAATTTTCATATTCAAAATTTAGGTCTCTTGTCAGACAATTGATCAATCTACCAATGCTAGTTTAATATATTAGCTTAAAATGCGATTACCGTTTAGTTGAATATTGCTAAACATCATTATAAATGGCAAAGATAAACTGACATTATCTAAGTTTAGCTTTTTTTATACTATTACATTCTAATTTTGTTCACGCATATCTCTAGACTCTAGTATTAACGGCAACCATTTTTTTTTTTTAAATTACACTTTAATGTTTAATTGCCCAGTTTAATCTAAATTCCTGTCTTAAGAATCAAAATTATAATGACATGCCAACACAACATGAATTTTCGAAGTCAGCAAGTTATCATCCAGAAACCAGATATAACAATAGTAAACCATTCAAGCGTTACATTGTTTTCTCTTTTGAATAAGGACCACCTCCAACTCCCCAGTGCTTGAGATCACGTTGGTTTCGGTTCGATTACACCGTTACATCCTTAGGGATCACAAATTCTCATTTGTGACGGCGATATCTGTCACAACTTGTGACGGATACCGTTTCCTCTTACAAAATACCCATGTACATGAAGGGTATCACAAAAAGATCACAAGCTTGTGACAAAATTAGTCCGTCACAAGCAAGACCTGCTATTGAATTAGGTTCAATAGTGGAATAAAAATATGGTTTAATTTGATCCTATGAATTAAACTTACTTTGGATTAAAACTCTCTTAATTGAATTTAATGAATTAAATTGTATTGAACTTTGTGGATACTTGATCTAAAATACTCCCTTCGTCTCAATCATTCGTTATCTATATGAAAAAGTCAATACAATTTAGTTCAACAAAGATACAACATTGTAAGTTGTGTTATAACTTAACCAACATTGTGTAATTATGATCCTTTATGGAGTGAGCATCCTGAATCAAATCTACATGACTTCATATTGGCGCTATTTTGCAATAATCTGCAACAAGTTTTGCATCGTAATCGTGTGTCACCTCGTCTGCTCTCTATTCCTCGTAATATACTATTGAGTTTCGATTGGAAGTCTGACTTAGCATTCATCACACCTGCCTGTGTAAGCGCCTAAGCGGCATACATTCTATTCTGTATCTATTAAAATGATCAGGACGTGACCAGTTGGTAACAACCTACCACACACTAACCAGCATTTTCACGGCAATAGCAAGAGGGGGAATGAGCAAGATGCACGGTCATTAAATATACCATGGGATATGATTGTTCTTCCAATCTTCCCGCATAACCGGTCTGGAAGTAGCAAGTACAATGCATTCTCAAAACCTTACATATGATTGTTTCACGGATGGCAGGACTAGCAGCCCATCGAGCTCCTTTTCGCTTCGCCACAACTTATGACAACACAACAAAAGTAAAGGATACAAAAAGGGCACATACATAAATAATGTTCTTCTTGAAGGGAAACGGTGTGTAATATTCCAGAATCACGCCTGATAAACCTCTGGAAGCTGAAGACCAACACTGGCAGCAGATTTTCCAAGTATCCTTTTCATCTCATCTGATCTATCCACAGCAATGTTGTATGAGAACAGAAGGTCCTGTAAAATCACCAGGGAAATACTATAAAACATAGGCATCTTATAAGGCATCAAAAACGAAACTTGAACATAGAATTTATTATTGAAAGTAATACATTCACAAAGATTCAAGCACATTAAAGCTAGCTATGCTGGTAAAATTATTGAGAGATGGTATTAACTATTCAGTACTCATGAGATTGGTTTGAATTCCCTTGCCATTAAATATCACAGGCAATCGATAAACAATATATCATTAGTAATTCAACAGCAAGACAACTACTCATTTCTTACATGCATATGTTTCAAAAGTCAATTGCGGTAAAAGTGATTTACGAACAGGCACATCACACCAAGCTTTAGCCAATCCAGATGGGTCAGCGGTTAAGGAAAACGGGAATAAGAGTATCAATAAAAACACACGTCTTTTGTTTTTGGCAAAAACCACACGTCTACTACATAATTGAAAAAGTGTTTTTTATGTAATTTGTCTGCCAGCTCTTCGAACGTGTGCCCCCATCATAATAGGGTATTGACTTCTGGAGCTAAAAACTTAATAAAAATGTTTTCATGTTATTCCTCTGATAGTTTTCATGCAGTAAGGTTTTCAAATGTAGAATATTGTAACCAAACAACATTAAAAAGTGCATCGAGGGGCTCTCGCGAATTGCAGGGTAAGAGGGTCAGATATACGCAACCTTATCCATGTGTTAGCTACCCAAAGTGAAACTTGTATTGAAAATAGCATTGAATGACAAAGTTCAAAGTAAAAAGAAGCATAACCAAACTAGTAAGTCATTTTGCTTTGTTCCAACATACTACAGAACTAAAGATTAATGAGTCCTTAGTTTCGAAGTCAATACAAACTCAGGAAATATAAAATAATAAGGTGATGGCCATACAGCATACAGGGAACTGAGAATTGTTACTGTGTGCCATTAGGTCACCTTTGAAAAATCATTCATCTATCAGCGAAAAATGCAAGTTTGGATGGAAATCATAGACAAGTAGCTGGAGCACAAATGAAATAGTTCAAAATGTTAATTGGGTGTACATAAATGCATTCAAAAGAACAAGTACTTCCACAGAAAAACATGGGAGCATATCCTCAATCTATGTACAAACGTAAAACTTCATAACAGTTACATGACAGAGTTACCTTGTGATGATGCACGCTGTTTAGCATGTAAGTGTAATCATGGGCAAGCTTTAGTTTATTCTGAATAGATGATGGATCGGACAGTTGACTGTTCTTTTTGAACTCTTGCGTAATAAAATTAGTGAAGTTCCTCTTGTAATCTTCTTGTCCAACGTGCTTCTTCACAGACTTGAGAAGATGCCTATAAACTTTTGCGGCATGCAAAGCTTCTGACCCCATTGGACTTCTCTCTTTCTTATCCGAGTGTTTTCCCCCTACTGAATGACACCAAAAGAAAGCAGGCAAGTAAGAAAAAATAGTGATGCATATAATTATGCAAGAAGACTAGTGTTCTGGAGGACGGTCACTAGTAACCACTTAACAGCAAAAAGTAAACGGGTCACTAAAGGTTCTAAGATAGTCACAAATCACATAACAGGTTCACTAAATAAAGCTAGTAACTATGAACGACGAAATAGTTACTAGTCATCGCCGACATTAAAGAAGTTACTAAAACTACAATACCTCATTAGAGTTTGCATTAATTTATGAGGACAGTGATGAAATAAAAAAGGGAATCATCTAGAATGAATTAGATGATTGCCGGGGAAAGGGAATAAAGTTGTTCCGAGTCTTCACGTTGGTCTCTTCATAATAGGTACACATTTCCATTGTCCAAATCCCCGAAACATTTGTGACCATCAAACTTCAAGCAAAAAGAATGACAGTCATCAATGGAAATTCACCAAATACTACTGCTCATAAATCCATCCATAATAACGAAGTTTGTTTAGTTCTCTCCTAATTATAGACAACACAAGCTTGTGACGGGTCAAATAAAACCCATATGGAAAGATAAAGACAAATTATTTGGGATTCCCCATGCATCTTACTTTCTTATTTATTTCTATTGGTGATACTTGATCCGTCACAAGCTTGTGATGGATAATCCGTCACAAGCTTGTGATGGATAATCCGTCACAAGTGAGACCTATTGGTGCTTCAATTATATAGTCCTCATAAACAAGAATAACTCATATTGTCACTCAACGTCCATTTACATCAGTGATTCGCTCCGCGACTCGAAAACCTAATTCAAATCCATGTTGATGAATACATGCGATCAGAAGAAACTCATTTTGCAAAATTATGCGAAAAAACAAAAATGACACAAAATTAGGAAGGAGGGAGCGATGAAAAGGCTAAGAAAGTATTTGTTTGAAACAAATAAATTACAACATTGTCTCTTAGGTGACTAGTATTCAAATTCCATCAACAATGTCTCGTAGAATCAATCAAAATACAGAGAATAGCAGCTAAATTATCATGTATCCTCAGCTATTACGCAGAAATTAAGCACAACGGAATGATTGTTTGGATATTATTAAAACTGGAATTAATCTAATGACAAGGATAATCTCATCAAATTGAGTTTAGTTTATCGGTTAATAGGATGAGAGAATGAGAGATAAATACAAAATTGAAAGTGATTGAAAAAATAGTAATTAAATCACACCTGGGAATAAGGCAAGGATATTGAGATTGAATCGATGTCGACAAATTAGGGTTTAGGAAATTGGGGATTCAGGGTTTAATAATTAATAGTGGAAGCGGTGGACCACGGTTGTGCGACGACAGTGTTTTTTTTTTTTTTTGAAAATTGTATGATGTACCAGATCTGTCAAACGGACGGGTTGCGGGTCGATCAGATACGAATTTGGGTAAAATACGGGTTGGGTTTATATTTCGGTCAGGATTACTTCAGATCGGGTAAAATACGGGTCAGGTGAATACAGATTTTAGGTCGGATTTGGGTAAAAAATTGGGTCAATTAATATTTTTTTCTCGCATTTTTAAAATTTCTTTCATATCGTAATTCCTATTATTTTTACGTTTCTCTACTCTTGTTCATTTTAGTCAACTTAATTATCATCATTCTCGTCATCATCACCAACATCATCAACGTTAATAATATTAATATTGCAATGATTTTATAAGTTTTTAATTTATTTTATATATATTGAATAATGCGTGTTCCTTATTAATAGATAATCTTATGTTTTATGGTCCAATATCTGCAAACGTTTGACCCAAAATTTGTGAGTGTATAAATTTGAGTCATTTGAAGTCAATAATATAGATTAAGGCGACTCATGATCTTCGAAAAAACTTGGGCCGATGCCGAATCGCATTCATGAATTTCATTCGTTCTCACAATATTTTACGAAAGATATTGCTTTTTGGAGGAGAAACTGTGGAGTTATATCGGGATCTCTTTAAGCACACTAATTATTAGATGATTAGTCTTTTTTGGTGTATTTGTCCAAATCTTCATTTTTCTTACCAATTTGTCCACAACTCCTTACCTTATTTATCAATTTGTCAATTTGACCGCTTTGAAACAAGGAAACAGCCATAAAACGTAAACCATTTACAAATATTTACTATGGGAACGAACTCAATATACATCCACTCCATCCAGTGTTCAAAGTGGAACCAGGAGAAAACGAGAACGAGAAGAAACCGAATTGACTTTGGATTTGAACCACTGAAAGCCAATTTTACATTTATTTACAAAGCTATGTTACTCCAGCGTTTTATTCACCAGTTGTGTTAGAAGACGAGGCGAGGCAGGTTGACACGCAACATACAGCCAAAGTGAAGTCCCATTTTTCGAAGTTCCTTCAGGCGTCTGGAATTCAAGTTAATCTAATTGTCCTTGAGCTTATAGATAGGGCTAATAAACTGCTCAGCATCCCACAGGAAGCAACCAAAAGCAACACCCTCCAAAACTAACCTCTTCATGCTCGACAGCGAAGTCAAGATCACGTCCTCACCATTTCCAAACAGAGCCTCACAGTGCTTCGCAATGAGTTCCACACCCTCCTGTGATTTCAGCTTTGCACATGCATTTCTCGTCACCATGTCTAAACCTGTTACATAACATCTCAATGTTGCATCGGACACTTCGTTCAGTGTTGTGCACCTGGAGGTAACTAACTCATCGAACCCAAATTTTTTGATGGCATGGGGCCCAAAAACAGTATTCAAGCTTAGAGGTAGGTTATGCTCTAAACGGAGCCTCAGGGAAGCCGACATCAAGAAATAGCCAAACAAGACGGACTCCACGTACATGTGGTTAAGATGGTGTCTCCGGACTTGAGTTGTGGACCAGTTAACCACAACGCTAGAGCCTGGCTTCCAGCCAAGGACGAGTGAGAGATGTTCTCTGACCAACTCCAAGATCTCGGGGGTATGAATTGATTCTAGCTCCCAGTCCTTGGAAGGTAATATCTCTAATCGGCCATTGTAGAGGCATCTTGAGAGGCTTGGAACTAATGGGACCCTTATCTCAGAGAACCTGTATGATATTATCATGTACAATGCATCTTCAATAGCGACTTGACACTCTGCCTCTTTCAGTTCCGCAATCCTCCTGGTTGGTAAAAAAGCAAGGTAAAATTACCGTTAGATCTTACAATCAGACCGAGAAGAGGAACAGGTAACAAGTCAGACTGTATTGCAGTCATAATACTAGCATAAATAAATCATTTTACACACACAAATGTCATAATCGCAGATAACAGAAGGATTAATAGGCTAGTTGGCAACTTATCAAGCAAGGTTTTAAGCACGATCACTGGCCATCTTCACACAGTATCCAATTGCTGCCTGATAGATTGTTGCCCCATGCTTAACTCCCAAAGAACTCTTCGAGACGGTCAAAATGATATGACACCACCGCAGATAATCGTCAGTCCACATATTTCTCTGTTCAAGGCTTTGAATTATTAATGCCATCCATCTCCTACAAAACTTACTACGCCTGCAACATTACCTCCATTGCATGAACTTACCTTTGATACTACGTACCTTTTAACAGACATTTGATATACACCGCAGACATAACATCATATTGGAGAAGAAAGAAGCTATTGTTTCCTTATGATTCATTTCCACTGTGCTGCAATCCTCTGAAAATAGTTGCAACAAGCGAAAAAAATCTTTCTACATGCCCTTTCTTCTCCAAGCGCACATACTCGCTTTCATTAATCATGGTTGAGTTTACTAATGTGGAAAACGCCAGTACAAAATTCTGCGAATAAATTTTCAAAGTAAGTAACAGCAAATTAGCATATATTCAGGACTTATACAACGTATTCCACCCGCAAAATTTCATGGCAGTATCTGATGACACCTCCCTTGTTGAAGGATATAACACACCCAGTCAAGATGGGAACTTGTTAAAGCATGAATCACTTAGCAGAAGCACACTCGAACAAAACACATACTCTCACCAGTAGAAATAATTGAATCAAACAGAGCAAATCAGACAAAGGTTGCTCATAGCCACTCCGAACTAATAACAGGACTAGGGGTTTAATGTTGTATAGAGGTTGCTTATAGCTTTGAAAAGATATTGATTCTCATAGTAGAAAAGCAGCACTTATCTTCGCGCCCCAGCAGCTAGTGGCAGCCACCAAATCCTTTTTTTGGAGAGACAGAAATCCAGTTAACCTCGGTTTACAAATTCTACTACGCACACTTTTACTAAACCTTTATTTGGCAAGGGTTTTGTTGGGTCGACTAGGTTTTCTAAATTGAAACAAGAAACTTTTCTGTTAAGACATTCACGGAACAATTTGCGATTAGGATTATGCATCATCAAATCTTGTTAAAAAGCATAAACAGAAAGTTGATCTTAATCAGAAGGGGTCACTAAAACATAGTTCTCCGTATAATACAGCTGTTGCCTTATTTCTGCTACTGTAAATTGCAACTGGTTCATTTATATTCGCCCATCATTCCAACATACTTTTTTCTTTTTATTTAGTTTCATATTTCCTTATAATAACTTTGAGTGCTCAATTAATCCTGAATGGAAAAAAGTTGCGATATACTATAATGGTGTCTCCTTAATTGCATTCCACTGAAGAAAGATTTTGAATCAAGTTACATTATAGTATGATGTTGTCTCCTTAATTGCACCTCCACTCGAAAAAGGTTTGGAATCAAGTTAGTAGTACATTAGAGTATTATATTATAACGTTGGACACCAGTGTCAATGTACCCACTAGCTTGAGAACATATCTTGGTGTCTTCCCCTGATGCCCTGAGTGTTGCAACAGTACGAGAAGTAGTGAAAATGGATGTATCTAGTATTCATCATCAGAGACCCTAGCAACTTAAAACTGAATTTCAGCATAGCAAAGTTTGAAACTTTGAAACATGCTACCGCCTACGAGTTCCTCTTTATCACCTTCTAGCCCTATCTCTAGCTTGTTATATGCGAAATTAACGAGGTGCATCACATCACATCACATCACATAGTGACATAGGACGTCCTCTTTGGCACGGGAGCCATATGATGGCGCTCATTATGAATTATGATCAAGGATCTTTGTATGTAGTTTGCAGAAGTTTGGAAGTTACGGTTTCATGAGGGTGATGGGTCATAGGAATAGGTCCATCTTAAAGTAGAGGGTGACGCGGAGTATATATGATGAGCATGACATGCCAAATTCAAAGAAACAGGTATACAGCATACTGCTACTTCACTTTTGTCTAGTAACTTAATTGTATTCATATCTTTTTGATTCAGATTAGTCCAAAGGAACAAACAAGGTCCTTGTTTAGGGATCAAATATTTAATAACTTATCATGACTTCATTTGATGATGAAGGTATCAAACTTGTTTATATGCAGCGAATAGCAATTGCCCCCTAACAATGAAGACATGTTTAAGACGACTATATCGTCTTAACTTAGAGGTTATGTATGATAGATGAGACAAAAGAATGCGTAGGAAATAACAATAAGAATAAGAAAAGGTTTATCCTTTATATGCAATGCAAGTGGGATCATATTTGACCCGTTCTTCTTAACTTAAGACCGGATATTTGGATCCTAGGGTCCTAGCTACAAATCATGATTCCGTCACGGCCATCACTCATCACCCTAAACCACCTAGGTAGTGTCAAAACGGACACGGACACGACGTCCCATGAAATTCAGGACACGGACACGTCATTTAAATATAATAAAATATATAAATTTTATAATTATAAATAACGTATAATTTTATTATATATTTGATGCTAAATTTAAACAAATAAAGTTACAATTCGATCTTTACCGTAACGAATTCTCATTTTTTCACTCAAACTCATCTGCTAATCGATGTTTAACCATGTGTCCAACGAGTCTGTACTATCTAGCTCTACACAAGTGTCCGCCCTACCTAGCTCGCCCTACCTGGCTCTACACAGCTAAATCATAATCAATATCAATATTAATACAAAATCTGTCCGCCCTACCTAGCTCGCCCTACCTGGCTCTACACAGCTAAATCATAATCAATATCAATATTAATACAAAATCTAGAATAAGACGGTCTTCTATTTTTATAATAAGTTTGCTCATTTAATACTAATAGATGAGTTTTTTCTTTTATATAATAGGACCGTCTTACACGTCACGTTCTCACACAAGAGTTACTGCAATATCAATATCAATATCTAACAAAACAAAACAATCAAAGAAAGGAGAGAGGAAAGAGAAAAAGAAGGCAACCTATGAAGAGAAGCTTCTGGAGATCCAACACTAAGCTTAAACCTAGCAAAAGCATCATCACGATCCTCGCTCAATCGACGTAACTCACTTGAAACGGCGTCGTAAAACAGCTTGGGATCATTCTGAAGCACTGTGTTCAACGATTTCCCCGCCGGAGTCGTTGGCTTCAAAGGTAAGTTAACAGAACAGTTTACCATTAAATTGGCGGATTTTCGGCGGCGACGACGGAAATTGAGGTTGTTAACAGGGGTAATTAAGGAAGAAGTTAAGTTGGACGAAGGATTAAAGAGTTTAGGTTGAGTTTGTGAGAAATTAGTTGAAGCCGCCATTAATGGTTTGTTGGAACTTGGAAGCTTTTTGTGTTAATGAATTTCAGTGGAATTAAGTTAATTTAGTTTTAATTTAATTTGTGTAAGGAAAACTATTGGGAATTGGGAATAGGAGGAGTGTTAACTTAAGGATAAGTAGATAAGAGGGATGGTGTTTTATAAGAGAGTTGTGATAAAAATAGTTAAAAAAGAAAAGGTGGCGTTAGGTGATTTGGTGATAGGAGACTCTGCTCTTATCGGATTCAATTATTGAATACGATTTCAGTGATAAGTTAGGATAACAATTTCTGCTCCCTCTCACAACTTTGTATTTTTGTGTTGTCTGCGTTGACGGGTATATTCGTCACAAGTTTAAAACGGGTCAAAAATATTTATTTGTTTAGATAAGATAAAAATAGATTGAAGCGGCTCCCAAGAAAATTGCTACTCCCAAGTAAATAGATGAAACAAAATAGATTGATATTGCTAGGCATCTCCTTTTATCTTATCTATCCTATGTCCGTGATAAATGAAAATTTGTGTGGTTCAATATAGTAAGTCTTGCTTGCGACGGGTCAACATTTGTGACGGATATTTTGTGAGATAAAACGGATACAAAATGTGTTAGTGGAGAAAGGGGACCACATGAATAGTATTGCAGAGAGAGAAAAAATGGGTATTTTATGAGAGAAAACGGTATCCGTCACAAGCTTGCGACGGATAGTACCGTTGCAAATAAGAATTTGTGGGTTCAATATATCTCCTCGGTCCTCAATAATGAAAGAAGAAAGAAATGGTGGAAGAACAAATGTCCATAGAAGAGTTGGCGGTAAGAGTGATAGACTGATAGTTGAGAGTGTGACACTGTGTGCTGCTGCACATTGGATAAGGAAAAGGTCCCTACATTGTACAATAAATAGGGTTATGCCTGCCCACACCCCTCTCATTTGCTGATTACTGTATTGTGTACGGTGTTGCTTTAATTAATGCTCCAATCACGTTTACTCTCTCGCTTCAACATGATATTATTATTCCGAAATGCACAAGTAACAACGTAAGATCACAAAAGAGATAACCCGATTCCTAATAATATGGTAATGGAGCACTCCTTTGAAAAACGATTGTAATGGCGATTAACAGATGAGCGGTAATTTCCCAAGGATTTACTACTGCTTCTCTATTTATAGCAAAAATAGATCGTTTGTGTGTTTCTGATTGCATTCAACTTCTCTATTTATAGCAAAAATAGAACAGCATAGAAGTCAAAAACTGCTTCACAAAAGAGGCGGTCAAAGGAGAAAAAACAGGAGCATAAATAGGCTCCTTAATTGCTGTCTTTGACTGACTGTTACAACAACTCAAAATAGATACACTACAGCGAATGTGTGCAACCCGGTGAACCCACTTCACACACTAGCCCAAAAAGGTAAAAATGGGTCGTTGGTCCACACCGCAGGTACCCAAACCCGAGCAGCGCAGGCGCGCGTGTGTGTGTTTGGACCCAAATTCACTAGCCCAAGACTCACAATAAAATGGATCGTTGGTCCGCACTGCAGGTACCCAAACCCGAGCCGCGGAGGCGCGCGCGTGAGTGTTTGGACCCAAATTCACTAGCCCAAGACTCACAATAAAATGGGTCGTTGGTCCGCACCGCAGGTACCCAAACCCGGGCCGTGCGGGTGCGCGCGCGTGTGTTTGGACCCAAATTCACTAGCCTAAGACCCACAATAAAAATCCCTTGGTCCATTCTTTTAACCATACAACCAAGAGAAGATATATAAACAAGACCAATTGCTTGTTTCCCACCGATGTGAGACAAACAAGATAAATGCTTGAAGATTTGCATGCACTTGTCAGTTGTCAGCACATATTTCCAACAATCTCCCACCGGTGGCTAAGAGAAAACAAAGATAAATTATTGGGTAAAGGAAGGATTGGATGCGGTATCAATATCTTTTGATTTGAATTGACACTTTAGTGAAATGAGGAAACAACTTACTTGCAGCGAGAGAATAACTTGCGATTTGAATTCCTGAGCTTCGGTTGATACCCCACAACACATATCATACCTTCAAAACAATATCGTTGTGCAACGCACTCTTTAAAGCCATGTGTTTACCTCAGTACCTATATATGTGTTCACATGACCACTTAGTCTTATGATCATTACATCTACGTAAGTAGACGTAAGTAGCTCAAGTGCTTCTCAATAATTAATACTTCTTATATGAGCCATTAAGGACATAAATCCAACCTTGTGTTTAATTGATCAAGTGCTCAAAGCACCACCATTAGCCTTAATAGTGATTTATTAACTTTGGTTAGCGGTTTACGGTTATAATTCAAGGTCATCCTGAGTAATTGTTGTTGAATTTCGTTGTTTATTTAAGAACTTGCAAGACTTGTATTTTGGATTCAGAAATCATAAGGTAAATCACAAAACCTGCTTATTAAGCAATTTTTGTTTATATTCGAATGCGTTTTGAATATTAACATTGTTCGAACTCATTAAATCTTGAATTCGTTCGTTATTGATAAGTTATAGTTCTAATTTATCAAATATCCAGTTGTGATAATCTTTTCGTCCATAACAAAATCAAAAAATCGCTTCCACATTTGAATTCATATAAACTCCACACGGTAGTTTTCATCTTAAAGCTTCAAATGGGACATATGTGAGTATGTGACTCATTAATAGCTAAATATGATCCAATTTAATAATAACATTGTACCGTAAAAATGTGATCTATGTGACTATGTGCTGATATTTTTACCATAAAAATGACCACTTAAAATCATCTAAGGTCCTGTTTGGTAAACAGCATATTAGCAAATTTGTAGCATATTGAAGGGTATTAGCATGTTTGACCAATCAATATGCTAATTTTCGTGTTTGATAAACAACATATTAAAACAACATATTTGGGATCAATATACTATTTTACAATATGTTACTTACCTCAGCATATTGATAGCATATTGTAAAAAAAGGAAAGTTTACTTCATTTTATAAAGAAAATTAACAATCTACTAATCATAATCTGTCAATAACCAAACACTCAAATTAATTCTGCTAAATATAATATACTAGTCAAACCTTCTACTAGAATCTGTCATTTATAATCCGTCATTGTAATCTGCTTATGTTAAAATTAATCCGTTGTTTACCAAACACAGCCTAAATGTTTCATACGGAATAATCCGTCTAAAATGAGAATAAAGTGTGTTACATTTATAGTTTTATACCCTACTTCATTACTCAATAAATAAAGGTGAAGCATTACTTTCCAAAAATAAGGTACATGGAAATTGGAGGGTAACATGTCTTAAAGCAACAAAACTCCCGAGTTTTCATGTCAACCTTATAAATTAGTCCTAACTATAGGAAATGAAAATCTTGGAAAAGCTATATATTCACCAATAAACTCGTTTAAATAGTAACAATTACATAACAAATAAATCAAATAAACACTAAAACAGAGAATAAAATAAAACAAATAATGATGAAGGTAACAAGTCTAAAAGCCTGGATTTTGTGCTTTGCAATGATCGGACTTCTGCTCATGTCTGGCCAATACACAACGGTTGCAAATGCCAAGCATATAGATATGGCGGTCCTTGATCCGTGCAAGGGTGACAATCCTCCTGCAACTTGCGCTCAGGAAGTGGGTGACGGGGCAACAGCTAACCCATATCGTCGGCCTTGTACCAAGGCAAACCGATGCGCTAGAGGATAGGCTTCATTTTAGTCATTTACAACTATAATAACCTTAATTTGGCCCATTGTTTTGTCAATAATTGTAGTACTTAATATGATACCAAATGTAGTGATGAATGTATGTGGATTATTTTGAACGATTTTTCAAAATAATGCTTAGAAATAAAATATTTGTCGTTTTAGGTCGGTTATGAAAGTATTTGTCGAAATGGTGTCCACGTAGGCTCGGAATTTCCAATCGTAAAATACCGAACAAACACGCCATTAACAATGGCGTGTTTATAAAAATATTAAAATCTAAAATGTAAAATGGAGCAAGAGACACGCCATTGTGATTGGCGTGTCTTTGAAACCTCAAGTTACCATTACTCAGAGAGTATGTTGTCCATTCTAATGTACAATGAGACAAATATTCATCAATTACATCCATCTCCAGCATCAATCATCCCTCTACTACCAACCCCACGCACGTCTTCCTGATTTTGATTATGATTGGGGATTATGATTTATGGAACGGATTAATTTCATATAGCCAAATAGGGGAAAAGGCGTCGATTCATTGGATGGATATAAAAGCCAATTATGCTTGTTTTTCGGTACTCCGGTGGATTTAAATCAATCTCGGTGCTAAGAGGCTCTCGGGATCCGGGTCCATTGATGGTATAGTTCGTAATAGGCCACAGTGATGTTTAAGGCGGTCGAGTGGTGGTAGGGGTGTTGTGAAGTGACATATGGGCTGGTGGTTGAGGGAGAAATGGCGGTTAATTTGTGGTGATGGTCGCTGTCTGAATTGAAATCGAATGGAACAAATGAAGCGAGAGAAGCAAATACCAGTTTGATAGTTGATTATTCATATCAATTTGCAAACCACCTTCACAGCATCTTTCACAATTGAATAAGGTTGAAAGTTATACATCAAAATTCAACCAAAAATTTATAACATGGTGGATTAGTTGTTGATGGAGATGAAACAATGGTGATAAGGAAAAATGGTGGGCTTGGTTGTTTGTTGTCTTAGGAAAGGAGGGATATTGAAATAAAGGGGAGAAATGGAGTTTGTTGCAGAGAGTACTTAAAAAGGTAAGAGAAGATAGTACACATACGCCGCTCTCAATGGCGTCTTTAGTTTAAAAGACACGCTATTGTTAATGGCGTGTTTGTCCAGTATTTTAGGATTGGAAATTCCGAATCTATTAATGGCGTGTTTGTTCAGTATTTTAGGATTGGATATTCCGAATCTACGTGGACACCATTTCGACAAATATTTTTATAATCAACCCAAAATAACAAATACTTTATTTTTAAGCATTATTTTAAATAATCGTTCGATTATTTTCAAGTGTAAAATTTTCAGTCCGACCAAATATCAGTTCCATTTCTCGTAAATTGATAGTTCTATAGATGACGAAGAAATCGTGATCTTAAGGTTGTAGGGGTAATAATCCCCAAGTGGTTTGTGTAACTGTTTTTAATAAGAATATTAATAATACTTGGACCTCAACCATCACCTTAAGGTTTTAGTTGGGATGATCCATCTATTATGGTATCAGAGCCAGTATGACCGAAGGTCACGGGTTCGAATCCTGGCGACCTCAAAACCCCTTAAAAACACGAAGTGGAAACCCGGCACACGTGGGAATCCAAATGTGTGCGTAAGGAATAAGTAAATCATGAAGACATTGTTATTCATCTCTAAAAATTTGCAGTAAATACAGTGAGTAACATAGTAGGAGTAACATTCTTACCTATGTATCTAGCCCGCGGAACCAAATACTAATAATGCCTATAGAGTAACACTTGGGTACTTGCACGAGCCATGACCTGAAAACACACAACAAAAATCAAAGAAATCAGCAGTCATAAATCATGTAAGCCAATATTTATCATAATGTCGACAAAATTTTAACTGTCGAGGGAATAGAACCAGTGACGATTGAATCACGAGCGGAATGAAACGACAAGTTTTAGAACTTAGAAGTACTTACTGGGATCCTTAGCAGTCTGCACAGCAAGTCCGTTGAAGTAACAAGTACCGCCTTGGCTCTTAAATTGCGACCAATATGAACTGAAAACGTAGCTAGCATGAAGAATCAACAAGTTCGGCTTGTAACACTTGCCACCAGGCTGAATAGCATCACAGGTTCCGTTTCCTTGGCCACAGGCATATGTTACTGCATCATTCAGTAGTGTCATGTTCGCTCCCTTAGCTAGAACACACCAGATCTTTCCTTTGTATGGCTCATTGTTATCTGGTTCTGCCAAACTAGGGTAAGATGATATTGGGGTTTGTCCCGTCAAATCAATCGGATAAATATTTGACCCGTTTGGGTATAATAGACCCCAGTGTCGTTCTGTGCCTGGCCCACCCTTTTGGTTTTCATTGTACAACGCGAATATGAATGTGGGTAAAACAGCGCCAGGCATAGCAGGAGTTCCAACTGCGGGTTTAGCATTCAACCTTTTTACCAAGTTTCTATTGTAGGTGGCAGCATTATAGGCATTTGCACCAATTTGGTCAACGTCACAACCATTGGGCCAACCCGTTTCAGCAATCCAAATCCTGGTATCCGGGAATCCGACCTTTTTCATAGCAAAATGGACTGCGTCAAGCATCTGATCAAGCATGTTTGTGTAGGTTAAACTACTTACAGGGTCAGTGTAATTTACACCACCGTTGAGCAGTGCGTAATCTAGACTAACGGTTTTGTAACTTTGCGACCAAACAAAGTAAGGGTAACAGTCTACAAAGAAGAATGACTTGGTCTTTTTAAGGAATTGCAACAACGGTTTTATAACAGGAATTGCTACATCAGATCGAAAGGTACCATTTGAGGGCGGAAACGAGGATTCTAAGACATCCATGGCCATTGTAGTCCCGACCTTGACCTTACGGATACCATATGTCTTAAGAGCATACTGGATTTTTCGCATGGTGGGAACTAGATCATGCCATACCTTCTTATCAGCCTCACTCATGTAACTAAGGATTTCATTCCCAACAAGAAGGTACCTAATCAAGGTGTGAGGATAATAAGGAACTAAATTATCCCGGACCCACTCGTTAGCCATTGTTTGGTTGGTGGACATGTTGGAAATGATCTCATTCGGGACCATGATCGAGACCTGAATGTCGGTGCCATTAAGGGCATTAAGAATATCTGGGTCTGGGTTATAGAGTTTGACCCTTTTAGCTTTCAAGGTTTTGATTAGTTCAATTGATTTGGTTGGTTTTGGTAGGTTGTTTCCTAATGTACCATAATTCACACCAACCTTTGCAGAAAATGCAGCCGCGCCTGAAAATAAACATTAACTCGATGTCACATATAAAGTAAAAGTGCTCGCTCTATCAGATTACAAGAAAACCTGATAGATGAAACATCTCAACCAAAACCTTAAAGTTATGGTTGAGGCCTAACTATTATTAATATTCTTATTACGCTCCCTCACCCAAATGCCCATTAGGCTTGAAGAGTGGTTAGTTTGCACAGATTCTCATACCGTGTGCTGGGTTTCCACCTCGTGAGTTTCCAGAATTCGAACTTATGGTTGAGGCCAACTATTATTAATATTCCTATTAATCTCAACCAAAAGCTTAAGATATTGCTGGAGTCCAGCCCAATCAATGGTTCTTATCTTTGTTAATTTCCCAACAAATAATGTATATCACAGAAGTCCTAAGAAAATGGAAAGTCTATGGCAGTTTAAGCAACCATACACCAAACAGAATGTTCTGCATCTCTGATACAAAAGTATGAGATAAACAAAGAAACCATTCAAATTGAACCAAATCTAATTAAACAAACACACACAAGCAACATAAAGTTACAAACTTTCTAAAATATATACAAAATAAACCTAGAAAATTGTTCATTTGAAGAATATTTGACAAAAGTTAAGAACTTGGAAACAATACTGTTAAATTCAACAACGGGTCTTCAATGCTCGTAATTTTCATCATTTTTATCATTAGTGTAGCAATAAATTTACAGCAGGTCGTGCTGGTAACGGACTAATCCCGTCACAAGAAGAAGGGACAAGGTGAGGCACCTTCATGTGCTTTGTCACCCACTTCTCAGGGGTATTTTGTGAGAGAAAATGTTATGAGTTGGCTAACATAAACGGGTTATCAAATAGAACCCTTTACTCAAAATTAATTCTTGAATGTTGAAGGGAAAAAATAATGTTGAAATAAGCAACGAAGAAAAGTCATTACTGAAACACAAATTCTCATCGAAGACCGCACTATCCGTCACAAAAGCTGAAAACGGATAGTACATACCCCTCTCACACAATGCAAGTGGCACGATGATCCATTTTCTCCGACTTGTCTTCTCACCTGCCTTATTGTGAGAGGATTACAATCCGTCTTCAGTTTGTGACGGATAGTATCCGTTACAAGAAACACAAATGCATATTTCAGATCGGTGAATAGCAATATAGAGCAAGACAGTAGACAGCATCAGCAAATAACAACAAAAACAACAAAAATGGAGGAAGTATGATTGTATAACATTAAATCTTAAAACTTGGGAGTTGGGACCATGGTGTTACTAAATATCACGAGCAAAACGCCAATATCATCTCACAATAATCAAAACAAAACAAAAATATGTTGAGGCATTGTCATAAAAACAAATTAATCTTGCTTAAGAGCGTGTTCAGCTTAGAATAAGATGTTATTATAGATTTAGTATTAAAAAGGGGGGAAAGAATGGTTACTGGAAAGAGAAAGAAGTAGAGAGAGCAGGAAGAGATTGAAGAGCTTCATTTTTGTTTGTTTAAGCTCCATTAGCATAGCAGCTTGCTTGGTTTTATAAATTAATGAGATCCAAAAGTGTAATGTACAAGACTCCTGGAAATGGAAGGGAAGCTGCTCATTATTTATGGATTGTAAAATGCTACTTTTAATGTAATACTCCCTCCGACTCAGAGCCTTGGTTCGTATTTCTCTTTTAATACGAGTTTACTGATAGTTCTTGTTTTTTCTAAAAATTAATTTAGGGTGGGTTAGGGCGTTTTTTGTGGTTTAGAATCATTTTCTTATTTTCTGTGCGAAAGGCAAAACAACCAACACTATGACTCGGAGGGAGTAACATATTAACAAATTCTCGTCCAAGACGGACACTATCCGTCACAAGTTAAAGACGGATAGTTGTCTTTCACATAATGCAAATGAAATTATTTATAAGATATTTTATTCTCTTCCACCCGTATGTTCACTTGCTTTATTATGAGATAATGAGAATAAAATATTCGTTTTCAGTTTGAAACGGATAAGTAATAGTGTAATACCCTTTCTAAAAAAAATACTCCGTATTTGCAAACGGGCCCTTGTTGATTTATTCATTCATTATACTTAGATGTGAATATGGGATAGATTTGATGGGATTTTGTTTAGTGTGCTGTTTGTGCAGGAGTATTGGTATTGGGTAACAAGTTCACAACTCCTTGACAACTCCAGCTTTCTAAATATAATAACTAGTTCTGTTTCCCGTGAAATTCACGGGGCGTTTTTTTAGTGATATTTGTTACGGTTTGTGATTACATTTTTATTAGTACGTAATTTTGTTATGTATTATTAAGTTGTAAATGGATATTTTGCCTTGCTTCCTCCTTTTTGTATTTTATAAATGTTATAGTGCTCTTAGTAGTGTGTACATTTTTTTAAGTACTTTAGTCACAGGAAAAAAAAAGTTTGATTTTCGATCCCACCAAAATAGAAAACCCAAACCTAAGAGATTTTTTCTCTAAAAATAGAGGGAACAAATTCAATAATAAGACATAACCAACCTCAACAATATCACAAATGTTGACAAACTCGGGTCGAAATTTGTCAAGTAGGTAAAACTTAAAAAACCGATTAGCGTATTTCTTATTTTCCAGCACTACTTACATATTTATTCGATCACCCTAGCTAATTAATATGGTGAATAATACATATCTAAAGGGGGCTTTGTAGCTTGATGCGTTCGATTTTTACCGGTGGTCAACATTTTAAGCAATGTAGTTGGGAAATTAAAAAACGTATCAAGACTAAGCAAATGACCATTTGATAAAAAAAAAAAAGAGAGAAATAAAAATTACACAAGAAAATAACTCAAGCGATAAAAAATAGTAAATACTATGGTGTCATGTTGTCAATTGTTAGGACATGAGATGTAAGTTTAGAAAGAAAAACTGGATTTTCAACGCATTGATTTTCATTATATTAAAAAAATGAGTTATATATAAGATATTGTAAAATAAGTTACATAAAAAGGAGATAAAGAGATTGTTTAATTGCAAATGAGTAACGATGAAGTGAAAAATATTTACTTAATGAACATATGAGTCAAATGAGAAAAATGATGGATTATGAATATTCTTATATAATTATATATTTATATGATGAATTTTTAATCAATACTCCCTCCGTCCCGATCAATTGTTATCTATTGCTTTTGACACAAAGATTAAGAAAAGAAGTGTAAATGAATTTGGACCACACAAATTATATGGCCCCACATGTAATCAAATGTCATCCACAAAAAGTTGCTAAAAATGGAAATAGATAACAATTCAATGATACACCCCAAAATGGAAATAGATAACAAATGACCGGGACGGAGGGAGTATGTAATTAAGACTTCTCAATCAATAGAGATTAAATTTGAAATTTTAATTTAATAGGGTATACAAAGAGCCATGAAAAATGAAAAGTTCAATAATCACTATTCTATTTTTATAATAATAATAATAATAACAATAATAATATACTTTTAGTAGTATTATGTGGCAAAAAGTTAAAGATGACACATGTCACTTCAATGAAGTCTCGAGAAGCCTTTTTATGAAGTTACCCTATTTTAATCTTTGAAAAGTCTAGGATAATGACTCTTACTAATTACGGAGTCTCCGTATTATATAGCTACTTTCTCCAATTCTCTATAGTTACAACATAAATTGAATATATGTGAAATTGTGAATAATATTTTAACCAAATATTGCAATTGCGGTAAATTGGAAAAAAGTATTAATTTGCTCACTTAATAAAAACAGTGTTACTAACTCTATATATTGTCAAGTGGTTGATTTTGATTTTACCAAATTGTTAGCTTCTAATCGGATTGAGACAAACAAGGTTATTAGGGCAAGTGCAATGGTTGACAAAAATGTTGTAGCTAGAAATTCCCACCTCACTTTTTCAAGCTACTCCCTATTTAAGCTATAACTATACCCAATGGTTAAGCAATAGTATTTGTAGCTTAAATGACCCCACAATTTTAAAGTATAATAAAAATATTGTATTAGTATTGGTTAAGTGAAATTGTGGGCCTTCTCAAGCTAGTAGCTCCATGGAGCTACTAGCTTGGATTGAGCTATTCCACTTGAAGTGAAACAATGGTTTTCACACTAGCTTAAAATTTTTGTTAATTGCTAGCTAGTCCCTTAGCAAAACCATTGCACTTGCTCTTAGTGGTTATCAATTTAATCTCAGGTTAATTTTGGTTGCTAAATTTCCGAATTTTATTGGACGGTATTTTGAGATATTCTGCGAGATATATCATAACGGTAAAACCATTTTGTCAGAAAACAACTAGTTGTGAATCTAACAACATTCTTGTTGTAATACCTATTTCTCGCATTGGAAAAAAGAAGATAAATATTTAGGAGGTCAAAAACAGATAATGAAGTTGATAATAATGTTTGTGACATACTGTCATTAACTCGACTGTTAGTATTATGCAAATTTCCAGGTAGTAATGGTTAAACATTGTTCCGTATGACCAACAAAATCCCTCTGATTTTATAGTAGTAAGTCTTGCTTGTGACGGGTCACCATTTGACGGATCAAATGAGAATTTGTGCTGATTTTATAGCGTTCTTGAATAATCATGTCCAACATTTTAAAGTGAGGATTTTATAGCGTTCTTGAATAATCATGTCTAACTTTTTAAAGTGATTTAGAAGTTAACTTTTCAATTTACTTTTATCATCCGAAAAAATAAAATAAGTTAATCCTACCTATCAAATTCTAGTTTTCTCATCTTAAAAGAAATGAAAAAGTAAAACACTAGACATCTCACATTAATGTTATTTATGTATAGTGATTGAAAAAATAACATGGCATAAGAGTAACAAAGGGAAGACAAGGGTCCCACCAAAATGAACGCAAATTTTTATTTCAAACGGGCTATTTTCCGTCTGAAATAACACGGACTAAATCTAGTCATTTTACAATAAAATGTTACTATTTTTAATAAAATATTACCATTATTTTTAGAGAAAAAATAACGACTTTAATTATAACATATTGTTAATAAAATGGTTACATTCTATTAAAAAAAATAATGACATTTAATCTATTTTATTTCAAACCGTTAAAATAAGATTTTTTGATAAATAAAAGAGGGTAGCTTTACAAGTTTGCATCAGCTGAAAGCCGGAAACACAACAACATCGAGGAGAAAGGCTAAAGTAAAAGTTTAAACACAAATTCTTATTTGCAACGGCACTATCCGTCGCAAGCTTGTGACGGATACCGTTTTCTCTCACAAAATACCCATTTTTTCTCTCTCTGCAACACTATTCATGTGGTCCCCTTTCTCCACTAACTCATTTTATACCCATTTTACCTCACAAAATATCCGTCACAAATAATGACCCGTCGCAAGCAAGACTTACTAAAGTTTAAAAGCGTAATGTACACAATACAACTTTATTCTTTTACTAAAATCTAATGCGATATTATTAGCTCCTTTACTCCTTTAGATATAAATGCGGATGATATGCAACGGGTGGAAGACACACAACGGTACGGCTTCCCACCCTACAACGGCTATAAATTCGGTTGCTCAAGCACTTGCCATTTTAGTAGCACTCATAATTTTGTCACATCTTCTTAAATGTATTTCTCACACATTTCCAAGTTGTCAGTAAACTGTAGTTTACTATGTCAAACATTTTTCTATTGACCTTAAAAATTAGGCAAATTCTTATTTCAGACTGTCATTTTTTTATGGGTCATATACCTATATGTGACTATTTTAGTGTTAAATATAACTAAACTTATGTGGCTAATGTTACAGTTTATGATAACTTATCTATTAATAATGACCACATTTAACAGTAAAGTGGTTACAAAATTTCATCTAAGGTTTGAAGTAAGGCCCTGTTCTTTCTGGCTTTTTAGAGCTGAACTGAACTGAGCTGAACTGAATGGGGCTGAGCTGAACTGAACTGAACTGAACTGAGCTGAGCTGAGCTGAACTGAATCGAGATGAGCTGAACTGAACTGAACTGAACCGAGCTGAGCTGAATTGAACTGAATTGAATTTAATCGAGTTGAACTGAACTGAACTGAGCTGAATGAAACTGAAATTAATAGAAATAACTTAAGTTTAATTAAAGTATACTAACTAATAATAATAATATAAAAAAAATGTTTCATTAATACAAATTTGCGATTTTTTAAAAAAAAATTATATTAAAAAAATATTAATTTTTAAGTAAATTTTTTTGTAGTAAACTCTAATGGACTTTGCTTTTTTCTTTTCTTGTGTTCTAAAATTAACAAAAGCAACAGTTGAATATTTTACGTCTAATTAATATTAATTATGTTTTTTATTATCTAAACATTTCACGTTTAAATGTGTTAAATGTGACATGTATTTCATTTTTTTTATTATCTAAACATTAATTATTTTTATATATAAACATTTATAGAATTATAGGTAAATATTATTTGGTGGATTCGGGATACCCGAATACACTTGTGTATTTGTCTCCTATTAGCCATCCAAACGTGAGAAACCATGTGCCTAAATATAAGCATGCACCTCCTAGCGGATTATTTGAAAATTTTAATTATCGACATTCATCTTTGAGGATGACGGTTGAAATGACGTTTGGTCAGCTGAAGAGAAGATGGAAGGTGTTAAAAAACATGCCACAAAATGACAACGAAATATCAAATGTCAATTATCGTATCCGCTTTTACACTTCATAATTTCATTCGGATGCATAAACCTGGTATTCCAGTTATACAACATCAAAGTACTCAAGGAAGAACGGATTCAAACATGGATGATAAAGAACGGAAGAAATTAAAGGACAAAGTTCGAAAAGAAATTGAAAAAAAAAGGTGCGATATTGGTGTCTATAATGATCTCGAAGATGAAACACATCAAGATGATAACAATAATAATCATAATAAGAATTATCAATTAATAATAATAAATATAATAATAAATAAATAAATATTATAATAATAATAATAATAATATTGTGGGATTTACTCAATAAAGTCGAGTTGAACTGAAGTGAAAATGAATTAAATGAAGCTGAATTGAATTGAGCTGAACTGAATAGAGCTGAGCTGAATTGAATTGAGCTGAACTGAATAGAGCTGAGCTGAACTGAACTGAGCTGAACTGAACTGAATAGAGCCGAGCTGAACTGAACTGAAACAAGCTGAAAATAAGCCAGAAAAAACAGGGCCTAAGACAACTGATATACTCCTATAATAAGCTTTCACTTATGTTACAAAATTGGCCCCAAATTTTGGGAGATTTGTACAACTCTGCGGGTTGTGAATCCATCCAGACGGGCGACGGCCCTAAGCAAGGTGGTTGATGTAAGATAAACTTTATGATTTCTATAATGAAATCATTCCCAAGAATCAATATAGACTTGAATTAATTCAACCCTTGAATACAATTAAGACGGATAAAGAACTAACCTTGGTCCATGTCTTACAGACGCAATCAATAAACAAGAAGTATGAAGAATTGATTCTCCTCCTTGACCCTTCCTTTATGTTTCTTAATGATGGAGAAAGAAACTGTCTTTCACTTCTTCTGTTTCAATGTACGTTTATTGTTTTGTGTTGTGTCAGGATAATGATTGATATTAATTATCTTGTTTCATAGTATATATATAATAATATACTACGTACCTTTTCGTATAATGAAACCCGATCGTACCTTTTCGTGAAAGACGGGATATATTAGGGTAAGGTAAGAGGGAATAATAATTCCCGGACTTTAATTACTTTAATCGGGACCGATCCATCACGATGCCGTCTTTTATATTAAAGTCTCGTAATATTTAATATGAGTTTAACTTATATCAAAACCCGACACAAATAGGCCATTCGAATATTATTAAATATTCTAACATTCTCCCACTTGGCCTTTGTGTTAACTTGATGGTTCAATAACTATAATAACGTGCACTTTAATGTTAAACTCATTAACTTTTATATCCTTAATCGAATTAGAACTAATTGGATCATGGCGGTCACACATCATTTATATCGACATGATTCCTTCCATGTATCACAAATCAATTCCAAATCTAAGTTATCTTTAATTTTGAGAAGAACATTAATTCTCACAATTAGTCACATGTAATCAAATAACTATGATGTATACTTATACTATAATGATTAACATGTCTATTATATAACAGAAACAATACTATAAGTGAATTCTAGATGTCACATATATAACAAGCATACTTTCTTTATAATAACAAGGCATTTGATACAACACCCATGCGTTCTACATGGCCAATGAACGCCTTGGGTGGTAATCCCTTAGTTAATGGATCAGCTACCATCTTATCCGTCCTTATATGCTCAAAAGACACTCTTTGCTTCTGTACCTCCTCCTTGACCGATAAGAATTTTAATTCCATGTGCTTAGCACCCTTGGAGTATTTATCGTTCTTAGAGAAGAAGACGGCTGCAGAATTATCACAATAAATTCTCAGCGGCTTGGCTATACTATCGACGATCCCAAGTCCCGAGATAAAGTTTCGCAACCACAATGCATGAATAGTGGCCTCAAAGCATGCCACAAATTCGGCTTCCATAGTAGAAGTAGCAATGACAGACTGCTTCCCACTTTTCCATGATACTGCTCCTCCAGCTAAAAGGAACAAGTAGCCAAATGTTGATTTTCTACTATCAACACAACCGGCATAATCTGAATCTGAATAACCAATCACCTCAAGATGATCGGATCTCCTATAAGTAAGCATGAGCTCCTTAGTGCCTTGTAAGTACCTAAGGACTTTCTTTGCAGCCTTCCAGTGGTCCATCCCGGGATTACTTTGATACCGACCCAGCATTCCAACAGCAAAGCTGATATCGGGTCGAGTACATGTCTGAACATAGTTCAAACTCCCAACCACCGATGCATAAGGAATTTTCTCCATTTCTTTTCGTTCCAATTCATTACGGGGACATTGCATTTTACTAAATTTGTCCCCTTTCTGTATAGGAACTATTCCTGCAGAGCATTCATTCATTCTATATCTCTCTAAAACTTTGTCAATGTAAGCTTTCTGAGACAACCCTAACAATCCTTGTGATCTATCACGGAAAATTTCAATTCCGATCACATAGGATGCCTCACCCATATCTTTCATTTCAAAGTTCTTAGACAGATATTTCTTTACATCATGCAACATGCCTAGATCATTCGCAGCAAGTAAAATATCGTCAACATATAAGACTAAAATAACAAATCTACTCCCACTGATCTTAATGTAGATACACCGATCAACAGTAATCTCTACAAACCCATATGACGTGATGGTATCATTAAACTTTAAATACCATTGTCTGGAAGCTTGTTTTAGTCCATATATCGACTTTCTCAGCCTACACACCTTATCTTCATTACCCGGGGATGAAAATCCCTCAGGTTGGTCCATATATACTTCTTCGTCAAGCTCACCGTTTAGAAAGGCGGTCTTTACATCCATTTGATGAAGCTCTAGATCATAATGAGCTACCAAAGCCAAAACAATTCTTAAAGAATCTTTCTTTGACACCGGAGAGAAAGTTTCTTTATAGTCAATGCCATCCTTCTGATTGAAACCTTTGGCAACAAGTCGAGCCTTATATCTTTCAATGTTACCTTTAGAGTCCCTTTTGGTCTTATAGACCCATTTCGACCCAACGGCCTTAGAACCCTCAGGTAACACTACTAAGTCCCATACTTTGTTGTCATCCATAGATTTCATCTCTTCCTTCATGGCAATTAACCAATTTTCAGAATTATCACTTTTCATGGCCTTATGGAATGAGACGGGATCCTCACTAATGCTCAAGTCACATTCAATGTTATATGTCTCGTAGTCATCTGGGATGGCAGATCTTCTTTCTCTTATAGATCGCCTTAATTGTTCCTCTGGAACATTGACTACCCTTCTTCTCCTTACAGGTTGCCTTGACTGTTCACGTGACATATTATTATTATTCTCCCCTTGAATTGTGACTTGATCATCATTGTTATTGTCATTTTGTGGGTCTTGCACCTCATTTTCTTGTTGTTCCATTATATCATTTGATTGTAACGGCATAATTGGTACAACAATTTCACGTGCAATTTCAGGAGAAGAAACTTCAACCCGAATTTCTTTAATGTCCACCTTTCGTGAGTCAATGCTCCCACTAGTTTGACCATTCTCAATGAATCTAGCATTTCCAGTCTCTACTATTCTCGTACTGTGATTAGGACAGTAAAATCTATACCCCTTTGACTTTTCAGGATAGCCAATGAAATAACCACTAACTGTCCTAGGATCTAGCTTCTTTTCATTTGGGTTATACAACCTTACTTCAGCTGGGCAACCCCAGACACGAAGATGTCTTAAACTCGGTTTCCTTCCCGTCCATAGTTCATAAGGAGTCTTAGGAACTGCTTTACTAGGAACACGGTTTAAAACATAGGTTGCTGTCTTTAATGCATAAATCCATAGTGAAGGAGGTAAAGAACAATTACTTAACATGCTCCTAACCATTTCCATTAAAGTACGGTTCCGCCTTTCAGCAACACCGTTCTGCTGAGGTGTACCGGGCATTGTATATTGTGCACAAATACCCCTACTTTCAAGTAGCTTTGCAAATGGACCAGGACATTGTCCATTTTCAGTAAACCTTCCATAAAATTCACCACCTCTATCAGACCTCACAATTTTTACTTTCTTTTCTAGTTGTCTTTCCACCTCATTTATGAATATCTCAAGGACATCCACCGAATGGGCTTTTTCATGCAACAAATAAGTAAAACCATACCGCGAGAAATCATCTATAAAAGTGATAAAGTACTTTTCACCACTCCAAGATGGAGCGTCAAAAGGTCCACAAATATCGGTGTGTATAATTTCTAAAAGCCGAGAGCTCCTTGTAGCTGATTTCTTAATTGTATGTTTAGTCTGCTTACCTTTAATGCAGTCTACACATACATCTAAGTCACTAAAATCCAATTGAGGTAGAATTTCATCTTTTACCAACCTTGTTAACCTTTCTTTGGATATGTGACCTAGCCTTTGATGCCACAAGTAAGCTGATTGTTCATTCGATGCACTACGTTTAATACCTTGACTCTCAACAATAAATAGGGAATTAGAAAATTTAACATCAAGATTGAACCTATAAAGTGAATCAATCAAAGTACCACTACCATAAAAGTATTCATTACGGTACATAGAAAATACACCATGTCCAAACTTGAAATTAAAACCTAAATTATCCAGTCTACTTAATGATACAAGGTTTTGAGCACAATTAGGTACATAGAGACAATCTGTAAGATCTATATGACAACCAGTGTCTAAGATTAATCTGTAAGTCCCAATGCCCTCAATGCGTGCCTTCATCCTGTTTCCCATGGATACAAACTGTTCAGCTCCTCTTATGGGCTGGATCATACGAAATCCCTGTTTAATGTGAGAAATATGAGTAGTTGCACCAGAATCTAACCACCAAGTATTATTAGGTACTTCTATAAGATTTGATTCAAAGCAAACAAAACTATAATGTTTACCTTTCTTTTCGAACCATGTCTTTCTTTTAGGACAATCCTTCTTAAAGTGTCCAGGTTTCTTGCAAAAGTGACACTTCTTTTCTTTCTGGATCGCACTTTCAGGTCCTTTAAAGAAAGACTTTCCTTTCTTACCATTCTTACCCTTCTTACTCGGTTTAGCCTTACTGCTGCTGGCACCATCATGACTCAGGAAATGAACTGCTTGATCTTTCATCTTCTTTAATCTCCCTTCCTCCTGTATAAGCATGGCTTTTAACTCTTGATAGTTCCATTTATCTTTAATGGTGTTATAATTCACCTGAAACTGGCCAAACTCATAAGGTAGAGAGTTAATGATGAATTGAACCAAGAAAGTATCACTTACATCCATCCCTAAAGTCTTCAACTTTGATGCCAGATTAGACATGTGTGTCACATGATCATGAATCGGTTGAGACCAGTCAAACCTTTTAGTAGTCAGCTCACTCATTAAACTACCAACAATTGACTTGTCAGCCAAATCCGACTGTGAACACTCCTTTACTTTGAGCATGAATTCCCTTGCTTTCTCTGTTTTAGGCATGGAGGGCTTAATGTTGTCAGCCATTGTCATCCTCATAAGGTTTAAACCCAACCTATTAGATTTCTCCCAAGCCTGGTAACGACACTTTTCGGCTTCGGAGCTATCATCTGTTATGGTCATCGGTTCCTCATCGGTCAGGATGGCAATGTCCAATGACATTATACCTAGAGTGTACTGGATCTTTAATGCCCACTCATCATAATTAAGCCCATTGAACTTTACAAAAGAGTTAGCAGATGCAAACATATTTGGAGATGCTGCAAACATTTATACATGTTTATCCATTAGTGCTTTGAAAAACTATCATACAGATTCAAATAATATTATATAAACTTTCATACATGTATTCAAATGACCTTTGGGCAACACTTAAACACAAGTAACCATCATTGATGTTAATATATATACTTTAACAATTAATTATAACATACATGAAATCTAATAAGAATGCTATCTTTGGATATACATGCTACTAGACCCAATTTATGAATAATTAATCCTTTTATATCATCAACTATATTTAATGACCCACCTTTGGGTGATCTCCCAAAATATAGAAGATAAAAAAAATTAATTGATCAATCGAACTATAATGTCATTTAACATCTAACTTTAATCATGATCAATTGATAACTTTCATTTTAAATGTCTAAATGCAATATAACAAGGCCACTTTGGTGACTAACATGTGATATACAAAATAAACATTTAAACTATAAAGGTAATTCTTCTTGACATGTATTAATATTCCATAATACAAATTATCCCATACAAAGAAAATGGAAAAAGGTTAAAACATTAATACACAATGGAGAAAGAAACACCAAAGTTACTGTGGGCATAATGTTAAAATACATCCAGCATTTTCCTACCATACTTGCACGTGATTAGTGCCTTTAACAATTAGATTAAATTGATTTCATGTATATATGCCTCTGATTTCATGTATATATACTTTTGGCAGAAAAACCAATCAATAAATAAAAAAAAAGAAATTACTTTCCTCATTTTAACAGATCGTATCACAAAAACAACATACATGGATTTTACAAACCATAACTGATAAGTTGTCCACTATTCAAATGCAGTAAACAACAATAACAAAAAAGAAATAACAGTATATGCAACGGAAGAAAAAATGGAAGAAATAACAATGACAAAAATTGAAACAACGTTCATACTATGATGAAATCATGATGAATCTTAATGAATATGATGATTATGTTTTTGTATAAACATGCTTGCCATTCATAAACTTTCAAGTGTTGTCCCAGCGTTAAACAATTAATATACTTAGGGCAAACACAAACATTAATTATTTGCGGCCAAGAAAGCATCACCCATCATAAATTTATTAATGCACTTCGTACAGTATGCAGCATAATAGTACACGCCTTAATTTTGTTCGATATGCAAGTACTTTACGGGTAAATTAAACAAATCTATAATTGCTCTGATACCAAATGTAAGATAAACTTTATGATTTCTATAATGAAATCATTCCCAAGAATCAATATAGACTTGAATTAATTCAACCCTTGAATACAATTAAGACGGATAAAGAACTAACCTTGGTCCATGTCTTACAGACGCAATCAATAAACAAGAAGTATGAAGAATTGATTCTCCTCCTTGACCCTTCCTTTATGTTTCTTAATGATGGAGAAAGAAACTGTCTTTCACTTCTTCTGTTTCAATGTACGTTTATTGTTTTGTGTTGTGTCAGGATAATGATTGATATTAATTATCTTGTTTCATAGTATATATATAATAATATACTACGTACCTTTTCGTATAATGAAACCCGATCGTACCTTTTCGTGAAAGACGGGATATATTAGGGTAAGGTAAGAGGGAATAATAATTCCCGGACTTTAATTACTTTAATCGGGACCGATCCATCACGATGCCGTCTTTTATATTAAAGTCTCGTAATATTTAATATGAGTTTAACTTATATCAAAACCCGACACAAATAGGCCATTCGAATATTATTAAATATTCTAACAGTTGAGTTAGAGACGCTCTTGATATTAGGATGCTCGGATTTCAATAGACTACCATGGATTACAAAGGAGGGTAACCGCCTCAAAGATTAGAACTAGGTTGATTGAGTTTTATTTTCTAATGGAGAGAAGAGGGTTGGTGTTGGGGGTGGAGAAGATCAATTATCATGATTTTTTTTTTTAAATGATTTAAAGGATGAGTCTTTAAAAAGGGTATTTCGGGGGAAAAGGAAATGTTGGTCATGTACTCATGTGAAGATATGAACCCAATCTAGTAGAAACTTTCAAACTCAACCCATTTTGTTAATTACTTTAAATTAACTTTTATTTTGACAAAAAGTAATTTCTAGTACCGGGTTACACGTTCGAAATCTAAAAAGCTATATACTAGAGTTGAACATGAGACCCTTGAAAATATGGCCAAAGTTTTAACCCCCTTACGGGCAATTTCCTTCTATTTCTTATAGTAAGAATGGACTGATATTTAACTTTTAAACCAAATTAATAAAAAAAAGTTATAAAAATGGTTTTGATACAAAAGTCAAATATGCCACACCACGCAAGACTGAGTAACCCATGTCCCATACCACCGGTCCACTGCAGTCGTCAATCGTCATTAGTCATTATCCACAAAAATTCTTAGAAATTTTATCCATACCGATCATTTAAGATGATTATTTATAGAACATTTTCATTTATGATGGACAACGCGTTTCAACGGCCATAAGTCACAAGGGTGATAAAATTGACATGATGATTTTAGAACTCTTGTCTTAATTCCAATTAATTAACGAAAACCAAAACTACTACATAAGGGTAGAATAAGCCTGATTTAAGGCAAAAAGTTTGAGGGGCTAGAAAACAAAAATTATAACAAAACGTTTTAAATGCCATTATTCACCAAGGTAGCACCCCTCCTAGGCTCATCGTGGGCGTAACATGAATCTTGCAGAGGGATAACCAAACTGTAGTTTTTGGGCAATCTTGAGAGCAATATATGCAGAGAAAACAGCGTACTCTAACTGCTTTTTTGTACAATTTTCTCCAAACTTTTGCCACGGACAATCCAGTAGCCAATGAATAAGCTCCTGATCCACCCCTTTCACTTGCCACCAGTTCGTACCACCCCATAAATCGCCAATGCCTACACAATTAAGACATGTGTTACCGGCAGTAAATGAAGTTAGCTCGACAGTGCTTCTAATCTCAAGACCATAGTCCTCTTTAAGTTTATCCAGTTGCTTGCGAATGTCGACCCCTACAAATGTAAAGTCCCCAATAGCGAGGAAATCAATGAGGGATGGTGGAATTCTGTGAATCCTGTGGAGATTGATCAATAGGCAGAACTTAGAGCGGTTGTAGAGTTTCAGTAATGCAACCTTTGCACAAGTGGAGGGTCCGGAATCTGTATCTTTACGAAACATCCATTCTGTGTCAAATCCTACAAGAAATCCCCATCCGTCGTTGCCGATTCCTGAGATGAAATTAGTTAGGTGTAGGCCAAGTTCATCTTCTGTACTTATGACTACCGTCTTAACTATTACGCCATCTGGCATCTTCACATCTTTCGTCTTTGGAATCACAGATGCCATCTGCATGGAAAACAAACGTGTTAGGATGCAAATCCATATTATTGACAGTGGAAACCGACGCAGCAGAGGCTCAACACGAGCTATTCACGCTTCCACAAAACAAAACGATTAAGAGAAGCTGAATTAGATACATTACATACACTCAGACACATTCAGTACGAGTGTACCACCATATTCACCTACATTATCAAATATATGCGAGTATGATGGGACAAATATGAGTACCATTGCCATGGGTGGAATAAAATATAAAATAATGAAAGCCAAATGAGAAAACAATATAGACAAACTTAGGTGGTACCTTCCTTACTAACTAACAATGTTGAAATGGAAGCATGAAGAAGTTGTGCTTGCTTTGCTCCCTAATTTATAGGTAAATGAGTCTTCAAATTTCGGAAGACGAACAACCTAGGAGATCAAAGGACAGTCATCAGTTAATTGAGCAACAGGTGAGACGCTTCACTTCCCTAACAAAACTATTCACTTAATATAAATGACTTGTCTCTTTATTCAATTATAAGATTTATAACGTGCCACTGGGGATGTTAACGAGCCGAACCGAGTCCGAGTTTGGCTTTGCTCGGCTTGTACTTGATTAACAAAACTCAAGCTCAAACCGATCTTACTCGAACTTGAAAAAAATGCGCTCGTTACAAACTTTGCGAGCTTTAACACGAAGTCGAGCCAAATGGAGCGTATCTAAAATTATTTATTTTTTTTTATTTTTTTCTTTTCATATTTTCAATAACAAGTTTAGAAGATTTTAGGTAAAAATATTTAGCAAATCAAAATGATACGAAGTATTTGATATATATGCTACAAATATATAATAATGATAAAATATTTTTATAAAATATGAGCATATTTTTTATAAAATATGATTAATATCTTATATACGTAATCTCAAATGTTTGAGCCACTCGCGAACTTTCGATTCGAGTCAGCCTTTGCTCAGTTTGACTCGTTAAGCACTCGAGCCAATCCCGAGCTCGAGTCGAGCTCACATGAGCTGAGCTTTGACCGAGTCGATCTCGAGTTGCTCGCAAACTGTCTCGTCTCATTGACAGTCCTACATGCCACCGTGTAACTATCTTGACCCAAAGTAGTCTAATCGGAAACTGACACAAACTACAGCATCCAAATGCGAAGCCCAAAAATGACCCAAACTATCTCTTGACCTGTAACTATCCTGATTCTTGACCTAAAGTTACCTGATCGGAAACCACTCAGCCCAAAAATGACCCATCAAAAAATAACTTTAATGACCCAAAATGACTTGATGAAGGTTTCTCTCTTAATCATTGACTTACTCAACACATCAACTTGAAACCCGAAATGACCGAACCTGACCCGAATTATCCAGGAAAAAGAATGAACCAAGCTAACGCGACCCGAATTGGACCGACAAAATTGGGTTCGACCCATTTACCATGTCTTATGTGGAGAGTATAACAAAATAATCCTCTTAATTTGTCTTTATAAAAACACTTAGATTGCAAATTAGGAACTCAATATATAAAATTGTGTTTGATAAATTAGTTAAAAAGGTAATTGAGTTTGGTAAATGTCACAAAAAAGAATGATAATTACTTAATATTCCAAATTAAAGGGTACAGAATGGAAGATATATCATTTCAATTACCTAATTTCTCAAAGTGTTATATGTGGTTAAAGTTGAGCAAAAAAAAAAGTCTGGACCGTATTCTTAAACTGCAACCGAACCAAAAACCGAATTACGGAATCCAAATATTTGGTTTTTTCCGCTGCGGATAGCCGAACCGAGTTTTTTACTATAAAAGCAGAGCGGGTTCGGTTGTAGAAAAATCAAAACCGAAGGTTGATTTAAAACCGTTTTTATAAAGAAACTAAAAATCAAAAATAAGTATTACGCGTAATACAAATTATTGAATTTAGGTATAATGCTTCTAGGCCGAATAAATCATAGCGGATTTATGTCAAATATATTAGCGTTGTTGATTGATTCCACATAATTTTCTATGTATTTCTATGCATTTGGTTGTGCATCTTTCTAAAAACCGGTTATGAAAACCGCAGTGAGTAAACCGGTTACGGAATAAACCATTTTTTTTAAATCGAAGCGGTTTTATAAAATCAGATGCCTTAATTAGTAATTACCCATCTTATCCCACAAAATACAAAACATATAACACCTATTTCCAGATTCCAAACATCAGTTTCTCCTCAAAATCAGCAAAGTTCCATTGTACCAAAATAAAACCAACGTTTCACAGCGTTAAACACTATACTCGATCATCGACCTCGAACATTAACAAAGCTCTCATTCATGGAGGGAGTAGTAGCATCAGACTGATAATTCCTGCTATCATAAACACTAGACGACTCGCTTATTACAGTCGTTTCACCACTTTGCCATCTCTGCATAGCTTCAGTAAGGCTCATGTCATTGTCGATACCTGAGTTATTATGATCATCGTCATCATCCACCTCTGTCGGCCTCCACTGACTAACCAATGGTGATAACACATTTACCGCGTGGCTCATATCCGGCCGCTGTAGTGGCTCCCTCACTGTACAATGTACTGATAGCTCTGCCACTTTCCAAATGCTTGACAATATTTCTGCGTCCTCGCTCTCAGCTTCGAGATAGGGATCCAGGGCTTTTGTTATGCTGTCTGTCGCGATCATCACTCTTCGAAACCAGTTCACTAATTGCGCTTCGTCGTCTGGTAATCTTTCGTCCAGGGCTTTTCTTCCGGTGATTAGCTCCATTAGTACCACCCCGAATGCAAAGACGTCGACTTTAGTGGTTACCCTTCCTGTCGCTGCCAACAACAATCATCATGACTTGTTAGCCCAGTTACCCAATGTTTCAGAGACAATGACCAATTAGCCACTGCAGCCCCGAAAGGGGTGGTTTACATGGTCCATGTGGTGGTGCGTGAATGCATGGTCTCTCGTGACTAAGTTAAACATTAAAGCTTGCAGAAATGCTGGCGTTGAGAGGTCTCAGGTTCGATTACCAGTTGGGGCGATGACCATTTGGCCACTGCAGTCCCGAAGGGGTGATTTACATGGTTCATGTGGTGGTGCGGGAATGCATGGGGCTGAGGGATTAAACCCCTCGTCATCAAACAAAAAAAAAAACTAGTAAGTGACTGAAAGTGGTAGATATACCTGCATATTCCGGAGCAAGATAGCCAAAAGTTCCGGCTAAACGAGTTTCAACCGAGCATCGGCCTTGGTCAGGTGCACTTTTCACCAACCCAAAATCCGAAACCTTGGCTCTCATATTATCCCCAAGGAGTATATTAGAAGGCTTCAAATCCCTATGAATAAAGCTTTGTTGTGCCAAGCTATGAAGGTATTCGACACCTCTAGCAACATCCAACGCGATCACTAGCCTTTGCTTCCACGTAAGCCGAGACAAACCATTGTCGTTACATTCGAACAAATGTTGCGCGAGTGTCCCTTGGGGCATGTACTCGTAAACCACAATTCTCTCATCTCGAGTCACACAATACCCTAATAGAGCCACCAAATTCCTATGTCTCACCTTTGACAATACCGCGATTTCTGCTTCAAACTCATTCCTTCCCTTTGTGCCCTGCATATTGCTTACCATCCTCTTTACTGCGGTTTGAGTCCCGTCTTTGAAATCCCCCTTGTAAACTATCCCAAACCCGCCTCGGCCTAAAATCTTTTTTTCACTAAACTGACCGGTCACTTCTCGTAAGATTTCTATAGGGATAAGGCTACCATTATCAAACAGAGAATGGATATTGTCAATCAAATTACTCGACTTTATAGGACTCGCAAAAGCAAAATCCATCGCGCTCTTCTCAAGATCTCCCCCTCGACTACTCTTCCCCATTTTAAAGCTCTCGATTTCCTCGCGTTTAATTGCATTGTTCATCTTAATATATAGGTATATAGCCACCCCCAAGGCCGCAAGAAAAAACAAACAACCTATAACGATACCTACGACCACCCATCGTGGAACTTGATTACCGGACCGCCCTCCACCTTGGGCTGTTCCGGAAGGAGAATTAAGCAAACCCGGGGGTGACTTCACCGAGTTAGACGTATCCACATTCGTTCCCAAGAACGGATTCCCATTCACAATCACTGATACACTACTAGGAAAGCTAGGAATATTCCCTGTGAGATTGTTGTTAGACAAATCTAAGTTTCTCAACATCTTAAGCGAAGTTAAAACATCAGGGATCGTCCCAACGAGGTTATTATCGCTCAAAATGACGGAAGTAAGCGATGTTAGATTCGCAAAAGCCGGTGAAATTGTCCCGAACCAACCAAGCTTAGCAAAATTCACAATACTAACCTTCCTGGTAGGATCACAAGTCACATGAACCCAATTCTTACAAGCATCGTTCCCTGTCCATGAATTAGCAATTGTGGACGGGTAACCAAACGCGCCCACTATCTCGAGTAAGGCCGTTACCTGAGGATCACACGGCCCGGGTGTAGGCAAACAAAAACTATTAGTATTCCCTAAACTTACCTTAACATTGCTCTGAAAAATTGGCATTGGTCCTTGAAGTTTGTTGTTTTGAATTGAAATATTGAGTAATTTAGGGAGATTTGTAATCGAAATTGGGACAATTCCCGTCAATCGATTATCCCTAAGCTGAAGATCGAACAACGAAACACATTTAGATAGATCAGGGATAGGGCCTATAAAGGCATTGGCATGAACCCAAACTTGCATTAAACTAGTCATTGTTTCGAGCACAAAAAGTCCGCCAGTGAACCCGTGTTTTTGGTTATTTATCCAGAGGTTTTGAATAAATGTACTTCCAAGCGAAGCGGGTAACTCTCCTGCAAGATCGTTATACGAGAGTCGCAAACTGGTTAAGCTCGTAAACGACCCAAAAATGTCGGGAATTGAGCCTCTTAGGCTGGAATTGGCAGCATGGAATTTCTGTAAGGAAGTGCTGTTTGACAATGCAAGAGGAATCGACCAATTGTCGAGAGGGTTATCTTCCAATGTTATGTATTGAAGGCTAGGGAGGTTCGAGAGGAACGGGAAGGTTAACCGAGTGAACTCGTTCTCATCGAGGTATACTTCTCGAAGGTCCGGCATGTCAGAGATTGCAGGGATAGTTCCAGTGAGATGGTTTTTTTGGAGGGAGAGGGTTTGGAGGGAGGAGAGTTTCGGGAGGTTTGCGGGTAATGTCCCGTATATTGATTTCCCAGCTATGCTGACGTCGGTGACATGGCCAAAGGAGTCGCAAGTGACAGCGGTCCATTTACACGGGTTGGGACCGATCCAACCAGGTGGAGTTGGGTGGAGGGACTTAGATAAATCCATCATGATGGCTGTATCGTCAGCAGAGACGACAACGAGAAGGAGGAGGAGGAAGAAGAGAACGGAGACGAGGATAAGAGTAGTAGTAGCGGCGGTGGTGGTAGGTTTGGGAGGTTTGTCATCTTCTTCTTCCATGAGAATAATGAAGACTCTCCCTTTCTCTCTTGTCTATGGAAGACAGGGGAGAAAGAGAGACAGAAGAAGGTATGTATGTAGATGCTGAATTTGAGGAGGAAGAAGAGAGGAGGATGATGTTAAGTTGTTAAGTGAGTAAAGAGGGTTTGCATCAACAAAAAGTATGTTTCTGCAACTACTTACACTCTTCTTCTATGCATTGCTTTCATTACCTTAACTTCGCTTTGAATTAATCCATTTGATCCAAAATCATAGGAGTTTTGTTTTCAGTTAGGGGAGATTTGAATAACAATCTTCTATTTTTAGAAACTTAATAAAATTCAATATTATTTTATTCCAGGGGCGAACCCAGATGATTTTGTATGGTGTAGCAAATTATTACATTTTTTTTCGACGTTACACATACAAATACCATATATACATAGGTTAGTAAAAATAACATGGCTTTTGAAGTCGACCAAAAATTACATGTAATACGTTTGAAAAATGACATAAAATTTTTTCTTTTAAACTTTCTTACTCCGGTAAAAACTATAAAAAGTAAGCATAAAACACGAGACCAAAAAATATGAACGCTTTTTGATAAATAGTGACCATTTTTAAAAAAATAATAATTAACTATTTACTAAAATACTGAACATTTTTTTCAGGGTGATTATTGTTTACTAAAATGTGGTCACATTTTACCAAAAAAACACGAGAAAAACGACGGTACAAGAGATTTGCTATTAGTTTTAATACTTATATGGTTACTTTTTGTTATTATTTTTAAGAACTAAAGACTCTCCATAATTTTATTTTAATTCATTAAATTGTGA